>CAOKZL010000109.1:0-600000 GCA_948472985.1 Iguana delicatissima
ATAGCCTTAGTGATGCTTAGAACCAAGAGAATAAATTTAGACTTTGGAAATGCAGAAATTTTTGGAGCCTCTGTAGCTTTCCTGAAGTATAAATGTGAAGAGCCCCCCAATTACCACCAATATTCTTTTCTAAAAGAAATGCCTCCTACTGAAATATATAAAGGCTTAAACTTTTTTAAAGGAAAACAGAAAAAAAGTATTACCACATGATTATATACTAATTATCTGAAGAAGGGAAAAACAGTTTCATGCAAACAGAAGCGACTTCAATAAAATATTTTGCAGACTATACCTAGATAACAAGGTATGGGGAAGCTGAATATTTTCAATAGTTGTTTTCTTGGGATTCCACTGGGATTCTATCGGATTAGCAGCTGCCAGGATGGAGGTACGAGCATTCAACTGGCAAATAATTCCAGCCTATCAGGAAGAAAATATTTGATATTTACCTACAATTCTGGGAGAGTCAAAACTGGATGTCACTTTATAATAATTAATAATAGTTATTATTATTATTTCTATCTCACCTCTCCACATGGATCGAGGCGGCGAACAACATTAAATACATTAATACATTAAAAAACATACCCAATGCTCCCCACCTACCAATCCACCTAAAACCAACCCCCTAAAACACACAACAATCAATCAGCTATTAAAAGAACAGCAAGACTGCAGCAATAAATACCAGTATTGTTAAATAGTATTATGAAGTTCAATCACCTTTATAAAAAAAACCCATTTAAGTGAACCAAATTTCAGTGATTACTTATGAAATTTGACATGGTACATTTGTTTAGTATGTTAGACTAAACCAGGATACGTGATTGTTCCCCCTGCCCCCCAAAAAAACAGTAACTGGGATTCAGTGACCATGAAACACAAGTCTTCAGGATGATGCTTTTGGCCTTTGCAACAGATTTCCCCCCCCTGTTAACCCTGAGGCTTGACTACACCTGATACCTCCCTTCTTGTTTATGAGTGCAAGATTGGTTATATAAGCATTGCCATTTTTACTTATCAGAAATAGAGGATACGATACACATACCCAGGATTGCCTTTTTTTAAATTGGAAGGGAGTAGTTAACTTTTTGTAGATGCTTTTGCTAAGTTACTTACTTTAGCAATAGACAGTGTTTGTTGCTCCATAACTTCATGAAGAACTGATCTTGTGCTTTCATTCATTTTATCAAACTCATCAATACAGCAAATCCCATTGTCACTGAGGACCAAGGCTCCAGTTTGCAGTACTAACTGTCTTGTTTCAGGATCCTTCATCACATATGCCGTAAGACCAACAGCACTAGATCCTTTTCCAGATGTATATTGGCCTCTCGGAACCAGATTATAGACATACTGAAGCAACTGTGACTTACTGGTACCAGGATCTCCACAAAGCAAAATGTTGATCTCAGCACGAAAGTTACCTCTACCAGTGTGGCTGAAATCTTTCCTTGAGCCTCCAAACAGCTGTAGAAGAATACCCTGCAAGAAGCAGTTTTGACAACCAACTTTTTTTTAATTATTAATATATTTGAACATGATTTAATTATTTCTAATTAAGAGATTAATGAACCCCATTAGATGTACCCCACTGCTATGTGGAAGCAGTTTTTCTGTGGAAAAAGACACAAGGATGGGGATTGTGTCTGATGCAATCACATGAGGTTCCCTATCACTTGGGCCTCTTCCTCAGAACTGACTATCTTTCATGAAAACCTTACACAGCTTGTAGACACATTTAAGAGGCACCTCATTTAAAATATTTTGTGTGCATATCAAACTACCAGATGTCTTCCTGATTTCTAACTGATACTAATAACATGTAAGCTTTTATTAAGCTTCACACTGCAAAAGGAAAATAACTTTTTTTGAGTTAGTATCTCATTTCCAACATGAAAGCTAGGGAGGAAATAACAAATAAGACTAGATTTCAGACCTTTTTGCTCTCAGATCATAAATTAAGAGACATAAAATAAAAAAAATTACAGAGCTGGTTCTGTCCCCTAATCCTCCGCTTTGTTTATCACTAACTAGAGGCAAAAGAATTTTCACTATAATTCTTAATAGACAGTGCATCAAATGAGAACATGGGTTTTCAATTGTGAAAAATTGTTACTATCAAAACTTATTCAAAAATTATCTTTGTAGAAAAGTTTATTTGTAATTATTAATTTATTTATTGCATTTATATGCCACCTTTTCTCCCAGAGTGAGACCCAAGGCAGCTTCCAAAAAATGTTTAACATAAAATTATAAAAACTTACCATTTTTAAACATTTGAATTAAAAGCCCTCCTGTTTACGTATTAAAAAGGTTATTTCTTACAATTAAACTATATACACCCATCTTAATTTCTCATTCTATTTGAGCATTTAAGCCACTATATTCTAAATGGTGAACATCACCAGTTTCCAGTATGACTTGAACTCATAAAATTATGTTTTCCTATCTGTCTTACCATGCATATGCCAACACAGGTGTGCAAAATCTTTAACGAGTTTCTTCAAAGGGTTATAGTTCATGTATAATTTGATTTTGATATAGTTTAGTTTGAAATTCTGCTTACCTTTTTGATATCTTCATGTTCATAAATACTTGGAGCAAGTGCTGAAGAAAGTCTGTCATAAATATCTGGTTTTCTAGCAAGTGCTTGAAGCATTTTTTCACGTTCTTCTGTAAACATTTTCTGTTCTGTTCCTTCTTCAATGCCATGCAAGCGTTTTGAGTCAGTTTTGCAGTAATGAATAACATCAATGTGGGTCTTATAGACAGATCTTACACTGCTCATTCTTGGAATGACACGAACAGGGACTGCTCGGTATATACCTGTTTAAACACATAGCAAAATCATACCAGCCAAATTAAAGGAGGCACAAATCTCTTCCCCTTTTTAAATCAAAATATTTAGTCTAGTCTATGTACTCACTTACTAGAACAGTTGCCATAGACTAAATCATATCCTTTAGCCCCCAAATATGAATTGTCACTATGACACTACTCTTGTTGATATATAACAAGCAAAATCAGCACACGTTCACTTAATGGGTTAGTTTTTATACGTAATAGTGTGCATGTACCTGATACTATTATGTTGCAATATATACACATCTCATTTACATCAGAGTACCTGGCTCAGGAAATCAACACTCATTAGGTTTGCTTTTTGGTTTAATCAGTGGGAACACGCACATTCAAAATATCTTCTAACATCTTGTATGTAACCCAAGGATAAGGGTGGGATTCTTGGAGAGATGAGAGCCACCACATACGTGATATAACATTGCTTTTCCTAGCTTATTAAAAAAAACTAGGCAGGGACTGGGCAAGTGTGTAGATGGGAGTAGTCAGTGCCTCACCAAAACAGCAACAACAAAAACTTTACAAAACTTACCAAAAAGCCCTCCCTGGTTCCCAACATTCTGGATAATTATCATCTGGTCTCTAACATTTTATTCTTGGTAAGGTTTTGGAGCATGTGGTAGCCTCCCATCTCCTCGGGTTTCTGGATTACTTCTGTCTGGTTTCAGGCCTTGTTATAGGATAGAGATTGTTTTGCCTACCTTGATGGATTATCTACTTTGGGAACTAGACAGTGACAGTGTGTCTCTGTTGGACCTCTCAGCAGCTTGCAATACTATTGACCATTGTATTCTTCTAGGACACCTTGCTGGGATGGGACTTAGGGGCACTGACTTAAAGTGGCTTCATTTTTTCCTGAAGAGTGAACTTAGAAGGTGGTGCTAAGAGACTCCTGTTCAACCTCTTGGCCTGGTGCAGTCCTTCATGTCTTGTCATCAATATGCAGATAACACCCAACTTTACTACTTCTTTCCACTGCAATCCAAGGAAGTTATTTCGGTCCTAAACTGTTATCTGTCATCAGTGATGGACAGGATGATGGCAAGCAAACTGAAAACTTAATCCAAACAAAACAGAGGAGCTCTTGTTCAGTAAAAAGGCAAAGCAAGGAATAGGAATTCCATCTGTGCTGGATGGGGTTACACTTCCCTGAAGATATAGGTTTGCAGCTTGGGTGCCCTTCTGGATTCAACCCTGAGCCTGGATGCTCTGATTTTAGCAGTAATTCAGAGTGGGGCACTTGCACAATTAAGGCTTGTGTACCAGCTGTGCCCAGTCCTTTAGATGTCAGATCTGGCTGTGGAGACACATGCCTTGTTACGTCCTGCTTGGATTATGATAATGCATTCTATGCAGTGCTGCCTTTGAAAAGTGTTCAGAAACTTGACTGGCTCAAAGTGGTGCAGCTAGATTGCTAACTGGGGCTGGCTACAAGGAGGACACAATTCACTTTTTGAAACAGTCCCACGGGCTGCCAGTTTGTTTCCAGGCACCATTCAAAACACTAGCTTTGGCCTATAAAGCCCTATATAACTCAGGTCCAGGACAGAAAGACAGTATTCCCCCTTATAAACCTGATTGTGTTTTGAGATCTGCTATGGAGGTCCTTCTCTCTGTCCCACCACACTCACAGGTGCATCTGGTGGGAATGCAAGATAGCCCTTCTCAGTTGTTGCCCCCAGGAGGTTAGGCTGGCACCCTCCCTTCTCTTTCTGCAAACAGCTGAAAATTTTCTACCTGGACAGGCTTTTGAGGACTGGTTATTTAGATGTGCTGGATTTTCTTTCTTTCTTTTGTTTTACTGCTTTTCTTTTCTTTTTTGATTTGTTTTGTTTTGCTGCTGTGCTTTTTGTGGATTATGTTTTAAATTGGTTTTAATCTTCTTTGATAGTTTTATCACTATTAAACTTTTATATTTTGTGAATATTTAACCCTGTTTTTTGAAAAACCTATTGTAAGCCACCTAAAATCCCAAAGAGGAAGGATATAAACAACAATAGTATTAATACTAAGTATTAATTTCTAAGATCCATCAAAGTAGTAGTTAAATATAATAATAAATATACAGTCAGGTTTAAAACTCTGCACATACTTTTTAGCTTAAAAAAGGGTATGTACGGCAATTTGAAAGGGCCTCCCGCCATGCACATGTGGTTGGGGAGGGAAAAAAAGAAAGGCAAGCCTAAAAATGGAATTATCTTTAATTTCCCCAATTTGTCCCTTTTTCTCTTCTCCTTAGTATTTATAAACTATCGGAAAAGAAACAGTATTTCACATAGGGATTATTTATACTTAAATAAAGTCAGGAAGTGTTGCTCAAATCCTACCTGTAACATTAATTCTGTCACCAGGCTGAACCTTATCCACCAGATCATTGTGAGCAAAAAGGACCATTGTGTATGGTGTCTGGCCTGCTGGCATATCATCTGGAGACTCCTGCAATTTGATCTGACACAAAACCAATGCTTAGTTCAAATGCATATTGGAGGAAAGCTTTTCAAATTATATGTTCTTCTTGAGACATAGCTGTTGACAGTAAAATGTAAATAGTGTTGCTTTTCAGCTTGCATAGTTCTTTGAAATGAAAAAAATTCCAGTGCAGAATGAATCCATTCAGGATTCCAGTGGTATCATCTTGATTTGTGTAAGTATCAATTGCGCTGCAGTAATCAGCTGAACAGTAGATACAGACTATTTGCCTGAATTTCTTCTAGTCTGTGTGGCAGACCCATGGGCCACTTAATTGTCTTTTTGAAACTGAAAATGCTCTCCACATGAGCATTTTTATTAAAAATGCCTAGCGTGCACAAGTTGGTAATTTCACCTAGGCCTAGGAGAAATCTTTTATAAGCTAAAAAGTAGAGGACTTGACTCCATATTTCTAGAATGCATGTGGGACATTTTGAATGTGGAGAAACAAACAGAACATACTCCATGCCTCCATGGAATACCAATGACAGCTACCTATCACAATGTAGAAATTTGTTCTAGATGTAGGAGAAAGAAGATTACTGCTTGTAACACACATGTGCTGCCTGGACAAATAAATCAACTGAGGTTCCATCATAAGCTTAGGTAAGTAAAGAAAAAAGCAACAACAAAAAAGGCATTCTTGAAAGGTATAATCTAGAGTTTAAAATTAACTGTTAGGCTATACAAGCATCACTAGATTAGCACGTGGCTCAGGCAGGAGGGGATTTGCAAATTCCCATCTGTGTAGCATGAACTATGAATACTATAGTAATGCAGAAAAATATTTCACCATTTCTACATAACACATGTGTAACAGTTTACTGTTAAAAATTAAACATATCAGAAAATATCAACTGAAGAAGAGACTAACTTACCATCTGTTTATCTGAGAATAGAGAACGGTTATGAATCAAAGCCATACTGTGTGTGGTGTTACAATTCTTGCATGCTGATGGTTCAGCAATCCTGCCACGATCAATTTCTACTCTTGCTGTAAAACCACAGACCTGGCACTTGAAAAAAGCTTCTTGCATTTCTGGAATTAATTGCGAGCTTCTGATCACCATGCCATTTATAGTGATAAGCTGGTCAATATCTATGATGGTAAACAAAGAATAAAGAGCTCTGAAATCAAATTTCAGTATTAGTAATTATAGTGTAGACCTGATTACCATGTGGAAGTTCAACAATGGAGAAAACTAACAGAAAAGAAACCCCATGTATTTAAAATGTGCTGAAGGAGATTTTTGTGGACATCATGGACTGTAAAATAAAATAATGAAATGGGTTCTAGAGCAAATCAAGCCTGAATTCTCATTAGAAACAAATTAATAAACTGAGATTACCATACTTCAGATTATCATGAGAAGAAATGACTTGCTGAAAAACATAATAATGCTGGGAAAAGTTGAAGGCAATAGGAAAGGAAAAAGACTACAAGTGGTCTGACTCAGTCAGGGAAGCTACATCTGCGAGTTTGCAACACCTCAGTGGTCAGAATAGGACTTCTTAGAGGTCTCTCATAAAGCCACTGTAAGTCAATGCCAAATGACAACATATAGCAACATTAATACAAATTATCCTAAAATGGCTGTCTGGCATTTCTAAGCAGAGGAACTCATAACATATTAAGAACTATGTTATATACACTCTGAAATTCTATTTTTATTAAAGTTGGTTTTCGGATGGAATGATCTGCTAGTAAATACACAATTTTCCTTCAGAAATTATAGATGAGTTCACCAACATTCACAGCTTTTTCCAAAGCTGGCATTTGTTCACTTAAATTAATCATTTTACTATGCAATCATTTTCAAAGTACCACCTATGTTAGTCTCCTGCAGGATAAAAAGGAGAATGAGTAAAAAGGAATGTAGCAGCGGTTTTAAGACTGATTTTTATTTCTGCGTGAGCTTTTGTGATATCAATCCATTTTTTTCAGACACAATACAGAGTGATATTAAGTCTCAGGTTATAAAAAAACATTTTTATACAGTTGTGGGTGTTGGACAGAATGTCATAGGATTCAGAAATATGCAAATCATGTCCCTTGACCTAAATTTTCAAAGGCCATAACAAGTAACAGTATCTCTGATGACATCGAGATGCTTGTAGTCCAAACACCTTACCTTCTGGGTTCAAGCTCCTCATGTTTCTGGTCTTTAATGCATTGTATGGCCTAACTTGAATTTGATGTTCCAGTATTGAATCAGGGTAACGGTCAAAGAAGATTTCATTAGCAGCCATATCAAATGTTGGAATAACTTCCTGGACAAATTGGATATAAACTATAAGTATATGCTAATATTTGCTACAACATTAGCATGAGACAAACAGTCATATTTTATATGCCTATGACTTTTAGATGAAATCAGCACTGGTTATACAAATTACTATTATTTTTTTTGAAAAACCTGATAAGATATGTGCAAGGCCATTGTTTTTTCTCTTTTATGTAGTACCTAGCTGCTCTTCCTGCTTTCATATGGATAACTGAAATCAAAGAATCAAGATCATTCTATCTGTCTTGTATTTCAGGCGTATTTTCCAAACAGCAGCTCCTAGTGCTGCATCAATTTTTTTAGTACAAGTGAAAATGGCTAGTTCCTGAGTTGTAATTCTAATTCTTTGCCTCCCTTTTCTTTTTTCCTTTTACTATTCGTCATTGATCCCCCTCAAAATCCCTCTATTTTTATATTTTGTTCTAAAATAAAATGTGGCAACACTTATTGTACTTTTCTCTAAATTATTTTTAGACTATCAATGCACATCTTAAGCAATAGATCCAAATTAAGATGACTAACTATATCCTCCTAATACAGTATTGAAGAACTTGTTCGAAAACTTCTTACCTGTGGGTAGCATGTCAGCTGTCTGTAAAGATTTTCATCAAATGATTTCAGATGTTCACAGTTTACATTAAGAAAGGGCTCTCCAATTAAGTTTATCTAGAAAACATTTGATTAGATTATAATTGCAAAAAACAGGCAACTGTCATTTAAATCTCAAAATGCAAGATAACTTATACTGTCAACATACCTCTTCTAGGCGCTGCATATATAGGGGCTCATTAAGGTCCAACCCAATATTTTCTTCTTCTTTTGCTGTTGGATCAATGAAACGCTGAAGAAACCTCTAAACATATGAGAATAAAAATCAAGTTTTCAGTTTCTTGGTCCGTTCATGGGAATTAAGATAGGCCAGAGATATTATACGATCACATTGTAATAGTTACCATGTTATTTCCAGTGCTCTTCCCACAAGTGACAATGATTTCCTGTAACCTTTTTAGAGTATAGTGACTGAACATCATTAACTAGGAATGTCAGAGAAATTTACCTTGGGGTGGAGGAGGCTTTATGGAGTTTCCTTGTTCCATTACTGTGGCTACTACCTTTCATCTAATTCTCATCCCTTCAGGAATGCATTCAGTTTAGTTCACAATTCCCCAACCTCTCCACACTCTCTTGTTCTTTGGTTTATGCTGCCAGCATGATCTTTACAAAAATCAACGCTTATATCAAAGGTATGAAGTATGTTGTAATACTGCTGATTATTAAATTCTGCTATTATATCCTTAGAGGAGAGACTAAACAATACACATAATTTATCAAAGGAAACTGTATTTTTTATTTGCAGTCTCAAGATGTTATATAACTACATCTGATATCTCACCATTTTCCACAACGTAAGAACAGGTTGCTTACCTGTAACTGTGGTTCTTCGAGTGGTCATCTGTGCCCTCATACATTAAGAGCTTTTGCCCCTGCGCAGTAGCATTCAGAAAATTCCAGAGCTTAGTAGCTTGGCAAGAACTCCTCCCCCATGCCGGTACTGCACATGCTCAGCCTGCCGAGCAACAGTCACTCCTCAGTTCTTTGATCCGTTGAGAAAAAGGGACCTGAAAAAGAGGGGATGGTTGGACGGGCATGTATGAGGGCACAGATGACCACTCGAAGAACCACAGTTACAAGTAAGCAACCTGTTCTTCTTCTTCGTGGTCTCTGTGCCTCATACATTAGGAGACTGTGTAGCTTACCTGTAGGATGGTGGGTCAGATCGAAGACTCGAACAAACCAGTGCTGAAGTGGTCATGCGCGAAGCCTGGAGAGGTAGGTCACAGCAGTTGTTCAGGCCATGTACCCAAGGAGTTGTTGAATTCTCCTCGCTGTTACCGTCAGGGCACAGAAGATGATAGATGCTGCCCGACAGAGCGTCCGCACCCGGTCTATTGGTAGGTACACCCTCGCCGACACCAAGTCCAGGGTCGCCCCGATGAAGTTGAGAACCCTCGTGGGCTCGAGATGGGACTTGTTTGGGTTGACCCAGAGTCCGAGAAGAGTAATCGTCCGATGTATGTCCCTGTAGAGTTTCTGTTTGCAGGACACCACCAAGAGCCAATCGTCCGGGTAGGGGTAGACTGAGATGCCCTTTGTCCGCAGGAACGATACCACGGGGGGCATGCATTTGGTAAAGACCCTGGGCGCGGTCGAGAGTGCGAGTGGTAGCACCCTGTATTGGTAACAGGTGCCGTCAACCGCGAACTGTAGGTATCGTCTGTGTTGCAGGTGAATGGGGATGTGGAAGCTGTCCTCCTGTAGCCCTGACGAACGCAGCCACACGTGTCGTCGAAGGGCAACTGTGCCCACCATAACCCTCGAGCTAGCCTCCACAGCATGCCTCGAAGACGTGATCTGTTGGTTGGAAAGCACCACCACTTCATTGAAGAGTTGTGTGGCGCTTGCGCGGCTGTCCTCCAGTAGGTTCACCAGGAGCGGGGCGAAGCGGTCCAGGAGATTATGGTGGTATGCCGCAAGGCAGGCCATCGTGTTCAAGATTCTGGCCACCAGGGAGGAGGCAGAGTATAACCTCCGGCCAAAGTTGTCAAGCTTGCGGTCTTCGCGGTCCAGCGGGGTCATGTGCGCTCTGTTACCACCCTTGGTTTGGGCCGATTCCACAACTATGGAGTTCGGAACCGAGTGGCTAAAGAGGAACTCCATGTCCTCCTTCTGGGTCTTGTAGAAGTGCTCAAGCCGGTGCGGAATCGGCTGAGCTGAGGCTGGCTTTGTCCAGGGGTGTTTCAGGGCGTCCATCAGCATCGGCAGAAAGGGCAGCGGTGCGGTGGATGGTGGGCGCATCTCAATATATTGGAAGATGGGGTCGTGTACCATTGGAGCCAGGTCTGCTACCTTCAGGCCAAGCACTGTGGGCATGCGGAGGATCGCAGAGAACTGCCACACATCCTCCAGTGCCGACTCTGGTCCCGGTTCTCCGAAAGCCAGTGGAGGCGACTTGTGGGAAGACAGAGTCGAGTCTGCTGAGTCTGAATCTGACTCCGACTCATAAGATTGTGAGGAAGAGGACGGAGACCTCTCTATCGACTTCTTTGCAGATGGCTTTCGGAGTGGAAGGGCCAAGGTCACCGTTGGTGTAGCAGACGTCGCCGGTACCACTGACGATGTCGTGGTCGGGGTGATTTTGACGGGCACCACCAAGGGCTATGAAAGACCTGTGTCATCGACGTAGTTGCCAGCGTCGCTTGTGCCGAGGTGGCTTCAGGCACAGCACGTGTTGCAGTCGATGTTGTCCTTGGGGGAGGCGACACTGCCCTGTAGTGGGGTGAGGGCTCTGTAGACCTCCGATGACGTGGAGAGGATGATTGGCTAGGCAACCTCTTGTAGTGGGAGTGGTTAGCTTCCCTGGAGGGCGAGCGGGATCGGTGCCAAGGTCACCAGTACCGCAGGTCCGAGTGGTACCTATCCCTGTATGATGGGGAGTAAGAGTAGTAGGACCCCGGGTGTTTGTGCTAAAGATGCTCCTGGCCATACCTACCGAGGTAGGAGGCAGAGGTATACACCGAGTCCCGAGAGCGGACTTGTCTCAAGGGACTTCTCTGTGCAGCGCGGAGATGGAGGCCTGGCTCTCTGCTCGAGAGAGCGGGACTCGCTCCTTCTAGAGGCTGGCCAGTGACTGGGCAAAGGCCGATGTCGGGCCATAGCCTCCTCCCAGTGGTCCACCAATCTACAGTGACTCGGCGGGGTAACCGCAACTGTTAATTCGGGCGGTTCCGAGGGCAGGACCTCCATGGCCTGCTCCTTGTCTGACACCTCGAGGACCTCTTGGTGGTCCGAGTGCTCTTCTGGATGCCCAGTGAGCTGGGTAGGTGGAGGTGTCAGCAGGCAAGGCTCCTTAGAAGGGGAGTACCTCTTTTCCTTCTTCTTTTTGTTCTCCTTCTCTTTTCCAGAGTCCTGGGAAGGAGGGCGTTTCCTTTGGGCGACTGTCAGAGGCCTAGAGGAGGTCAAAGCCTGTGAGCCTGCAGGTGCCTCCTGAGGCGCCGATAGCTTTGGGATCCTCAGTAGCTTCAATGTCGGTACCGAGCCCGGTACCGACGCGGTGGACGGTGCGGCAGTCGCCACCATCGATGGAATGGTCACTGGACGTGTCAGTTTCTCCGCCATCACGACGCGAGCCTCGGGCTGTTCCTGTGCTCACAAGGACTCCTCCCAGCAATGCGACTTCAGCTTTGCTCAGTGGTTGCAGAGAGTCTGATGGGTGAACTGCCAACAAACAGGACAGGCCTGAACATTGTGGGCTTTGCCCAAACAGAAAAGGCACTTGCAGTGCTTGTCCGACAACGCGACCTTCTGCCTGCAGGAGACGCAACTTTTGAAAAGCGCCAACATAGACCAAGAAGAAGTCCAAGAGAAGAAAGGGGGAGAAAGGAGGTTCAAAATACCAAAAACCAGTCTGTAATTCAAAAACCGTTAGCCAAAATCCAAAATCTGAGTCAAAATGATAAGAAACACCAAGAAAAGCACAAGCCACTAAGAAGAACCTTCTTTTTGCTACAGTGGACAAGAAAGAACTGAGAAGCGACCATTGCTCGGCGGGCTGAGCATGCGCAGTACCGGCATGGGGGAGGGGTTCCCTCCAAGCTACTAAGCTCTGGAATTTTCCGAATGCTACCATGCAGGCATGAAAGCTCCTAATGTATGAGGCACAGAGACCATGAAGAAGTACTTTGCCACAGATCTATACACAGAATAATTACATCACATTGTATTATTTCCCTCATATTAACTCAAACAGTTATTTTTCTATCAATACATTAATTGTTAACACACTATTTTAATTTTTTTCTTAACTGTCCTCTCCCAAGCCCCATCTCTTTCACATTTCTAATCCATTTCAAATGCACACTTTATCAGTTATTCCCTATGTAATTAATCCTGCCACACTCTCTCTTGGACATCCTTACCAAACAAGTGAGATGGCAACTAGAATGAGAAGTTGGTACTTACATGAATGTTCATTCTGGGATGACAAGAGGAGGAATCCACATACTAATGGTTTGACCCCTTGCGCCAGCTGATGCAGGAGCATCCAGTGTTCTCTTCTGTTTTTCCCACTGGACTCCTTCCCTTCCTGGCCAGTTCCATTCCTTAAGCTAATTTCATAACACCATTTAACCAAAACCAGTTTTTTTTCTTTTTTTATTTGCTGGTGGGTGTGAATTGCTCATCCTGACATCCCAGAATGAACATTCATGCAAGTACCAACTTCTCATTCTTGAGATGGCAGGAGGATCAATCAATCATTGTACTAATAGGATATTCCCAAGCCTTGTACTTTGGGTGGGTCTCCCAGCTATCTATACCTACACCACTGCTTGCAGCACTGTTCAGCCAAGTGCCGCTTTATATTTATTTTATAATGCCTAATAAGTGTTGTTGGCTGTTTCCACCCAGTTAGTTCTTCTAGTGAAAAGTCACTGAAAACACTTCAATCATAACATAAATAAATGCAAGCTTTGACCCATCTTGTTTGCTCTCTTGCCCAGCAATCTTAGATGATATGACACAACACTTGAGATCATCTTATGTCCTTAGTTCTTCTAACATACATCTTCACCACTCTTCTCACATTCAAAGTGTGCCATTTCCCTTCCAACACATGGGTTGGTCTTGGGCAGAAAGTAGATTAATACATTGCCCCACTGGATACACATTTTGGCAGAAATATTGGATCTAGAATTAGGGTTAATCTGTTTTATTCAAATACTTGAAGATAATGCTACTAATTCTGAAACTCTTGGAGCAAATGTTACAGCCAAAGGAAAAGCCACTTTAAACAATAAGATGGCTTGTAGAGCTGCTACATGTCTTCTCAGAGTTTTTAGTCTTAGTCCCTTAAAGATACCTTCACTAATTCATAAAAGTCCCCTAATATACACTAATTCACATAATCTAATTCTAATATCTTTATCTTATTATCTTTAATAATTAATCATTATTTATTGTGACTTCTACAGCCACAAATCTCCCTTTATTATCTGAACATATCAATTTTGGCCCTAAATTTTCCTTTATATACAATACTACCCCATTTTTATTTTTGGAAGCTAAACAGAAAAATCCATTACCTAATCTTTTTTGTTTTAACAAATTACTACATTCCTTCTTAATTCTGTTTCTTGTAGACAAATCACACTGGCACTCACTTTTTTTACAAATAATGAAATATCAAATTCCTTTTCTTCAAAGTGTTAATGCCCTTCACATTCCATGTAGTAAATTTAATCCCTCCTTAATCAGTTACTGAAGTCCAGAAGTGACACTTCTTCCTTCCTTTGAACACTTTGATCTTTCTTTTTGACACTTCTTCCTTCCTTTGAACACTTTGATCTTTCTTTTTGACCTTTCTTTTTTCCCCCTTTTTGTTGCTTCTTTTGAACTCTCGGGGTGTTCCATTCGACTGAACTGGAATGTCATCATCTTCTAAAACTTCCTCCTCTGGAACATCGTATGCATTTTCTGGAGCATCCTTCAGCTTCTTCAGAAACTCTTTCACCTTTTCCATAGAGTTTATTTTAAACCTGTCCCCTTTAAAAGTCCACTCCCTCCAGTTTATCTCAGTGAAAGAGGATTCCACAGTTTTTTCAGCTGGTATAGTCCTTCCTTTCCAAAAGTCTTTTTGGAATCTCCTTCAGTATAATCACTAGCTTGCCGTCTATCCTGATTCCTTTTTGATGATGTATGTCAAGAATGAAGTCTCTCATATTCTTCTTAACACACTGGTCAATAACATCTCTTGGTAAGTTCTTTCTTCTTGCAAAGGCCCAATTCACTCAGTACATGAGGTCTCTCTCTCTCTCTCAGTTTCCTCCAGGTCATACTCCAGATTCCTCACAAGGTCTCTAATTATTCTAATATTCTCCATAGGTTTCTCAGGAATTTCTCTAATATGCAGCCACACTTCTTTGTCTTTCAATTCCAGCAAAGCCAAATGATCCAATTGGTTCTCCATTTCTACATTCAATTTTTGGTCTTTCTTTTGAGCACTTGACTAACTTCTTCTTTTTCTTTCACCTTTTTCTTAATAATGCTGTGCAATGCATTAAACTTATTCATGTCATCCAAATGGGTGCTTGTTTCTCTCCTAAACTCTCTCATCTCCTCTATAAACTTCATTAAATATGGTGGAACCACTTCTTCCATAGATCCTCTTCTGATTTTGTAATGTATGCACTTTGGTGACCCTCTTATTTCTTAGACCAGATGCCATTTTCTCTCTCTCTCTCACTTCTTGTCATCTTCTGTTCTTCAAGCCCAGCTTCTGCACGCTTTCTTCCACTTGCTTTAACCTTCTCTCTTCTTATCCTTTCTGTTACATAAATTTTCTTTGTTCCTTCTTTCCACCACCTTCTCAATCTATTCTCCTTGTTCCTCTTTTCTTTCTTCCTTGCACCTTCTTTCCAAATTTTCTTCAGTGCTTTTTCTCTTTCTTTCTCCTTCTTCTAGCCTCTCTCCTTCTTCTGGCACTTCTGGTCTTATCTTCTAGTCTTATCTCTCCTCTCCTCTTCGTTCTTCCTTTATTTTCCTCTTACACTCTCCTCTTTCACTATCTTCTTCGTTTTCTAGTCTCTCTTCTTCACTCCAAGCAAAAAATTCAAAAAGGCTCAAAAAGGAATCCAAAATCCAGATTAAAATAAATAAATAAATAAAAAATTCTGTGAAATAAAAAACCCCAATGGTTTCAAAAAAGGTGGAGAATCAAAGAAAGGTGAAAAAATAAAAAAAGAATCAGTTAAAGAACTAATTAAAGAATGTATGGGGGAGGACAAGCAAAAAATTATGTATAAAAGAGATATTCAAAAAAAGAAAAAAAGAGAAGTGTTCACCAGATCAAAAGAAAAAAGGGAAAAGAGGGAAGGAAAAAAATAAAATAATCACAATAAACAATATTCATTACTATTTTATATCTGTAGAGTTCAGTGTAGCCCACTTTTTAATATGTCCTCTAAGGTTTCCCTGTTGATCAATCTGCCAGCTGGCATTTTCAAGGACACTTCAGAAAACACAAGTTACCTTGCTCTGTCCACACTCACTAATAGATTGCTTTTTCAGGGACAGCAGAGATGAGGCAATAACTAATATCACAATCAGGCAGTACTTATGCCTACTGTACCACTTATAAAGCACAAAAGGGGATAACCTTTAAGTTATTTAACTCCACAAACAAAATACAAAACTATTTCAAAATCAAAGGAAGTATGAAAAAGCTGTTTTGAAGAAAAGGAAAAGATGAAAAAAGGAAAAAGGTAACAGTAGCAACAAAAAAATAACAAAGTAGCAAGATCTAGTCAGCTACTTATGTTTGCAATTACAAAAGAAACACAGTGATAGAATGAATCTGAGGAGAAGACACAAAAATTTTTGCTGTACCTCCATACCAACCCTCACTCCACATTTCGCATCTTAACAAGAAAGCATTTTATCCTGTTTCTATGCAAAAAGAAAAAAAAATCAAAGCAATCAAACAACACCAATGAAGAATAGATGGAATTTACTCAAGTCTTTGCTTTAAACCTGTCCAGAATGTCAAGGTCAGAGACCTGGGTGGCGAGCCAGCCCAGAGAAGGGGGTGAGAGCCAGCAAAGTCCAGCCAGGAGGAGACAAGCAAGCACTTTACACAAGGGAGTTCATTTACCAGAGTGTCAAGCGAAAGCCATAGTCAGAATTCCAAAAGCCAAGGGTCAAGAGATCAATTCAAGGTAGCAGAAACCAGGTGCTGGGAGCAAGGAACAGGCAAGAGGAGGGCTTGAAAGAAGTTTGCCAGAAGCAAAGGAAAGCTTCCAGGCAGGCAGTTATATAGCCCAAGACACAGGTGTGGCTAGTCACTGCTTCTTGAACTTAATCAAGGAAGCCTCCCTTTGCTCAGCTTTCTTGAGTCTCCGCCTTGTTTGTGGGCTGATTGGCACAGGCCCCAAACCATCTTCAGAATCAGATCCCTGTTGCCCTAAAGTAGCAGGCAGAGGAACATCCAAGCCTGCTTGGTCCATGGCAGCAAGGGGAGCTCTTGAGCTGCAGGACTCATCTCCATCCAGAGCCAGAGGGACCAACAGCTGCTGCTCGTCATCTCCACCCTGAGCCACAGGGACCAACAGCTGCTGCTCCTCATCAGCAGCTCTGACAGGGGCTTCAGTTATCACACTCAAGATCAAAAAATATAGGGATCAAAGCCGCTGTCAGGAATGCTTCTTCAACAATCAATCACCTTAATCTTCCTTACTATTAAGAGGTTTGGTTGGAGTGAGCTCTTCTCCACCCAGCTTCAGTGATGGTGGTTTGCCTCTGCGCACCAGCAATCACAGCTGTCACTTCGTAATCTTTTAAGTGGCAGCTACACCATCCACAAAGGCGCTAGTGGGATAATCAGGGACTCCTCCTTCCAGAATCCGCTTGGGGGCCTCTGGTTGTAAGTATGCCCCCAAAAGACCACTTCTCTGTCTCCTCAAAACCCCAACTGAGATTCCCAGGCAACATATATTTTAGAACCTTCTGGATCCCACCCACTGCTCTGTGCAAAGCTTGTACAGCTTGCAAAAGCTTGTTTGTCTAAAATATTTTGAGCCCAAACTACTGCTGCTCTTGCAAACATCAATGTTGCCACTGATGCTCTTATTATTATAGCTACAGCTTCACGTGCCTTCTTAAAAGCCTTCTCAGTCCTCTTTTCATTTATGTCCTTCAAATGTGTGCCCTCTTCTCTGTCAACAACCACCTCTTATAAAACACCTGCACTTGGGGCATCCACTAAAGGGACTTTCAAAAATTCAACCTCTTTTTTCTGGAATGGATACCACTTTTGACTATAACCCAATAGCTTCTGAGTATTCTATTCAGTTGCCCATTGTGCCTCAATTGACTCCAGCATTGGCATCTCTACATTTTGGTTTCCCTTATTACTGAAGAACTCTTATTGTCCCTCCCCTTAGTGTCCTCTCCTACAGACATAGACATGGTGTCACCAAAGTTATTTTGAATAAATTCATCATATTTACAAAAGCCATTTAAAATTATCAATCATATTTTATTTCATTAATGTTGACAATTGTGAATTCATTACCAATTGCACTTGAGCCTGCGCTGCCTCCTTAATCCAAGTATTCAATTCTGCTTCTCTAACTTCTGTTGCCTGTCTCTTCATATCTGACACCACAGCCTCACCAATCTGCCTTTTGTCTTGCCTTACTTCTTGAGACTGACCATGATTCTCTATAGGCAAATCTATAAACATTCTTTGCAAATAGTCCTTAAATTTACGTGTCATTAACGCTGGGGCTAACATCAATGCACACAGCCCTTCTGGCAGCATCTGTCCTTGGCTGCACCTTGACATAATCTCATTCTGCCCTGTCATCATTGGTCTGGGGCTGCCGTCAAGCAACAGCACAACCCCCCCCTTGCACTTTGGCTAAATGCCTCTGAGTGGCATCCTACAGCTGATGCTGCAGCTTTAAAACCCAGTGAATCAAAACAGCACCCTGAAAACACCCCTGAGATTTTCATCGCTGCTGCAGCTTCTTTCCCCAGTTTTTTTTGGGCAAGTACCTTCAGATTCATCAGCTTTCCTCTTCTCCAGTTTATCTGCTTCCTTTGCCTTTCTTTCATTCAATCTCTCCTCTCTGTTTGCTTGCTGTTTATGGCTTTCTATTATTTTTATTTCATCTGGCTCACTCTCACTGGAGCTCAGGAATATTTTTCTCAACTCTCTTTTTCCTTCATCCAAGACACACTGAGCAGCAGTTTTCCTGAACAGAATCCATTCTTGCCCTTTCACATCCCCCAATTAGCTTTTCTGCTATCTTGACTGGCGTTTCCTCATCTTTTTTCACCGTTTGAGCTTTCTTTTTCTCTGCTATGCTTCTATCCTGCTCCACATTCATTTTCTCCCTTTTCTTTGTGCCTCCAATATTAGAAACTCTCTAAATTGCCTAAAATGATGACTGGATAGGGCAGGGGTGTCAAACTCAATTTCACATTGGGCCACATCAGCATTATGGTTGCCCTCAAAGGGCCAGCTATATCTGTAAGAATATATAAATGTATCTTTTATCATACTAAAGAATTGCCTCTGCATTTGATTATTACTCGTTTTTAAATTGCCTTCCCTCTGTATCAAGTTTTCTTTTCTTGGACATTTTGGGGCTATTTGACCATAGTTTATGGTTCCTATACCTCTGTAAAATGACACAGAATTGCTCAGTATATCCAAAGTGTGTCTTTTTCTGCCCCTGGGCTCGCCAGGCAAGGGGAGCGCTGCAGCTGCAGAAGAGGTGTGAGGGCCACATGAAATGGCCTGGTGGGCCAGATTTGGCCCGCAAGCCTTGTCTCTGACACGTGTGGGATAGGGAAAAAGGTGTAGCTGGTTGGCAAGAAAAAAACCCTGGTCAGATAGAGTTGGAGTCCAACAGAAAAAACATGAGAATGCGGGAGGCTCCTACATCAGCTGGCACAAGGGGATCAAACCATTATTAGCATGTGGATTGATTGCCTTGCCATCTCGAGAATGACACTGGCAGGAAACCTAGAGCAGGTCCAACTGAATACAGACTAGAGTCTATCTGTTGGACCATTCCATTGCAGTACTGGCAGCAAACACAAATTCTTCCGTGCCATCACTGCATATGTAAAGAACCAGCCAGCAGAGCAGTTTTGAGTGATCAAGGGTCTTTCACATGCAGGTACATGACAGGGAAATCCAGAACATTTAACAGCTTGCTATGAAGGACTGGCTGAGCAGCTAGGAATGGCCAATGCCTCACTAAAAGAAGACAGAGCTTCACCATAGGAAAAGCAGGCAGTTATAGCGGTTGAAAAAGCCCTCCCCAGATCCCATCATACTGAACTATCATTAGCCAGTTTCCATCATTCCAATTTTGGCCAAGGTATAGCAGTGTGTGGTGGCCTTCTTGTTTCAAAGGAATCTAGCTGAGATCAATTATCTAAATTCATTCAGCCTGGTTTCAGGCTGGGCTATGGGATAGAGACAACTTTGTTTGCCTAGGAAGATGATGTACATCAGAAACTGAAGAAAGGGAGTATGTCTGTTGATTTTGTTAGACCTCTCAGCAGCTTTTGTTACCACTGACCATGCTGTCCTTCCAGGTTGCCTTGCTGGAACTGGACTCAAAGGTACCATTCCTTCTTGGTGGAGCAACTAGCAAAGGTGGTACTTGGTGACTGCAGTAGGCCCTCCGCATTTGTGAGGGTTAGGGGCACAGAACCCTCACAAATGCCAAAAAATCACAACTCCTCTGGAGAATCAGATCTCCCTTCTCATACCCTCCTGCCCACCGCTGGCAGGCAGCGGGTGAGGGAGCACAGGGAAGCAAATATGTCCTCCCTGCTCCCTCCTGCTGGCTGTTACTGGAATGCCCGTGTGGGCAACAGGTGGGAGAGTGCAGAGGAGTGAAGATCTTTCCCCCTCCCTGCGCCTGGGTAAAAGGCCAGGGAATGGAAGGGGGAGAATAGGGGGAGGCAAGTGGTCACCTCATGAATAATCAAATTTGCGAAAGAGAAACCCGTGAATGTGGGGAGAGGACTGTACTTTTCAATTCTTTGGCTGTTGGACTATAGCGGTCCTCAAGGCTTGGATATGTCCCTAATGCTATTTAACGTGTATAAAACCACTGGCCAAGGTGATCTGGAGTTTGGGGGACCAGTGCCCTCGGTATGAGGATGACACCCATTTCTACTATTCCTTTCCACCACAATCAGAGGAAGCTGTTTTGGTCCTAAACTGATGCCTGTCATCAGTAAATGACTGGATGCAGATCAACAAATGGAAACTTAACCCAGGGAAAACAGAGGTGACTCCTGGTTAGTTAAAAAGCAGATCAGAAATTTGGGTTCAGCATGCAGTGGATAGGGTTACACTCTTCCAGGGTCTCTCCTGGAAACTCGTGTTTCAGCAGTGGCCTAGAGTGCACTTCTAGTTAAGGCTTGTGCACCAGCTGCACTGGTTCCTAGAGATGTCTATTTGGCCATGGTGACATGTGCCTTAGTTACATCCCATTTGGGTAACTGTAATGTGCCCTATGTGGGGCTGTCTTTGTAGAGTGTTTGGAACCTTGAACTAGTGAGGCTGCAGGCAATATTGTTAACTGTGCCCACTACAGGGAGCACTCAACTCTCTTGTTGAAACAGTTCCACTAGCCTACTGGTCTGTTTTTAGGCAAAATTAAAAGTGCTGGTGTACCTACTTCTTCCTCTCAATCAAATTGGAAATGTCCCATTTTCCCACATTTATTTTTTTCTCAAATAAAAGTTAGTTTTCATTAGATTCACAAACTTATGTATATCACATGCACATTTTGCTTCCTTGTCACATCTTGTTAATTCTCTCTCTTTTAAAAATTCATTCAAAGCAAATTTTACCGTCTGCCTTTTATTGTTGTGACTGAACCCTGGTGGCAAAACCCCCATTTATCTCAGGCTGCCAGGGTTTAATTTTTCCCTTGTCAGCTACTCTGTCTTGAGAAGGCCACCAGCTTCTGTTATTTTTTTTCATAAACCTGAACTTTAGGAACCACCTTACTGTCATCAAATGATCGATAATTTCTGCAGCTATCCCCACTGTTCCGGGGGTTTATCCTGTACTAGCTATCTATACTTGGAAGGAAAAACATAAAACTATTCAAGGTTGATCGAGTGTTTAAATCTTCCTTTGTCTTTACGTTACAGCCAGTGATCCAATCACTCAGCAACCAAACCAATCTACACCCCAGCTGGGCATAAGTTTCCTCAGCTTTCTTTCTCAAATTGCAAAGTCTATGTTTGTTTTAACTGTTGTAAGCTGCACTGAGTCTTGAACTGGGAAAAACATGGGATACAAATATTATAATTTGGAAATAATACAAATCCGTAGTATGTCACATCAGTGTCTGATAAGCATCATCACATATTTATCTTCTGCATGCACATTGTTATCTTCTTACTCTATCTTCTTAGTACAGAGAGTAGTTCTTTAAAACAAAACTCTACATGTACTGCCAACACATGAAGTTAAGACAGTTTTCCATAAGTACAGTAATCACTGCGTACTCACCTGGAACTTTTCTTTGCAAGAAGCCACATTGACATCTGTACCCCAAATCACAAGCCGTTGTCCAAGAGATTGTTCACTTGCTACTGCATCTTCTGCTGTAGGCTAAAATAAGAGTAACACATGACTTCTAATTTTCAGGTTGCAATCCTATTCTCAGTTACCACAGAGTCCTTGAATGGACTGTATGTTAGCTTAGATTATATGTAAAATATGGACTACCTACCACATCAGAATGAAGATCCACCTGCCTTGTTTTGCGTACAGAACCAAGATCAGCTCTTTGTCGAATAGGAGTTCCACGCGCACCACTCCTTGGGGTTCCTTCTACTCTAGAGCTGGGTGTGCCATAAATCAGTGGTGAACTGATATCAAAGTCCAGTGGAACTGTTGCAGATAAAGTAAAAAACTTTATTTTTTTTATTTTTATTGATTATTTTAATTACTTCATTAAAAGAGAAAGGAGAACTTATATATAAGACATTCCCCTCTCGGGGATATCCTCATTACCTTAATCTTTCCAGACGAAATATCAAACTTAACATAACTTGAATTTCTCCATAAACATTTTTCTAGATAAATTACAATATTTATCTTAATATTATTAATTAATAACTTAATCTTAATTCAATATTCCTTAATACATATATAACAATCTTCATTCTTCTTAATATTTTAAATAATTTCTCCTTTTACCCACCCCTCCTTCAAGAAATGAGTAAGTTATCTATTTTTCAATAAAGTAAAAAACTTTTAAAATACTTTTAAATACTTTTAAAATACTAATACATTTGTTGAAGTATCTACCACCTCAAAAGGAAAACAGGAAATCATAAAAAACTGGAAAACTAACTGAGCAGCTATCCAGATGTTAAGGTTGCAACTCCCAGCAGCCTTAGCCAGTGGCAGAAAATGGTTGAAAGAATGTAGTCCAACAACAGCTGGAGGGCTACACATTTTGCAATTCTGACAGAATATTACAGAATTATGCAAGGCTCCTTTCAAATCAATAAGCTGCGTAAACTGGCATGCTTGCTCCTGAACTGGATTAAACTCAAACATGAACTTGCTTGGACCACTTATATACCACCCATTAAAAGTACAGTCAACCCTACAAAGAAATAGGAAAACCATGAATATAAAAATGTTGTGTGTATCTGTGGGAAGGGGGCCAAAGCATGGTGTATATCTAGGATCCAAATCAAGTCAGAGAAAGGAGAGAGAAAGGGAGTGGGTTGGCATGGTGATCCTATACTAATTCTCTCACTCGTTTCCTTCCTTGGGTGGGAGGGAGGCACTAGAGGAGGGTTTGTGGTGCTGAGAAACTGAGCTGCAAGGCATCCTTAGCTGGCCAGGCTATGGCTGGTGCAGGAGGAAGAAGAGGAGGACCAGAGGCAGTTTTTAAAGTGCTGTGTTGCCTGATTGGAGCTGGCAAAAGGGAACCTTCCCACATAAAAAGGAATGCTTTGTGAGCGGGGGCAGGGGTTGGAGAAATTTGCAAATAATCCAATCTGTGTAAGTTAAACCTGCAAATGTGGAGGCCTAGCTGTAGTAACTTTAAAGATACTACCAGAAAATTTACTAAACTGAGTTTATACTCCACAGTAACAGTGCCACATATGTAATACATCAGACCCTATGAAATGACTATCATGTACAGATGACCATCTTATATACAGTGGTCCCTCGACTTTCACAAGGGTTCAGAGCACAGAATCCTCACAAAAGTTAAAAAACCCACACAAACAATCCCCCCACCAAAGTGAGCTGTCCCCCCTTCCATTCTCCTGCTTTTTGCCTAGACAGGTGTGCCTTCCTTCTCCACAGCTGGAGAAAAGGCAAGCAAATGGAAGGGGGCAGCTCCACAGGCAGAGAAGGTGCATGTGAGCCTTTCCCCTTCATTTGCTTGCCTTTTGCCCAGGCACAGAGAAAGAAAGCAGGGTGCCCAGGCAAAAGGCAAGAGAATAGAAGGAAGGAGGGAGGCATGCATGCAAGTGTTTCCCCCTCTCATCTCCTTGCTTGTTGCCAGGGCACAGAGAAGGAAGGCAGTACACATGGGCAAAAGGCAAGAGAATGGGAGGGTGAGTACAGGAGGAGACAAGAAGCACCTTACGAACAATAAAGTTTTTGATTGTCAAACTCATGAATGTGGAAGGACTGTAGTGGCTTCACAATTTATTTACTACAGTGCTAAAGATATAAATGAGGAATCGTTAAAATGAAAGCAGATCAATTGATCAACTATATTTAAATGTGAACATTTGGCATCATGTTTACAGTTCATTTGTTGTATCTGTTTTCCAATAGAATGATAAATGTTACAGACCTAGCACTCTCAATATTAAACGCCTTGCCTCAGTTTCATTGGGTTTTTAAACATTTAAAATGTTAAATATCTTTCAATAAAAACAATAGGAAAGGCTGTACCTTGTGATACATGACCCCCAATACTCTATTCTGTATTTGTTCAATTCTCATTATTAGCAAATATATTTCATTGTCAAAAGGATTCTCATTATTTTGAATAACCGTCCCTTTTTTTCTCCACGTACCAATTCGTTTTCACAATAGTATGAGAGCTGTACATACAGCATAAGTTTGTGAGTACAATAAACTTCTTGTACTTAGAAATCAAAAGCCTGGAATCAGTCCAGGCCTCTTCATCTTCTGCAGAATCAGGAACAACTACTAGGGAAAACCACTTCTTAAATGTCACTAAGGCACTACTCCAAATTTGTACTTTAAACAAGTACAAATGTTTGATCACATGCAAAAAGAGAGAGAAATAGAGCAAGCAAAAGAGAATGGAAAAGTCTGATGCTATTACTAATTGCCCAAGTTGAACATACCTGAATGCTGGAACTGTGGGGGACTGGAAAACATAGCATCTTGAACATTTGGACTTTGTGTGTCAATTGGAGGAGAAACTGGCATTGGCTGCAACTCTCCTGTGGATGTGGAATCATCTGGGCGACGTCGCTGTGATGCAGGAGATTGTACATCATCAGAAAGAGCTGCAAGAAAATGAGAGTTAGAAAACAATTTTATTTACTATGTTACATATTTCAAATTTAAAAATATTTAAACTATTTTTCCAAAATAGGTGATATGATTGCAAAAATAGACAGCCTCTCTCTTTTTACATTTAATAATAATTTTTCATTCTGTGAAACAAAAACAACATAACTCTAGCTATAGTCATAATGTGCTTATACTGTTGGCTTATAAACAACAGATGTACTAAGAACAGACATTATAACTCAGATTTCATACTTGACTGAGTTGAAAAGGATTCTAACAATGTAATTTAAGATAATCTAATTCCTTCTTTATGCCTGTCTGTTATCACCGTGAACTTCGGAAGATATTAGATATCGTTTGATATCATAATTCAGTCTCATTTTGCCACCCTTGGCCAAGTGTTTGTGAGGTCCCCAGACAAGCACAGAGCTAGGCATGGCCCTTAAATGCTGAACATTCCTTTCTCCACCTAGGCAAGCCAGACTCAGCCAGATCTTGCTTTAGGAGTCCTCCCTAAACAAACACCTTATTAAGGTGCACGCTACTACAAAGAGCCCCCTGCCCCGAGCAGGTAACCTGCCGAGCTAGACGCTTGACTGTCAAGTACGCTGCATCTCCATACTGGCCATTCCTTTGTCAATTCGGACTTAATCCCATCATGTTAAATTCTGACCTTTCGGAGACATTGTCTCGCACCTGAACCTCATTGTTCTTTCTCAAGTCCAGACTAGCCTACGGTCGTACTTTCCCTATAAAAACCCCCAGTTCCGAGAGCTTCCTTGGATCGCTGCCGAGTTCCAGACCGCCCTGCTGCTGCTTTGCCCAGTGAGCTCCCCTCAGCGAACCACGCTGAGCTTCTTCTCTCCATCTGCAACCTCTTCAGGACTATGAGAAAGGTGTCGTATCACCCATTTCCCCCGAAAACTCCTATTTCTTATTTCTTAGTTAGCTGTGTGGTTGTGTTGTCTTAAGTGTTTGTCTGTTGTTAATAAAACATCATTTTTGCTATTTTAAAACTGTCTGACTGCTTATCTGACCTGACCCCGTAGACATTGGGTTACAAGATCCCCACTAAGTTACCCTGCCTCTTGTTAGCTTAAACGAGCGCTCCAGTTAATTTCCCCATCTTGCATTATTGTGCTTTGGTTATTTGGGCGCCCCTCCCGGGACCTCCAGTTAACAGGGTAACAAGTCCAATAAGTTATTTTTGTTTTAATCAATTCGGAGTTATACAAGGCAAGTTGCTGTATTTGGTGGATTCAAATACCCCATCCCAAGTCCATGAAGAAAAATGGAAGTTATATAATAAACTCTCTCATCTGGATGTATCCCTGGTACAGCAGCAGTAGATGTGAAATGGATTTAGGTGTGTCAGAGGAACACAAGCTGAGTATGGGTCAGCAGTGAAAGAGAACTACAGAAAAAGAAGTTTTACTCTGCAGTAACAGAATAACAGTTTCAAGGTTGCGAGAAGTTCTGCTTTTCCCTGCATCAGTCAAGTCATGTTATTTACAATTTTATTTACAAATATAGACACATCTCAGTTAACAAAGTCTTTGCCAAAGAAGCTCCATTTTATAGATTTTTCTGTGCCTGCCCAGCCCTTTTTGTCCTGTCTAGCTGGAATTTTTTTAGAAGCATCAGATACATGTTCTTAAGTAGCTTTTTTATAACACTGTGAAAGAAGCAGAATCATGGTTTGGGGGATATTTTCATAGGAAACTATTTGACACCATGTTTCCTATAAGTAAAACATTCTTCTATGCTAATCAGCCACACGGGAAACTACTTTATGGCTAAAAACTCAGAATGTCTAAATAGCTCCAAGAA
Organism: Iguana delicatissima; assembly: GCA_948472985.1. Taxonomy (NCBI): domain Eukaryota; kingdom Metazoa; phylum Chordata; class Lepidosauria; order Squamata; family Iguanidae; genus Iguana; species Iguana delicatissima. Next base: position 26,575 of record CAOKZL010000109.1, read on the forward strand.
GGAATCTTAAATGACACACTGAGTATGTATCATGAAAGTCCATTCCTGTATACAGAAGGAGACCTCCAGGAGCAGGTTCTCTCCTTTCAATGCCCATTGTAGGCAAAGGTAAGATGACATGAAGAGAACTGTATGTGTAAACCCTGGCTCCTCCTCCAGATCTTGCTCACATTCATGCCAGAAAGAAGATAACAGAGGGAACAGAAGTATAGTTTAGTTAGAAGAAGCTGAACTGGTTAATTGTAAGAAAGTCAACACAAAGGTGGGAGCGAATGTTCCTTACTCTAGATGCAAGAATGGGCAACCTACTATTCTCTCTGTGTGGTGATGCTGAAATCTAGGCCTGGGATATACATAAGTTGTTCAACATATAGACTGGGCACTTTTAGGATGGTGGAACCTGTTGAAGTAACCTCGTTTAAAGGCAGCCTCAGCAGCAAACTTGTCTAATTTTTAATGTCTGGTAACCAAGGAAGCATTTGACCAGGTAGATTTTCATGAAGGGAATATTGGTATAAAAGGTCACAGATGTGATCTAGTAAAACAAAACAGTAATATGGATAACCTGGGAGGAGGAGCAATAGATGGAAAGGGATCTAAATGGAAACAGGCACCTTGGCTATTATTAAACAATCTCAAACTTCTACTAGTAGAAAGGCATGACCTGTATTTTGCCTGGCATACCCTTCTGTGTTGTGATAAGGCCAAGGTTCAAAGATCCTTGGCTAACCATGTGATACATATAGCTCTGTGTAAGATCTGGGATAAATATAAATTGTTATGTAACAAAATGACAGAATGGCTTTTTCCTTCAGAAACATTTTCCACAAAAGAACTGAGGAAATAAAGAAATGGCTAAGATACAAAGATCTCTTGGTCGGACATGGAGATTCATACCATTTAAAAGATAGACAATAGTTAATGGAAGAAGAGCTTAACATTCAATGATTCCCATATCTTCAATTCACAGAAAAATTAAAGCCAATATTAAGACTAGTGGTGTGGATCTACAGACAACAGAATTTGAAAAATGCCTGCATAAAGGAAGTAAACATCTACTGTCCAGAGTTTATTGACTGCTTTTCAAACTCAGATTAGAGGAAGAGACAGTAAAAGACTGTCTGGTCAAATGGGCAAAAGATCTCAATCACAACAGCTCTCTGGAAAAATGGGAAAAATCATGGCTGCATAAGCAATACTACACCAGGTCATATGACTTACAGGAGAACTTCTGAAAATGATGTACAACTGGTATCTCTCACCAGATAAGATTGCTAAGATGTAAAAAGTGTTAACTAATCTTTGCTAGGAGTGCAGTAGATTCAATAGTACCTTCTTTCACATGTGGTGGGGTTGCAAAGATGTAAAGCTCAAAAATCCCAAAAAATTCAGATCAAAAATCCCAAAAATTCTACAGGCTAAGATTGACATAGATCCAGAGCTTCTTCTATTGGGTCTTCCTAAACTTGACCAAAAAGAAAATTAAAAAATTAGCAGATTACTTTAGCACATGACTATTGTGGCTGGAATAGTCTATGCAAGACACTGGTGATCCAATTACCCTACAGAACAAGAGTGGATAGATAAATTGGTTGAAATTGCTGAGATGGATAAGCTTATTTATATGTTAGATGGCAAAACCAACAGTATATTCTGTAAAGATTAGAATATCTACAATCATGAACGGATACAAATGTTAATGCTTTCTCTATTTAATTGTCTAACTGATTTTCTATGGATATGGTATTTGAAGGGTACAACAGAACCCTAACTAGAGGATTTCCTGACCTATCTTAAATAGGAGCTAATGTTCTAAGTGGGTTCATAGTGAGTTTATAACAATTATAACAACTTAAGAGTCCTCCATAATTTTCTTTATTTATGTATTTGTATTCCCTTCTATTACTAGGGGTTAATCACTTGCAATATATTTGTTAAATCCAGGTAACTTTAATAAGATGAAGGAAGAGAAAGTATTTCCCTATCGACTGTGGTCTTTGTTGTGGAAAACAATTTAGAGGAAAATAGGAGGAGGGAATGAATATTCAGTTATTGTGAGATTATTATTACTATGAATAGTATAATTTCCCATTTTTTTTCTCTTCCTATATTCCTTCTCTTTATTCTTTTACTGAACAAAGATCAACACTCCACTTAAATTACTTAAACCTATTACCCCCATATGGGGAAGTTCACATCTCTCTTCTTATTTAATTATTTTGCTTTTTTATTTCTTCTCTTAATTCTTTTCTCTATCTCCATTTCCCCTATTTTATTAACTTGTTAGCAAGGTCTATGATCATTAATTTGATTGGAATAAGTAACTTTTCTTTTCTTCTTTGTTCCTGTTCAATGTATATTCTATAATGTATAAATTTTGCTTATGTTACTATTCTATAGCCAGATATGTGCCTCTGTAAATATCCTGTGACTGAATTTTAATAAAAATGATTTAAAATAAATGTAAACAGGCAAAGATAGGAAGTATGTAAGAGAACACTGACTGGACTAAACTCCATTCTCCTGAATCCAAGATTTCATGAGAAGAAAGTCCACTAGAATGTTGAGGTCCCCATTGATCTGGTGATCTATTATTAGCAGCATCCACAGTGAGGAGGATGGTGAAAGATGGCTGCAACACACACTTTTAGGTGTCAGATTGCAGCAGCATATCTGCCATAAATACTGTAATAACGCTTGAGCTGGGAAAGAGTTGGATTCTACTTTAGTTGATCATAGTGTAGCTGTGTATGCCTGCTTAGAACAGGCAAGGTGTTAACAGCAGTTGCCTCCAGAAGCATGTGTGAACAGCAAAAGAGAACATGTGTGAACAGCAAAAGAACATGTGTGAACAACAAAAGAGAAACAAAAGAGAAAGGCAGAAAGTCTGCATCACCAACTACTACCAATGTATCAAAAAAGTACAGATTTTTTAAGTTTAACCATCAAAATGGAAATCACAAGAGAAACAGAGGCTGGCATAAGGAAAAAAAGCACTGTGGATATATTTAGAAGAATCATTCAAGTTAGCTCTGGAAGATTTGTTTACTTACGGAATGCTTTACCCGACCTGGCTGTTTGATTTCACATGTCTATGTTGTTCATTTCTTGAAATATGTTGAACTATTCCAATTTTTTTATGGGATATGAACCTGTCCCTATTCTTTCCACATTATCTCTGCCTCTGTTACAAAGGAGGAGAAATAACACTCAAGAACCCACGTGCTTTGCTTACCTGTATACTTGTAACTAAATATCATTTTGTATACCTGTAATTATATATTGCTTTGATCTAAAAATCTCAAAGTGTTATATAATTAGAATAATATCAATATAACAGCCCCCCCCCCAAAGAATATATACAATTCAGGTACCTCAGCCAATGAAACTGATGTGTCCCTGGCCACTATTTCTATAGCAGAAAATTTTGTCTTACACCTACAGTAGGATTGACTAGAGCAGAATCCACTTCCCAGCTGTCTTGCATTGTTTACTGTAGACTTACTTCTGCAACTGCCACTAAAAGTCTTGTGTTTTTTCAGCCCTCCTTCATCAACTCCCCCAGTGTTTATGCTGCTGAAAGACTTCCAGCTAGAGAAAGGACAAGAAGGAAAAGGAGTGCCTTTTCCTTCCAGATATAAAAAGAGTTTACAAAAAGGAGCTTCACTGTCAGAGGCTTTGTTAACTGAGGTATGCCTGTCCATGAAGCAAATGTTAGGCTGGACTTGACAAAGAAAACTTGCATAAATAAGTATGTTTTAACATTTGAAGACCTAAAATAGCTGGAGAACTTTGGATTTTTATAAGGAAAGAAGAACTGCATAGTAGCTGCCAACGCAATAAATGCCCTACACTGAATAGCAGCTAATCAGGTTGGACTGCTGGCTAAGGTTGCACTAGCAGGTGGGCCTTTCCACGCGACCTCAAGGTTTCTGTAATTAGGAATCTTGTGGCCAGTTTTAAAAGTCACATTTTAAGAGTGTGTTCAGAGAAAGTCCCCCAGAGGATAAGTTGAAAGAGCTGCATATGCCTAGCCTGTAGAAGACAAGATTAAGAAGAGACAGTACAGGAGTTCTCAGACACCTCTGGTTGTCTTACAGATAAAACAAAGTTACTTTTTGATGCTCAAGAAGGCAGAAGCAAAGCCGATTAGTGTAAATTGTAAGGAAGCCGATAAGCATACTGTACGGAAACTTTACTGCTTATTTCTTCTGTATGGTCTAGCAGCCCTAGTCAGCTGGGAGATTATAAATACTTTGATAATTCTTGGCAGTAGGAGTTGCTTAACAGTGCTGGCCTTTATACCGCCGGAAGCCTTTAAATCAGTGGTTCTCAACCTGTGGGTCCCCAGATGTTTTTGGACTTCAGCTCCCAGAAGCCCTGAGCATTGACCATAGTGGCTGGGGCTTCTGGGAGCTGAAGTCTACAAAACATCTGGGGACCCACAGGTTGAGAACCACTGCTTTAAATGAAGGCGAACCGGATGACCACCCGCCAGGAATGCAGAAGCAGAAAACCATGTTTCGAGGTCATCCAGTCTACTCTCTGCTCAGTGCAGCGTGATGCATTCAAACGCTGCATCGAGCAGCCGGCTGGTCTGAATGCCCTAGATACATCCTTCCAATTTTTACCACTCGAATGATTCTTTCCCCCTCACCCCTTGTTTCATAAAAGCTTAACAAGAGAAACTAAAGACAAGAGTAGCAGCTTACGAGTAGCGGGGTTAGCACTGCCGGGTCTCTGGCGCTTGCTGCCGCGGCGGCTCGGAGTAGACGCTGGCGAGGACATGGCCGAGGCAAACTCCTAAGACAGAGCACGGAAAGTGGGACCACTCAGGGAAGGGAGGGACGCTGAGCCGCCAGCCCCCTCGCACGTGGACGAACGCGGAAACGGGGAAAACAGAACAGAGAACCAAAGGCTGGTTAAGCTGCTTACAGCGCCCGCTAAGTACGACGGAGAACCTCTCTCCCCCTTCTCCCTTTTTAGACTGAAAGATGAAAGTCCGGGAACCAGAGAGAGAGAAAAACTCGCGCCAAAGCGATCATGTGACCTTATGTTTTCGCGGGCTTTCCCCGCCAATCACAAAGCGGGAGGAAACCAATAGCCCATGGAAAGGGGGGATGCCAACAATTTTTCTATATTTTCGGGACCAGAAATTGCAAAGCTGCCTTCATCTTCTTGATACAATAATACAGCTCAAAAATTGCCCGCTCAGTATGTAAAAGTCTGCTTTCAAACGCAACGCTTTTATTGGATGCGAACACCCCCGTTCTGGAATGGTATTGCTCATATTTGACAGGTTTTCGCGTTTACTCTGATGAGGAAGGGCTTATTTCCACGACCGGGGGTAGGAATTAACGCTCCATTGTTGTCCTACCAGTAGGAGGAGCTGGTGGAAGGCAGTCCTCCTGATTGACGTGTACAGTAGGAAGAGAAATAGATTCAGATCAAAAAGTTACTTTTCAATATATTCTGGGTGCGACTGAGAAACTTCCCCCTTTCAGGTTTCAATGGTTTCATCCATCTTTAGCGTCCTCCTCCCTGTGTTGCCCGGAAGCCGAGCTCATATCCTCCCTCTCGTGAGAGTTGGTATCTTCCCCTCCACCCCTGCCGGACTGCTTTGGTTCTGTCCGTTCACCTCCCTTCCTGTGCCCAGTGCCGCTTCGGGGCAGTCGTGGTTGGGAGCCCGCCATGGACTGGTCGCTCGCGGCGCCTGGTGTGGGGTTGCAGGGGTTTCTTCTGCAGCTGCATGGCGCTCTGCGGAGTCTGGACCCGAGCAGCGCTGCCCTTCACGCCCACAGTTTGATCCGGTCCTTGGCGGAGACTTGTGTGACCAGCAGCGGGGATGGCGTCTTGGGTGAGTAGCAACTTGCTGAGGAGTAGCCCTAAGGGAGGTTGCTTCTGCAAAGCAAGAACTTTGCAGAAATAGGGTTGCAATGTGACTGTTATGCTTTCTGGATTATCCCTTCCCCTTAAAAATGGTTATGGTTGTTTGACGTGCCGAGCTTACTACTACCTGAAGTAGAAATGGTTAACTTCGTCCACTGGACGTCCATTGAGGCTGCACAGGATTAGAGTGATATTTTCCAATGAGATATGAATTCGCTTAATAATAACTTCAGATCTGCAGTCAGAGAGGTTTATTTCTAAATTGTGCGGAGGATTGCAAATGTGTCGTCCGTATGTCATGTATGTATAATCCTGAGCTAGGAAACTTTATATTTTTGCATTACCAGTCTCAGAATCTGCCACCCATCTAGTAGGCTGGAGGATCGTGAAAGTTGTAGTCCAGCTTCTCTGAGGGTTGTGGTCCAGTAACTTTTTCAGTCTCTGGTTTACTGAGAAGTCCTTGCAATCTTCCTTTGGATTATGTGTATTTCACTCACTGCATGTGCTGGCTGACTTTGTTATGAGCAGGCATCGCTGTCTAATATTCTTAGTGAGAAATATTAACAAGCTGTACAAAATTCATTTTTAGGGTAAGCAGTCTATCTCGGTGGGATTCTGTTACTTCTCAGTTCCCTGATATGTTGTTATGAGTGGAGTCTGATTCTGAAACTGAGGCCAGCATTTACTTGAAGTATTGGGAAATGTGATTGTCACTCAGTGTTTACAGCTTGAATACTAATTACATTGATTTCAATAGCCATGTTCATGCACACATGGCTGTAAGGAACCAGGGGAAGTGGGATTGACCTCCATACAATTTGTGAAAGCATAAACTAGACTCAAGTGTGCAAAAACCCTAAAGGCACCAGATCTCATCTGATCTTGGTAGCTAAACAGGATTAGCTTGAATTGAAGAGTGCCAGTGAATGCCAGGTGCTGGAGGCTATATATCAGAGGAGGGAACTACCAAAACCCACCTCTGAGTATTCCTTGCCTAAGAAAACACTGTGAAATTTATGACATTCTCCATAAATTGGCAGGCAACTTGAAGGCACATACACATACATATGTAGTGCAGGAGCATAGAATCTTTCACAGTTCAGAACCAAGTTTCAATCTGAGGCAGGTGTTTGGTATTGCAGTGCACTTGCAGTACAAATGGCAGGTAGAGTCAAAAGTCAGCAGGGCATTGGAGTGGTGGTGGTTGTTTGGTTTTAATCCTTCTCTGAAGGAAGGAGGCCTGATCTACAGAAGTTGCCAGAAGCAAGCAGGGTAAACTTCAGCATATCTTCTTTTACTGTTGTGCTTGCTATGGAAAATGTCACTTGGGCGGAGCGCTTTTGCTACACGGTTGAGTGGAGAGCCCTACTGGTAACACATAGCTTCTGCTGTGAAGGAATTAGAATGATTGCCTATTTGCTTACTGGGGTCATGATAATTTTCTTAAATTATTTCTGTGTTGTGTCTCAGCCCACAAGGGCTCCTGAGGCAATGAACATAAAAAAGCCAAAGAAAATAATACAAAGGTTAAAAAACATTTAAAAATACACTAAAATAAAACTTCCCCAAACAGTCCTAGAATCCAGTTCTGAAACAGTTAAAACAGCAGTCTCAAAAACTGAATAACATTATTTGATGCCTGTTGGAAGCTTAAAAGAGATGGGGCCAGCCTAAGTTCCTTGAGTAAGGAGTTCCACAGTTGAGATGCTGCTACATACAAATCCCTGTTACATGCACACCAACCTAATTTCACAAGATGTTGGGACATGTAACAGCGCCTTCCCTGAAGATTTCAGGTTTTTGGCAGGCTCATATAAGAGTAAGTGATCTTTTAGATGTCTTGGTCCCAAATCATTTAGGACCTTGTAGGTCAATAACAGTATCTTGAATTGAGCTGGGCAGCAGATTGAAAGCCAGTGTAGTTCTTGCATGACCAGTGTTATAAACTCTCCAAAAATGCACACCTGACAAGCTAGACCCATGTAGAGTATGTTACAGAATTTGAGAGGTAACTAAGGCATGAACTGCTGTGGCCAGATCTGCCTTCCCCATAAAAGCCACAGCTAGTGCACCAGCCAAATCTGGGCAAAAGCAATCCTGGTCACTGCAGCAACCTAGCTTTTCGGGAGCAGTGATGAGTCCAAGAGCACCCCAAGCTCCAAACCTGATCTTTCAACAGGAGAGCAAGGCTATCCAGGACAGGCTGTGATCCCTATCTGAGGTTGAGCTCCCTACTGATCAGCAGCATTTCTGTCTTGTTTAGGTTAAGCCTCAGTTGATTAATTCACGTCCAGTCATTTACTGCATCGAGAGCTTGATTTAGTGCTACTGTGGCTTCCTGGCATCAGTTGTAAAGGAGGGATGGAGCTGGGTGTTATCAGCATTGTAAGTAAATGAGCAGGGTTGAATAACTCAGTAGTAATTTCAAATTCCATCTGAAACATCAAGTCTTGATATGTCTTCTTAGAAGCAAGCTGGAGCAGTATGTCTGTTCACAAGTAATTAGGGATGTGTGTATGTCTACCCAGAAGTAAACAGTAATGAATAACTCATACTCTTCATCCCTAGATCTAGCTCTTGCTCTTTGTCAGGGAAAAGCTATAAGTTATTTTTGTGGAGATAAAAACCTTTTCTTGCTTGAGGAGGAGGGAGAAGCTTTTGGACCAGATGGAAACCTCTGTGGACTATATCTAGCTTGTGGGCTGGAAGTTTCCTGTGCCTGTTGTATGTATGCATGTCTGGAAAGAAGCACACTGTTTGAACCCTATTTTTTCCCCCACAGCCTTGCAGATCTCACTGATATTTTCTAAAGAAGATGGGTTACTTGCATTTATCCATAAATCGCTGAGCACTGAAGAAGTAAGTTGACATTCATGTGTTCTTCTGAATACTTTGGAGCTTTGTTGCCTTTAAGAATCACACAGGGTTTATTTGACTTGGAAGAGGCTTGGACTTCTTTTCTTTTAGGCTATGTGTAACAAATCACTGATATAAGTACTGACAACCCAATAAAATGACTGGATTGTCAGTACTTATGAGTACTGTTGTGCATTCATTTTGTAGGGGTGGTGTAAAGCTTCATTGAGTGAGTGGCTGTTGTCTATTGGCTTTGTAGGGGTGGTGAAAAGCTTTATTACCAGTATTTTCTTAAATTAATGTAAACTTCCTGGGATCCCATTTGGGGAAAAGGCAGGGTATAAATGAATCAATAAAATTATTAATTGCACATTTCTCATTGTCTGACTGTATAGCTTACTTGGTCAAAATGCTTTATTTTCAGTTTCGAGACTGCAGAGAGGAAGCATTAAAATTTCTTCTTGCTTTTCTGGAAAAAACTGGACGAAAAATTCACCCCTATGCACAAGATATAAGGGTGGGTAAGGGAAATACCTTTATAATCTATACGAGACCCAGGATTTTTAGCCATGTAAAACAGTGCGAATAATGTGAAAGTACACTAAGATCACTAAAAGTAATTTAAAAAGCAAAAATCTTTTTTTGTTAAATGTTGACAAAAGAGCTTTCATATGCAGTCCAAAATACAGTTGTTTCTCTTCTTCTTGGGGGATGCATAAATTGTCTCTGAAACAGCAAGTCCATATTATCTGGGCAGAAAAGATGTAGGGAAAGAACTGTGTTTAGATTGTCTTGTGTAAGAACAGGAGACACTTTGAAGAGTATGCATTTATTGTAGTAATTAACAAACAGATATATGTACAGAAAAGAAAGAACTGTGTTTAGATTGTATTGTGGAAGAACAGGAGACACTTTGAAAAGTATGCGTTTATTGTAATAATTAGCAAACGGATATATGTACAGAAAAGAGATTTCAGAAGTTAATACAAAACCATTAGTACTTCACATACGTCTAACAAATCCCAATAAATATATATTTATATGAACGTTGATGTTCCTAGATGTTATAACTCCTCCTTCCCTCTTGGAGAGACATGAGGCCCGTGTGCTTCTTCAGTTTATGTTTTTCACATTTGGATTGCTCAAACCATTGGACTGCTCTAATCTGACAGATCTAAGCATTTGCAACAACCTGGTCCTCAACTGCCAGGATCTTTCCAGTATATCAGATTAGAACCATTATTAATACTTCTAGATCAGCGGTGCACAAAGTGTGTCCCCCCAGGGCCATTTCTGTGGCACCCAAAGCCCCCCAGAGTTTTTTTTTAGCTCCAGAGTGCCTCCAAGTGCATGCTGGGGGGGAGTGAGGGCATTTCCAGCATGTTTGGAGCCACTCTGGATCTCACTGGGATAAAAAAAAATGCTCCTAAAGTGGGCATGGGATACGTTTCCACACATTTTTGTTTCCTTTGCTCAGTTTAGACCTAAGAGGCCTTTTTTGAAACCTAAAATAAGGTGAAAATCCCTCCATACACCCAGAGGCTTTTTTGGTTGTTGTTACAGGGGTAGGTGTGACCCCCTAAAGTCTCTTGGGGGCTAATGGGGCCTCATAGCCTTCCACAGTTACCCACCCCTAGTCTAGATTCTTTTGAAGGTGTTTGTCTAAGGTCTAAGAAGGCTAATTAAATGAAACAGAACTTTCTGATAAAGAAGAAAATGATAGTTTAGCTTTGTTTCACTTGTGCATTTTAGGGTTTTTGTATAGTGCTGTAGAATACTGGCTCAAATGACAGTTCCGTTATTTCATATCAGTGTTTCTGTGTTTTAAACTTTAGCGGATGTGTATTAGTGTTTATACGAAAGACAGATTGGCAAAATGCAGGATCTCAGCCCTAGAGCTACTGATAAAGGTAATGTTTTTATTAGAGCTTTTAATGATTGTCTGTTGTTTCTGAGTTGAGACTTTAATTTATGCTTCATAGGCACTGCTATTTAGTACTCAGTGCCTTGGAAGTTTTTTAGGTGTATCTTTACCTTAAGTGAAATATTAAAGTGAATTACATAGAAGGAGAAGGAAAAATAACTGTCAGGAGCATTTTTAATTTCCTTCAGCTGTTTCTAGGACTCCTTTATAGAATTGATATTGAATCAGCAAAGAAGGTATGATGTCTCTTAATGGTCTTGCTGTGCTTTTCAAATGATTCCTTATTGTTATGATATTTTATTATCTTCAACGGTTTTTCTAGCTTCTTCAGAACTTACAGTCATCTTATGTGATGGAAGATATGAAAGTTGGAGAAATATTTAATAAATTCTATGGTGAACTTGCTGTAAAAAGTAAAGTGCCCGATACAGGTAATCCTTAACTATTTGTCAGCATTTTTATTTACCCTGATAAGTAAGGTAAGTTAAAGTTGCATTCCAAATTACTGAAGAGCAAAAGCACGATCCTGGAAAACTTGGTTCTGATTTGCATCTCAGTATATATAGGACTATATATATACTCACTAGGGAGTACGCCTCTGAGTAAACATACATAGGGTCAGTGTACAAACAATCCTGAGGAGAATGGAATTCACTAATGAATAATTTAAGTTCCATTAATTCCAGTAAGATTAGATGTTTTGATTGTTTGTTGCATTTATTCTTGCACTGTTCTGAAATAATTCTTCTCTACTGTGCTGCAATAACTATAAGTTATGTGTTGTGATTTGCAGAGTTATTTCTTTGCCTAGAGATTGTAGAAGTTGAAGGGATACATTGCCAGAGAAGTAAGGGACATTTGGAAGTTGTGCCCGCTTCTTTCCAAACTAAACAACATAAAAAGAGAAGACCAGTCTGGCCCTAGTTGTTGAGCCAGAGAAGAAGCTACAGAAAGTAGGCTTCCTGTTTCCTTGCTGAAAAGAATTTTACCACAAGTACTTGTTACTGTGGGACTACAGAAGCAATAGAAATGACACAGTCAATTTATTGTGTTTTAGCAAACAGCCATTATATACAAATATAAAACAAGAGGAAGAAATAAAATAAATTAATTTACTAATAATGATTAACTTTCAAAGGACAGATAACTTTCATTAGCCTCTTAAACTTTATGGCACATGTCTGTAAATCCTTAACAAGAAATTTGGATATTCTAAAAGATACATAACTTCACAGCATTGGATAACAGAAAGCAGATGTTTGGTAGAAAGGAGTTTCCCTTTAAAGATTTTAATGAAGGATAAATATAATTGTTTCTAAGATAATTATAAATAGGGCATTCAAGCAATACGTGAGTTAAATCTATCGAGACAGAGTTATAGCCACATACTCAATCTTGCATAGGAATATTCTTATATTGGCCCGTCCAACCTGCCAGTGGAAGAATTTTGCATGTGTGAAGGCTAACTTCATTTTAATATTTGGAAGATCCCCACCAGGTATCTTGGAAAAGATAGGTACTGTGGAAAGAAAGAAACAAATTACTGGATTGGCAGAACTTAATCTCTGTCACCTGAGATTGTATCTCAGTATCCTGAAGTCTTTGGAGCATTAATACCTTGGCTCTGTCATAACCTTAAGTCAGAAGAAGGGAGAGCTGGAAATCCCAGATTCATGGCAACCAGCTGCAATTTACGTTTCCGTAACTTTGAGACCATCTCTTCCAAAATCATCAGAAGAAACTCTGATGCCTGCTCAAAAATAATTTTTAGCCAAAAGAGCAGGTCTAATCTAAGGGCCTCTGTTTTGATTGTTATTACACCTAATTCTGCAAGGAGCAGTGCAAATTTTATAGAAATGGGTACTGCCACAAGTCTATGCAAAAGCTTATTTTGTTCTCTAATAGGTTGAAGTTGACCAAATCCCAAAGTGGTGTTCTACATAACAGCTTTCGCAGAATCCTGCTCTTGTAAAGTTCTAAAGTGGACTGGGTCTTTTTGTTATCTGCCTCTTTTTGTTATGATAGAATCATATTGATCTATTTAAGATTTTTTCAGCTAGCGAGGTGCTTGATTGAATCTGTGAAGATAATCTACCAGTCCACTGAAAGATCACACCGAGGCAAAAACTTGCTCCAATTTATTCCCTTTTAAGTAGCCAATTGTGGATTTCTTAGATGTACTGAATACCATAACTTTTTTTGCCTATTGATGGAAAGAAGTTAGTTCTTACATTATAGACTAAACCAATCAGCAATCCATGCAGGCCTAATTGAGTATAGGAAATCGGAATAGCATGATCTGCATACGGGAAGATTGAAAATTTCTGATTTCCAATTTTGACTGGAGTATATGAGTCACCCCTTAAGAACTCAACTACATTGTTTATATATAAATTTAACAGAAGCAGAGCAAGTAAACATTCTTGTCTTACTCCTTTTCTAACTGGATCAGATAAATATCCTGCAACAATTCTGACTTTCAAGGATGTATCTGAATATAGAGCCATAATACATTTTAAGAGCTTCATATCAATACCCACGGATTGTAATTTAATCCAAAGGCATTCCCATGAGATAGAATCAAAGGTAGCTTTCAAATCAATGAATACCACAAAAGCATGCTTTACGAAGTATTTATCAGTAACATATTTCAGCATAAACCAATTATCCAATGTTTACCTGCTCAAATGAAAGCCAGCTTGTTCCTGAGCCAGCAACACATGATCTTCCACCCAGTCCACCAGTTTATCAAGGAGACACTTGGTGTAAATCTTCCATAAAACATCCAAACGACCTGTACTTTGCTGGATCATTTCAGGACCCTTTTTATAAACCAGGATTGCAAGAGCAGACGGCCAACTTGATAGTGCAATTCCTGAGTTGTTAATAAGGGGAAACAGTAATGCAAACATTGGAGCCCACTGATCAGGGAATGTGATAAAGAAATCTGGTGGAAGGTTATCTTTGTCAAGTGCTTTACCATTTTTATCTTAGGATTAATGATTTGGTCCTTTCTACTGAAATACTTCCCCAACAGTGCTCCTGTTTGCGTCCAGTGTAATCCTTGAAGGGGAACCAAGGATGCTAAGGCTCATTGACTATCCTTCCAAAATAGCTTTCCCACTCAATCTTACCAATACTTCCTTCTAAAATTGGAGCTAACCCTTTTTCCAACCTTGCAGTTGTATCTCAGAATTTAGGTAGATCGTTTTGCAGAAGTGCTAGGCCTAATTCTTCCACTGTTCCTTATAAGTCCTTTCTCTCTCTCTAATCTTTTATACTACTTGTGCAAATCATACCTACACGAAGGAATTATAGAGTAATTAGTGGAGGGATATAAACGAATAACTTTTCCCATTTGCCTTTTAAAATTCCTGCAATCCTTATCAAACCATGCATTATCACTCTTGGTGTGGTAACTTCCTGATAGTGATACCTTTTTAAAAAATAGGATCTGAGGGAGTTTCTTAGTTGTACAGATAACTGTCTTGCTGATACAATACTGGATACTTGGAGGAAATCATTTCTTAGTTTCATAAATTCATCAGAACAAAGCCTCTGTTGCAGATCTGATTGCAGCAAAGGATTCTATGTAATCTTTTTATCTTAGGCTGATTGTGCTTTCTCAAAATTTAAGTGGCAGTCAACATTTGTGGGAGCACTGTTAGACCACTGCAAAGAAAATCTTAAGTGGTTGGTGATTACTGCCACTGCTGAGTCAACTGTAAAAGATAAAACTAGAGATCAAAATAAGGAATCATCACATAATCAACTGTATTTGCTCCAGAATTGTTTATATAAGTAAACTCTCCCTGTGAATTATCTAAATGAGAGCCATTCATTAATGTTAAATTTAATTTTGTTACTAATGTAAAAAAAAAAAAGTCATTAATCTTTGTATCTTTATAATTCCGGGTTTCCAGATCTCCTCACAATTTAGCTTGATTTCCTAAAACCCTAGCAATAACCTGCTTAGCTGAACATATATGAACCTATATGTGCGTTAAGATCATGAGCAATTACTAGTGGAACTAACAGGAACTCACATAAATAATTTTCTAATGTAAACCAAAAATTCGCATCATAATTTGGTGAGTCCAAGTAGGGATATAGAAATTAACAATAATATAAGAGTGCAATGCATTTTTAATAGGAACAGCCATGGCACATGGAGCCAACCCTTTTAAGATGAGTAATTGAGGCTGAAAAAGAAGTATATATCAATATAACTAGGCCTCCACTTGGTCTACCACCGTTGAGGGGAAAGAAGTGAAATGGTTGGATAAGCCACATATCTAGGTAATCAAATTTCCTACCCTAACAAGGTTTCTTAAAATAGCAGGTTTTGGAATTGATTTATATAATGTAAAAATCACCATTCTCTAACTTACTCCTCCAGCCTGCTGAGCTCCATGACAGACAGGAAAGTCCAGATTTTGACTTCATTATCATTGCTGTGTTAAAACCTGGATTTCAGTGATCTTCTCTATAATCATTGTTCACCCATTCTTTGTCAAATAAGGATTACCATGTACTTGGTGCATATCTGCAAGAATGGTGATTTTATTTTTAGCCTTCTGTTCCTCTAATTCTTGAGGTTCCTATTTCCTTGCCACTAACTGGTTACCTATTATTTGGTGTGCTTGGTTAGACATAGCATTTCTATTACTGGGAGGGGTCTCAAATGTAATCAGATCATCCTGAAATGTAGGCACCGAGTCTGCATCCAATTTTGCCTGTTCAGTGCAAACAATTGTTCTCATAGAATACTCAATTTGTAATAACTTTTTTCCAGTCAAGGGTAAGCATTTGTCTCAATCTATCAACTGTTCTTTTTCACTGAGATACTAAATGGGTCTTGAAGGTAACCCTTCTCAGGGATGTTCATTGATACAAAGTGTTGCTGAGTAGGCTGATGTTCGTTATTAAAGAAAGTCAAGGGGGAAATTTTTAGAGTTTCCTTTTCGGACAAGGGAGTTACCTCAGAACAGTGTTCTCCTAAAACCTGGGAGTGAGTTGATGATAAGAGAGGCAAAAGAGGTTTTTTCGCTATGTCCAAAAACATTCAAGTGGATATCACACCTAACTTGGGCCAGAGATTCTCTCCCTTTCATGAGCAAAGAAGGTATTCTGTTTGATATAAATACTAACATAAGTTTTTGCCTTTGAGAAGAAGCATAGAGAGTGTTAATAAACAGTAGGTTAAACTCTTTCATTGGCAGTTGCAGTAGAGTGCTAAGATGTTTCAAGTAAAATTTAATGTGTTCCACTGCAGAATGCATTTTCTATATAGTTAAAACAACCTTGTTAACTGTAGGGAAAGATTTAAAACCATCGGGGAACGCTTGGCTATAGGAAACTGAAGAAACTGACTAGCTCCATTGATATTTTATATCATCCTGCTCCTTGATGATTTAGGAGGAGGAATAGAGCTTTCCCTTTTTGTAATAGTTATAAGACAGTTTCTTCCAGATGTTTCTAAGCTTTTCATAAATACTTTTAACAGTTAACAGCCACCAGACTGTGATGCAATTCTGGAAGTGCCTTATCATTAAGAAGAGAGATAGTATTTTTAATAGCTTCATATCTACTCCCACTTACTTGGTTGCTATTACTAGTAATATTTCTGGTATGTGAATATTGAGATTCTAAACTTTTTGCTTCTAAAATATCAAATCTGTTAAAAGTAAGAATTGCAGGTTTACTAACATCTAATTGTGGTCTATGAAGTTTAAAAAGCCATCAGTTTTAAGCAGTTTAATATTAGCAGAAGGAGAGTGGTTAGAATTATACTGAGCTTGCGTTCTATAGCCCATTTTGTTTGAGTAGCAGATAACAATTAAATGATTATGCAATTAAAAAGTACATGTGGTGATGAATACATATGTCTAATTCTAAATCCCTAAGAGTTATGCTTTAGAGTTTAAAACAAACAAATTTGTTAAACAGCAGATATGTTTCTCTAAAACTATTATCTCAACTTATAGATATCTCAGTGAAAAGAAACAGTAAATGATAAACTAATAGGACCAAACAGACAAGAAAAATACAAAACCTCACCACATAGAGTAAATACTGTTTTTATATAAATGAGGCAAACCAGTTCAGATTTAAAATCCTGAAGCGGTAGGACTAGATGGCCCAGAAAGACCCAAAGTTGACCTCAGGGGCTCAAAACTGTAGTAAGCAGCAGCTGTGCTTTCCCTTCCCACCTTGTCAAGTTATCCTTGGGATTGGTTCCTTTCACTTCACAGACAGGGCTTGTTCAAGTTTGTACTGTTTGCATTTGTACTTTCTGTTAAGTTCCTTGAGGTCAATCTGGCGTAAGCCCCTTAAGCACAATTTTCCATTAAGAAATGTCAAAACACTGCTTAGAGCAGGAAACCTCACTTACTCAGATCACAGTTTCTACACAATTCACAGTTCAACGTGAGTCAGTGATTTGTTGCCATGAAGTATTGAAAAGTTACAATATATCCAGTGTATCCTCCATTGAATTCTGATTCTACAGACAATCCTCCTTCTGCAGCTGGCTGGCAAATCAAGGGCACAGCATAGTATTCTGGGCCTTTGTTCACCACCTCTGCTATAGGTCCCAGCAGGCAAAATGCGGAAGGTCATGGAGCGAAACAGCTAAATAGGAACTTTATGCAGCTTAAGTTTTCAGTACTCAGAGTAAAAATAGCAATGCCTTGTCTGGAACTAATAATTTTTAAGAAGCCTGAAAGTTCGTTCAAGTTTTAAGTCAACTGATTCCTCTAGTACATAACTGTTCAAACAGTGGATTGAAAGGTTAAAAATAAGTTAAAGAACACAGGAAACATTAAAAAAAAAGAAAACAAAGGACCTCACCTCAAACATACATTTTCGTTCTCAACATAACATATTCTCTCCCTGGGATTTATTACTTTATCTTTACTTGGAGCCTTACCAGTAACCTCAACTCCTTCCCGTTAGAAAGGAGAAGATGAAGAATCAAAGCCGAATGACATTCTGGTCTCTGTTACTGGCCAGAAAACAAAAACATACACAATACTTTTCCTGCGTTTTCTTGTGTTGTAGACTACGTGGAAAAGAATTGGATTTATAAAGTGTATGAATAAGTAGCTCAAATAAAATTTACCTCTCTTAGGAGTGCAGCAGTCAGCAGCTTTCTGTGAGCTGGTTAGTATACCCCATGATCTAACGTTTACTTTTCACCAGAAGTACTGATCTCTGTGGTCTTTGTGCATTCATGCATAAGGATTCTGCAGAGCCTATACTGAAACATGATAGAAGTTCAGTTAAGGAAGTGATGTTCATTCCCCTTCTCAGAAGATTTTTTTAAAAATTCTTCTGTCTTTGTATTGAGAGGTGACTAAGTATCTTCCCATGTAGTTTTTTCAACACCAGACAAATTAAATTGGAGCCCAGGAAATGTTGCTGAAGCTTGGATAAGCATGGGTTTCTTTTTATTATCATGTCAGAGTATGTGCTGTCTTCTTCCTTCTCAAACCAACTGTTTTGAAGTACTATTTGAGCATGTGAACTCAGTAACAAAGATGTTAGATTATTAGGCATTAGAGAACCTAAGTTCCCAATAGCTTTATTTTACGAATGGCAGCATATATAGCAATGACAGATGACTGAAATTAAGAACAGTGTAAATGAACCCTAATAAGAACATGGAAGTCTGTAAGATTGGTTCTGTGGTTGATTCCACCTCTCCTTGCTTGTGAGATACATTGGCATATTTACTTTCAGATATAAAGATTCTGAATATTGCTTTTTTTTTAAGTGCTGGAAAGGATTTATGAGCTTCTGGGAGTTTTGGGAGAAGTACAACCTAACGATATGCTCGACAACTCTGAAAAATTATTCCGAGCTTACCTTGGAGAACTTAAAACACAGGTAATGGAATCTGCAAAATTTTATTCCTATATGTTTTAATTTCAAGTGGAATGTGAACATTGTCAGGATTTTTTATTCATAAAGCAGTTAAGATTTCTGTAGTGCCATAAAGAATAACAATTATATTATAGCATAAAGTTTCATGGATTAGTTCGGTTCATTTGAATCCAGTGAAGTAGATTGTATTTTCTGATTATTTAAGCCACAAAGAGCTAAATATTGTCACTCTGTAGGCATGTCTGATTTTTGCAAAGTACAATAACACAGCTACTTTTTTGGAGATCCATTTAATTGTAATGTTTTGATGTTAGAAATATAGGTATACTTAGCAGAATTACAGTACATAAATAATTAAGCAGCAGATAGAAATGAGTGTTATAGTTAGTGCTGGCTTCATGATGGAAGAGTGAGATTGGTGTACTCCAGAGTAATATTTTAAAATTAATATTTCTGTCCAGGATAGTTAGGCTTTTTCACCACATTACTTATTTAGTATATTAAGAGCTTCTTCATGAAAATTAAGCACTGCCTTTACGTGTATAATTGAAGAAGTGAAATGTTAGGTAATATAAACATTTTTGGAATAACAGATCAGCTGATACATCCTGCAGTGTATCAGAATAATCTCTGATAACTGTTACATAAATTAGCTGATCTGTCTGTTCTTTATTAGGATTAGCAGCAGCTTTTGCTGCTGCTAATAAATGCATAATTGATTTCTAGACCTCCGATTTATAATGAGCACAGTCTGTTGGAATTAACTGTGACCAAAAATAACGGGAGACAACAAAACTTCACAGCTTTCACAACTCTTGATTTATTTCATTTGGGACACACTCATTGTGAACTTTTGGTACCTTATTCTCATTTTTAAAAAGAAACTATTAAATGCTTGTCTGGTAATTCTTTGTAACCTATTACATGTTGAAAACAAGAGTTTAGGTTCATTTAATGGAACTGTGATTGTTGGATACTTTAAAGAAATTAAGTCTTCATGCTACTTGCTGGTATCTCAGGTTATTTGTTTGCCTCAGTATTTTATTGGAGGTTTTTGTTCTTGTTTTCAGATGACCTCTGCAACAAGAGAGCCTAAGTTTCCAATAGTAGCTGGATGTCTGAAAGGACTGACCGCGCTCATGTATAACTTTACTAAATCTATGGATGAAGGTATGGTATTTCCCTTAATAAAATCCTAATGACTGTATGAATAGCACAGTTTATAAACTTTGCGGAATTGTGTCAGAAAGTTAGTACTAAACAAGGCTTCTGGGTCTCGAGGCAAGGATGAAAGCATTAAGTTTTAGAAATGGACAGATTTTAATACTTGCCTACAGATGAAGATATCATGTTGGGAACCTTTCCGTTGTTCTCTTTTAGTGATACCTAATTTCCTCAGAATGTGGGCTGTCCTAAGGCTAACAATTTGACCTGCTATCAAAGCTGCGGAAACCTTTTGCACATTCCTTCCCCACTTTGTTCCATATTATTTTATTCAAGCCCTATACTACCTACTATCTTACCTGAAAGAAAGCCTTTCTGGTATGAGTAGGACACGTAGACGTATGGAAGCAGTTTTGTTCTTGATCTTACAAAAGTCATTTTGAAGTTATGCCAGTATGTTATGTCTGAAAAAGTTTTTGTAAAGGCCTGACTTTTGTGTTGTCATATTGATGAGAGGTCAGTAAGTTCCTAACATCACATCACGTTTGCTATTTTGTACACAGACCCAAAAACTTCAAAAGAGATCTTTGATTTTGCAGTGAAGGCAATAACTCCACAGGTAGGCTATCCTTTAGAAAGAATTTTTCTTCAGATGCATTTGGCAGATCTGAAACAAATCTTTTCATATTAAACTTTTTGACATTGCAGGTTGATTTAAAGCGATATGCAGTACCCCTTGGTAAGAACTTTCTATTTTATGTCTAATGCTCTCTGCAACAGTATGTCTTCACGACAGCATGCATCTTTTCTAATGAATGGATAGACAACAGATCATATAAAACACAAACTGTAGAACAGTGGTTCTCAACCTGTGGGTCCCCAGATGTTTGTGGACTTCAGCTCCCAGAAGCCCCAGCCACTATGGTCAATGTTCAGGGCTTCTGGGAGCTGAAGTCCAAAAACATCTGGGGACCCACAGGTTGAGAACCACTGCTGTAGAAGGTTCACCAAATATGTAGAAACATGATTTTTCTACATAAAATACATAAAATAATCTCATCTGATTATAGAAATCTTTTGCCTTTTTTTCTTCAGTAAAAAATATCTTTTCCACATGTACTTTGTTTTGCCTAGAAGTAAAAAATGGTTTTGAAAAAATAAAGAATGAGGATTATAGAACTAGAGGCCTGAATACTCTAAAGGTATCATATCCTGTCTGTTCTTGGAAGCTAAGCAGGGTCAGCCCTAGTTAGTACTCGGATGCGAGACTGCCAACAAATACCAGGTGCTGTGGGCTATATTTCAGAAGCAGGAACTGGCAAAACTGCCTCTAACTATTCTTTACCCGAGAAAACCCTATGAAAATTCATGGTTTTGTATAAGTTGACAAGCAGCCTGAAGAGACATACACACACAGAGAATTAGGCATTTCAGTTCTAATATTTGATTGTGTAATTCTATAAATATAGAGAAATTCTAATCCAAAGAAAGATAGGGCTTTTATGCTGTTATGATTTATTACTGGCGATAATAACTGGCAGCAATAATTTTTAAAAAGCTTGCAGTGTAAAATATTTAGCAGGTGCTAGTTTGTGTAAATCTTTAGATTTAAATTTAAACTTTTGTTTTGTAGCTGGTCTACATTTGTTTAGTAAACATGCTGTTCAGTTCAGCACTTGCCTTCTGGAAAATTGTGTCTTGCTGTTTGAAGTAATGTCTAAATGGTGTGGCTACCAGAATGTGGAACTGAAAAAGGCTGCCCATTCAGCTTTGGATGCTTTTCTTAAACAGGTACAATTTAAATGCAGTCTATAAACATGATTTTAGTATTTTGATTTTTGAACATTGGAATAAGAGACAGGAGGCTTGTGGTTTACCTGTTTTTCACATCCCTCATTTAACTTTTAAATCAGTAAGTCATGTGGGAAATCTTTTAATCTCCTTTTGTTTTTCTTCCATTATGTTCACCACCCAATCTTTTTGTACCTCTTTGTTCTAGTTTCTTTTTTCATGAACATAAAGGAAGATGAAGGGATTAAAAATACTCAGTGTGTGTATAGTAATGCATTGCTGACCTAATTAACACTTACAGAGCAGCACTACCATGGGGAAAGGAAAAGCCAGTGGTTAAGTAACCATATTTAGAGTTCTCCTGGACTCACACAGAGAAGATGGAAATGAAAGAATAGTATATTGTTGGTGGTGTCTTTTCCCCTCATTTTTTTATATGTCTATATCCTTAATTATATCTCAGCTATTCGGAGGAAAGTTGTGAATTTCACTTCCAGGTATACATTTTGCATCAAGTTGAGGGAAGACCCAAAATCTCTGTTGATCAACCCAAAACATGCCTCTTAGTGGTCAGAGTTCTGTTTTGGAAATCCAGAATAGGATCTTTCTCTTTTTTGATGAAAAATTAGGAGATCTTGGACCCAGGTCTATAAAATAGCCATCAGAGCCAAGTGAAGTTGAGCGGAGTTACATTAGTGCCTGGATGCTGTTATGGCTGAGATAAGGGGCAGTCAATTGAGGTTGTATCCCAGTAAAATGGAAACTGGGGATTGATGGCACCATCTGTTTTTGTAACATTTAAATTATTTTTACTCAAATTGTTCAAATCATTTTTATTGTAATCTTAGAGATCTTATAATACAGGTTGGTGTTACAGTGTTTTAATAAACAAAGCTGGGTTTTTTGTACAGTGCCTTGAGATCTTTGGATATAGAGCAAATTAAATGTTCTTGTTAACCAAGTAAAACCGTGCCATTATTTAATTTTCCTGTTGGTATAATGTAAGAATTAATGAGACCATTGGGTTGGATGTAGGGGGGATGGAATTGTTGCATCATGATTAAGACGATAGTGAGAATCATGTGGTTCTTATGTTTTCTGGACTACATTTCCTAGCAGCTCTGACCAGCTTAGCCAGTGCTGAGGAACTCTGGGAGTTGTAGTTCAGTGATATCATAATTACAGCCACTTCTCTAAATGTTTCATCATTGCTAAATACTGATGAGGTAGTTTTATTGGATCCGTCTTCTGTGCATCGTAGGACTCATACTGCAGAAGGTGCCTCTGCACTTATTACAACTCTGCCTATCCAGCCAGTTTCTTTTATCTTTGCATAGCGTATGCAGGGAACTGGAAGAACTAATTCTAATTCATAAGCCAGTCAGTTATCCTTCTGCCAGGCTGGAGTGCTTCATTTTTGATATATTATTTATCCAAATTATAAACTGACCAATTTTATCCAAATTATAAAATGACCAATTTTATATATAATTGTAGATCTCCGCAGTGGTTGCAAAAGATGTAAAGATGCATGAGAGCAAGCTGCACTACTTCATGGAACAATTTTATGAAATAATCAGGAAAACGGATGTTAGCAACAAGGAGCTGTCCATTGCTATTCGTGGATATGGACTATTTGCAGCGGTATGTTGTCATAGCATGATGGAAAGGCTAAATATTAGGATGATGAATATTTATTTTATGTGGGATGCTTGTTTTGACAGAATGTATAGCTTCACTGTGAGTCATGCATTTTTGTTAAATACTATGCTTCATTGGTAGTCACTCTTGCATTGATTTGAATATGTTAATTATAAAAGTTGAATACTGTTACAGATCAGTGAAGTACTTCTGAAATAAGAAATGATCTTTCCATTATGTCTTAAATTTAGATGACTTTAACATCATTAGATAAATTTTGCACTTCTCACTTGGTAGCTAAAAGTTGGAGCTATTAAGAGTTATTAGACAATTACAGGTGTACCTCAGTTAACAAAGTAAATGTGTTCTGGTCCTACTACTTTAACAGAAACTTTGGTACTAGACATAGCATAGGAGGAATAGGGATAGGTTTCTATACCACAAAACAAGAAAAACAGTTCAACATGTCTCTGTGGACTTTGATTCAGTGCTAACAAGGTGCACATGAAAAAAGCTTCCACAAGTAAAGAAAAAGATTTTAAACCTTATTCAGACTATTTGAAGGTTTCCTCTAAATTGCAACCAGGAAAGACTTTTACTTTCACCAGCCTCCATTTTTCTTATGGTTCTGTTTTGGTGATCAAACTTACAGATCAGTGCTTTTTTTCAAAATCTTGCTGGCATGTAGCTAGTGGGAGATACTTATGGGCTCACCCTTTTTCTGTTTTGTTTTTTGTCAATGCTCAGTAAGGGAATCTGGAGGCAGCTGTTGTTTACTTTGCCTGTTACAGGAAGAGACACACAGCAGCAGTAGGATGAACTAGAGCAGAATCCCATTCTTTTCTACCTCAAACTTTATTGCGTTGTTAATTCTAGACACATTGCTGCAACCCAACACTGAAAGTTTGTGTTTCCCGAGTCCTCCTTCAACAGCCTCCTAATGCCAGTGCTGCTAAAAAAAAAAAGGTATAGATAACCAGAGGAAAAGAGGGGACTGGGCAGGTATAAAAAGATTTCATAGAAAGGAGTTTTTTGTTAAAGGATTTGTTAACTGAGGTATACGCTTGTACAGTGGTTTGGATCTGAACATTCCCCTTATTGATAGAAGGTGCAGAATTCCTGACATCTTTTCTGCCCCATTCTGTAACTCCTCACATTGGTTCCAGATAGTGAAGGGACTCGCTATAGCTTTTCAGATGGTTCAGCCCTCTCCCTCCCTATCACTGGTGTTCAGTTGGCAGTTCCTTCAGCTTATATAGCTGAAGCTTTGTTATCTATTTGCATTAAATAATGTTTAATAATTCAAAGGATTGAGCAATGGTACTGCTATTGCTTGCTTGTATACATATTGCCTTCTCCAGAACGTATTTTGTGAATACATAGCTGTTCAGGTATTAAGATCTTTGAACAAGGAACTTCAATTGATCTCGCTATCATCAAAGATAAATTTGGTAAGGATGGAAGAGAGTGCTTTCCTACTTCCAGGCTCTGGAGCTCCCTGTGTAGGAACGATGGATTCTTTGTGTTCTCTGTTTCTCACACAAAGGGTTTTGTGTCTGCTCATTGATCCCTGCCAAAATGTTCCAGAGATGAGTAACTTTACAGGAAACCCTGCTCCCTCCCATATAGTGAACATGATCTAGCCCACCTCAGTTTCTCTGTCCACCGAAAGAGTAACTTCTACCGGCTGTGTTCTTCTATATCTTTTTCCTCTCTTGTATTTTCTCCTTCCTGTGACTTTCTCATTCTTACCTGTTTTTTTCTCTTGCTTTTTAATCTACGTATTTAAAAAATCCCTTAACCCTCACTTTTTTCTCCCTGGTTCCCCCATTTTTGCTTCTCTGGCATCCACTTCCCTCTTCAAGTACTGTATTTTGTGGAAGAGGAAGATGTCTCCATTGGATGCTCATGTGGGGTGCGTTTACTGTTTGGATGAAGAATGTAACATTCACCATTGCAGCATCTGTAAGCAGTTCACATCACAGACTCTTAAAAAAAAAGCAGGCTTCCAGGCTGAAATTCTGCTGCTGGAAAAAGTCTTTGAGGGTTCCCAAGCAGGCTGCAGCATGCAAGGCCCTCTTCACCACCTCCACCACAGTCCAAGGATGTTTAGAAGAAACCTTCTGTACTGACCCTGACACCAATAGAATAGGTACCGAGTACACCTTTGGTATCAAAGTTGCGACCAACACTACTGATGCTAACATCTAAGCTTCCCTCAACTCAGCAATCTCTGACCTTACCCACATTGGCTGGTCCCACTTGACTACAGCATTGAAGGACAAGCCCTAAAAGAGGAAACTCCTTCCTGAGAACCTGGCTTTGATGAAAAATCCTAAGCCAAAGAAAAACTAAATAGCCTGACCTGATGACAACCACTTCAGTGTCGATGTCAACGTCATCAATATCACCTACTGGTTTGTTGGTGCCATTGTTGGTATTGGTCTTGCTCCTGGCCTCGTTGCCCTTGGTATCCAAGCGGACATCAAAGCTGATTCATCACCGAGGGCTGAACAGTCAGTGCCAAGGAGACCCCCCTTGGAAGGTATCTCCCTTGGCTTCACATCTCCCTCCTCCACTTTCCACTCAGGCCCACCCTGGACATCATGGTTGGCAACATTCTTCCTTCCACCAGGAACTTTCCCAGATGTTGAACCCTTTTGAGTCAGTACTTGCTGGGCCTCATGAAAACCCCCATGGCTGTTACTCACCTGAAGTTTTGGCCACTTCAACATTGGTTCGTCAGATGATTTGACTGTTTCATCAATGATCAACACAAGAGGCTGACAGTTCTTACTGTTGTGCAAATGTCTCTTCTTTGGTCCTTCATGTGCCGTCTGTGGTCAGGTATGCGTTTCAGGCTACCCCAACCCACAGTAATGATAACTACAGATACATCATTGTTGGGATGGGGTGCACATTGCAGTTCCATGACAGGCCAAAGCCACTGGTCTTATCACAAAAGAAATCTTCACCTCGGCGCACTAGAGTTGTTAGCACTGCATTGGGTCAGAAGACTGTTGCTAGGCAGAGCAGTTCAATTAGTACTAAACAACACAACAGTTTGCTACATCAGCCACCAGGGGGCACTTGCTCCACTACTCTACTGAATCTTGTCACTTGCCTGTAGAATTGATGTACCACAAAATCAATACATCCCATAGACATGAACCTTGTAGGAAGGAGCAGTGCCCTTGCAGATGCCCTCAGTTGCAGCAGAGTCTTTCAGCATGAGTGAGCCCTGTGTCACCAGGTTTGTCTTGCGATTATGGACTGTTGGGGAACTTCTCAGGTAGACTTTGTGATAGAAATCAACAGCTAATGTCTTCAATTCTACTCCAGAGTAGGAGTTGCCAGGGGTTCACCAGGAGATGTATTTCTCTTTTGATGAACAGGCTATCTGCTCTACCGGTTCCCTCCTTTCTGTCTTCTTAGGAGGGGGATAGCAAAACCCACGGTGAATCATTCTGATGGCCTCTTTCTGACCCAGGCACATGCATAGACACAAATAGCAATGGAATGTCTGGATAAAGAACCGGGCCACTGGAATGAGAGAAGATGTTGTTAGAGAGTGGGATGCAGCAAAATCGGGACATTCTTAGATGTGCTCCAAACCATGGTTGCCTGAGTTTCACCTGTCACAAGATATCATAGTGCCTACCCTTTATCCTCAGCTTAATATCCAGTTGGAGAAATCACTGCAGCCTGCCCTACTGCCCCTGTTTCAAGTCTTTGTCTTTCTGGTGGACTCTAAAACTGAAGGGAAGGTAGCTTGGCAGGCTAGATCGTGTGCAGTATGCGGGAGGGGGCAGTTTTCCACCAAACTACTCACCTGAGGTCTTCGTGTAGGCATAAAGCCCATTGCATGAGGGCACAGATGACCTCTCAAAGAACCACAGTTAAAGGTAAGCAACCTTTTCTTCTGTGTGGTCTTTCTGCTAATAAGCAAATAACTTTTTATTCCTGCTGGCCATTGGCATTTTAACTTTGTTGTTCTCAAAGGGGTTTTAACTCCTTGTGTGTCTTTTAATTAACTTTCTTCATCTATTTGGTATTTTAATTGTACATGCTTTTAATTGTAATTGTTTTGTTTTAATTGTAATTGTTAATTAGTCTCTCAAGCATCATTTTTTTGGTAGAAAGGTGAAATATAAATGTAGTAATTCTCCACAGTTCCTAGATACAGATATTGCAATATTAAAACTTCAAGATGGTTTAGTACATAAAGCTCATTGGAAGTTTGATAGTATGAGAATGTAAGAAAGGAGCCTACATGCATTTAGGTATAGAGATGCAGGACAATATAGCTCAGCTGCCCTTCTTTGTGACAGTCCAAAGTCGCTTAGTTTGTTTCTCTTGTGATACTAACTATATATATATTGCTTCAGTGAGTTACTTTAATGTACTTTAATTTTTAATATTTGCATTATTTTCTCTTTCCTTTGAAGCCGTGCAAAGCTATCAGTTCAAAGGATGTTGACTTCATGTATATTGAACTGCTTCAACGCTGTAAACAGATGTATCTCACTGAGGCAGAAACCATAGATGACCATGTCTACCAGCTACCAAGTTTCCTTCAATCTATTGCAAGTGTTATATTCCATCTGGATGCAGTAAGTGAGAAGTTTGGATCTTATTTGAGAGGCTATTTTATAATTTAGATGATGTATCAGTCTGTTTGTGGTGAGAGTACTGGTATAAAGTTTTTCTCTTGCTTCTCAAAACAAAAAGCACCGAACTACTTGAAAAATCTAGCATGTTTATAAGTAACCATGCAATTGGCAATTTCCTAATATGCCATTCTTTATATTCTTCTTCATTTAGATTCCAGAAGTATATACTCCAGTTCTTGAACGTCTGATTGTGGTGCAAATAGATAGTTTCCCTCAATACAGTTTAAAAATGCAGTTTACATGTTGCAAATCCATTGTAAAAGTTTTTTTGGCCCTGGCAGGCAAAGGCCCTGTACTCTGGAGTTTTATGAGCACTGTGGGTGAGTTTTTAATTACCTGGAAATTATTTCTTTTCTCGCCTATGCTAGGTCTGGTTTGAGAAGCTCTAAAGTATTTACTTGGGTAACAGCAGAACAGTAAGAAGTAATCTCTGATTATCTGACTTCATACTTTCTGAATCGCTGATTCCACTTTTCAGATTAGGATTCTCAAGTTTTGGTAACTTTCACTGTTCTCAGGCCCACAAACTTAATCTGTTCATTGTGCATTTCTTTCTCTGACTACCTTTCTCTCTTTTCACTTGTTTTCTTTAAGATGACCTTCTTTTTTGCTTCCTTCAGCTTCATAATATTTTGTAGATCCTCTCTCTTTTGGTTAAGAATTGAATGGGAACTCAAAAGGTCATCTAGTCGTGTCCCTACCAGTGCAGGCAATCTGCTATTACAACATCCCTGTTAAGTGATCATTCATGTGGAAGTGGGCATCTACATTCCTAGTTCAATACAAATGAACAACATTAACATTTTGTCATGTACCAGAGGTATTCTAATTAGATCACTATGTATTTTATTTTTTAATTAATTTTTCATAGATATGGGTTAAATAATGAATAATAGACTGGTATTATGTTAAATGTAGTATCAGTGGTTCTTAACCTTTTCTTTACTAGGGACCCCCTGTAAATATCATTTGTTGCCAGGGTTCCCCCTGGGACTTAATTTAAGATTTAAATATTTAAATTTAGATCGAAATAGTCGTATGTTTAGTCAAATATTTATTTAAAGTTTCTGAGACTAGGATTCAAATACCTACTCAGACACTGGGCGATCTTTGACAAGTCACATTTTCTCAGCCTCAGAGGAAGGCAAAGCAAAAAAAATGTGATAGGTTGACCTTAGGATTGCCATAAATCAGCAGCGACTTGAAGACACATAACAACAAAGTGCTGCTGACAGGGCTGGGTGGGTGAGTCCTTCTAGCCATCATGTCTCTCCTCTTTGAAAACTGACTTATAGTGACCCCAAGGCAAACCTATCATGGGGTTTTTCTTGGCAAGATTTGTTGCATTTGTCTTTCTCTGAGGCTGAGAAAATGTGACTTGCCTGAGGTCACCCAGTGGTTTCTGTGGCTGAGTGGGGTTTCATACCCTGGTCTTCAGTGTCATAGTTTGGGTGTGTGCACACACCTACTG
The DNA here is from genome assembly GCA_948472985.1 of Iguana delicatissima. Classification (NCBI taxonomy): domain Eukaryota; kingdom Metazoa; phylum Chordata; class Lepidosauria; order Squamata; family Iguanidae; genus Iguana; species Iguana delicatissima. The sequence goes on from CAOKZL010000109.1 coordinate 55,871, forward strand.
CTGTGTCCCTTTTGTCAGAGATGTGGCAATGGTGCTGGTGGTGCAGATGCCCAAACTGCTCCCTTGTTTGCAAATGAAGGAGCAGTTTAGGTATGAACACGTGCCTACCTCCGTGTCCCTTGGCGCCCACAACCCTTGCTGCTGCTTCCCTGATGAAAGGGATATGGAGGCAGGCTTGTGTATGTGCCCAAACTGCTCCCTTGTTTGTAAATGACGGAGTAGTTTGGTATCTGCAGCTGAACTCACTGCCATGTCCCCATTGCTCCTTCTGCTGCTATTTGTGTCCAGTAGCAGGTCTTCGTGGACCACCTGTGAAGTCTCTGTGGACCCCGCAGGTCCCCAGACCCAGGTTAAGAGCAATTGTATTATCTGTTAAAGACAATCTTGAATTGACATTAATTTTGTCAGGTTAAAAAGGTTGATATATATGGCCTAGGTCAAATAAAATAACACAGTAATATTAGTAGTAAGAGTTTATGCACTGGTTAGTGAAAGATAAACAGTTTTCAAAAAACTGAAAGCATCACTTTTGCAAATGCACTATGAGATCCGGATTATATTAGAGGATATCAACAGGGTCGATGAACCCCAGTTGGATAGGCAATTGGAAAAGAAAATTATACAGAATCAGTTTTTTGGCATTGTAGAAGAGTTACAGCTAAGGGTTGTATGGAGAGCGAACGAAGATAGTAAGGGGGTTGCATTTTTTTTTAGATAGGTATAATTAATGTAGGATAGATATGATCTGGATCTCCAGTAACTTGATAAATAAGAAAAGTAGATATTTTAGCAAAGTACCTATTATACCATAACTTATTAGTAATGTACCTTAAGGAAAGACAACAAGATTTAGGTGGATAGTAAATGAAGCATTACTATACAGAGAGGATTTGGTCAAAGAATGAAATGGAAGATGAATATTGAAGTGGAAGATAGGATAGTTTAGGGTACTAATAAAGCAATAATTGTTTTGATAAAAATGAATATTGAGTGGAAAAGGAAAAAATGACAGAAAATAACAGCTAAAGAGCAAAAGTCGATCAAAAACCCCACAAGTAAAAAAAATTAACGTTATTGCAAAAACAGCTAATAATGGTAATGACAGATGAAAAGGAAGTTATGCTATGTGAAGCAAAGGAGTTTTGAGTAGGCTAATAAGCTGATGGTTAATGTATAAAGAAAAAAACAAAGAATAATAACTGAAAGTTGGAGATGGAATTGTAAGAAATGAGAAAGAAATCAATAAGTTATTTCATAATTGCTTTGCTTTGTTTTATTAGGAACTAAGAGGTAACAGAGGAACAAATGCGTGGATATTTTAGGGGGAGGGAAATCCCAAGTTGAATACAAACATGAGAAAAATTGAAGAAGGACATAACAATAGAATACATAAAGCTATTAAACTTGGAGCGGGGGGAAATCACTGGGACCAGATGGGCTGATACTCTGCAAAGAACTTCTAGTGCTCTTGCAGAAAGGAATGAACAGTCTCTTACAAACTCACCAGATTCCTGATACCACTACACTGGCTTCTCTTCAACTAATTCCAAAAGAAAACTGAGACAATTTGTTGTTGAAAAATTATAGGCCCCTCTCATCGTTAAATGAGGACTGTAAAATATTTGCGGCAATATTAACCAGAAGATTAATGCATTTTTGCAAGATTACATACATAAAGACCAAAAGGAGTTTCCCTATGTAAGACAAATAAGATATAATATATGAACTGTGCTTGATATTTTGGAGTATCTGAACTATCATAACAAAATTGAAAGAGCACTGTTATTTCTTGATGCAGAAAAGGCCTTTGATAACCTTAATTTTCCTTTGTTGTTCAAAATAACAGAAAAAATAATTTTAGAGAAACATTTTTAGGGTGGATTCAGGCTATTTATACTTCCAAGAACGATAAATAATAAATGGAAATGCAAAGGATTATACAAAAATTGAAAAAGGAACAAGGTAGGGGTGCCCACTTTTGCCTTTTTGTGTAGGGACCTAAGGATAGAGAGATACAAGTTACAGTTTCAATTGAATGCCATAATACTGACATAGTAATAACATAGCAATGACAGTAGAAGATCTGTTATATAATATAAGAGAGGTGACAGTTATTCTGAACTAGTGTGTGAAGGTAGCTGGGTTTAAGGTAAACACAGAGGAAATATAAATCTTGACCAAAAATATGAATATTAAAGAAAAAAAAAATTAAGAAATGGGATTTGAAATACTAAAAAACTTTAAATACTTGGGTATAGGATCAATGATTAAAAAAAAACCTGCTGTATGATAATTTCATAAAAGTCTGAGGAGAAATTAGAAAGGAATTAACCAAACGGAGTTAAATTTGTCATTGATGGGTAGGATATCAGTTATTAAAATGGTGCTATTGCCCAAAATGATGTATTTATTCCTAGCAATACTGCTGATATTCTCAAATTCCCCTTTCTGAAAGTGGCACAGAGAGAGAGAGGAAATGTCTGTGGGTGGTGGTGGGGAACAAGAATTAAATGGAAATCTTTGATTGATGCTAAGGAGGGGGAAGGCCTGGGAGTTCCAGATTTAAGATTATTTTATGAGGCCTCATGCTGGATTTGGTTGAAAGAGTGGATCATATTGACTAAATAAAAAATGGGATGGCATGCTTATCTCTGTCATTGGAAGATGAAGATTAATGTTGGTTTTAAAGATCATATAATAAGGAGATCAGTATTTGGGAGAAATATAAAGGAAGATCAGAGTCAAGGATCCTAGGCTGGCTGTCCCCACAGAAAATATTCTATAGAAGAGAAATGGGGAGGGTTAAAAATTTGGGTTAGGTACAGAGACCTTTTGATACCAAAATCAGGTGACAGGGTTAAAAATAAACAAGTGCCAATCCAGTGCCCACCCCCTAAAAACACACCATCTTTGTAGTTCTCAGTAGAAATCCTTTTTGTATCCTCACCCCGGTAGCTGCTGTTTTGCTTCCTTGAAAGTTTGCATTGTAGAGATAAATGGTTAGAATTACAAAGCTGGAAGACCACAAAGGGCTATTGAGTCAACCTCTTGCCATGCAGGAGTACACCATCAAAGCATTCCTGATAGGTGGCCATTTAGCCTCTCTTTAAAAATCTCCAAAGAAGGAGACACCACTGCACTCTGAGGCAGTGCATTCCACTGTCAAACTGCTGTTATTGTCAAGAAGTTCTTCCTAATGTTTAGATGCAGTCTTTTTCTGAAGTATGAAGCCATATCTCCATGTCCTAGTTTCTGGAGCAGCAGAAAACAGACTTGCTCTATCCTCAGTAAGCCATCCTTTCCTTTAAATGTAGCTATCCTGTTGCCTCTTAACCTGTTCTTGTCTAGGCTAAACATACCCAGCTCCCTAAACTGCTCCTCTTCGGGCATAGTTTCTGGGCCTACTATCATTTTGGTCACCCTTCTCTGGATACCTTCCAGCTTGTCAATATCCTTCCAGAACTTTGGTGCCCAGAACTGGACTCAGTATTCCAGGTGGGGTCTGGCCAAAGCAAAATAGAGTGATGCTAGTACTTTCCTTGACCTAAACACAGTGGCGTTACCTCATGTAAACAGCGCCTAGGGTAAGTGTGGAAGTTGTTCCCCAACCTTCTTTCCCTGACACTTCATTTTTTTTTCTGTCCAAGTGTAGTACCTTACACTTCTCCCTGTTGAAATTCATTTTGTTAGTTTTGGCCCAGTGAAGGTCATTTTGAATTCTGATTCTGTCCTCTGTGGTGTTAGCTACCCCTCCTAATCCATCCTCCTAATCCTAATTCCATCTCTCACACCTTTACAGTGCACCTCTCCCTAGCTTCTTGCGGTCTGCTGCTCCCAACCCCTCACGCACTGTTCCACCCCACTCCATTGTATGAACCCTTGCAATGCGCCCCTCACTTGCTTCTGGTACTTGATCGCTCCCACTGCTCATTCTCCCTTGTGTCTTATTCCCTCTCTCACTGTACTTCATGGTGTTGTAATGTCCCCTTCCCTCGCTTCTCGTGTGCTACTGTTCTCACCATTCACTCTTTCTTGCCTCCTACTACCTCTCTTACCTCACTTCATGTCCTCACACTGTAGCCCCCCTTACATGCTGCTGTTCCCTCCCACTCACTCTCCCTTCCATCCTAAACTTTTGTCTCATGCTGCACCCTCACAGTGTGACCCTCCTTTGCTTCTTTCACTCTGCTGTTCACATCACTCTCTCTCAAATCCTACCCCCTCCCTCACGTTACCTTGCACCCTCAGAGCATGCCCCTCCTTTTCTTCTTGCACTATGCTGCTCAAATCACTTTCTTCCATCCTACTGCCTCCCTCGGCTCACTTGCACCCTCACAGTGTGCACCTCCTTTGCTTCTTGCACTCTGCTGCTCACATCACTCTCTCCCATTGTATTCCTTCCCTCACTTCACCTTGTACCCATACAGTGTCTCCCTCCCATATTGTTTACACTGCCATTCTGACTGCTTATTTTGCTTATGTTTGAAAGGTAGAACTGGACTTGTTTCTTGCAGAACAATTTCACAGCAGAGTATCCCCATGTTTTGCCCCATATCTTGACTTCTAGAGATGTAAATGTTTAGAGTGATAGCTTGGAATCAGGGCCAGATGAGGGTCTAAACAGGCACTGTGTGACATGACAAAATTCCAGTAAAGCCCTGCCAAATGGGATTCTGGCAGCCCTACTCCTAGCATATTGAGGCTTCAGTGACATCATGGAATCAGTCAGCAAGTGTAACTTGGCCATAGAATTGAATGCTTATTTCAGGGTAGACAACTGTGGAAGGCTACAGAGCAACATTAGCCTCTGAGGAGACCTGGGAGGGTGGCACTTGCTCTCATTAAAAAAAAGTTTTGTCTCAAATACCTCTAGGGTATATGGGCACTTTTTCAGAATGTTTTGGGTTTGAGAAAAAGTCCTCTAGTGGGACTAAGTTGCCCCAAGGGATCTGCTGAAGAGAGGGAATGCACCCAATGGCTATTAAGTAGACATTGGGGGGGGGGTTGCAAAAATTGTTCTTGACCCTCCAAAGCCTTTAGAGTGCACTTCAGGGCCTTCTGCAACAAATATATTTATATATATATATATATATATTTGCAAAAAGTTATTTTTGGGCTCTGGGTCACATGTTAACCCACCCCTGCCTTCATTGTATTGGTTTTCTATCCATCGATTAATTTATACCCAACCTCTTTTGTAGTACTTGGGCTCAAGGTCTATAACTGGCACTTAAAATCTAAAATAAATACAGTATAATAGAAATGTGCAAAAGGTTAATATTGTAATGGAATTAAAATATGGATATTGGTAACATTTAAATAAAAAACAAAACAAATAGTTTAAAAAACGTAATGCAGCTAAGAGTACTGTACACTATTAAAACCTTTTCTTTGGACTCAGTAACTTTTCAAAAGCCTGCCAAAAAAACCCAAAAACAAGTCTTTGTCTGCTAATAGGAGGATAGCAGGGAGGAGGCGTATAGCTTTAATATCCCATTTACCACCAAAACTTTTGAATAATCTGGTTCCTTTGCTCTTTAGTCATCTAAGATATCTCTGTATATTATGTTTCTGTTTTTCCTTCCTAACTCCTATTTATTATTTCTATCCTCTTCCCCTTTGAATAATTAAAAAAAATTCTGTTAAAACTGCTTGCAGAAACTGCCATAATCTTTGTCATAATTTTAGCACTACACAATTTACATATCACTGAAATTTAATGTCAGTACAGATAGGATTAATTTGTGTTAACCTTTTTGTCCTGGACAATAATTGTTTTGTTTCACTTTAGCTACATAACACCAGATTCTCATGATATTTTTTTTCCTATTTAGAATTGTATGCTTATTTAAGTTTAGTGTAAGAGATTGCCAGTATAAGCTATTGATGATTGTGTACCTTCTTTTTAGTCCAAACAAGAGAGAATTTCTATTAAAATATTCAGACACGCTGTAGTCACTGGATTGGTGTGGTTTTTAAACTTTTGATATGTATTTATTTTCAGTGCATCAAGGTTTAATCAGAGTCTGTTCTAAACCAGTTGTCTTTTCAAAGGTATGTTTTATTGGGGTTTATTTATGTGTTTACAGTTGGAAAAGTTTTTGTTGCTTAGTATTTTTGTAAGGTTTACTACCTTTAGTTTTATCAAGCGATCGTATATTTACTTTTTGTAACCAGTGAGAGCATGTGGAACAGGTTCATGAAGTGAGAGGATTTTTCTTGCATTAGTGACCGAGTGTAAAATTTGTGAATTAGGTTTGATCTGATTTGCTGCAGTGCTCACATTCCAAGAGTATCAGAAGTATATATATTTGCTTCAAATATATTAAGCAAGGGAGACACAAAAATGTGATAAAACACTACAGAGTTTGTTATGCTGTCTTGTAGATGGGTAGCTACAGTTCATCTGGAATGTGCTGGAAATTTGACATTGCAGTAGAGTATGGGTTTCATCTCATTCATCAGTGGTTAGGAGCACTGTACTTGAGTTATACTTGTTTTGTTGATTTTCTTCTAAAGGTATTTTCTCCAGCTTCTCTTGAAATTGATAACTTGATGAGACTTTACTAAAGTGAGATCCCCACCTCAGTCTAGCAGTTTTTCTATTTTTCTTCTCTTAGTAGCTTTGACATTTCAGCCAGATTTCAGCAAATTACTTGAAGTGCTCAGCTGCCTTCTAGAGCTTCTAACAACATTCCCCAAACTTAGTTTAATTATGAGAAAAGTAGTTTAGGGATGAGCCAGCATGATGTAGTGATTTGAGAATTGGACTACAATCCTAGAGACCAGGATTCAGTTCCCCATACTGTCATGGAAACCCACTGAGTGACCTTGGGCAAGTCTCATTTTCTCTCAGTCTCATTGAAAGGCAAGGGCAACTCCCCTCTAAACAAATTCTGCCAAGAAAAGCCTTTCAGTAGGCTTGCCTTAAGGTTGCCATAAGTCAGAAATGACTTGAAGATACACAGCAATTAGTTTAGGGCTTCCTTAAATCCTTTATTAGAAAATAAAGCTACATTCTCAAGCTCCCAAATACAGTTTTCTAAAACAGAGAATTGGAACAACATCTTAAATAGACAATTACCTGTTCCCACCTCCAAGAGCTCCTTGCCTTCTAGTATGTAGATGGACACTTGTTGATGCTGGTGTCTGTGTAATAGCAGGGCTTCTTACTTTTGATGGCTGCTCAGAGGCGTATTTCCCCCATGTAAAGTCTTGTTTCTCCTTATTTGAAGGATGAGATTGGGCTTGATTGATAACAAGAGACTGGTGGCCCATTTTTGAGTCCAGATTTCCTTGGTTTTAAAGAGGTATAGCTCCAAACATAATTAAAAGGTTTTCTTTTCCTTGTTGGAAAAAAAGGAAGACAAAAATCATGAGATGTCATGTATGTGCATCATATGCTGTCTTTAATTATTTGTAGTACATGATTTAAAACTGAAACCAAACTTACATGTTTTAATGAAGGAGGTAGAATTTTAGCTTTGTGGGAGTATAGTTGGCCCTGCACATTTGTGCATTTCACTGTCATGGATTTGATTATTTGCAAGTTTCAGTAATCCCTGCCCCTGCAAACCTCAAGTGATTATTTTCTAGGGGAGTCTTCCCTCTCAGTGGCTCTAGTCAGGCTGTGCAGCCCTTTAAGAGCCTGCCTCTAGTCCTCCTCTTCCTACACCAGCTGTTGTCTAGCCAGCTAAGGATGGCTCACAGCCCAATTTGTCAGCATCACAAACTCTCTCCCAGTGCCCCACACACACCCAAGGAAGTAGATGGGCAACAGAGAGGGCTACATTGACAATCCACTCCCTTTCTCTTTCCTTTCCCTGACCAGGTGTGGACCTTTGACATCCATTCTCCCCATCATACCTTGGCCTCTTTCCCACAGATGCACAACTTGGTATTTGTAGTTTCTTTGCTTTTGCAGGGGAATGTGGAGGGCCAACTGTACTAGCATTTTTTAGGAAAGTTAATCAAATGTAGAAATTACTATTCCTAAGGATCATTTGGTTCATTAAGATGATTAAATCAGGTTCAAAGCAATTTGTATGTGTAGTTCATATATGTCTTACTTGTAATACTTACCACTTGATATTATTTGCTTATATTTTCATCTGTTCTGGAAGACCAATGGGTAGGAGACTGAGTAATAAATACTTTTGATAAATATTTAATACATATATTCTGAGCCAGCATAAATTACAGGATGATTTCAATGTGATGATAAAATTTCATTTGAATTGCAGCATAAGTAGTTTTAAGAATTTTGTAGTGTATTGGTGTATTTTTGGAGAATAGGGCATATTAAAAGATACTGTCAAATCTTATCAGAATGGCACAGTGCAACATACTGAAAATTGGCAATTGTGTTTAAATTCCATAGCTGTTTAGGGTGATTTTGTGTAAAATGTTTATAGTTATATACAGAGACTCAGATCACTGTTATATCCTGTGTTCTGTAGGATGATTCTGGGAAAGATGTTTCAAGTGCAAAAGATCAACCTGTATCTGGACAAGTTGGTACTGGGAAATGGAAAGTACCTACATATAAGGACTATCTTGATCTTTTTCAAGTTTACTGACCTGTGACACAATGAAGGTAAACATTCTATTACTGAGTCTTTTAATGAATGAAGCATTATATTTCAATGATTCGAGTTGACTTCTTACTAAGAAAAATGAGAAATGCCTTTCTTTTCTCTAGCGTATACTCTTTTCATTCTTTGCCCCTCTTAGATATCCCTTTTGTTACAATTCAGCCCTTCCATTCCTTTGGAATATTGAACTTTTGTTCAAACGTGTATGCCTTTAATTCTTATTTCTCATTGCAATAAAGTGATCAGATGTAAAACAGCTGTTTCCCCAGCTGGAAGTGTCCATTATTTTTTAAAACAAACTGGGTTATGAGATCTTATGTTGTCCTTGCTCTGTAGCCTGCAATTTGCTTTTAGTTTATGGATATCCTGTTACTTCATACATTGTTTATATAATATGATTTCTGGACCTTTTAGGGGATTATTTTGAATCTATATTTGCTATGCTAGTGTTGCTCTAAAGATATTGATAAACTTTTTTTCTTTATTTTGGATAATGAAATCTCTCTTGCTAAACTTAAAAATAGCATTGTTTTCTCCATTTATTCTGTGAAATGAGCACACTTAATGTAGTATGCAGTTTAGAAACAGTGTTGGCCATACTGTCTAGCCAAAATGTGTGTTCTTTTTTCTCCTATGAAGGACTCACTGTTGGCCGAAGAAACTTGCCTGATCATGAATTCACCACTACAGTCTCTAAATCGTTTGCTGTATGATGAACTCATTAGGTCGGTCTTAAAAATAATTGAGAAGTTGGATCTTTCTGTTCAGAAAGAGAATATTTGTGAAGAAAAGGTATGAGCTGCTTTTCGAAACTACTTTCTACTTTCATGCACTCAGGTTGCTCATTCCACAATTTAAAATGCTTCTGCTGTTGTTGCGATTGTTGTTATCCATGGCCTCTGTGCCTCACACAAATGAGTCTTGAACATGCACAGAAACGTCTGCCAGAATGTTTCAGAGCTGAGTAGCATGGCGGGAGCCTCGTCCCTCCAGCATACCATGCATGCTGAAGCCCACCAAGCTACCTGTCCTCGTTTTCTTCTTATGGGAATTTTGTCTTATCTGATTCCCAAGAGCAATATCTTCACTGTTTGGGCGAGGGATATAACATCCCTAAGTGTAAAATCTGCCACCAGTTCACCTCCCAGACTTTGAAAAATCAGGTGTTTGAGGTCTTTCTACTGGCAGCAACCGCTTTGGATCCTTGAGAAGGCAATGGAGAATACTGTGGCATTGACCACCATCACCAGGCTTCCACAGCCGCACACTTTGACCTCAGTACTGACCTTGATATTCATGGAATTGGTGCCTCCTTTGACAGCACTTTTGTTATCTGCTGCTCTGTCCCAACCTCCAGTGATAGCTCAGTCTTTGACATTGGCTTCTGCAGCACCTCTGTCGGTGCCCGCTCATCTGCTCCTAAAACTAAGGAAAAGGCTTCAAAATGGAGACGTGAAACCTTAACTGCTTCAGATGCTCATCTGAAAGCTAAGAAGAAGAAAGAAAACATTCAGATACACAGGATGCTGACCAGGCATCAATCTTGGTCATTGACCAAACAGTAAGAACTACATCGGTTCCTGCTCCATTGTCTACCCTGGCACCAACTTCTGCCTCTCCATCTGCCTTTTCTCAAGTGCAGGAGGTGCCCACTCCAGCGGTATCTGCAGAGACCCCATAGCCTTTGTCATCACGCACAATCTGTTTCAGGACATTCACCTCTTGAGCAGCCAAGACCTACCTCATAATTGTGACCAGTGCCATTGATACAGTCATGATCGTTCTCCCCCCTTCGCTTCCATGAAATACTTAACGTGGAATTCACAAGAATTCCCCGTTTGCATCGGTCTCTTACATTGATTGTTATCTGCGTGAACATGTCTGGAGGGAACAATCTCACTCTCTCGTCTCTTACTGTCTGGCCTATGAGGACAGGTACCACTAGTTCAAGTATCAAGAGCTCTGTCCATATTATTCATTGCATCAACACAGTTCTTGATCTCGTTCTCAATCACGATCTGCTTCACGTCAACACTGATTGCATTGATCAAGACATCTTCCCAGTCTTCTTTGCTTTATCATTCTTGTTCATGGACTCCTCGTCGAGTTTGTCCGTATTCCTCTTAGTCTCCACATTACCGATCCTGCAGATTGCACTCTCAGTCATGAGAAGTTCAGTGATATCAGTGAACGGCCCATGCTTCACCTCCACGTCTGGTACTGCTTCTTGATACTGTTGCTCATGAATCACCAAGTTCACCCCATCTCCACCTCAAGCTGAATCTTTGCAACCTTGATCTGTTCCTGTTTCGCCACCCCCACGCATAGCAGAAACCGTCACTAGGCCCCCAGTCTCACCTCCTCGTGTCAGTTTTCCATAGATGCCATGTTTGCTTCAGTCACTGTATCTCTATCACAGCCTGTTGTCTTTTTGCTACCACCACTGGTGCCACCTCATCATTCCCAAGCATTGCTTTCTCAGTCTTCTCAGACACGACCTATTGAAGCATCTTTGCATCTTGTGAATGCAGTTTAGATGCCTCCTCTCATGACTCTGCTTGACCATCTCTGCTATCTCCACCTACAGCTGTACTGGGAGCTACTCCTGATGCCCAACCAGGGGACATCAGACAGTTTACAGGCATTCTGTTGTGCGTGGCTAAGACTTAGGTGTTTCTGCTCTTCCAGCACCAACTGCCAATCCAGTCTTTCAGATTGTGGATATGCAGGCAACCACACCAGCCACAATCCTATTCCCACCAGCGTTGCAAGTGGCTTCATTACCTCCAACACTGAGATGGCTGGAGCATATGTATAAGATCCATCAAATGGATTTGTCTTACCTATTCTCTTGCTCTTCTGCTAACTCCATTATCATTGAGGCTTCTCAGATGAAGGGTGGGAAGAAAGCACACTACACTATCTGATAAGGAATGCAAATGCATCAACGTCTTTGGCAGGTGTTTCTGTTCTGCTGTTACACTGTCTGCTAGGATGTCTAATATGGAGGTGTTTATGGTGGCTTACCAGAAGTACGTGTAAGATCAAATTTTCATTCTTATACCACTTTTTCTCGAAGAACAAGTCTCTTGCTCTACAGTTCTATCAGGACATGCAAGCATTAGTGACAAAACAGATAAAATCCTCATACCACTTCATGGAATGCTCAGCTAAGGTGATAGCAGGAGCTGTAGGTCTGCAACGGCTTGCATGGCTTAGGTTAGCAGGCTTCACAAAGGACATGAGAGAGGGAGAGAGAATCGAGGATCTTCCTTTTAACAGGCAGGGTCTGTTTCGTACCACCACAGACGGTTCTGTGGAGCATATTTCTAAGTCCGGGCTGACGATGAAGAAGATGGGCTTGGAGTAACAACAGTTCAAACTTTGTGCATGCCATTCCTACTTGTCATGCTGTCACCCTTCTTTGTCTTTCCACCCTAAGTCACCATCCAGTTCCACTCACATTGATTCTTTCCAATCTTCATCAGATCCTTCAAGCAGCAGAACTAACAGTCATCAAAGAAATTGTCCTCATCCACCAAGTTACATTTTTGACTGCCGTTGCAGGACACTACTTCTCTCAACATTCATCACATCTCCTGCCAGTGTCAACACTTGGGTCCTCACCATAGTTTCCTTAGGATGTACCATTGAATTTCAAAATATTCCACCTATTGGTGTGTTCTCTCAACCTAGCGTATTCACTCAGCCAGGGCTGTCTCCTCCTCAGCCATTGCTCTCTGAGGAGTCTTCTTGCAATAACTCTGCAAAGTTGGAATCTGGTCATAACCATCCACCTTCATCCACCGTTATTGTTGGGTTGCCCTTTGTATTATAGTAATGGGATGTGTAGTAGGTTATAAGTTAGCTGCTTGCTTGTAACAAAGGTATGGGAACCAGAAACCGTTAGGTAAACAAAAGCTAGGAATGTACTGATAAGCGCTGCCAGGCTTTCACGGCTTCAAGGTCTCTTGCGAGCAGGAGGGAAACGTCTTGGTCTTTTATGCTTTTGAAATTGCTAATTGCCTTTAGTCCTCTCACTGAAGTCCTGTATGATGTATCCCACCCCAAATGAATAGTGTTTATGCACTGTACTATTTGTGTGTGTGTATTCAGTTGCTGACAATTGTAGACTAGACTGCCAAGCTAAGAGGGATACTACCTCTGGGAAGACTGTCCTGTCTTCTGTCCTGCAGTGACCTACCTGTCCTTCCTTTGGTAAGCTTTTTAATCAGTCGTTGTATGAGGCACAGAGACCACAAAGAAGAAGAACAGGTTGCTTACCTGTAACTGTGGTTCTTCGAGTGGTCATCTGTGCCCCACCTACCCTCTTTCAATTCTCTGCTATAATCAGATGTCAGAACTGTGGAGAGGTAGCTTGGCAGGCTTGAGCATGCATGGTGTGGAGGAGGGGCGGGGCTCCTGTCAACTGCTCAGCTCTGGGACATTCCAGTGGAAATCTCTGTGCAGGTGCAAGATCTGTTTGAGGGCACAGATGACCGCTTGAAGAACCAGTTACAGGTGAGCAGTCTGTTATTAGTATTTATTGATCATGTTCCTATGCAACATTATATTGTAATTCTGTGTGAATGAGGCTGGGGCTTGTATACTTGACTCTTCCATCTTTGATATTACTATGAGGAAGAGATTGGAAGCATCTACTTCTTTTATTAAATAATTCCATACAGTGTGTCATTTTTCCCAGTCACATTCAGTTGTGATTTGGCCAAATAGGCCAAGATCAGAAACTATGCAAGAGAAGGAGCAGGAAAAGGGAACTGCATGAGTTTGAGGCATGCTTCAGAGCATAAACCATGGCTTATTCCCTGAATTTTAGCTTTAGTGACATAAATTTTGTGTTAAATCAGAGCGTAGTCATAATTTCTGTTAAAGTCATAGTCCACTTGAAATTTATAACTTCGCTTGCTGTGTATATTCTTTTAACAGGTTGGGAATGAAGCTGATGTTGATCTCACAATTCCTACTTCTGATCCAGCTGCAAACCTTCAGCCGACTAAACCGAAAGACTTCACAGCCTTCATTAACTTAGTTGAATTCTGCAGGTATGATCGCACAGTTCATCCTAATGTGTTAGTGCAGTTCCCTCCAGGATCACACAGGGAGCCAAATCTGAGGTCTGGACCCTGTAGACCATGGATGGGAACTGTGGCAGCACTGGGGGTTATTTTCAGGGATCTGGAAGTACACCTTTTAAATTTTCAAGTTTAAAGTGTTTATCTATCTGACCATTTGTAGATGGGTGATAGGGAGGGAAAGAGCGGGTGGGAGCATTGCTAGGAGAGGAGGGGCAGGAAAGGAGTGAAGGGAATGGTAAGGATGGGAGCATTTGCACAAAGGGCGAACGTTGGTTTGCCACGACAAGCTGAGGTTTTTTGTACCAAGGGATGGCAAGAATTATTTGCTGTTTAAAGCATTGAGGGTTTCTCTGCTTTGAAGGGGAGAGCTCCAGGGGCTGGGGGGGGGTCTCATTTTGGGCTCTGGTGGACTGGATGTGCCCTACATGTGGTACTTTGCCAACCTCTGCTGTAGACACTGAAACATTTGCTGACAATATTAATGAGTGGTTGGAATAGTCACAATGGCATATTGGATTGCCAGAGGACACCCGGGGAATGCTGCCTTATTTTTCAGTGAAAAGCAGTTCATTTAATCTAGATCTGATTAGGACAGCTTCCTTACTTTTCAAAGTAATGTTGCATCTCCTATTTGTTATTCCCTTTATCTCTCAGAGAGATCCTTCCAGAGAAGCATACTGAATATTTTGGACCATGGATTTATTCATTTAGTTATGCGCTGATTATTCAGTCAACACGATTACCTTTTATCAGTGGGTTTTACAAGCTGCTGTCCATAGCAATGAAAATTGCTAAGAAAACAAAATACTTTGAGGTGAGAAAAACCTTTGAAGAAGTTTTGGTAGTTTATTAAAGGTGCTTATTGTTGTGCTGATCTTTGCATAGATTTTTGTGTATATTTATTATAATTACTGTAATTTCTTTGTAACAGTTATAGGGAAAGTCGTATGTAAAATGAAGCAGGCTGGAATTAAGAGGGCTTTCTGGTGTTTTGTAGAGGGTCTTGTCCTTAAGAAATATGCAGAGGAAATGTATTGTTGTTTTTTGAAGGGGCATGGGATAATAGAGGAATTTATTTTTTGTGCTTCTCCAATAGTTGAACTCCACAGATGTAGTGTGGCCCACCCCTTAAAATAAGGGACCAGACCGTTTAGATTATACTTTTTTGTGTTTTCCCCTCTTTTCTCATCTGATTTCTCTCACAATACCCTAGTTTGTTTTCATGCCTGCACCCAAATCTCATACCCCTTCAAAAACAACGATACATTTGCTGTGTACATTTCTTAAGGACAAGACCCGCTACAAAACGCCAGAAAGCCCTCTCAATTCCAGCCTGCTTCATTTTACATACCACTTTCCTGTAACTGTTACAAAGGAATTGTGTGAAACGTGACTTGTCTTGTTGGAGGAGGGGAGGCAGAGATGGATGAAAAGTGGGGCTGAGAGGTTGATTGTAGGGTATGAAGTAAGGGAATGCTTGTGCTGTTGTAGGATTGCACACAGAAAGGAGGAGTGGGAAATAGGAAGAGTGAGTCTGCGTCTGGGTTGGCGACTGTTTCTACCACTGTCTGCTTGTAAAATTGGCTTCAGGTTATTTGCAATAATTCCACTTTCATAGGGGTCCTGCAGCACTAACTCTCATGAAGTTGAGGGAGTAGCATAGTTGATTCTTCAGTCCAAGGAATGCTAGTCAGCTTAAATGAATTGGGTACATATATTCCTTATTGCTAGTACTGGTTAAGCATACTCTGAATCAGTTTCTCTTTCCAAGCATTCTTCAAATGGAGCCACTTTAATATCATTGCAAAAATGCTTGGATCCTTTACTTGTTTCTTGGTGAGTGTATGTTCTTCTCTTACAATAGCTCATAGTCCAGGTAGTTCTTTTTTGAAAAGGGAAGAACACTAAGACAACCAAGTGTGATAAGAACTGTACAATCCTATATATTCTTTTCTTTGCTAGGGAGTAGGTCCAAAGAGTGTAAAAAAAAGTGCTGAAGACCCAGAGAAGAGTTCCTGTTTTTCATTATTTGCCAAGTTTGGAAAGGAGGTAAACAGTTTTTTATCATCTTCCTTTTAAATATGTTTAATGGTATTTGTGGATTTTTTGTTTTTGCCTATACAGGGTTGAAGAATGATCTAAGTCAGTACTAAAACGTACACCTTGTATTAGGCTACTTTGCCTGTCAAATATATTTTAGTAATCCCAGAAATGAGATATCTCTTCTTACTTAGAAACTTGTCCGATGATATTTATGGAACTTTGTAAAAATGTTATTGTGACGAACCTGATGGGAGGGGGTCTGGACAACAGAGCCTCCTTGTGAACTGAGAGTGTTTAAGCTGATTGGCTGGTGAAATGGAACCTTGAATAGCCCAGGGAATGGGCTGGTGGAAAGATGAAAATAGCGAATTTTAACTGTCTGGGGTGTGTTTGAAGAGGAGTGTGATTTGTGGTGTGTTTGGGAGAGATTGGAGATTTGAAGAGCTTTGTGGGAGAGAGAACTGAGAAATTGGATGTACGAGAGATAGTGAATGAAAGAGAGAGAGAGAGAGAGAGAGAGAGAAGAATGATGTGCTGTTTATAAACATTAGATACAAAACACAGTTAAAACAACAGTGTTACAATAAATGTTTGAAGTTCTGTGTTCCTTAAAACAGTGTCACAGAGTCTTATTTTGAACCCTGGAATATACACACTACCAATAATATCATCCTTACCTTCGTGCGAACAGTACCACAGTCTTGGGAAATATAAATCACTACTGATCCTTACATCTGGATGAGGGCAGATTTAGGGAAGGCAGTAAAGGGAGAGAGTCCTGAAAGGAAGAAGCCAAGGGGGGACAAGAGTGAGGAAGGGACTGCGTTCTCAGAGGGGGAACTGAGGCAGACCCATTTGTCCTGGCCCTGGCTTGATTCAGAGATCTCCCTGGCTGTTCAGACCTGAACACAAAGAGCTGTCAGGCTAGGCAGGCCTTGAGTACGAGGCTTGGGTGTGTCTTTTGCCCTCGGCATTGATGGGTGGTGGTGGTTTTGTCCGCGCATTACAGTTACTAAGACAACAGTAGTGTTCAATCTACTCCATTTTAAAAGATGTCTTTTCTTGGTTTATCTAGTGTTAAACTTTTTTTCATGGTTCTTTGAACTTCAAGTACTGCCAGTACAACTTATTTTAAGACTTCTTGTTCTTGCTATGTTATTATATGTGAAGTATGTAAATGGGATTAATTGATGTATTCTGTCTATTGCTTTAAAAGGTTGTCTCCTACGTAAACTATTTCTGTTATTACTAGTATTTACTGTTTTTTCATGATTATTATTGTCTTAGATCAATGGTTCTCAACCTGTGGGTCCCCAGATGTTCATGGACTTCAGCTCCCAGAAGCCCCAGCCACTATGGTCAATGCTCAGGGCTTCTGGGAGCTGAAGTCCAGAAACATCTGGGGACCCACAGGTTGAGAACCACTGTCTTAGATAGTTTAAGTATATAGTCAAGTAAATGATAAGTTCTTCTTCGTGATCTCTGTGCCTCGCACACTAGGAGCTTTCGTGCATCCGCGGTACTGTTTGGAAAATTCTAGAGCTTAGTAGCTTGGTGGGAACCCCTCCCCCATGTCCCTGCTGAGCATGCTCAGCCCGTCGAGCAATGGTCTCCCTTCAGTTCTTTCTCATCTGCCGTCACGTACGGAGGTTCTGAGCTTGGTTGCTGTTTCTTGGTATTCGTTTTCAAGTCTTTTCTGGTTTTTCGGATTGGTATTGGATTTCGTCTTTGGCTTTGCGGATTGGTTTCTGGTGTATTTGGTGATTGTCCCCATTTCTTTCGGGACTTCTGTTTTTCGACTTGCCACCGCCCCCGTCTTCATCTTCGGACCTTGTCTTCAACCCTACTTGACTCTTCGTTTTCTCTTCTCCGCCTGAGTTCTATGTCGGCTCTTTTCAAGCCTTGCGAGAAGTGCGGTTGCAAGGTTGCTGTATCTGACGGGCACAGCCAGTGTCTCCTGTGTTTGGGCGAGGCTCATAACACCAAGGCCTGCACAATTTGCAGAGACTTCACCTCACAGACTTTGAGGAATCGTCTGGCACGCCTCAAGTCCCATTGCTGGGAACAGTCTCTGTCGGCACAGGAGTCAGTCCCATCCGTCTCAAGGATGTCCAAATCCATGAGCTGACCTGCGACCACTCTACCGTCGGAATTGGCGGCTGCCGCCCCAACCACGTCGACGGTAGCGGGCTCGGTACCATCGCATAGGGCTCCGTCATCAGCCCTGCCGAGGATCCCTAAGATCTCGTCGGCTTCAGCTTCGGGGGAGGCCCCTGCGGGCTCGCAGGGTGCTAAGCCATCGAAGACGCTGACTGCGGCTCAGCGCGAGCGTCCTGCTTCCTTGGAGCCATCCCAAGAGAAGGAGAAGAAGAAGAAGAGGAAGGAGAAGCACGACTCTCTAGCTAGACCGGCTCCTCCTACTCCTCCTCCAACTCAACTCCATGAAGACCCCGAGGAGGAATCAGAGCCCCAGGAGGTCCTGGAGATTTCTGACATGGAAGAGACCGCTGGCTTGGCGATACATCCCAACCCGCCTGTTCTAACAACCGCGGTACCTCTGCCCGGACACCCTCAAATGACGGCCTGCCCGGAGGATGTTCTGGTAGCTCCCCAGGCCTCGTGCCACCACTGAGGTTCCGAGGGTAGAAGTGCCTCTCCAGTACCGGAACGGAGGGTCAGACAGCCTTCCCCACATCACCAGGAAGCCTATCTGGAATGGTCCATACCCTCCCGAGGCTCGCCCTACTCCTCCGCCTCTCACGTCATGAGATACGGACAGGAGCACCACTGGAGGGAGTACCCGGCTTCGTACCAGTCCTACTCTCCATCGTACAGGGACCGGTACCATCCCGATGTGAGGCAGTGGTTGCCGTACTGTCGCTCCCGCTCGCCGTCGCGTGGAGCCTACCACTCACGGCATGAGTGTTCACCCTCTCACTCACCACCCAGATTGCCACGCCATCGCCGATCCCGTGAGCATACACCTCACTACCGGCCGGCCTCCCCGCCTCCGAGGGTCACTTCTACGGTCTCCCGCTCAACTCAAGAGACTGTTTTGGCACAGTCCACCACCACTGTTGCTACGGTCACCCAGGTAGGCCAACACCCTGTGCCAACGGTGATTCCTCCGATGAGGGCCACTCCACCTTGGACAACTGACGTGATGCCTCCCCCGATGAGGCCTACTACGACTGCCGCTCCTACAGTCACCCTGGTGGTACTGTCTCACTGTGTTGACTGAGAGATTGCCGGACAGATCGCCAGACAGATCTTCCTCGGCATCCTCCCAGGACTATGAGTCTGACTCAGACTCCAAAGAGTCGATGCCGGAGTCACACGAATCTCTGCCCTTGGCTTTCGGAGATCCAGCACCAGAGTCGGCACTGGAGGATGTGAAGCAGTTCTCGGATATTCTCCTGCGGATGTCAGCAGCCCTGGATCTGAAGGTTGCAGAACCGGCCCTGGCAGTGCAGGACCTTGTGTTCCACTACGTGGATACCTGTCTGCCATTGATGGCTCCACTACTGTTCCTACCTGTCCTGATGGAGGCCCTAAAACATCCATGGACTCAGCCGGCCTCCGCTCAGCTGATACCACACTGGCTCAAGCATGTGTACCAGACCCAGAGGGAGGACACCGAGTTCCTGTTCAATCATCCATTGCCGAACTCTGTTGTTGGTGAATCAGCCCAGACCAAAGGAGGGTCCAGGGCGCACATGACTCCGCCCGACAGAGAAGGACGCCGGCTCGACACCTTTGGGAGGAGGTTCTATTCAGCCTCCTCCCTTATAGCAAGGGTAGCTAATACCCAGGCCTGCCTGGCGGCCTACCTCTGGAGCCTGCTGGACAAGTTCCACCCTCTCTTGTCCACCCTCCCAGAGAAGAGCCGGGCGAGTGCCAACCAGTTCTACATTAAGGCGGTGGCACTCGCCAATCAACAGATCACCTCCTCTAGGCACTCTGTCGAGGTGGCCTCCCGCGTCATGGTGGGCTCCATAACCTTGCGCCGTTATGCATGGCTACATTCGTCTGGTCTCCAAGAGGACACCAGGAAACGGATTGAAGGTCTCCCCTTTGATGGCAAGGGAGTCTTCAGTGTGACGACTGATGAGGCCATGGACCACATCGTCAAGGCTAGGCTAACAGCCAAGAAGATGGGGATCCGTCAGCCTCAACAGTCCCGCCGCTGTTTTGCTTCTCGACCCACCTGGCGGAGGTCCTCTTCCTCCAGCTTCCAGCCGTGTTCGCCTCAGTCTGCACCATCATGGACCTCGACTGCGTCCTCCTCTCGACGATCTCCTCGAAGCCTCCAGACCTCTTTGAAGAAGTCGTCCAGGACCAAGTCCTGCTTTTGATCTGTTGCGCAGGACACCTCCACAGCCAACCTTCCATCTGCCAGCAGCCCTGAAAGATCGTTCCAGCCTGGCCGAACACCTCGCTGAATGGCGCTCAATTACCACGGACTCTTGGGTTCTCACCATCGTCCGTCTTGGTTACTCCATCGAGTTCTCAAGTATTCCACCACGAGGCATTTTCTATTCCACCCTGGCCAGCCCAGCGGTGCTGAAAGAGATCCAGTCCCTCCTGCAGAAGGGAGTGATCGAGGAGGTCCTGCCCTCGGCCACTACCACCGGCTTCTTCTCCTGGTACTTTACCGTACCGAAGTCAGAGGCAACCCTGTGACCCGTTCTGGACCTCAGAGGGGTGAACAAATACATCCTCCCCAAGAGGTTCAAGATGGTCATGCTATCGTCGATCCTTCCTTTCCTTCATCTAAGGGACTGGTTCACATCCATCGACCTGCGGGATGCCTACTTTCATATTTCCATCCATCCGCAGCACAGGAGATACCTTCGCTTTGTGATCGACGGTACCTGCTATCAATACAGGGTACTGCCGTTTGGCCTGTCCATTGCACCGAGGGTCTTCACGAAGTGCATGGCCCCAGTGGTATCCCACCTGCGGACGAAGGGCATTTCCGTATTCCCTTACCTTGACGATTGGCTGTTGGTTGCGTCCTGCAAATGCAAACTCTACATGGACATTCACAGGACTCTGTCCCTCCTGACCCGTCTTAGGCTCCGGGTCAATCTGCAGAAGTTCCACCTCGAGCTGGCGAGAGTGCTCGATTTCATTGGAGCGGCTCTGGACTCAGTCTCTGCCAAGGCTTACGTGCCCCTGGAGTGAGCCTGTACCCTTCCCCGGGCCGCGTCTGTCATCTTCGACGCTCCGATGACATTGGCGAGAAGAATCCAGCGGCTCCTGGGGTATATGGCCTCTACCACGATTGTCACCTCTCTCAACTCTGAGTGCACTCGCTCCAACACTGGTTCGTCAGAGCTTTCAATCCGCTCTGGGACGACCAGAGGCTGCAACTTCGAATCCCACCACAGGTGTGACACTCCCTGCTATGGTGGCTCTCCTACAGCCACCTCCTGTCGGGGATGCCAGCCAACCCCGCGACTCACGGTCCTGACGGATGCCTCCTGTTCGGATGGGAAGCGCATTGCGATGACCTCAGAGTCCAGGGACGCTGGACTGGCAACGAGACCGAGCTACACATGAATGCCCTCGAGCTGCTTGCCATCTGGAAAGCTCTGAGGGCATTCCGCAACTTGGTCACTGGACGGACAGTCCTCATTCTTCTTAACTTTTTTCTTACCTTTAAAGCCCTTCATGGCTTGGGGCCAGCCTACCTGCGGGATCACCTTCTCCCATATAATCCGCCCTGCACATTAAAGTCCTCTGGGAGGAATTTACTGCTGCTGGTCAGAACTAGGTTGGCTGCAGTTACCCAGAGGACCTTCTCTTCTATCACCCCCAAGTTATGGAATGGCTTGCCGGAAGAGACCCGGCATATTACCAGTCTTGACTGCTTTAAAAAAGCGATCAAGACTGTTCTCTTCCGACAGGCCTTCCCAGACTAGTGCCCCACTGCCTCCCACCAACTGTCTTCTTGTTTTTAGTAGTTAATGTGTTTTAGGGGGTTTAGATGGGTTGGTGGGTGGGGAGGATGAGTTATGTTTTAATTGCTTTTAATGTATTATATACTGTTGTAGTACCGCCTCGATCCGTTGGGAGAGGCGGGATATAAATAAATTTTATTATTATTGTTACTTTTACTCATTCTGATGGACAACATGACGGCCGTCTGTTACGTCAGCAGACAAGGAGGGACCCATTTCACCACACTTCTCACCATTGGCCTCCAGCTCTGGGAATGGAGTGTGTCACTTCAGGTCCACCCGATTGCTGTCCACCTGGCTGGTCAGGAGATCACCACAGCGGATGCCCTCAGCAGGGACACCTCCTCCCACCACAAGTGGTCCCTCTTGGACGAGGCGTTCCAGGCGATATGGGAACACTGGGGAAAGCCTATGATCAACCTCTTCGCCACCGCGTCGAACACGAAGTGTCGCCAGTACTACTCGAGAGCCGGCTGGGGACTGAGCTCTCTCGGCGATGCTTTCCAGTTCAAGCGGACTGATGGACTCCTCTACACCTTCCTACTGTTTCCTCTCCTAGGCCGAGTGGTCGCCAAGATCTTGGGGGACCGAGCCAACGTCGTCCTCGTGGCCCCGTACTGGCCAAGGCATCACTGGTTTGGACCCCTGTTCAAAGCCACTCGGGGTCAACTTCTCAGGCTACCGACAGCGCCCGATCTGCTGTCTCACTCCGGCGGTCGTATTCTCCATCCTGACCTGCCGCTCCTGGCCCTCCACACCTGGAGGATAACACCCTAGATGACCCATCCAGGATGTCTTGACCACGGCCAGGAAAGAATCAACCCGCCGCAACTATGCCTACAAGTGGCGGCGGTTTGTAGCCTTTGCTGAGGTGCGAGGTGAGCCGGTATCACTTGTCAGTCTCTGTACCGTGCTCCGCTTCCTGCTCCACCTTTGACAGCAGGGACTCATGTTTCCTTCTTTGAAGGTCTACCTTTCTGCCATTGTGGCCTACCAACCTCGAGGCTCTCCATCAGCAGCGCTCTTCCGGGACGCCACCATGAAGCAATTCATGAAAGGCCTACAACATCTATACCCGCCGGTATCACCTCCACTACCACCCTGGTCACTGTCCCTGGTCCTCTCCCAGCTCACGCGACCACCCTTCGAGCCTATGGCCACTGCCGATGACAGACTCCTGACCATGAAGACGGCCTTCCTGGTAGCTGTCACCTCTGCCAGGTGGGTAAGTGAGCTAACAGCGTTACAAGCAGATGAGCCCTTTTTGGTATTCCATATTCCATCTTGACAAGGTAGTCCTGCGCCCGGACATTTCTTTCCTGCCCAAGGTGGTGTCACACTTCCACCTTAACCAGGACATTATTCTGCCAACTTTCCACCCAAACCCACTGACGCCTCTGGAGCGATCCCTGCACTCTCTGGATGTTCGCCGGGCCCTGGCCTTCTACACTCAACGAACTGCGACTTTCCGCCAGACCCCACACCTGTTTGTATGCTATGGTCAGCGTCGCAGAGGCCACAAGGTGTCCACCCAGAAGTTCTCCAAACATGTGGCCCAGACTATCCTGCTGGCATACGAGCTGGCCAAGCAGCCTCCACCAGCCCTGCTTCAGCCCCACTCCACCAGAGCTGTGGCATCCTCAGCAGCCCTCCTGCGAGGTGTGGACTTGCAAGAACTTTGTCAGGTGGCAACCTGGTCCAGACCATTGACCTTCATTTGCCACTACCGACTGGACTACTGGTCCCAGAGAGATGCCCGGTTTGGACAAGGGGTGCTGGCCTCCATACTCTAGGACCTGACCCACTGTCCTTCTGGTAAGCTACAAAATCTCCTAGTGTGTGAGGCACAGAGACCATGAAGAAGAAGAACAGGTTGCTTACCAGTAACTGTGGTTCTTCGAGTTGTCATCTGTGCCCTCACACACACCCACCCAGCCGTCCCCTCTTTCTCAGGTCCCTTATCGGCAGACTTTAGAACTGAAGGGAGACCGTTGGTCGGCAGGCTGAGCATGCTCAGTAAGGCCATGGGGGAGGGGTTCCCGCCAAGCTACTAAGCTCTAGAATTTTCCGAATGGTACCGCACATGTGTGAAAGCTCCTAGTGTGTGAGGGCACAGATGACCACTCGAAGAACCACAGTTACTGGTAAGCAACCTGTTCTTATGCTACGTGATTATAAGCGTTTATTACTGTTGGCGTTATATAAGCGATTATCAGTAATTACGCATGTAGGTAAATTATGCTAATAATTGGTTAGCAGTAAGTATGATATAAAATTATGGTTAATAGGTGTATTTGCTTAAGTTGTGAACCAATTTTTAGTTATTTGTAGTTTTTTAGTTGCTTTTAGCTCTGTTTAGTTTTAATTTTTGTTTTTTTTAGTTTCTATTTTCCTGTGTTTATTAGATTATATTTTCTTTTGTCATTTTTGTATGCCTTTGCTTAATAATCTAAGAAAGGCTTCTTATTCTTTTGTATAGGTCACAGCAAAAATGAAGCAGTACAAAGATGAGCTTTTAGCTTCTTGCCTGACTTTTGTGCTCTCCTTGCCACATGATATTATTATGCTGGATATTAAAGCATACATTCCTGCTTTGCGGGTGAGTCAGTATATTGAATGATCAGCATAGCTTTTTTACTTGTGTAACTCTGTGCAGTAGTCTTTCCATTTAAAGAAGATATATCTTTGTTGAAGTAGGAAGTGCAGTATAACGGCACGGATAAGATGTCACTCTTATTGTCCCATATTATCGCATCAGTGGGTGAGAGATCCAGAGTTTTAAGTGATAATTTTGTATGGCTGTGATGAGTGTTTTGGCAGATTTATTTTAAATACATGTTTCCATATGTGCTGACAACCATGCCTGACTTATATCATTCCAGGGATGGATCTGCTAAAACTGTCATGTAGTAGATATTTTGCAATATTGCTTGATGGAGTAATTTTATAAAATATTAACATTTAGTGTCTTCAAATATCCAACTGTTTTCTTTCTGTTTCTTGCACAGAATGCTTTTAAATTAGGACTCAGCCACACACCAATAGCTAATGTGGCACTGGAGGCACTGGAGGATTGGTCAGCTCATATTCCCAGATATGCAATACAGCCTTACTACAAAGACATCTTGCCTTGTCTTGATGGTTATCTGAAAACTTCTGTATCAACAGGTATGTACTGAAAATGAGTGTAGCAAAACTGAGAGACCATTTGTTAACTTTCCACAAGTCTTTTCAACTAGATATGTTGGTGTTTGGTTGACTTTTTCATTATTATCCATTCTGTTGTCTTTTTTTTTCTATATTCTGATATCAAACAGATTTTAGCATTGTAGAAGAAAATAATTAATGATGGGTATTAATATACCTCAATTTCATGGTCTAAAGGTAAATACTATTCCAGGCTAAAATAGACCTGTTGATTCAATAGGAATGTATTCCTCAGTCCTGTTGTTAGTCTGAACTACAGTAGATCCGTTTAATCAGTGGAATTTACCTCTGTGTTGACTGACTATTTGACAGTTGATTCAGTTGCTCTACTCTGTTTGGGACTAAGAAATAGAATTTGAGTCTTAGTAAGCCATTGTTTAGAGCCAGGGCAATACAGTAGTCTGAATGTTGGACTAGGACACTGGGAGACAAGGGTTTTATCCCTGCTCAGCCATAGAAACCCACTAGATGGCCTTTATCAGGTGACATACTCTGTGCCTCAGAAGAAGGCAAATGCAAAACTGCTCTGACCAATTATGCTACAAGAACCCCATAGTAGTGTCACCTTTGCTTTACCGTAAGTCAAAAATGACTTTAAGGTGCACGACAGCAAGTGAGTGATTACGTTTGTACTGTTGATTCACTGAGTCTGCTCTAGATGGCACTAGAAATTGAATTTTGGCTTGTGTTGCTAGTGGCTTTCAGATCTTGACTTATGTTAGTAGTTCCTATTTTATGTTTGCCACTATTTCTACCTGCACTAGAATACCTGTAGGGAGAGGGGATACATCTGCTGTCCCACTTTGGATTGGCTATCAGCAGCATGAGTCTCCTGTGCTAACTTCTTGATTCAACAAAATTCAGCATGAACTGCTGTCTATTTCTGTAGAAGAGATGTGTCACTAGCTCTAAAATTCAGAGCAAAATAAGAGGTTCATTGAGCTGTATCACAACAGAGATCTGTCTGATTTTTCAACATAAAATTGTCTCTGTTGATGGAGTTTGTGCTTTTTTTTCTCAGGCTTCTCAGTCTTAAGGACTATTTAAGTAAAATGTAATTCCAATTTAAAGATAGCGCTGTCCATTAAAATCTCTTTTGGTATATGAGCTCTACATGAGGAGAATATTCTGTCTCAGAATCTTCTTAATCTCAAAGTTCAAATCCAGTTTGCAAACAGCAGGGTGCCCTTTTAATACTTAGCTCCTTTCTTTCTGTGGATAAATTATCTAGGTTCTTTCCTCCTTTGACTAGAAGCAAGAGGAACAAGCTCTTAAGGGCTGCCCATTATGCCTTTGAAAATGGATGGCAGGGTAGACTCTTGAAGCTATACAGACACAGCAGGATAGAGCTGAGAGAGCTTGGTTTGGGAGATAATGAAAACCATTGCCCCTAGCCGTGATGGTCAGGAAGCCCTGAGCAGCTTTGAGATTCACCATTGAGTTAAAACTCTAAAGCGACTGGTAATTATTTTGAAAATATTTGGTCCCGTAGCATTATAATGGCTTAGCCTGCGGGCCACAAAGCAGGCCCTCTTCTTTATTTGTAAGAGTAGTATCTGTGATCTCCATATTCTATAATCGTCTGACCTTTATGACAGATGAGCCATTGATGGGTATCCTTCTGGCATAAACAACCTTCAGAGCTTCAATAGTTATCCATACTTATTGTAGGGCTGGTTACAGCTTGGACTACAGATCCAGGACGTGTCGTGGTTAATGTGGTAACAGCCTTAAAATCAGTGTTTCTTATTCAGCTTCATGAAGAACATAAAATAAGACTTTTATTATGAATCATTTTGGTGGTTACATGTAGTTTTTTTAAAATGCAGTTGTTTTCATAAGCAAATCACATGGGCACTAACTCCTTCTTTTAATCTAGATGAATCTCACAATAATTGGGAAGTGAAGAAACTTTCTCGAGCTGTCCAGAAGGGACACAACAAAGTAGTAATACAGCGTCTGAAGAAAGCAAAGACTATTGCATTGGTAAGTTTTTTCCCTGAGAGTCAGAGTGATGTAGTGGTTTGAGTGCTGGGCTACAATTCTGGGACCAGGGTTTGAATCCCTGTTTGGCCATGGAAACCCACTGGGTAGTGCTGGGCAAGTCACACTCTCAGCCTGACAAGAAGGCAATGGAAAAACACTTTTGAACAAATCTTGCCAAGAAAACCCTGGGAGTGATTTACCCTTAAGATCACCATTAGTCAGAAATAAGATGAAGGCACACAACAAACAGCGATAACAAAGGTTTTCCCTGCCCCTTTAAAATATCATCTTTTCCGTTAAAAAACATGCATGCTCTTACTTATATGTAAATTATTCATTTACATGGAAGATCCACTTTTATGCATCATTTAAATGATCTTTGATGATACGTTCATGTTGGCTTTGTGACTACCTCAGTAATCAGTCATCCAGTCCAAGTTATGTTTTATTCTTGAATGCTGCTGATGTGGATTTTCCTCATAGTTCCCTCTCTCTCTCTCTTTTTTCCTTCAGATTCTTTAGGCAAGTTCAGTCCTTACAGGGCAGTTTGATTGAATTTTAATCTATGTAAGATAAAACCATATTTAAAAAACAAACAAAAATAATTTGTAAATGCACTATTGGTTTAGATGTGATACTGACAGTACAGTGGGCCCTCAGTATCCCCTTGGTTTGGTTCCAGCATTGCGTGTGGATACCAAAATCTGTGGATGTTCAAGTCTGATTATACATAATGGTGTAGTAAAATGGCATCCCTTATGTAAAATAGTGAACAATTCAAAGATGTGGTTTTTTTGGAATCTTTTTGAGTATTTTCTAGTTGTGGTTGGTTAAATCAATGAATGCAGTATCTGTGGATAAGGAGGGCCAATTGTAATATGCCTTTTTGTGAAACTGGATGATAAAATTGTTATGCTTTTGTGGTATATACTATTTTGCTTTTAACTGTCATACATGCAAGTCCACAGTTGACTAACTGTTGGATAGAGAAGGAAACTGTTGCTGCAGAACTCTGCTCAGATATTTTTCTTTAGATATTTTTTCACGTGTGTGACTTCCAAAGAAATACAGGTTCTTAAATAATTTAATATTATAATCTTATGAGTTTGTCCACATAAAAATTAGTAAGTGTCCCAAAAGATTAACAGTCTGTTCTGAATAGTGTACAGTCAGCCCTCTGTGTTTATGGGTTTGACTTCACAGATTTATTTCTGAGTTTTTTCAAACCCTGTCCTCTCCACCTCAGGCACATCTTTTCCAGGGGAATCTTTTCTAACTGCAGCACCTATCAGGCCTCACAGCCCTTTAAAAACTTGCCTCTGGTCCTCTTCCTCCTCTTCCTCCACCAGTTGCTGCCTGGCCAGCTAAGGACAGCACCACAAACTCTCTCCTAATGCCCCCACCCTACCCAAGAAAGGAGATAGATGAGAAAGAAGAAGTACAGGACCACTGTGCTGACCTCTTCTCTCCCTGACCTGAGTGCCCATTCTCCCCACCATGCCTTGGCCCCCTTCCTACAGACACACATGCACATTTTGATAACTTGCAATTTTTCCACTTTTGCAAGGATCCAGCGCCTCTAACCCTAATGCATGTGGAGTGCCGAGTGTACTTCAGTTTTCAGTCAAATCAAAGTTTCACAGTCAGGGGCTGAAATTCTGGCAATTCATGGAAGTGAATTGAAATCTTAGCATAACAACAACTGCAAGATGAATGTACTGAATTATCCAGATTTCAGTAGCAGTACTTTGGCTGAATTAACTTGAAAACAATTATTCTTAGGTATACACTTCAATGATGTTGTGGTTTGAGTGTTGGACTATGACCCTGGAGACAAGGATTCAATTCCCCACTCAGCCATGGAAACCCACTGTCTGACCTTGGACACATCTCACACTCTTAGCCCCAAAAAACCCAATGATAGTTTTGCCTGAGGATCACCATAAGTCAGAAAGGACTTGAAGGCACACAACAACAATATTCATTTTAGGAACATAAAATAGATCTACTGGTGTAAAACAAAAGTCCGTGTAGTCTCTCATTCTGTTTGCTAAAACATATTAGTTTACTTCAGGAAGCCAATAAGCAGCATATAGTGGCTTTATTTTTGTTTTTTTGCATCCGAGATTAATGAGTCTGGGATAGTCCCCACAGGTGTTACTGAGATTCTGTCCATTTAGATGCCATGGCAAATAGCTGTTGATTTTTGTTGAAGACCAAATAGTATTCAAGTTAGTAGGCAATAAAAAGTAGCTAAAATCTGGTGAAATATAAGTAATAGTTGGTGAAACATGTTAATGATTTCTGGGGAAGGGGAGCCACATTAGTGTGACCTAAGAAAAGAGAACCGGAAGTCTTATGGCATTAAAGACTAAAGTTGTACTTTTTCCAAAAAGTTGGTGTAAACTCTCATGGACGGAAGAACAGTTCATCTGGTGCATATGCTAATTATATGTTAATAGCCTACTCCAAAATACACTTCCTCCTTAGTTCAGTAGACTTGATAACAACCGTAACTTTACAGCAGCCAGGAACACTATATAAAAGATACACGAGATGTTAGTGCTTGGTGGCCACAGGGTGTGTTGGCAGCAGAAGAAAGCAAAGCTGTCTCCATTTTTGAAAGAACTCCGCACTGACTGCCTGTTTCTCCAGTACCTGGCTTCTGGGTTAGTTCTCAAAGCCACGGAGTTCTGAAAAGGCTGCTTCAGAAATTTATCTGTCCCATGACACAGGTAGCAGCTGCCTTCTTCCAACGGTGACAAAGCCACTTTACCTTCCTGCCCTCACAGTTTCTCATTACCATATAAAAAGTGCAATATCCTAGTGTAATGAACTGTTACATTAGTGTACAGCCACAGGGTTCTGGCAGATAGGTTTATAGAGCTGTTCTATACATATTGACTTCAAAGTAAATGTTTCTGGGATTTAATCATAGATAGGTGTATTTATTTCATATTAAGACAGCTTCTACTGACCTGTGCTTGGATTATCAACCACTGATTCCTATCCTTTACTGGCAGAAACAATATATTTCAAAAGCACCTTTCTAGTAGGTGTCAGTATTTCATAACAAAAGCTATTAGAAAACTAAAGCAGTTTTGCTTTCTTTAACAGTTCTGTAATGAAATATTGTAGTCTTGTAGAATTTTTAAAAAAATCATTAATTTCCTTTTCTGTTTTTTAAAAAAAGCTTTGTACACATAGTACTTGAAGGTCAAAGAAATTTATAGACTTTGTATTTTTGCACTAATTTTATTTGTTTAGGAGGAAGATCTTTCATTAGAAGAAGTAAGAGCTAGAGTTGTACGCCTTCTTGGATCTCTAGGAGGGCAAATAAATCGGAATGTAGTTACAGGTGAGTGTTCAGAAGAACTGTTTTGAAATGTTAAATCATTGATTCATGTATAACTTTTCAACCAGTTGATCTGTTTTACATGTGCTGTTTTCTGTGCTTTATAGCGTGCGAAAGAGGGGCATGGCTGGGACCAGAACTTAATTATCTTTCTGGCTTTGTGTTTATCACCTGGTAGGGAATATACAGTGAGGATAGGAGCTATGTGAAAACTACGGTACTTGTTTCTGTCTATTGGCGTTGGCTGTGATTGCTGTGGAGTTACCTCGGTGGAACTGTGTGTTAAAATTGGACATCTATCTATTTTGGTCAAAGACCATCCCATCAGCAAATGCCTCTCACACAGTTAATACGATTGTTTTTGAATAGTTAGGTGAATAGCAGATGCCTGGCAACATTTTGTGTTCATTTTGTGTTTATCCGCCAGAGGAATTTTTGCAGAGCCATTCATAAATGCTAAACGTTGAATTGAAAGTGTCTGTATGACCTTCAAATGCATAAGTACTGTTTGTTTGTTTGTTTGTTTGTTTTAAATAAATGCAGTCTGCTCTGCTTCTTTTTTGGTGTTTACTTAAGAACAACACAGAAGCTGAAGCCCTAACCTTGTTAATTTGGAAGCATCCTAAAAATTTTTTGAGTGAAGGTGGTTAGTGTGAAGTTGAAATGTTCTGGATGTCTAGGTGAATGTTCTTGGGATTTGAAACTAATGAGATGTGGTCTTAGTTGTACATTGGCAACAGTGCTTTTGGTTCAGTTTTGTACAGTTTGGAGTAATCTACATGTTTGGCCAGGGCTTCATAAGAACATAGCTTGTGTTTTCTGTTCTTCCTGTCATTTTGCTTTAATGTTTCTGAGTCTGGCCTAGGTCCTGCAATTTAATCTTATAATTGTGTGTTTGATTTCTCAGTTAGGTATACCACAAAATTTTTGTTTAAAAATGTTTCTTTCTTCCTCTTCCAGAAACTATGTTAAAACCAAGACAGGTCTAAAACCTAATTTGTGGTAGCGGAGGTAAAACTAAAAACACCCGTTATAGAACAAAAATAACAAAGTTAATTTCAAATATTTTCTTCATTGAGTCTCAATTGGCTTATAGGTACTGTGTGAAAATAAATGACTTGAAATACTTCTCAGCATTTTATTAAAATAGCCATTAGTTCAGCTGGAAAACCACCTCTCTCAATCTCTTGAATAAATTATTCCCCCATGAAAGTTAAATGTAGACCACCTTTAATTTTTTAGTAACCATCCTTCTGTCCACTCATGGAATATAAACATCTGCAATTCAGAATTCATGCCAGATGCCTTTATTGGCTACCTCTACAGTTCTTCCATTCTAAAGGGGAAAGTCATGGGAGATAATTGTGTTCTTTGTGTCCTTCCAAAAATCCTCTGTTTGGTTTCTTCATGAAATACTGCCTACCTTTTATCTTGGGCCATCTGCTACAAATTGATTTTAATCTCCAAATTAGATGTTGTGGAGCCCCCGTAGGAGCTAACCTTCTGAGGAAATGGCCCAGGCTCAATGCTTAGTGCAGAATTAATCCATATGAACTTAGAATCATTGCTGACTAATCCCTTTCTTTCAGACCTGTCTGAAAGCATGTTGGGCTTAACCATGAGAATCCTTGGTTCTATAGAAGCAGGACCCTGCCCTACTTTGCTTGCTCTGGGCTTGACTTCTTGAAAAAAAATACTTAAACGTCCAAATCGGCATAATAATTTGTGTGAGGGTGTCCTCTCCATTTTATTCCCCCCTACCTTTGATTTCAAGGGGGGGCCTTTATAAGTCTAGGATGAGGGGCTTGAGGCTCTCCAGGTGCTATTGGGCTGCAGCTTTCCATCATCTCTCTCCATTGGCTGTGGTGGCCAAGGCATATGGGAAATGCAGTCCAGCAGTATTTGGAGAGACCATAGTTCCTCATCCCTGTTCTAGGGAACCTAATCTAATTTAGTAATGTCACTGTTTTTATTTCAGTTTTTTTATTTATGATGTTAGTAGACCTTCCCCTCAGCTCATCTTTCTCTCATTCCCAAAAAAGCTTTTAGAAATTCTGAAGATAGGAAATGTGTATTCAGTTTTAGGACGCTGAACTCCATATGAGTAAAAAGATGCTTTATGATATTGCTAGTATTTCTTCCTCTATCTCCAGAAAAAGTTGTGTTACGAAGCAGTTGAAAGTGAAGCATTAAGCTTGGTTTTGTATTTTTGCCATAAAAGAATATGTACTAGACTAAAAAAGTTGTTAATGGCTGCAGGTATCTAATTATTTCTGTGAATGAGACATGTCAAATGTTCTGCATTATCCAGTATGTTGTCAGTTCAACAGTAATGTTGCAGGACAATCACACTGCTAAGCTAGTCCGTTAACTGTTCCTGTTCTGTGATTTGATTGATATGTATGAAATCAGTTTAGATTTTTTCATCTACTTGATTTCACTATGAGAAAGTACAGTGTCTCTGAATGTTCAAAATAAATAGGCTGAAAATGTATGTAAGATTCACATATTTTGGCTACAGAAATTTAAAGGACTACGTATCATCTTCCGCAGCCATATGATGTTTCTGGTACAGTAGCTAAAATTATGGCAGTTCTAACCTCAGTGGTATACTAGAAAGTTAATGTTCAAAATTATTCTCTTTTTTCAAATATGTATACCCCAAATATATTCTCTGGGAGGTCCTGTTAGTTGCGTCCAGCAATATATAATATGCCCATTTGCTGCCCAAGATGAAGTCAGAATCTCCACTGATCTACAAAAAGAGAGACAGAAACAGTTTAACTCTGTTCCACTGGAGATAGACCAGTCATTTCTGATAATTTTATTCCCTTACTTTCTGAAATCCTGGTTCTTTGTCCTCCATGCCCCTGCAGCTCCCTCAGGCTTGCTACTGCCTCCCCTGTGCTTGTCACCGCCATACCATGCTCACCACTGCCCCTTTACACCTCTCCTGTACCTGCCGCCACCCCCGTGTTCACTGCCACCGCCCCTCTCGTACCTCTCCTGCTCTCACCACCACCCCTGTGCTCGCCGCTGCCCCCTCGTGCCTCCTCCACACTCTCCACTGCCCCCCATGCCTCCTCTGGCTTTGCTGCTGCCCCCACACCTCCTTTGCACTTGCTGCTGTCCCTGCACCTGTTGCCCCCACCTCCCCTAAATCCACTCCCCACCACCACTGCGGAGGTTCTTCTAGGCCTGATGCAGAGGCAGCAGCAGCAGTACCTGTACCTAGGGGCGCAATTTCTGTGCTTGCCCCATGTGCTGCTGAGACTAGATATGCCACTGGTCTGAACTCCTAGTCAGCTTGTTCCCCAACCTGTTTCAGCTTCTGTTACAGGTGTTTTCAGTTTTCCTTCAACAGTAGCCCAATAATTTCATTTTGTCTTTTTTCTTGTTTTGGATGAATGGGTTAAAGAGCAATGGGATGCTCCTTTGTAGGAAAAACAAAAGATTATATGGAACCTCTGTTTGCTGCTTACCACCCATCCTTTTAATCCCTTAGGAAGGTCTCCCTGCATATCCTTTTGTTAATGATATTCCTAGTTGCTATTACCTCGGCTAGAGAAGTGTCAAAGCTGCAAACTTCATTGATTTGTGACCACCTTTAAATTCACTAGAGACACAAACACATCTGTCTTGGATATCCCTTCTGAAAATATTTTTCCTTTTCCCATAGGTATTCAGAAACGGTCCTTTCCTCTTCTGTCTCACCTTCTGCCACCAATCTGTGAGACAATCAATCTACAGCTGGCTAAAAATTTACATTAGAAGGACCAAAAGACATTCAGTACTTTTTGTATCGTTTCATCCAACCTTTGTATCATTTCATCCAACCATAGGGGGAAAGGTCTCAAGAAGCTACTGTCACGTTGGTTGAGGCCTGCATTAACATAACATATGATTTGGCTTATGTCACTAGATCATAAAACATACTTAGGCAGCAGCTTCATTGACCACTTACTCTACCAGCGCTTCAGTATCTGTAATAGAATACCTTCATACCTTGTGCCCAATATATTTTCTAGACTTTATGTCAGCAATGGCAACAGTCAGCAGATGGGTCCTACAGTTTTTAAGTAGATGCAGACTAGACATGTAAGCCATGGACTGTACAGAATTGCGTAGGAATATCTCATACCGCTGGAGGCCTCCTGTGGGAACTCCCAGAGAAGGCGACATTGGTACTCATTTGTGAAGGTGCCTTAAGAGGTCTGTTGGAGGCAACTGGCTCACTCTTAAGGTAGTAGTAAAAATAGTCTCAATTTTTTAGAGGGGGATTCTGAGACACCTAGTTTTCCTCTTCTTTGCAATTCAAACTTTCCTCCAGCTGGGTTGGTCTTTGGTACATAATCCAAATTCAGCTGTAGTCGGAACTGGGGAAGAACCAAATGCCAGCCACTTTCACTCAGCAGTCATTATATGACTTTCCTTTGGAGCACAACCCATGTTGCAAGAACTTCTATGTTAGGCCCCTTCATGAAGAGTTCCAGTGTTACCTTCTGCTTTTTAACTGCCAGTAAACTTTTGCTGTTTTAGAGAGAGTTTGTACTGTCATTTAACTAGGTGCCACCATCAAAGTGATATCTGATAAATTTGAATGTGGCAACTAGTTTAAAAAGTTTTGGGTTTTTTGGCTTTAGTGTAATTCTTTTGTGTTCTCTCTTTTCCAAATAAACTAGCTTCTTCTGCAGAAGAAAAGATGAAAAAATACGTATCTTGGGACACAGAGAAACGCTTGAGTTTTGCAGTTCCCTTTGCTGATATGAAGCCTGTTATCTACTTGGATTTATTCCTGCCTCGTGTCACTGAACTGGCTCTTTCTGCTAGTGATAGGCAGACTAAGGTATTCTAATTGCTGCTGCTTCCTGTTTTTGGAATAAAGTAGACATTAAGGCTATGTTTTTGGAAAAGGCACTCTGAAGGAAAGTTTGAGTAACTTTCGTGATATATGTATCTTTATTGGATCAACTTAAAAATCATAAAATACTTCATATGAGCTTCTGAAATTCCACTGACTTCTTCGTCAGGCAAAGGTGTTAAAAGTTCTTTTCAAGCTAAGGAGTATTTTGCTTTAATGGCTTATTTTGCATTCTATAATAAGCTGGACATTTTCCCAGGAAGTGTTGGTTCTTATGTATAAGTGAATATTGAACTGCAGTGCTTAATCAGATCTTCTTTTCCAGGTTGGAGCTTGTGAACTCTTGCATAGCATAATTATATATATGTTGGGGAAAGCTTCTCAAATGCCTGAAGGACAACAAACTTCTCCACCCATGTCTCACCTATATAAGCATATATTTCCTGTAGTGCTTCGACTTGCATGTGACGTTGACCAGGCAAGTAAACTTATGTTTGTTCTAAAATTATGTTGCCTAAAATCAACTGTAGATGATCGGCTTTCAAAATATTTAAAATACGTAAAATATTTAAAGTATTAAAGTGTTCTGCAGTGGTTTTCAATTTGGTTTTCATTTTCTTTCTCAGCTTTTTTGTATTTTATGTATTGAAGCCATGAGAACTGAGAAGAGGAACTGTATTACATATTTAGAAGACGATCATCGTCAGTTCAGACAGTACATAGCTTAACCTCAAATAGAAGACAGTGAACCTCATATACCAAAATGCTCAGGTGGAATGTGTGCTCTATGACACATAAGATGAGTTTTGAGATGGGTGTAACCTCATCCTTCCTTCTGTGCTGCCTCTCCATTTTTAACCATGATTCTTTACAAAGAAACCCCTGTGTCTGGAAATAATTCAGAAAAAAAATTGATGAATCAAAAACTGTGCCTGAAAGAACTTTCTGCATTAAAAGGCAAATGTGATTCCTTAGTATTAGAGCAGTGATTATTACAGGGAATTGCCTGTTGCAAATTGTCAGCTTCACAGTGACTGATAGAAGTTTTTATGTATTCGTATTATCAGCAGAACAGACCCCAGTGACTGAACAGAATTGGCTTTTAGAAAGAGTTGTTTCTTTTTAGAGAATAAACAGCAGTTTTTTTTTAAGTTACTTATGGATTTCTCTTTTGTAGATTCTGGGTTTTGTTTTATAGGTCTATTCAGTTATCCATCTTCGGTATTTATTTGAGTGTGAGAAGAAGAACCCATATTAGGCTACTGTAACCCTCAGAATTCAGTCTGTTCAGCATCTGTTGTGGGCAAAAGTGTAGTGAGTTTTGGACTGCAGTTGACAAAAATCTATAGTGTGATCTAAAGTATTGGGCAAACAATTCAATACAACAGCTTAGGGAGCTGGGTATAGTTAGTCTGCAGAAGAGAAGGTTAATGAGAAGGTTAAAGAGAAGGGCATGATAGCCATGTTTAAATATTTGAAGGGATATGTTGAAGAAGGAGTGGGCTTGTTTTTTGCTGCTTCAGAGACTAGGACAAGGAGCAATGGATTTAAACTGCAGGAAAGGAGATTCCACTTGAACCTCAGGAAGAACTTCCAGATGGTCAGAGCTGTCCGGCAGTGGAATATGCTGCCTTGGAGTGTGGTGGAGTCTCCTCCTGTGGAGGTTGTTAAGCAGAGGCTGGATGGCCATCTGTTGGGAGTGCTTTGCTGGAGTTCCTGCATAGCAAGAGGTTGGACTCAGTGGCCCCTGTGGTCTCTTCCAACTCTATGATTTCACTTTTTCTCTTTAGGTTACCAGACAACTTTATGGGACTCTAGTTATGGAGTTAATTCACTGGTTCACAAACAACAAGAAATTTGAAAGTCAGGACACAGTGACATTACTTGAAGCAATTTTGGTAAGTGATTAATATATGACATAAAGCTTAGGTATTCAGTCAAAATTGTAAATACTTTCCTCTTTAATTCTGAGGTGTTTGTGATGACAACATTTTTATTTGCCTTGCCACTCGCTACTTTTTTTCCCCAGTTTAATAAGTGACTAGTCTTCCCCCTAATCTATATTAGTTTTAAGCTGGAAGAGTTGTTGCTTGTTGGT
This sequence comes from Iguana delicatissima, assembly GCA_948472985.1. NCBI lineage: Eukaryota > Metazoa > Chordata > Lepidosauria > Squamata > Iguanidae > Iguana > Iguana delicatissima. The sequence continues at coordinate 93,077 of CAOKZL010000109.1, forward strand.
TCTTGTCTGTTAGAGTAGTGTTCAGCTAACTTTAAAGAGGATTGCATTCCCTTAAAGGATTAGCTTTGTAGCTGGCATTGTACTTTTTGTATTCAGCGTTACCACTAGAGCAAGGATAGCTTGGTGAAGCAAACTGACCTTCGTAAGCTTGTGCTGAGATATCAGGTACCACTTCACCTGGACAGAAATAGTATAGCTACAGTTATCCATGCTCTTATAAACTTTTCTTCAAATTCTTGCAATGCATCATGGTAGGACTGCCTTTAAAAATGCCCTCTAAACTTCAGCTGATCCAAAGTAGGGCAGAGTAATTGCTAATTGAGACTAGGTGACAAGATCATAATATGCCAGTGCTTTGTGATCTGCACTCGCTCCTGGTCAATTTCTAGGTACAATACAGTCTGCAGGTATTAACATTTTAAGGCCCTCAAATCTCGAGGATAGGTTACCTAAAGGACTGGCCATTCCTCCTGCTTAGATCTTCAGATATTTATCATAGGTTTTTTTTTTCAGGTTTCTCTGCCAGATGTGGTAAGATGCTTGGCTGCCAGGAAGAGGGCATTTTTAGTGTTAGTGCTGTGATTGTGGAAGGGATTCCTTGGTGAGACTTGCTTGGCAACTGTATTAAGACATTTTTAGAGTGAGATGAACACATTTTTTTCCTCAGGCATTTTAAGCTACATTGCAATGCAGATTAGATACTAATATGAATTGTTCTTTCAGCTGTTGAGGTTTAGTGCAGTTTATATATCAGTTTTATGCTGCTGTTCTTTGATTCAAATGTTCTAGATATGGTAGAGATTGTTTTTCAATTTATTTGACTGCATTATGTTGATTTAAAACTTTGTGAACCACCTCAGCTCTTCTTTAACTGGACAGTACACAAATGCTCATAAATGAGCAAGTAATCAAAGCATTTTTCATTGTGCCTTATCTAATGAAGAGCAGAGTTGCTCACAGTTCTTGGCATCAGCAGCAAATGAACTGAATTACAAAGGATTCATGTAATGAGCTGAGTCTGTTCTGTTCTCTATTTCAGAATGGGATAGTGGACCCTATAGACAGCACTTTGAGGGACTTCTGTGGTCAGTGTGTCCGTGAATTTTTGAAGTGGTCTATTAAACAGACTACACCACAACAGCAGGAGAAAAGTCCGGTGAATACCAAATCTCTCTTCAAGAGACTATACAGCCTTGCTCTCCATCCCAGTGCTTTCAAGCGGTTAGGAGCTGCACTTGCTTTTAATAACATCTACAGAGAATTTAGGTGAGCAAGAGAGTTTTTACATTTCTACAATATAAGTACAGGGGGAAGGGAGCACGCAAGAAGCTTTTGATAAGTTTGTGGTTGAGTTGGAGGGACAGCAGGGAAAACATCAGTCTTAGTCTAAGTGACACTACAAATCATTGTTTAATACAGGCCAAACCAAATTAGCATTTACTTCCTTTTGCTAGTGCTGTATTATAATTTGGGACCTGTTAATTAATCTTTAGAGGAGGAGTAGGGGAAGGTACAGATAACATCCAGAAGTGGTCCCCTGATTTTTGACTGAAGATCCAAAGGGAGAAACGAATTGTGTGAGTGAAAATTTGCTGCAGTAGTCCGCCCTTACTGTACATGGATTTTGTCTTAAGATGACCTTAAGATGCACTTGGTAACATTGGTGCCTTTTGAAGTCCATTTTGTTTACATTGTTTTTCCAAATGATGCCCGTTTCTTCAGGGTTTTTTTATTTTGGATTGTGTTGTTTTTTGTCCTTAACTTACAAACTGGTGGTTTATTTCAGTTGACAAAAATGAGCTCTCTCATTTTATACTTTAAACGTTATCTATATATTTTTCAAATAGTAGTCTAATCCTAACCTAATATCCTCCTTGTTTTATAGGGAGGAGAGTGCTCTTGTGGATCAGTTTGTCTTTGAAGCGCTGGTTGTATATTTGGAAAGTCTGGCTTTGAGTCATGGAGATGAGAAGTCTTTAGGTATGCACATAAAATTATTTTCAGAGTTTTGTTGGATAAAGGCTTTTCCTTAGTACTTCAAACTTTTAAGAATGTCATAGGGTAATATTTCTTTATTTTCTCTTAAAACAACAATTTCAAAACAATTAAGGTACCTTCATAGTAATAAAAAAGTTAATTGTGCTATAGAAACGTGCTGAAAGACAAATTTGGAAAGAATCGTTAAGTTACAGAATTCCCCCACTTACCTGACAAGTTAGGGACAGGAGCACTGTCAGAAAACAGAGTTGGCTGAAAAGGGGAATCCATGTACTATACTGTAAGGAGCATGAAGGACTTACTTGGGACTGATCACATGCACACTGCTTGCAAAGTCTCTCAGCTGGCTTTGCACTTTTCCCCCTTTCAGCCTGCTTTGCAAGCAGCGTACACATGTGAGTGGTTCCAAGTGAGCTTCCATAGACAAGAAGAACTGATGAAAGAGCAGAATACCCATTGAATTAGTGGAACTTGTCCTGAATTTGTGAATGTCAAAAGAGCGAGTCATCAGGTAACAGAGTGTCAAAAGGTGGAGGCTTCCTGTATCTTGAACAGGTTCTAGTCCATTTTATGGAACTGTTCAACATTTTTATCTTTTTTCTCATTCTTATTTAATTGTTTAAGGTGAATATTTGTAAGGTAGGTTACATTTTTGAGCTGTCTGTATTACTGGCCTAAAAAGATACCTGATTTTTTAGACAGCTCAGTTTGTACAGTTACAGTATGAATCTTTTTGTTTGGAAACAGGCACAACCCAACAGTGTTGTGATGCTGTTGACCACCTGAAGCGCATAATTAAGCGTAAGGCATCTACCCTCAACAAAGAAAGCAGTCGAAGGATACCTCGGTTAGTAATCTTTTTTCGATTTGTAAGAAAACATAAGTAGTGAAGCAACTACGCAACACTGTTACTATGTTTTACCCTGCTGTTGTTTTCAAAACTTTGTGACAATACTAGCAACCCCCAGGCATTTAAGTAAGGAATAGGCACCAGTCAATTCCTGCGGGATTTTAAATCTGAGTGAATGTACATATATTCTTAGTTGGCAGAGAAGGAGCTATCCATGGATGGGTTAACTTCTGTTGCCACTCAAACTGGGCAAAGTATTGTGTTACTTAAAAAGAATCTCTATTGATGCTTTTCTCCTCCTGCCTTAGTTTTTCGCCCGGGACAGGTCTTTGTTCCTTTCCTCCACTTTCTTTGTCCTAATTTTTTCTTTCTTTTTCATCTTTCTCCTTCCTCAATCCTATCTTTTTTTCTTTAAAAAAAAAGCCCTTAGCCTTTCACTTCCCACATTACTTTTCTTCCTCGCTAGTTTCTCCCTCCCTTTCTATTACCCCCCCACTCCTTTCTCAGAGGCACCTTCAGGATGGAGAAGATTTAAATTAAGTGCATCAAACCAAGCTCCACTTTTCCATGCTCTCCTGTCCCAAGACCCGTTTGTTTAGTATGGGATGTTTATGTGTTCTTAGCTGCTTCCCTCAGGAGCCTCAAGTACTCATGCACAACAGTCCCTTCCCCCTGTGGCAATGGCTGCCTCCCCCAGAGCTCCCTATGCTAACCAGGCTGTTGAAACAGATCCTCCTTGTGCCACCAACCATACAACAGGTGAGGCACCTGGAGTCAGTTTCTGTTCAACAGCAATTATAAAGAGAGTATTTAGTCTCTGAGGAGAGTATCCAGAGGGGGCTATGGGAGAGGAGCCTAATGAGGCTGCTTCCCCTCCAACTCCACCAGTCCTTATGACAACAGCTGTAGCCCCAGTTTCTTCCACACCACCTATCAAGTCTTCATAGCAGCTGTCATTAGAGACTCATTATTCTCAGCTTGCTCCATCTCTGCCTCCACAGTAGCAAGAAGATCCGTCTTGCATAAGCACTAGAATGCTGATATGCAATCAATAATGCATCTAGCCTCAGTTCCATTTGTTGCTAATTTGCTTTTGGAAGAGCACTCTCTAAATCTCAGCACAATACACTTAGGGTGAACTTCATCAGTCACCACACTATGGGCTCAAGGGAATGGATTCTGGACCTACACTTTTTCAATGAAGTGTAAGCACATTTCAGCAACCTTTAGGTTGACCTTTTCACCTCAGATTCAAACCACAAACTCTCTAAATATTTCACCAGAGTTTACTTTCGAAAGACCAGAAGCTCAGAATTGCCAGCAGACTTCCTGGCTTTGAGGACTGCTGTATACATTCCAATCCCCTTCATACCCAGAGTGCTGAAGAGGATCAGGGAGATGAGTGTCATTAATTGTAGCGGCCCAACATCAGTCAAAGAGACTATGGTTCTGCCACCTTTTAGATCTATCTGTTGAGGAAGTCTTCCATCCAGCTCCAGAATGCTTCCACTTAGCTGCCTGAAGGTTGGGTAGAGAATATACTTAAAACAAGGCTACTTCCACAGGATGGTAAACACTCCTCTATCACCTTAATGCACCTTTCGGCTTTTCTATAGTGGTCTCATAGAAAATCTGTTTTTCCCCAAATCTCAAAGATTAAGGATATTCTGGACTTCCTGCGTTCAGTTTGTGACATGAGACATAAGCCAACCACTCTTTCCTCCCAAACAGCAGCACCAGCATGCATATTATCCTCATCCAAGACACATTCTTTTTCATCTCTCCCTCACATTAAGGGACTTCTTAGAGGGGCAACCCTCCTCACCGCCCCCCCCAGTGATTCACAGGTTTCCTTCCGGGGACCTTCACAAAGTATTCAAAGTGCTATCTAAGCCTCCCTTTGAACCACTTAGATTTGTTACACTCAGGATTATTTCTGTTAAGGACCAGTTGCAATCATTTCAGTTGGAAGGATTTCAGAGCTTGCTGCCCTAACCATCGCCCCATCTTACTGTAAATTTGATGTTGACCCAGTGTCTCTGTGACTGGACCCAGTTTCTTGCCCAACATAGACTGTATTGCATCTCACCCAACCCATTGTACTTCCTTCATTCCATCCTCACCTGGCATACCACTTAGAAAAACAATGGCACAAGCTAGATGTAAGAAGAGTACTAAAAATGTATCCCAGGCGTACAGAGGCATTTAAAAAATCAGAGGCCATCTTTGTACCCTTTTTTTCCCACCTCTCTGGGAATGAAGTTATCTTCTGCTGTGCTAATCAGATGGATCAAAGCTTGCATCTTTTTTGGCCCTATGAGACCTTAGGACATCCAAAATCACAGAATGGAACAGCACACTTATCAAAGTGCTATCTGCTGCCACAACTGCTGCCTTTCTAGTAATGCACCCCAGAGGTGTGGGCAGCTTCATCCACGTTCACTAAATACTACAAACTAGACAAATTTGCCTCAACCAGAGTGTCTTTTGGTAGAAGGTTCTGCAGCAAGTAGTACCACATTAAAACACATTCTAACCACCTACCACCCTAATGCACATGTCTACTTGGGTAGATCCCATTCATAGATGGCTCTTTCTCCACCAGATGAGAATGGCATATTATAAGATTTATTGTGAAGGTCCATTCTTGCCAAGAACAAGAAGCTATCAAGCCCTGCCTTGGATGGCAAGACCTACATTCTTTACTGGACATGGAGAGTCCTTTCTGTTCTTTCCAGTGCCTCAGCTTGTGAAGGAACTAAAGCAGGAGGAGAAGCTGATCAACTGAGGTCCTTTTTAAATAACATGATACCTTGCCTAGCCTGGGCACCCACAGGAATTAACCCGTTCTTGGGTTGTTCCTTTCCTTAGCCAGAATGGACCTTCATAGAAAGTTCTCCAGGGAAATAGAAAACAAATTACTTTGTTTTTTCATGAGCAAATCCTTTGTGACAAGCTTTTGGAAAACAAAAATTCAGTATGTCAGACATTGCAGTTTCTTTTAGCTATAAAAGAGGAAAATGCTGCTTTATCTGTAGTAGTGTTGGGAAGAGGGCAAGACTATGCCATAATTTTCTTTAGCACTTAGGAGAAATGGGAAATGTTTGTATTTTCAACACTACTTTTGAAGTTAAAGTCATGTCATAAAGTCTGACTATTGCATTCTTATAGCTGAATTAGTGAATTAATTATTATGTGGGGCATTTAAAATAATTACTTCCATATTTAAAATTACCAAAGCAGTGCTAATTCTGGTTTTGGTTAATAATATCAACCATTTTTTGTTACATTAATACAGAGGATTTCCTTCTACATCAGTATCTTTAGTGGATATAGTCATGTGGCTTTTAACACAGTGTGGACGACCCCAAACTGAGTGCCGGCATAAAGTCATGGAGCTTTTCTTTGAATTTGTTCCCTTGTTGCCAGGTTTGTAGATTTATATAGGTTTATAAAGTCTGCTGCACCTGTATTGTAGTGGTTTAGAGATGACAATATGAATCAGACAATGTGAACTGAGGATTTCCTCAGTTCAGATGTTACCTCTGCTATAAGTGACTCAAACAGTTTTAAGCAAATCACTGTTCTTTCAAGTTGAGTCCTGCATGTGGATCTACACGTTGTTTTGAATTGTTGATGGAAAATTAGATACGAAAAAAAAGCTGCATTTGTTAGTAATGCTGCAGTTCACTGAATGCTGGGCAATATAAGTAGCACAGTTTATGTGCATAATCACAATTTAGCAATTCTCTACATTTTTTGCTAAAGAGTGAAATAGATTTTCATCACTCAAAGAATTTGTTCAACCCTGCCCAATAAAGTCAGCTTTTTGTTGGTGTGTAAAGTTTGGGGATAGTGGGAAGAGCTCAATTAAGCCATTTTCTCCACTGCCCCAGAAGACACTTAAAAGCAACAGCATACCATTAATGACTAGAAATAAAATCAGATTTATGCAGATTGTCCTCATGTTTATCAGAGAATGTTTTGGCAGTACTTTTTTGATGCAAGGTTGGATGTGTGTTGAACGTTTATCCAGAAATCGTTCGATTATTTATATTATTCCACCAGGAAACAGTTCTCCATCTTCTTGGTTGCGTGACATTCTTCAGACACAAGGCATTTCTTTTCTCATAAAGAAATTTGAAGGAGGTGGCTGTGAAGGTGAAAATGTGTCTGGAATCTTGTCTCATCCAACTCTTTATGACCTACAAGAGACCTTTAGCTTGCGAGCTGTTGTGCAGTGGATGGATATGCTTCTTGCTGCTTTGGATTGTTACAATACTTTTATTGAGCTGGCAATAATCCCACCAAATGAAATATTAGGTAAGTAAATCACAAAATTGGCTTATTTAATAATTCGTTTCCTCAAATACATTAAAGCAAAGTGCTTAATTACAAAAGTTAGAGAATTTTTCTCAGTTTAGATTTAACATTACTTTTTTTTTAAAGAAATTAGCTTTTTCATCTTCTTGTTTTTAGGATAGAACTTGTACCTATGTACTGAGAATACTGAGTTGCCATTGCTGCTTTCCTTTGTTTTTTCCTGCAGCTGTCAGAGTGTCCTGTGTTCAACTATATCATGCTTTCTTGTTCGTATGTCTTCCTGCTCCACTTCAGTTTGCCAGTTTTCTTCCATATCTTTGTAGAAGATTTCTTAAAGATTATTTTATTCCCCTGTTGAAAGTTTAAAGCAGTTCTCCAGCTGTCTTTGACACATGGAGTTGTTTCTGTTCTTTTTCATGCCTTTAAAAGCTTTCTGCATCAAACACCATAGGCCCCTTCACACTACACAACTATAGTGTTATGATTCTACTTTAGGTGCCATGATTCTGTTCTGTGGAATCCTGGGATTTACAGTTTAGCGAGGCTACAAGCATCCCCCACTTTTGATGATCTGCTCTCTTGACCCTTTTCAGTGATAACTAAAACCCATACATTTGCCATGCTCTTCCAATTTCTCATGCTGCTCCCCCAGTCCCTCAACACACCAACACTCACTTGTGGTCCTTTGGTACAGAATCCTATTGGGTTTCTTACACATGAGTAAATTCCCCTGCTGCAGGGGTTCCCCTATGCGCGGTCCTGTTGTGCTTGCAAATGAGTTGGTTGTGCATCCAGGTGTGTATTTGGTTACACATTTGGTTGCACCATGTGGCTAGTCAGCACAAGGGCTTCATAGCCCGGTTAACATGTAACTAGCGCCACATGCATGTAGAGCTGAGCCCTCCTCACATCAGCCAGTGCCAGGGTGCTCCAAAGGTTTCATCCGAACTCGTGCAGTCCTCCTCCTCCTTCCCTGGCTGAAGCTTTCAGAGGTTCCATCAACCCCCAAGGTGGTGCTCCCTCTCTCACCCAGTCCTGGCACTGGTCTGTACCCACTCATTTACTATACACTGCCCAGTTCACACTCCTTTCCCTTTACACTAAGGGTCCTTGAAAGGCTTGTTTTGCTTTATGTGGCACTGTATGCCTGGAGACAGATGGGGGAGGCATTTTGCCTGATCTAATACTGGAAATCCAGCCAGAGTGCTTTAAAAAGCCATTTAATCTGAACATCTTGTGCAGGTCAGTAGAGATAACAGTTGAAAACTCTCTCTTGAGCCCACTGACCTGGCCTGCGTATGCTTAGCCAGGCAACCAAGGCTCCCTCTGGAGTGGAGTGGTTCTGTTTGCTGAAGAAAGACTTGCAATGTGGGTTCCCCTCTTTCTGAGCTCAGGGCAGATTTATGGAGGCTGGAACCTTGAACCTCAAAGGCTGAGGCCAGACCACTAGCTTGAGGTGCCAGAGCTCCACGCGCTCTCAATTCATACTTACAAGAAAAGCCAAAGAGAGAGACAGAGACAGAGAGAGACCAGGTTGTGTATTTAGTGATTTCTGGTTTTTGACTGCGCTCTGGTCCCTAACCTGTTGAAAAAGCAAGGAATGCCTATATTTAGAATTATCAGGGAAAGAGCTGTAATGCCTCACCAAACTAAAACCCCAGCATTCCATTGGATGTAGCCATGATGGTTAAGGTGGAAAAAAGAGATATAATTTTACAGTATGAAAATGCGCAATATCTGTTGCTGATCATAGACCACATACATCATGAAATCTCAGCTGATTTCAGAAGACATTTCTAGGATTCTATGGGCAAAAGTATGGTGACTGTACTATGTATTAATTTTATATAGCTCTTATGTTTAAAAATATTAGATTACATTTTGAAGTAACTATATAATGCTGTGACAATTCTTTTAAGCTACAGAAGTAGGGTCCTCATTTTTGACATCGCTGGAGTTCTTTCTTGGAAAAATCGCATTGCATGATATGTCTGGTGCAGAACAGTGTTTCAGTGCTGGGTCCAAAGGCAATATGTTTAGTCCACAAGAAAGAGAAGAATACAATTACAGTAAATGCACCATTGTAGTTCGAATTATGGTTTTTGTCAGCATGATTTTGGATAAGCAGCAACAGGATTTGTGGAAGGTAGGTTTGTTCTTTTGTCTTGAATCCCTGCTTCTCTGAAGTCAAGGTGACTTAAGAGTTGTGTTTTTTCAACAGCCCCATTTCTTTATGGTTATTGGCAAATATCATTTGAAACTTGAGGGGAAAGGCAAGCACTATGATACAGCATGAGGGTTTTTTCTTTTCTTTTCAGCACAGTAATTGTTAGTGCAACTTTCTGCCTGAAAGGTTCGTAGGATTTCTGGAGGATAGAACTGACAGATGTTTTTGTGAATCATAAAATGTATGTTCTCAAAATACCCTGACACTGTACTGATGAATAAGTTGATGTATTGCCCCATGTCATTAATAACTGCCTTAAAAGGAATTAGTTACCTTTTGTCTTATGACAGCAGTCTTGTGGAATACTGACTTAGAATTTAAGCCCTTTTAGATTCTGTGGGACTTGTTTATTATTTGGGACTCTGATTTTTTTCAGAATTTACTAATTCTAAAAAAATACTATTTTTAGAGTTAAAATAGGTATGATATCCCCCTGTGAAACTGCAGGAACATACAGAAACATGCATCCAGATAGACAAATAAGAAACCTTTGGGTTGCATAATAAATTTAAAGTTTGTTAATTGTAGTTTAAAATTTGAAATCATTTCAAAAAGAAAAGTGCAAGGATTTAGTGAATTCGTATGCTTCCAAGGAGCAGCACTTAGACAAAATAACGTTAAAACTTAAATAAGAGTTATTACGAGTTTACATTGAAAATGTTTGTCTTATTTTTCTCTTATCTCTAGTTGCTTGAGAAACAGTTGTTTCATGAGAATTTGATAGAACTCGTCGTGAGAACAGTCTGCGACCCAAAAAACATAGGATTTAACGTAGCTGATGTACAAGTCATGGAGAACCTCCCAAATGTCTGTGTGAGGCTTATAAAAGCTTTGATGAAATCTCCATATAAAGAATCTCTAGAAATCAGCATAAAGAAAATAATAACACTGAAAAGGTAAGATTTTGAATACAATGACCTGTGTGGGTTCCTATAAACATAATTGTTTAATTTGACATTTTAATATTCTGGTCACATGGCTGATACTTCATTTTCTTTTCCTTTGTCAGCATTGAGGAGCTTTGCAGTGTTGAATTCTACAATCAAGAAGCCAGGCTGGATCATGTTAGATTTGATTCTCTTCTGTCTGCCTGCAAGCAGCTTCACAAAGCTGGCTTGATTCGCTACATCTTGCAGTCTCAGGTAGAAGAAAACTGATTTGTCACAAGTATGGGATTCATTAGATTTGTAGAGAAAAAGAAGTAATAAAATCTAGTGACTTTGAGCAGAGTCACAATGCTTAGAAAGTCAATATACCAGTGTAGCAAAGATCTAGAATAAGATACTGTAATTTGAACATTCACCATCTATCAGTAGTCCTTCTTGATAAATGCGATATTTATTCTGTCCAGAAGAATCGGGCACTAACATTTTCTTTCATCTGCAGTCTTAAGAAGGTTTTTGCTATGAGTATAAATCTGTATGGTGTTGGGTTAACCTCAGCTCATGGGAAAATATTTGTAGGGACAGCTGTAATGAAGCACTGCTATTTTGATGTCATTTAATACTGGTATATTTGTTCTTAATTACATTCTGGTCTGCTGGGGTCGAATGTACAGTCTGTTTTGCTCGTGCTTTTTCTGAAGGTTTTTTAGTTAGCAAAAGAAGAAGAGAATAATTTTAACTTAAATGTGCTTTCCCATAATACATATTTTTCAAGTGTACCTTTCTGTTCTCATTTCTCTCTCTCTTAAGGGTGTAGATCTACATTGTGAGATAGGCTCTAAGCTCATGTTAGTAGTATACAAAGCTATTGCACCAGGTGATGAACGAAAGTCCCTTCCGTCATTGGACATCAGCAGTAAACGATTAGCTGAGGGACTGTTGCAGTTGGCCTTTGCTTTTGGGGTCCAGGTAGGAAGCTAACCTTATTGATGCCAGCTTTTCTGCTTTGTCAAATTATCTGATGTTACCAGTGACCCATGATTCTCATTAGTACTTTAGGGATTTTATTTTGTATAGTGTAAGAGAAGATAAAATCTCTTCTTGAATCAGGAATAACTGTGAAAGTTTAGTGTTCATCCTGAAGTATTCCTATAAACGATTTTTTTCCCAGCTAAACGTAGTTGAAAAATGTTCGTTCTTAGTGGGGGAGGCCTTTCTTTGATTGGTAGGATCCTCCTTTTGATATATGGAGGCTACTCTTTCCAACACTTATCCTGTCCTATCCCATCCTATCCAAACAACAACAAGTTAAAAGTTAAAAATCATGAAATAATCCTATTAAAATATTTCAAATAGTTTAAAATACATTTAAACCATAATATAAAAATCACTTCTGCCTTTACTCAATCACCTACACTGTGTTAACATCCCAGTCCATTCCACAAAGGTGGTGGCCATATCAGAAAGTTTTTGCTGATATTCTTCTGTTGGAAACCTTTGAGGATTCAACATGGGCTAGGGTCAGTACCTCTATTAATATCACCATATGAACTTGTTGGCTGATGAAAGGCCTCTCGTGCTGTTACTGGCTCTGTTTGGTTCAATTGGTTATACATGTCAGATGTCACATGGACAGTTTCTCCTCTGGCTTCATCCTTTGCCCTCCTCTCCACCTCACATACTGTCATCCAGCATATTTCTCTTCAGGATATGTTTTATATTCACCTGCAGCTGGAATTGGGGGTTGGAGCACATAGGCAATCTTCATTATTCAGCATTCATCATGTGGCTTTCCCTTTGGGAACATGGTGAAGCACAGCTCACTTTGTAAGATGCCTTCCATAGATCTCTGCTGAAAGTACATTCACAGTGGGCACCAATCTTACCTTCCAGCTTGTAGTCAGTAATTCTTATGTGTTCACCTGCATGAGCAGCATGTGAAAAGGCCTCACCTTTTGCCTCATCTTCCTTGTCCATATAAAAACCATTTGTCTTTCTTTGAGCTCCTCAAGTTATTTTAAAGTTAGTTTGGATACAGATAGAATTGGAAGAGATGAGAGGCACATCTACTATACCCAGAGTTTTGATGATTTGATCCCTGACTTTCTAAACAGTGGTACTACTTCAATCCGTTCTTCAACAGGCCTCAGGATGTCCTGTATTTATTGCAAAGTTCTGTTACTGCAAGAGAGTTAGTTCTTTTAATTCCATCTGGAATCTGAGCATAGGTTTGCTTCTTGGATTAGTTAATAACAGTTCAAATTTGTTTTTTCTCTTTCATTTGATTTCTCAAAATTTCAGTGTTTCTCTTTTCATTTCAAAGTGGAGGTTATTTTAAGTAACTGATTCCTGCAAGTGGATGAGACTCTTCTGTCTCAGGTTTTTTCCAATTTTGGATAGTTCTGCCTCTTTGTATTTCCAAGGATGTTCCCCATCCGCTGAAAAAAATGAACATTAATAATTGGTGGCACAGCTTTCCATTGTGTTAATGATGGGAACATGTGAAATCAACCATAACACCTTTGACTGAAAGGCGTGCTCTTAATGTTGAAATTTACCAAGTCAACTCTTCTGTTTCATTTTCTTGCAGTGTACAGAGCTTGTGAGTCTCTTGTTGAACACACTGATGCTATCTGTGCCATTATCTGGAATATCCCAAAAAGACCTTATCAGCTTTTCTCATGGAGAGTATTTCTACAGCTTGTTTTTGGAGACAATTAACAGAGAGTTGCTGAAAAACCTGGATGTAGCAGTACTTCAGCTTATGAAATCAGCTGTAGACAGCCCCAAAATGGTACTTGAGTTCTTTTGAAATACATTCAGATACTTTTTATGTAAATTTTCTCCTTGAAGGTTTTGATCTTATGTTTTAGTCCCACATTTTTGAAGCTGAATTACATGAAATGAAGCTGAATTACATGAAATGGTGTCAATGCTTCATAGTAACAGTACTCTGGATTTCAGGTTGGTACCATTTTGAATGGTATGTTGGATCAAAGCTTTAAAGAGCATGCTGCTTGCAAGCAACAAGGAGTAAAACTAGTGACTGCTATATTAAAGAATTGGGAACAGCTTGACCACTGGTGGACCAAGGAAGCTGCTCCTGAGAGCAAAATGGCTGTCTTAACCCTACTTGCTAAAGTTCTTCAGGTAAAGCTATTGCAATATTAGCCAAGTTAGTGTTTGTGCAGGACCCTGGGAGCCCTTCGAGACAATTTACCCAAAATTAATGATGTCTGAACAGGCCCTAGATTGAAATGTTGAAGAAAAATCTAGGTGGGTTTTCTTAAAATTTTGAAATACTTCAGTTTTATTTCCTCTTGAGGTGTGAAGCTTTTTACTGATTTGTACCTGTGTTTTTAAACATGTGCAAAGTGTTATATGACCCAGTTGATTAGTCTTACCTGTAGGAGGCATGGTGTAATATTTGTCTATATGAGCAGAAATTATCTTTAGATCTGCTTGTGAGGTGCAGTCAACAAGGAAGTTTATTTTTACACACTGCACATGAGAAAATAAGATGCTGTCTCATATTAATTTTGATCATTGATTTGTCTGGCCCATTATGTAAACTCTGACTGGCAGCAGCTTTCAGACAGGATTTTTTCCTAGCCAAACTAGGAGTCCCTTGTTTTCTCTGGAGGTTACCCATCTAAGTACTAAACAAGCTTGATCTTGCTTTGCTTCCAAATTCAGATGAGGGTGAGTGTGTTCAGGGTTGATCTCTCACCATGGTACAACCCTCTTCGCCCAACAACTTGGAAGGAAACAACTCATTGGGTTAAGGGTGTCAAAAAAATTTCATAATTAGAGTGCATATAGGATTGAAAACCAACACTAGCTGCTGCTCAGAGTACACTGAGGGAATTATGGGTGCTTTTCAGGACACTGAAGTGAGTTTGGTAAGATCACCTTGACTGAAGGTTCTGGATCCTGCAGCTGTATATTGGTTGGATAGATGCAGTCACCTTTCATCTTTCTTAAAGCACATGGGATAGGGCAAGGTAGAAGTTGTATATCTGTAGTGGATGTTGCAGAGGTGATCACCTGAAGTTTCTATTCCCTGCACAAAAATGACTGCATCAGGTCTTGTGTCAAATTGAAAACTTTGGACACAACCCTACAATCCAGTGGGAGTGTGATGCTCTACCAGCACAGATGCATATGGCCATCCCTTCCACCCCTTGTGAGAGTCTTCTCACTGCTGGAGTATGCCCCCATAGCCATTTAGGGGCTGGTGGGGAGAATGCATATTTATTGTTGATCTGGAAGTTCAGTGGCATTTCTTTTCTGCTGGCTGCAGAACTGCATCCTTTCTTCTTCACTAAATGGCTCCAGGGCAGGCACTGTTACCTGAAAGTTGTCTTCCTTCGTGGATCAATATGAGAAGAGGTATTGAATGCTTCCTTCTGCAAAGGCCCCAGAATAATATGCTGAGCTATCCTCAAGTTATGCCAGTATAGGGCATCAACAGGATTCCAACTATTATATAATAGTATATGGCTGGGCCCAATTGGTTTTGTTGGGTTGCAACACTTTCAGTTTGGAATGTGTAGATACTTAGATTATATTAAAATACATTCTTGTATAAAAGGGCATTCTGGTTTGATCAAGTGTTAAGCTGCTGTTGACCATTGCTATTCTTCTTCGTGGTCTCTGTGCCTCATACATTAGGAGCTTTCGCGCCTGCGTAGTAGCGTTCGGAAGATTCTAGAGCTCGATAGCTTGGTGGGAATCCATCCCCCATGCCGGTATTGTGCATGCTCAGCCTGCAGAGCAATGGTCACTCCTCAGTTCTTTCTTGTCCGCCGTTGCAGACAGAAGGTTCTTTGGATAGCTTGCGCTTCTTTGGCTTGATTCTTGGCTTTTGACTATGGGTTTCGGTTTTTGGATTTCGGATTTCGGTTTGTGATTTGGCTTGGTGTTTTCGGCTTGTGGTTCCGACCCGGGTTTTTGGCTTGACTACGACTTTGGATCTTGGACTGGTTCTGTCAGCTTCTCCTTTTCTTGCTGGATATTCTATGTCGGCGCTGTTTAAGAGTTGTGTCTCCTGTGGAAGGAAGGTCGCTCTCTCGGACAAGCACCGTGAGTGCCTTTTTTGTTTGAGTGAGGGCCATAACGTTCAGGCCTGCCTGGTCTGCAAGCAGTTTACCCACCAGACCCTCTGCAACTGCTCGGCGAGACTGAAGTCTCATTGTTGGGAGGAGTCCCTGCGTGCTCAACGGACCGAGGCTCATGGTGTCATGGCCGAGAAATCTCACCCGACCACCTCTTCTTTGGCAGCAGCGGCGGCTGCCACACCTTCCACCTCGTCGGTACCGGACTCGGTACTGATCATGAAGCTCCCAAGGATCCCTAAGATCTCGGCTCCTGCGGCATGGGAGGACCCTGCGGACTCGCAGCCCTCCTCCTCCTTCTCCAAGCCACTGACACTGGCTCAGAAGAAGTGTCCCCCAACCCAGGATGCAGGGAAGGAGAAGAAGAAGAGGAGGAAGGAAAAGAGACGCTCCCCTCAAAAGGAGACTCGTCTCCCGACACTTCCACCCACCCAGCTCACTGGGGAACCAGAAGAGCTCCCAGAGGAGCAAGAGGTCCTCGAGCAAGAGGTTCTCAAGGTGTCTGACGAGGAGCAGACTGTGGAGGTCCTGCCCTCGGAACCACCTGAGCTAACGGCTGTGGTTACCCCGCCGGATCACTGTCCACCGGTAGACCTCCGGGAGGAGGCTGTGGTCCGACATCGGCCTTTGCCTACCCACAGGCCAGCCTCTAGACATGGTGACTCCCACTCTCCTGACCAGAGAGCCAGGCCTTCATCCCCGCAACATCGGGAGATGCGCCTGGAGAAGCCCTACTCTGGGGAAACCGTTTATACCTCTGCCTCCTACCTTGGCAGGTACGGCCAGGAGCACCCCTGGCATGAGCCCCTGGGGTCGTACTATTCATACTCCCCGTTGTATAGGGACCAGTACCAACCCGACGTACGGTACTGGTCATGACGACACTGGTCTCATTTGCCCCCCAGGGAAGTCCATCGCTCCCGCTATGAGAGGTTGCCCAGCAGATCGCCTCGTCTGTCCGACTCACCATGTCACCGGAGGTCCTGGGAGCCTTCACCCCACTATAGGGCAGTGTCGCCTCCTCCAAGGACAATGGCGACCGCGACACGTCCCATGCCACAAACCACCGTGGCGCAAGCGACGCGACCGGCGACGTTGACCACACAGGCTGCCCACTGCCCTGGCCCTTGGTGGTGCCTCTCCAGGTCACACCGATTCCGACCATGGCATTGACCTCGGTATCAGCGCAGCCTGCTCCTCCGACGGTGACCTTGGCTCTCCCTGCCTGCGAACCACCCCAGGAGAAACCAGCTGAAAGATCTCCGACTCCATCCTCGGAGTTGTATGAGTCAAACTCGGACTCCGCGGAGTCGACTCCGTCATCTCATGAGTCACCTCCACTGGTGTTTGGAGAACTGGGTCCAGAGTTGGTGCCGGAGGACGTGCAGCAGTTCTCAGCAATCCTCCTCCGTATGGCCACGGTCCTCGGCCTAAAGGTTGTGGAACCAGCTCCAGCGGCGCAGGATCCGGTGTTCCGATACTTGGAGACACACCCGCCATCCACTGTGCCACTGCCATTCCTTCCAACGTTTCTTGAGGCTATGAAGCAAAGATGGGCGAAGCTGGCTTCAGCACAGCCTATACCTCACAGGCTGGAGCACCTGTACAGGATACAGAGGGAGAACGTGGAGTTCCTCTTTAACCATCTTGTACCAAACTCTATAGTGGTCGAGTCGGCCCAAACGAAGGGATGCAGTCGAGCTCATACCATCCCGCCGGACTGTGAAGGCCGGAAGCTCGACACTTTCGGGAGACGCTTTTACTCGGTGACTTCCCTGGTGGGCAAGACCCTGAACACGATGGCTTGCCTCGCGGCCTACCATTGTAATGTTCTGGACCGGCTCGCCCCACTCCTCACTGACCTGCCGGAGGAGTCCCGTGCCACTGCCACACAACTCTTCGGCAAGGCCGTTGTGGTCGCAAACCAACAGATCACCTCCTCGAGGCATGCCGTGGAGGCTACCTCGAGGGTGATGGTTGGTTCGGTGGCCCTTCGACGGCATGCCTAGTTACGTTCTTCCAGACTCCAGGAAGACAGCTGACGAAGGATTGAGGACCTCCCATTCGACGGTCAGGGACTGTTCCACACATCGACAGACAAGGCCATGGGCCATCTGGTCAAGGCCCGTCTAATGGCAAAGAAAATGGGCATCAACCAGCTGGCCCAGTCCCACCTCAGCTTCGGCTCTAAACCATCATGGAGAAGGTCCTGCTCCTCCTCCACATATCAACCGCGGTCAACGCAGTCAACTGCGTCCCGCCCGTCCACTTCATCCACCGCACGGAGGCTTCCTCGAAGACGCCCGTCCTCTTCTTCAAAGAAGACCTCGTCTGGGACGAAGTCACGGTTTTGATGTGTTGCGCAGGACTCCACCGAAGCCAATCTTCACCCTCCCAGTGAGCCTTTAACATCAACCAAGCCTAGCCAGACACTTCGCCCAGTGTCAGAAGATCACCGCAGACTCTTGGGTACTTACCATCATCCGCCTGGGATACACCATAGAGTTCCAGGTTATCCCACTGCGAGGGGTCTACTATTCCACCCCGACCAGCTCAGTATTGCTGGAAGAGATCCAGTCCCTTCTTCAAAAGGGAGTGATCGAGGCACTTCCGTTCTCAGCCAAGATCACCGGCTTCTCCTCAAGGTATTTCACTGTACTGAAGACGGATGGGACCCTGCGGCCCATCCTAGACCTCTGAGGGATGAACGACTACATCCACCCCAAGAGGTTCAAGATGGTCACGCTACCCTCGATCCTGCCCTTCCTTCGACGAGGGGACTGGTTTGCCTCCATCGATCTCCGGGACGCCTACTTCCACATCTCCATCCGCCCGCAACACAGACGGTACCTGCAGTTCGCGGTTGATAGCACTTGCTACCAATACCGGGTGCTGCCGTTTGGCCTCTCGACCGCACCGCGGGTCTTCACCAAGTGCATGGCCCCCATCGTGTTGTTCCTGTGGACGAAAGGCGTCTCTGTTTACCCCTACCTGGACGATTGGCTCTTGGTGGCGTCCTGCCAACAGAAACTGTACGAGGACATACACCGGACTCTGACTCTTCTCACTTGGCTTGGACTCCGCGTCAACCCGAAGAAATCCCATCTCAAACCCACAAGGGTTCTCGACTTTATTGGGGCGACCCTGGATGTGGTATCGGCGAGGGCATACTTACCGCTGGACAGGGCACGGACTCTTTGTCGGGCAGCGTCCACCGCCTTCCATGCTCCAACTCTGTCGGTCAGGAGGATTCAACAGCTCCTCGATTACATGGCCTCGACGACCACCGTTACCTACCTCTCCAGACTGCGCGCACGACCGCTTCGGCACTGGTTCGTCCGGGCCTTCAATCCGCTCTGGGATGACCAGTCTCACCGCTACCAGCTGCCTCAACAGATGCGCCAATCCCTGCTGTGGTGGCAGTCCTACAGCCACCTCCTGTCGGGCATGCCGTTCCGGGAGCACAACCCCATGGTCATGGTGACAACGGATGCCTCGCTCTTCGGCTGGGGAGCACACTCCGGCGACCTCAGAGTCTGCGGTCAGTGGATCGGTCATGAGACTGCCGTCTATATCAACGCTCTCGAGCTGCTAACCATCTCCAAAGCTCTGCGGGCGTTTCGTCACCTCGTCGCAGGCCGTACGGTGTTGATTCTCACCAACAACATGACGGCGGTCTGCTACGTCAACAGACAAGGAGGGACTCACTCCACCACTCTCCTCAACATCGCTTTCGACCTCTGGAACTGGTGCGTCTCGCTCCGGATTCATCCAGTGGCAGTTCACCTGGCCGGGCAGGAGAACACCACAGCTGATGCTCTCAGCAGGGACACCTCATCCCATCACGAGTGGTCCCTCTCCAACAAAGCCTTCCAGATGGTTCGGGACCGATGGGGCGAGCCGACGATTGACCTCTTTGCCACCAGCAAAAACGCGAAGTGTTGGTACTGCTTGAGGGCCGGCCGCGGTTGCCACTCCATCGGTGACACATTCCGGTTTCAGTGAAACGAGGGATTCCTCTACGCATTCCCTCCGTTTTCCCCTTCTGGGCCGTGTGATATTGAAGATCCTTGTGGACCGAGCAGACGTCTTCCTCGTGGCATTGTACTGGCCGAGGCAGCCCTGATTCGAGCCCCTGTTCGAGGCCGCCTGCGGACAGATCCTCCGGTTCCCGATGGTACTGGACCTCCTCTCCCACTCCAACGGTCTTGCGCTGCACCCAGACCTGCCGCTCTTGGCCTCTCATGCCTGGAGGATATCGCCATAGGCGACCCTGTCATCGGGAACGTCTTGACCGCGGCCAGGAAGGAATCGACTCACCGCAACTACCACTACAAGTGGCCGCGCTTCGTTGCCTTTGCCAAGGAACGTCGGGAGCCCATGTCGCCTGTCAACCTGCACACTGCGCTCCACTTCCTCTTGAACCTTCAACAGCAGGACCTTGCCTTCCCGTCGCTGAAGGTGTACCTTGCCGCTATCATGGCATACCAACCTCCACGATTCCCATTGGCTGCTCTCTTCTGAGACGGTACCGCCAAGCAGTTTTTGAAGGGCCTGCAGTACCTCTACCCGCCAGTATTGCCGCCGCTACTGCCATGGTCGCTATTCTTGGTGCTGTCGCAGCTAACAAGACCGCCCTTCGAACCGATGGTGACTGCAGATGACAGGCTTCTCGCCATGGAAACTGCTTTCTTGGTGGCTGTCACCTCTGCCAGGCGGGCAGGAGAGCTGACAGCCCTACGTTGTGACAAACCGTACCTGGTCTTTCACAGGGACAAAGTGATCCTTCAGCCTGACATCTCTTTCCTGCCGAAGGTGGTGTCCAGTTTCCACCTGAGCCAGGACATCATCCTGCCCACCTTTCACCCGGATCCGACTACACCTCTGGAGCGGTCCGTTCACTCCTTGGATGTTCGTCGGGCCTTGGCATTCTGTAAGGACAGGACTGCCTCTTATAGACAGGTCCCGCACTTCTTTGTGTACTATGGCAGGCGTCGAAGAGGCCACCAGGTGTCCACCCAGCGCTTCTCCAAGTGGGTGGCCCAGATTATCCACCTGGCATATGAGCTTGCCAAGAAGCCTCCGCCAGACCTTCTTCGGGCTCATTCCACTAGAGCCGTGGCAACATCTGCAGCCCTCCTGCGAGGAGTCGACCTGCAGAAACTCTGCCGTGTGGTGACCTGGTCCCAGCTATCGGCCTTTGTGCGCCACTACAGGCTGGACTCCCGGTCCTGGAGGGATGCTCGTTTCGGACGTGCTGTGCTGGCTTCTGTTCTGTAGGACCTGACCCACCATCCTACTGGTAAGCTACACAGTCTCCTAATGTATGAGACACAGAGACCACGAAGAAGAAGAACAGGTTGCTTACCTGTAACTGTGGTTCTTCGAGTGGTCATCTGTGCCCTCATACATGTCCGCCCAACCTTCCCCTCTTTTTCTGGCCCCACTTGACTCGGCGGACCAAGAATTGAGGAGTGACCGTTGCTCGGTGAGCTGAGCATGCTCAGTACCGGCATGGGGGATGGGTTCCCGCCAAGTATCGAGCTCTAGAATCTTCCGAATGCTACCGCGCAGGCGTGAAAGCTCCTAATGTATGAGGGCACAGATGACTACTCGAAGAACCACAGTTACAGGTAAACAACCTGTTCTTCTTGTAGCTTGTGATGATTACCTGAGGCATGTATACTGGACAGGAGCCATTATAGGGATCTTATTTGGTACAAAAGGTAGTGAACAATCCTCTTATAAACTGGTAAATATTCAGCATAAGCCTCTTTCCATGACATAAGCTTTCTTTCAGAAACCTTTGTGAATGATTAATAAATAAAATATTTTAAAACAATTATGTTAAATAGTAAAATCTACCCTAGACATGGGGATTTTGGACTGATGATGTCTGGACTGAAAGTGCCACCATTCATCACCACTTGGCTGTTTTGGCTATGGCTTATAGGCTGATAACATCTGGAGGCCCTTATGATTCTCATCTGTGTTCTACATGAAAATTGAATATGAATTTTTTAAAAAAATTTTCAGATCGACTCTTCAGTATTATTTAATAGAGATCACGAGGCATTTGCTGCTGTATTTCGTACATACACAAGTCTTCTTACTGACCAAAAGTTGGGCCTAAATCTCAAAGTAAGTGAATTGTGTGTGCGCTTGCATTTACTATTTGTACTGTTAGAAAAGAAATGGTTCCACACATGTTCAGATGTCATACTGAACTGTGGCAAGGTGTAAATCAGCCTAGCTTTTTTCTGGGCTTGTGTAATCCTCTTGTGTGACTGACTTTAGTAACTTTTGATTTTAGTTAAATGTGTGTGTTGTTTGAACGAGTATCACGTGCTTAAATGGTCTTTGCCTAGTTTAAAGCAAGCTAGCCTCACTGGTTTCAGAGCTGGGTTGTTTAGTGCACATCTGAATGTGCCTCCTAAAGTAACTTGTAGAGTTCTTTTTTTTATTCTTTTCTGCCTACTGGAATGGAATAGAGTAAAGCTGGTTTCAGATCTTTTGTTAGTAGTGAAACTTGGTTAATGTTGTTGTTAAGGCTATAATATTTCTGAAAGTTTTTGAAACCATAGAAGACATGTTCTCTTCTGGAGGAAAATAGAAATTTAAAGGGAAATTAACATGTGCAATGTTTATTTTCTTATTAAATCTAAACTTATTTTACTGCTTGAGCAACATAATAGGCTTCGCTTAATCACTGCATAAATTATAAAAGCCTTATTAAGTTAAGATTCTTTTATCTAATTGAATGAAAATGCCACATTCTCTCTACTACACGTATCTTTGTTTTTGCCATTGGTAGTTCTTGTAGATACTGGCACTTCAAGTGTCTGATCAGAATCATTTTCTGAAATACTGACTTCTGAAATAAGTCATCATTCTTATCTTCATGGATATGATGTTTACATGAATTGGCAGCATATACTAGTTACAGAAATTCCTGGATGTTGGCTATGTCTACAATATACAGAAATAATTGTTTCTAAGTTCTCTAGGCTCTAAGTTCTCTTAGTTCTCTAGGCTACAGTTGTTCATACAGTGCAGTTAGTATGCCTCCTGGCAATAGGAGTGAGTAAAACCTTATCTTAAAAGCATTGCATTCATTCAAAGAAGAAAATATTTCAGAAAAGTTGTTTCCTATGTTCCCTAACATTTTTCAATTTTTTTTGAATTGGAAAAATGTTAAAATATGTCCTTGATTAAAAACGGAGGAGAAAAAAAATCTCCTTTGAAGCTTTTGTTTGCAGAGGAGAGGAGCTTTGCATTTATGTTTGTAACAGAGTTTATGGCTAATTTATCCTTGACAGTTTAATCTCTTCTCGAAACTGTGAAGTCTAAGATTTTGGTTTTATGAACATGCAATGCAATATTCTAAATTATTTGTCTGTTTCAGAGTCACGCAGTTATCATTCTTCCTTTCTTCACTAATCTTTCTGGAGAAAGGCTTGGTGACCTTAAAAATGCCCTTGATCAACTTGTAGCATTCAATTTTCCTTTGAGATCTGATGAATTTCCCAGAGGAACCTTAAGGTACAATAACTATGTGGACTGCACTAAAAAGGTAAGTGAAAAGATGTGTAACTTACTTATGTTTTCAATATATATTTTCTGTGTATTTTAAAATGAGTGCTACTTGCTCTGAGCCCATAATGGCATGCTTTAAAATATTCCCAGATTAGAGTGTTATGTATATTGTCTTTAGAAGTATCATCTCCAGCTTTTCTGTACCTTTCAGTTAAAGAATTTTGTTTTTGGAAGAAGTGGATCTATTTTTATCTCTTAAAATTAAGATTTTTTAAAATTCTATTCATTTATTACACTTTTTAGATGTCCTTATCCATTTAAATTTTCCCACAATGAGGAGTATAGTATTTTCAGAATTTATTAGTTGATTTTCATTTACATGTTTCAGAATGGATTTGTGCAAAGCCTTAACATTCTATAGTCAAATTTTTACCTTTTTTTGTAAAGTCATTTATGGAAATCATACTCTGGTATGCTATGTTGATTAGTTAATTGTCATTAAAACAGATTTCCATAATTTGGACGAAACAGGGAACTTGGGCTTAAATATGAGCCCAAAACAGAGTACTGAAGTGGTGTGCGAATAGAGAGCTGGAAAAAGAGGAGTGTTCAGCTGCAGTGTTTGTTTCTGGTTTCCTATATCATGGTTTATGAAGGCTGTAATGATTGTTTAAACAAAGCTATTGTACAGCTTGAGGGAAAGTGTTTAACATAATTTCGTTATTTGGAAACTACAGACAAAACAGATATCTCCTGTATAATTTTAAGAATACATAATTTTTGTAAAAGAATTCAGCGAGACTTTCTGCATATGTCGTTTAGTCATGCTGTCCCTCAGCAGTAAATATTTGGGCTCGTTGTCAAATGCTGAACTGTACTGAGTTACTTCCCCTTTGTAACCCATATATTAAATCTACTTTTATGCATGTGAAGTTATGGATTAAACAATTTTGAAAAACAAATAGATTGGCATTCTACATGCTGACTGGAATAAATTTGTATCCTTTCCAGTGTCCATATGTAGAAAGTATTCTACTCTGTTTTGCTGTGATTGTTGAAGAGCTGATTTCAAACAAATAGATACACTTGTGGAAATAGAAAAGATGACGGGGGAGGCAGGCAGGCAGGCAGACAAGTATTCTATTATCGTTTTATATGTTTGCTTAGATATCACTGACAGCTCATGAAATCACTTTTGTTGCCTAATAGCAACATAGCTGCTTAAAAGAAAACCAAAGATGGGGAGAGCTGCACTTTCACAACCTGTCTTATATGTCCTCTAACCATACAATATCTCTCTACCCCAGTTTCTAGATGCACTTGAACTGTCCCGGAGTCCTATATTGTTGCAGCTGATGACAGAAATTCTTTGCAGGGATCACAGACACGTAATGGAAGAATTATTTGAAATCACCTTCAAAAGAATTGCTAGAAGGTAATTCATTCTTTAAAGTAGTGAGTGTGTGCACATGCACACACACATACACCATTTAAACTTTAAGAGCTGGGGAACTTTCAAAAGCCCAGAAAGCATGTATTGGAAATAGACATATTCAGTCACTGAGAATGTAGATGTGTTGTAGGTCTTTTTTTCTTCCCATTTTCATACCTAAGAAAGCAGCATGATTCTTGACTGTGACTATATGGCTGTGATTGAGGAAGTGTTTAATTCTCTGTATGTTGTGTGGGAGGTGTCCATAATTGGATAATCTCTTGTCATCACCCAGGCTAGGCTAGAGTGGAATTATATCCCTAGACCCTAGCGCCTCTGCCAATTCCTCTCCTTATGTTTGTACGAGTTAAGTCCCTCTCACTTGTCTCCATAATCAATGATTATACTGCAGTCCACTAAGACAGCTTTGTGAGACTTTCAAAGGGAGGAATGGTGGAAGAGAAATGGATGATGACAACCAAATATTACTTGATGTGGAGGAAGTTTTTGGAGGAAGTGGGGCTCTTAGGGAAGAGGTTGCTGTTTGCAGTTTCCTTCTTGTGCCTCCCTTCACTACACTGAAGTCTGTCATTAACACTCTGCACAGCAGAAAGCAGAGTAATGTATGTTTGTGATTGTGGGTGTGTGTGGTGTTGGGTGTATTTGCTAACATTTTATACAGTGTGCCATATCAACCTGTTCAGTATCAGGTCCCTTTGCCTAATGAATACTGTGCTTTTGAATCTTCTAGAGACCACTTGAAGGCTTCTTCCAAAATTCGTACAGAGATGATTTTTGCTTTTCCCAGGCTCCACTTACATTATGATTTCCAATTTGGTGCTCTAGATCTCTGTGCTGTTTTTTTTTTTTTTTTAGAGAGGCTGGGGTTAGCAGGTGTGACAAGCTTAGTTGGTTTCCCCCTTTTTCTGTTTTCTGCTACTCAAATGGGTTCATTCAGAGATTCTGGAGGCTGCTGCTGCCTACCTTGCAAACAATCTCAGTAGAATTGACTAGAGGAGAATCCCACTCTTTCCAGCTTAAGCTTCATTTACCACAGAGATGTTGCTGCAATATGACACTGTAAATCTGTGCTTCTCCAGCCCTCCTTCACCATTTTGTCAATGCTGATGGTGCTAGAAATACTCTATCACATCAGAGGGATCTAACATCCAGGCAGACTTTCTCAGTAGTGAAATCTTGGATCCAGGAGAATGGAGTCGGGACCAGTCAGTGTTCTCTCAGATACTCCACAGCTTTGTCCCTCTTCATTTAGATCTCTTCACGTTTGCTGCTCATTCTGTCAGGTGAAGAGGTACATCTGTACCCTTTCTGCTATGCTTCCTTCATGGAAATCTTCTGGGCAGTGGCCTAGTCAAATCCTTCAACATTTACTAGTCATTGTAAATTAAACAAGTTTCTTTTGTTAAGACTGCCTTTGAAATAGGGTATTAACAAATTCCCCCATTCCCAAATCCTTCCTTCGCATCCTACGTCTTTTAATAGCTTATATGTATTCCAGTCTCGGATATCAGATCCCCCACGTACGAGGAATGGCACGTTGGGTATTTACTGTGAAAATCCATTGCTGTATGGGGAAGAAGGGAGCTGCTATCTCATCCTTGTAGTAATTTTTGTGCTATAAGCCATTTCAACTTGTGGCAACTGGATTATACTTCTGTTTCACTCTGCTTTCTTCTTCTGACTTGGCTGTGAGCAAGAGCTGGAGTGGGAGCCAGGGTCTGGGTGTATAGTTCTACTCTTCCTTTCGCATTATCCTTGCCTACACTGGGCAGCCAAAAGATGTTACCTGGAGGTCTGCTTCCATGTACAGGAATGGACTTTCATGATAAATACCTAATGTGCTACTTAAGATTCCTTCTCAGAGCTGTTCAGATATTTTAGAGTCTTAGCCATAATATTTTTCTGTGGGCTCCTATATGGCTGATCAGCATAGAAGAATATTTTGCGTACAGGAAACATTGTGTCAAAACAGTTATTATGAAAATATTCCTCAGATCGTGATTCTGCCTGTTCCATAGTGTTGGTAAAATACTACTCATGAAAATATTTCTGAAAGAGATTTCGGGATTTACTTTAGCTTTTAATTTGGAATCTCATTTACATGTATATGTTTACAGAAATGCATTCATGTTTTTTTGCTGCATTCAGGGGTAGCTGTGACAAGCAAGTGGCATTGCTGGACTCAGTGCACAAAATGTTTCAGAGTGAAATCCTTCTTTCAGATGTAACCCGTCAAGCCTGTATTGATCGTTCTCTTCTCATATTATTGCTCCATTGCAACTTGGATGCATTGAAAGAATTTTTAAGTAAAATTATTATGGAAGCTATGGATACACTGAAGTCCAGGTTTACAAAGGTAAAAATTGAGCATGTCTTCTGAAACTAACATTTTAAATAACTGAATAATTTTTGAAAAAGTATGTCAGTTGGATTTAAGCAATAAACCTGTAGAGAGAGAAGGGGAAGAAATACATAGAGTTTGAATACAAGATAGGTATGCTAATTAATATAACATGACTATAGTTTGGAATCCTGTTGGTTAAATATGCTGGTGCCACCAGCATGTATCATTTTTGGGATGTTATGGAAGAAGGTATTCAGAACCTCCTCCTGCATTACTTCCCTGAGGGTAGCTGCCAAGCACGTTAGTGTACATGCACAGCCATTTAGTGCTAGGGAGTGCAAGAAGCACCTAGGCAGCATTTGGTTGCAATTCTTAAACCAGGAGGAGTGAGCAAAATTGCTATGGAGTCATACTCTGGTACTTGGAAGCTCCCTTCTGTGGGGGCAAAAGGAATAGCCGTGTACAACTGTGCTGACCAGTGTCACCAGTGTGTCCAGAAGTGTATTTATTTGGAATTGATATTTGTTATCACTAAAGCAGTAAGTTCTGATCACTGAATGACAGTCTTATTTACTGATTTTTTTTAAAAAAATGAATTTATATCTAAGGCATTTGTATCTGATCCTTCTTAAAACAGTCTTGCCAGCCATCTCCTAAAATTAGTTTGTTTGTATCTCTTTCTAGTCAAATGAATCTGCTTTTGAAACACAACTCATAAAGAAAATGAGCTACTTCAAGATTTTGGAAGTGATGTATTCACGTCTTTCCAAGGATGATGTATATTCTAAAGACTCCAGAATTAACCAAGTTTTTCAGGGTTCCACTTGTGTAGAAGGAAATGAACTTACAAAGACATTAATAAAGTAAAAAAAAATTCATTCATACTTTAAACCATTTTTGGATTGATTTTTATAGTTAATGAAATAATTCCTAAAGCTCCCTGTTTGTGATGCACAGTGCAAACTTTTCCAGATTTTTTTTAATGGAGGTAGTAGTTGTTTGGGGGCATGATGTTAAGTTTTTATGTGCAAACTCTTTCATAATGCAATCTGTGCATATTTATTTACAAGTAAATCCCACTCCACTGTGTTTAATGAGGCATATTACTTAGTAACTGTACCTAGGACTAGCATCCCATATGTCACTATGCCCATTGAAGGAGCTTGTTTAAGTGGGAAGGGATATATCACCCGCTTTCCTGCACATCCACCCTCCCCAAGTCATAAAAACATAACATAAAAACTCTTCAGATCAGGTTCTTAGTGCCAGAAAGGGACGTGGAGTGGGGGGCAAAATATCTCACTGATACTTTGAGCATTGTGTTGGATTACTTCTGGGATTGCAACCTTATTCTCAAAATCTTTTTGCTCATCCTTTTAATTGGAAGCACCTGTTGCTTTCTGCTTTAATTTTTCTTGAACCTCCAACTGAAATAAGAAAACTCTTCCAATTTGTTCTGTCAGGCATCCTGTTTTGTCCCAATGAATGCCATGACAAAAATCTATATGTATTTTGCAGCTGATGATTCAGCTACTTAAGGCTACTTTGAAAATATAGGCAAGCTGATTGATGTTTGCTGCTGTGTTATTTCTCCAAATAATTATAGAAAAATACTCCAATTTATGTTTTAATAGTATGTTGTTTGAAGTTCAGGTTTGCATTTGCTGACAGATGTCAAAGTATAACTTCCTTTCAAATGGTTGTTTTCATAATTTGTTTTGTTTCAAGGTCCTGCTATGATGCCTTTACAGAAAACATGTCAGGGGAAACTCAACTGCTTGAAAAGAGAAGACAGTATCATTGTGCTGCATATAATTGTGCCATTGCTGTTGTCAGCTGTGTGTTCAATGAAAGTAAATTCTACCATGGCTTTCTGTTCACTGAAAAACCGGAAAAGGTATATATTTAATCAGATTTCACCCAGGTTAACAGTGACTGGCACTATGTCCAAACTGGGATTTTATATATGTCAGCCGAACCATCACTCAGATGGTGATCACCACAGGCTTACTGAAAACACTTGTATGCTACTGTAGGGACATTTGATAGCTTCGTTCAGCATGGTACCTGTTCCACAAAAATTGGGAGAATTAAGAGTTTCTGGTGATTACTGTTGAGAAATAAAAAATGGTTAGTTCAGGGACAAGGAAGCAATGTGGAATGGAGGTGGGATTCCTCCATTCAAGATGTTGTTGGGAATTGTTCAAGCACTATGTGGAGCTTTTCCACCCAGAACTTCAGCCAAGGATTCTGAGGCAAAACATGCCCTTTGCTCTTTCCTCACTCAAGATAAGTGGAAAGAAAATGACCCATCGGCAGTTCTTAGGAGGCAGCTGAGTCTGAAATTAGGACTTAGCCAGCTCCTGAAAACGCTGACTAAGCGTGTGACACTGTCTGTGCTACGCTGGATCAGAGATTGGAGATAACAGCAAGGGTTTCTTTGTATGTTCGGGAAGATTTCTGCTATTTTTCATAATGCAGAATCCTCTTCCTCCCAGAAGGGATTGGCTGTGAGCAGGCAGGCACAGTAGAGTATGCCCAGAGAGATGCTGAACTTTCATGGGCTAAAGGTTTTCCTTCTTTCGAGTAAGGGATGATACACCTGCAAAACCAGGAACCTTTTCAGTAACCCTAGGGCATTCATCTTTTGACAAGGGGTATAATTTTTTAAATATCAGTTGTGTTGACAGCAGCGTTACTTGAGCACATTTATTTGTACTTTATTCCTCTGCTATTGTTGTTAGTATACCAAATGGATTTTCCAATCACTCTTTTACTTTACTTTAACTGAGGTTGGGTGCACTATCCACTTTGAGACAGTGCCCAAGGATGGGTGACATTGATGGCCTTTTTTCCCCCAGAAATATTTTAATGTTTAGAATAATAAGTATGTCAGCAAAAACGAACAATATTTAGCAATTCAGAATAGTCAACAGAAATTGATAGTAAGCTGCAATACAAAAGTGTAACGATGTTCAGTTATATCAATTCATACTTAATCCAGATAACAGTTCTAAACTTTTGTGATAATTAAAGTTGTCTGGTGAGAGCCAGAGCGATGTAGTGGTTTGAGCATTAAAACCCTGAAGTCCAAGGCTTGGTTCCCCACTTAGCCATGGAACTCCACTGGGAACCTTGGTCACATCACGTACTCTTAGCCCAAGTAGAACCTGTCATTGAAGGATACCTGCTTTATTATGCTGAAAGTAAAAAAAAATAGTAAAGCAAAAATTACAGCAACTTAGAATGTTTATGTATTCTCTCTTTTTTCCCCTCTGCAGAATCTATTTATTTTTGAAAACCTGTTGGATTTGCAACGCCATTACTCATTTCCCATTGAGATTGAGGTAGGAAAAATTTAGTCTTTGGTATTTCACTGAAATTCTGTAATCTTTATCTTTGTTGTGTTTTTCTCAAGCATGAGGTCTGTGGGGAAGCGGGGATGTTCTGTACAAATCTGTAAGTCCGTAATACTTTTCAGAATGGGGAAGGAAGTTCAAAATATAACATAGCTTCTTCTTCGTGGTCTCTGTGCCTCGTACATTAGGAGCTTTCGCGCCTGCGCGGTAGCGTTCGAAAGATTCTAGAGCTCGTTAGCTTTGGCGGGAACCCTTCCCCCACGCCGGTGCTGCGCATGCTCCTCCCGCCGACTAACGGTCTCTCCTCAGTTCTTTCTTGTCCGCCTCAGTGTACAGAAGGTTCTGCTTGTTGGCTTGCTTTTCGGTTCTGCTTTTGGTGTTTTTCGACTTCGGATTTGGCTTTTGACTACCCCTCACGGATTTCGGACTTGGCTTTGGTACTTTCTCGATCGGTTTTGACCTTTTTCTGGCTTTGACGACGATTTCGGATCTCGGACTGTGTTTGGCGTTCTCGGACTCTTGTTTTCTTGCCTTGCCTCCGGTTTATGTCGGCTCTCTTCAAACACTGCGCTTCCTGTGGAAGGAAGGTCGCTCTCTCCGACCGACACTCTAAGTGCCTGATTTGTTTGGGTGAGGGGCACAACGTTCAGGCCTGCCCCATTTGCAGAGAGTTTACACACCAGACTCTCCGCAACAGGGCGGCAAGGCTTAAATCCCACTGTTGGGAGGAGTCTCTTCGCGTCCAGAGACCCGAGACGATGGCCAAGAAACGCCCGTCCTCTTCTTCTTCTTCGGCAGTGGCGGCTGCCGTGCCCTCGACCTCGTCAGTATCGGTACCGGGCTCTGTACCGATAATGAAGTTGCCGAGGATACCGAAGATCTCGGCAACTCGGGCACGTGAGGACTCTGCGGGCTCACAGGCCTCAACCTCCTCCTCCAGGCCGTTGAACACGGCCCAGAAGAAGCGCCCCGCCACCGAGGGCCTGGGGGAGAAGAAGAAGAAGAAGAAGAAGCAGAAGAAGAAGCAGTGCTCTACACTGATGGTGGTGCGACCCCTGACTCCACTACCCACCCAGCCCGCCGAGGAACCTCAACTGATGGAGCTCCCTGAGGAAGAGGAAGTCCTCGAGGTGTCGGACGAGGAGCAGGTCATGCAGGCCTCGCCTCCTCAACCGCCCGAGCTGATCGCGGAGATCACTCCGCCGAGTCGCCGTCCACCCTCGGCAGAACGCTGAGAGGAGGCTGTGGCCAGGCAGCGCCCAGCCTCTCGATGCGACGAGTCCCGCTTGCCGGAGCAGCGGACCAGGCCTCCATCCCCGCGATATCGGGAGATGCGCCTGGAGAGGCGTTGCTCGGGCGAGAGCGCCTACTCTCCTGCCTACCTTGGGAGGTGTACCCAGGAGCAGGTGTGGCATGAGCCGGCTGGCTCATACTATTCGTATTCGCCATCTTACAGGGATCGGTAACATCCAGATCCAAGATACTGGTCACCTCGTCGCCGGTCTCGCTCGCCACCGCGGGAGGCTCACTACCCCCGCTATCAGAGGTCACCGCTGCGTCGTTCGCCAAGTCACCGTCGGTCCCGGGAGCCCTCACCCCGCTACAGGGCTGTTTCTCCACCACCGCGGACGACGGCCACAGCTACCCGCCCGACGCCACAGCCCACCGTGGCCCAGCCGGCAGTAGCTGCGACTTCTACCACACAGGCGGCATACCGTCCTAGGCCCGCGGTCGTGCTCCTGCAGGTGACTCCGATATTGGTCACGACATCGGCCGCACCGGTACCGACGCAGCCTGCAGCTCCAGCTGTCACCCTGGCACCTCCGGCCCGTAGGCCGGCCGAGGAGAAGGAGGTGGAGAGGTCGCCATCACCATCCAGCGACTCTTACGACTCGGACTCTGACTCTGCTGAGTCCACCCCTTCTTCTCATGAATCCCCGCCTCTGGGGTTCAGAGAGCCAGGCCCGGAGTCTGCACCGGAGGACGTCCGCCAGTTTTCTGCGATCCTCCTCCGGATGGCCACAACCCTTAGCCTGAAGGTGACCAAACCTGCTCCACAAGCCCAGGACCCGGTCTTCCAGTACTTGGAAGCCCGCCCACCATCGACCACACCGCTGCTGTTCCTGCCAACCCTGGTGGAAGTGATGAAGCAGCTGTGGGCGAAGCCGGCGTCAGCACAGCCTATCCCACATAGGCTAGAGCATCTCTACAGGACCCAGAAGGAGAACGCGGAGTTCCTCTTCAATCATCCTGTACCGTACTCTGTTGTGGTCGAGTCGGCTCAAACGAAAGGGGGCAACTGAGCGCATACCACCCCTCTGGACCGTGAAGGACAGAAGCTCGATGCCTTCGGCCGAAGGTTCTATTCGGCATCGTCCCTGGTGGCCAGGACGGTGAACACGATGGCATGCTTCGCGGCCTACCATCGGAACCTCTTTGACCAACTCGCTCCACTCCTTGCTGACTTGCCGGAGGAGTCATGCGCCTCAGCCACATAGATCTTTGGCGAGGCTGCTGCAGTGGCTACACAGCAGATCGCCACCTCGAGGCACGCCGTGGAGGCTACCTTGAGGGTGATGGTCGGTGCCGTAGCTCTCCGACGCCACGCGTGGCTCCGGTCCTCTGGGCTTCAGGAGGACAGCCGTCGACGGATTGAAGATCTTCCGTTCAACGGCGAAGGGCTCTTTCACACCTCCACCGACGAGGCCATGGATCACCTCGTCAAGGCCCGGCTGACAGCGAAGAAGATGGGTATTAACCAGCCTGCCCAGTCTCGACGCTCTTTCCAGCCGAGGCCTACGTGGAGAAGGTCCTCCTCATCATCGGTGTACCAGCCGTGGTCTCCGCGGTCGACCGCGTCGAGGCCATCGACGTCTTCGGCTTCAAGGATGCTTCCCAGGCAACGCCCATCTTCATCGTCCAAGAAGTCGTCCGCCGGAGCGAAGTCCCGGTTTTGATGGCCTTCGCAGGACTCCACCTGTGCCATCCTTCGCCCTTCCGGTAGAACTGTTCCATCGGCGACACGTTCCAGTTTCCGTGGAACGAAGGGCTGATCTACGCCTTCCCTCCGTTCCCGCTCCTGGGCCGCGTGATCGCGAAGATCATCGCGGACCAGGCGGACGCGATCCTCGTGGCACCGTACTGGCCGAGGCAGCACTGGTTCGAGGCTGCCCGAGGCAGGACTCTCAGGTTTCCCACGGTACCGGACCTGCTGTCCCACTCCGACGGACTGGTGTTGCACCCGGACCTGGCGGTGTTGGCCCTCCGTGCCTGGAGGATATCGCCCTAGACGACCCGACCATCGGGAATGTCTTGACCGCAGCCAGGAAGGAGTCCATGCGAAGGAACTACCACTACAAGTGGCAGCGCTTCGTGGCCTTCGCCGAGGAACGTCGAGAGCCGGTATCGCCTGTCACCCTGCGTACGTGCTCCACTTCCTCCTCCATCTCCGGCAACAGGGCCTGGCCTTCCCGTCGCTCAAGGTCTACCTCACCGCGATCGTGGCATATCAACCGCCACGATCCCTCTCGGCCGCGCTCTTCAGGGACGGTACCGTCAAGCAGTTCCTGAAAGGCCTGCAGCACCTCTACCCGCCGGTATCGCCGCCGCTACCGCCGTAGTCGCTGTCATTGGTGCTGTCCCAGCTGACGAGGCCGCCCTTCGAGCCCATGGCCACAACGGACGATAGGCTGCTCGCGATGAAGACTGCGTTCCTAGTGGCCGTCACCTCTGCCAGGCGGGCTGGAGAGTTGACGGTGCTACGGTGCGATGAACCATACTTGGTCTTTCATCGGGACAAGGTGGTCCTCCGGCCTGACATCTCCTTCCTGCCGAAGGTGGTGTCCAGCTTCCATCTGAACCAGGACATCATCCTGCCGGCCTTCTACCCGGACCTGACGACACCTCTGGAGCGGTCCCTCCACTCCCTGGACGTGCGTCGGGCGCTGGCTTTTTACAAAGACAAGACTGCAGCCTACAGACAGACACCTCACCTGTTTGTCTGTTATGGCAGGTGCCAGAGAGGCCACAAGGTATCCACCCAGCGCTTCTCTAAGTGGGTGGTACAGACTATTCACCTGGCGTACAAGCTTGCCAGGAAGCCTCCACCAGACCTGCTTCGGGCCCACTCCACCAGGGCCGTGGCGACATCTGCTGCCCTCCTGCAAGGCGTCGGCCTGTCGGAACTCTGCCATGTGGCGACCTGGTCCCAGCCGTCAACCTTCGTGTGCCACTACAGGCTCAACTGCCGGTGCAGGAGAGATGCCCGGTTTGGATGTGCTGTGCTGTCTTCTGTGCTCTAGGATCTGGGACCTGACCCACCATCCTACTGGTAAGCTACACAGTCTCCTAATGTATGAGGCACAGAGACCACGAGAAGAAGAACAGGTTGCTTATCTGTAACTGTGGTTCTTCGAGTGGTCATCTGTGCCCTCATACATCCCCGCCCTGGCTTCCCCTCTTTTTCAGGTCCCATCTGCTTCGGCGGACCAGAACTGAGGAGAGACCGTTAGTCAGCAGGAGGAGCATGCGCAGCACCGGTGTGGGGGAGGGGTTCCCGCCAAAGCTAACGAGCTCTAGAATCTTCCAAACGCTACCGCGCAGACGCGAAAGCTCCTAATGTATGAGGGCACAGATGACCACTCGAAGAACCACAGTTACAGTTAAACAACCTGTTCATTTACTTATCATAGTGTTGGGAGACAGAAAATAATAATAGTGATGTACATTGATATGTGATATTAGCTGAAGGACGCAAGTTTCCAGAGAGGGGTTTGCTTGACATGCACAAGCAGAATGAAACCTGTCGTTTCATTCAAGTTGTGTTCATTAGTTGAGGGACTGACTAAGGCAGCAGATGCATGGTTATTTCAGTGAGTGAGAAACTGATCAGTTTCTTCAAATGAAATGATGCAGGGAATGCCAGGTCAGCTTGTAAGCGACACCCTCCTTCCTAGTAATTCCCTCAGTGGCCTTTTGGTCTGTGTGTAAAATGCATACTAATCATATCAGATGGCCAGACAGGCCATGTGTATCCAGCAGCATGTGGACAGAAGGAAATATTTCTTCACACAGGGTGTAATTAAACTGCAGAATTCCTGGCCCTGAGACGGGATAGTTGCCAGCTTGGACAGCTTTGTCAGATTATATAAATTCATGGAAGATAGATCCATCATTGACTGTTAGTCTGGATGGCTGTATATCTTCTTCAGTATCAGGGGCAATATGTCTCTGTACGTCAGTTTCTAGGAGAAATGGCAGGGGTGGGGGTACGGTTGCACTCATAGCATGTTTGTGGCCATTCCATTGGCAACTTATTGGTAATGTGTGCATTTGGTACTGGATTACACAGGACTTTGGTCTGGTCTAGCATAGATTTGTATGTTGAAGACTGCTCATAAATACAGTTAAACATATGGAGATTAACTGTGCCTAGTCGTATCTTTATTGGACCAACCAAAAATGCACAAAATACTAAAACGTCATTCAAGTCCCAGGAAAGGCACTGGGACTTGACTTTCTGAGATTTCTACCTCCAACAAGGGTAAAACT
Organism: Iguana delicatissima; assembly: GCA_948472985.1. NCBI lineage: Eukaryota > Metazoa > Chordata > Lepidosauria > Squamata > Iguanidae > Iguana > Iguana delicatissima. Next base: position 128,718 of record CAOKZL010000109.1, read on the forward strand.
TTTTCACTGGGATGGCATTGGGCAGGTTTTAGCTATGCAAAATGAATAGAGATGAAAATATATGGAAGAGATACTTGCATTGCTGCTGTAAGTGTGGCTTTTCTGCTGAAAAATAGTAAATGAAGGATTTGTTACCAGCTGAGGTATGTGTACAAAGGAAATTATCCAAAATAACCTTGAAACTTCCACCTGGCTGACATGGAAGAGGACAACGACTGTGCTTTTTAGACAGCCAAAACTGTTGGAGTACCAGTGAGCTTATTTTCCTGTGAGCAGTGTTTCTATTTCTCTTATTTATTCTATATTTGTTTGTTGTAGCTTTGAAAAACTTATAAATATAAATGTTGGAAAACATTTTTTGTATGTTCAAGGTTCCTCTGGAAAGAAAGAAAAAGTATCTTGCCATTAGGAAAGAAGCCAGGGAAGCAGTGAGTGGTGATTCAGGTATAATTCTTTGTTATTATTGGGCAAAAAGACTGTCTCAATGAGGAGACAAAATCACACTTCCCCAAGGAGCTTGTAATCTAAATCAGCCTTCCCCAACTTGATGTTTTCCAGCTGTTTTGAACTTTGACTTCAATGAGCCACACTTAGTATAGTTAAAAGTCAGGCGTGGTAGAGTTGTAGTCCAAACATTTCAGGGATGCTTTGTTTGGTGATTTAACCATTATTATGTAAAGGGAAGAATAAGTCAAATAGAGTCACATGTCCTCAGTCTTTCAGACAAATGAGTACTTTTAAGAATTAAAGCAGTGAATTTTGAGGAAAAATTTGAAGGAAACTAGTTTGCTGTGCTACATAGATTTTCTTGGTGGGAGATCCAGGAAAAAGAGGCTGATCATTTCATTTAACAGAATGGACAGTTTTTAAAAATAAATATAACTAGAGGGAGAAGTGTGCCTTGCAAAGCGAACAACATTTTGGCAGAGGAAAGACTACTTTTAATTAGTAAGATTTTTTTTATATATATATTAAAATTTCTATACTGTTAATATTTTAGTGCAGTCTTAAAATGCAAAAATGCATCCTATTGAAATTAACGAGGCAAGTTAGTCTGACAAATTTAAATCCTGTTGAGTTCAGTTGGTCTTAAGTGTGACTAAACTCATTGAGATTAGGCATTTCTGATCAAAGTCTGGATTTTGTTTTTAAAAAAATCACCTTTTTGTTGTCAGTTGCATAAATGAGCAACATGAAGTTTACATGAACCTGAATTAAATTTCCATGACATTTCTGTGGAGGAGAAATCCGTTTTTTCTCTCTTGGCCTTTGTGCAGGCACACACGCATCTGCAAACAGGCTGAATAGCAATAATTCATACCTTGAAATATGTTATATATAATGTATGGACACATACATAGAATTCTGTGCAGCAATTATTGAATTGTCTCTCAGTTGCTCTTTTAAAATAACTGTATATTTTTTCTTTTAGCTGAACCATATTATTTAGCTTCTGCATCATATATGTTGGATAGCAGTCTGAGTGAGGAAATGAACCAGTTTGATTTTTCAACTGGAGTGCAGAGTTTTTCATATCAGTCACAAGATTCTAGTGCCTCAAGTTCTGGCTTCAGGAGAAAGGTGACTTTACTTTTATATTACACTAGTGTATATAACCTGCTGTTGCCTGGGATTTTACATTCTCATAGGTAATACTTGTTAGAAATACCTTAGGAATAACTGGTATCTTCCCTTACCTTAGGAGTTAGATGCAGTTGAAATACACAGATTTGAGATCCTGTGTCTCTAATTCCCCAAACTGCCTTGTCCTGTACCTGTAACTTTCCCCCATACTGCCCAATCCAATCTGCATTTAGAGTTGGTAACATACAGAGGTTCGGCTTCTAAAGGAATACACTACCCTCCTGCTTCTTGCTGCTAGGCTTGTCTCTGTAGCAATCGGCCTGAAGCCCAAGAGCTCTCTGGCTGAGAATTCTAAAGGCCCCTCCCTAAATGGCCAACCCCAGGATTCCATACAGTCTTCACAGGCAGCCAATCATATGAGTTCTTCTCTCCTGACATAGCCAATCATATGAGGTCTTCTCCTTCCTGACACAGACAAACTCACAGACGTTGACTTTTATATATTACACTTAGAAAATTTATGTGTGTGCGCGCATGTGCACATATACACCCTGGTTCATTGTACACTTCTTTACTTTAAAGAGGCTTCAGATTTGAAGAACTAGTACTATATCTGGGCAGGGAATTGAACTCTGGTTTCCCAGAAACTTAGTCTTAAATTCAAATCATTAAACCACCTGACTTTCTATGGGTATTGCTGGTTTTGAGTAAAAAGTGTCCTGAAACATGTAAAATTCCTTTTTGTGGTGTAGGGCTCTATAGCCATTCTTTCCATGTTACAGTTGCCTCTGGTACCAAATTTCTGTTAAGGAAGTAAAGCCCAGGAATTTACTTAATTTGTTAACTGAGGTGTACCTGTAATGTAGATCAGGGCTGACTTAACTCTCATAAGGCTTAGCTGTGTAGTTTTCCATGCAATCATCGTTTTATTCAAATCATCCCCTCCTTTGCGGACATAGTGTGGATTAATGGTTTGAGATGGTATCAGTACTGGAAGGTAAGCACTGCAGGTATAGTGTTTGGTAACCAAGTTTCTTCTTCATGGTCTCTGTGCCTCATACATTAGGAGCTTTTGCGCCTGCGCGGTAGTGTTCAGAAGATTCTAGAGCTCCTTAGCTTGGTGGGAACCCCTTCCCCATGCCAGTACTGTGCATGCTCCTCCCACCGAGCAATGGTGTCTCCTCTGTTCTTTCTTATCCGCAGTCGCAAACAGAAGGTTCTGCTTCTTGGCTTCTGCTTTGGATACTTTTTCTTGGATTTTTGACTTCGGATATGGATTTTGACTACCCCTCTTGGATTTTGGACTGGCTCTTGGCATTGTACGATCGGTTTCTGACTTTTTTCTGGCTGTTTTACGATTTCGGATTCTGGGCTATGTTTTTGGCATTCTCGGACTTCTCTCTTTTCCTCACCTCGCTCTGTCACTGTTTTAGGTCGGCCTTGTTCAAACACTGCACCTCCTGTAGAAGGAAGGTTGCTCTTTCCGGCCAACATTCGAAGTGTTTGTTCTGTTTGGGTGAAGGACGTAACGTCCGGACCTGCCCAGTCTGCTGGGAATTCAACCACCAAACCCTTCGAAACAGAGCTGCGAGGTTGAAATCCTGCTGCTGGAAAGAATATCTGTGCGCTCAAAAGCTGGAAAGGGAATCGATGGCCGAGAATCGCCTGATCTCCTCTTCTTCTTCTTTGGCAGCAGCAGCAGCTGCCGCGCCCTCCACCTCATCGGTATCGGTACCGGGCTCAGTACCAATCATGAAGTTACCGAGAATCCCCAAGATCTCGGCAACTCGGGCGCGTAAGGATCCTGCGGGCTCGCAGGCCTCAACCTCCTCCTCCAGGCCGCTTACCCTGGCCTAGAAGAAGCGTCCTGCCACTGAAGACTCTGGGAGGGAGAAAAAGAAGAAGGAGAAGAGGTACTGTCCACCTAAAGTGGTTCGACCACCTACTCCGCCACCCACTCAGCCTGTTGAGGAACCTGAATCTGCAGATCTCCCTGAAGAACAGGAGCCTCCTGAGGAGCAGAAAATCCTAGAGGTGTCGGATGAGGAGCAGGCTGTGGAGGCCTCGCCCTCGGGCACACCTGAGTTCATTGCAGAGGCTACCCCACTGGTTCGCTGTCCTTTGGCAGACCGCTGTGAGGAGGCTGTGGTCTGGCAGCGACCAGCCTCTCGACGTGGCGAATCTCGCTCTCCGGAGCAGAGAGCCAGGCCTCCATCCCCGCATTACCGGGAGATGTGCCTGGGGAGGCCATACTCAGGCGACCGCGCCTACTCCCCGGCCACCCACCTTGGGAGGTATGGCCAGGAGTGCGTGTGGCACGAGCCGGCAGGATCTTACTACTCTTATTCCTCGTCGTATAGGGACCGATACCATCCCGACGTACGGTACTGGTCACCATGACACCGGTCTTGGTCGCCACCACGGGAAGACCGCTACTCCCGCTATGATTGGTCACAGCGTTGATCACCGAGTCACCAAAGGTCCCGGGAGCCCTCACCCTGCTACAGGGCTGTTTCACTACCCTCGAGGACGACTGCCACAGCTACTCGTCCAGCGCCACAGTCCACCGTGGCCCAAGTGACGACAGTGGGTATGTCTACAATGCAGGCGGCACACTGCCCTTGGCCCTCGGTGGTGCCCCTGTAGGTGACTTCGCTACCGGGCCACGACACCGGCCGCATCAACATCGACTCAGCCTGCAGCTCCAGCAGTCACCCTGGCTCCCCCAGCAGCAGAGAAGGTGGTGGAGAGGTCGCCAACTCCATCAGGCAACTCCTACGAGTTGGACTCCGATTCCATGGAGTCGACTCCCTCGTCTCACGAGTCCCCTCTGCTGGCTTTTGGGGAACCAGGTCCGGAGTCTGCACCGGAGGATGTGCACCAGTTCTCCGCCGTCCTCCCCCGCATGGCCGCAGCCCTCAGCCTGAAGGTGACTGAACCTGCTCCGCAAGCCCAGGACCTGTTCTTCCAATACCTGGAGACCCACCCACCATCGACCGCACCGCTGCTCTTCTTACCGACGCTGGTTGAGGCAATGAAGCAGCTGTGGGCGAAGCCAGCGTCAGTGCAGCCTATCCCGCATAGGCTGGAGCACCTGTACAGAAGGAGAATGCGGAGTTCCTCTTCAGCCACCCTGTACCTAATTTGATAGTCGTCGAGTCGACCCAGCCGAAGGGAGGCAATCGAGCTCATACCACCCCACCGGACCGTGAAAGTCGGAAGCTTGATGCCTTCGGTTGCCAATTCTATTCGGTGGTGTCCTTGGTGGCGAGGACGATCAATACGATGGCATGCCTTGTGGCGTACCATCGGAATTTGCTGGACTGACTTGCGCCGCTCCTCGTTGACTTGTCGGAAGAGTCGCGCGCCTCTGCCACTCAAATCTTTGGCAAGGCCGTCACCGTAGTTACTCGGCAGATCGCCACCTCGAGGGTGATGGTCGGTGCCATAGCCCCCCGATGACATGTGTGGCTCCGTTCCTCTGGGCTTCAGGAGGACAGCCATCGACGGATTGAAGACCTTCTGTTCGACGGCCAAGGGCTCTTCCACACCTCCACCGACGAGGCCATGGATCACCTTGTCAAGGCCTGGCTGACAGCGAAGAAGATGGGGATAAACCAGCCTGCCCAATCCCGCCGCAGCTTCCAGCCGAGGTCTTCGTGGAGAAGGTCCTCCTTATCGTCAACATACCAGCCGTGGTCTCTGAGATCGACCGCATCAAGACCAACGTCCTCCGCTTCAAGAAGGCTTCCGAGGCGGTGCCTGTCGTTATCGTCGAAGAAGTCTTCCTCTCGAGTGAAGACCCGATTTTGATGGTCTTCACAGGACACCACCCATGCCATCTTTCGCCCTTCCAGCAGACCTGATCCATCATCCGAGTACAGATGGTACCTGCAGTTTGCGGTCGACGGCACCAGCTACCAGTACCAGGTGCTGCCATTCGGCCTCTCCACCGCACCGCGGGTATTCACGAAGTGCATGGCTCCTGTCGTGTCGTTCCTGCAGACTTAAGGCGTCTCTGTCTACCCTTATGTGTACGATTGGTTATTGGTGGTGTCCTGCAGACAGAAACTTTACAAAGACATTCACTGGACTTTGACATTGCTCGCTTGGCTCGGACTCAGGGTCAACTCGAAGAAGTCCCATCTCGAGCCCACCCGGGTTCTCGATTTCATGGGGCGACCCGCGACATGGTATCGGCGAGAGCCTACCTACCGGACGAGAGGGCGCAGACACTTTGTCGGGCAGCGTCCGCCACCTTCCACACTCCGACGGTATCAGCCAAGACAATACAACAGCTCCTTGGCTACATGGTCTCAACCACTGCCGTGACCTACCTCTCCAGGTTACACGCGCGACCGCTGTAGCACTGGTTCGTCTGGGCCTTCAATCCACTCTGGGACGACCAGTCTTGCTGCTACAGGCTGCCCCTACAGGTAAGTCTATCTCTCCTGCGGTGGCAGTCGCATAGGAACCTCCTGCCAGGCATGCCGTTCCGCGAACCAAAGCCATCGGTCACGGTAAAGACAGATACCTCGCTCTTCGGCTGGGGAGTGCACTCCGGCGACCTCCGAGGCCGGTGGATGGACGACGAGACGTCCCTCCATATCAATGCTCTCGAGCTGCTGGTGATCTACAAGGCTCTGAGAGCGTTTCGTCACCTGGTCGCAGGCTGCACAGTGTTGATCCTCACTGACAACATGACAGCGGTCTGCTACGTGAACAGGCAAGGAGGGACCCACTCCACCACACTTCTGGACGTCGCCTCGATCTCTGGAACTGGTGCATCTCGCTTCAGATACATCTGGTGGCGGTTCACCTGGCGGGGCAGGAGAACACCACAGCGGATGCCCTCAGCAGGGACACCACTTCCTACCACAAGTGGTCCCTGTCGGACGAGGCCCTCCAGATGGTTCGGGACCGATGGGGCGAGCCGACCGTCAACCTCTTCGCGACCAGCCAGAACGTGAAGTGCCGTTGTTTCTGCTCGAGAGCCAGCCGCAATTGCCACTCCATTGGCGACACGTTCCAGTTCCCGTGGGACGACGGACTTCTCTACGCCTTCCTTCCATTCCCGGGCCACGTGATATCGAAGATCATTGCGGACCGAGCAGACGCGATCCTTGTGGCACCGTACTGGCCGAGGCAGCACTGGTTCGGGCCCCTGATCGAGGCCGCCAGGAGGAGGATTCTCAGGTTCCCGACAGTACCGGACCGGCTGTCCCACTCAGACGGTCTCGTGCTGCACCCGGACCTGCCGGTATTGGGCCTCCATGACTGGAGGATATCGCCGTAGACGACCCAGTCATTGGTAGCATCTTGACTGCGGCCAGGAAGGACTCCGCTCGCCGCAACTACCACTACAAGTGGCGGCGCTTCGTGGCCTTCAGTGAGGAACGTCGAGAGCCAGTATCACCTGTCAGCCTGCGTACCGTGCTCCACTTTGTCCTCCACCTCCGGCAACAGGGCCTGGCCTTCCCATCGCTCAAGGTGTACCTCACCGCGATCATGGCATACTAGCCGCCACGATCCCCATCGGCTGCTCTCTTCAGGGACGGTACCGTCAAGCAGTTCCTGAAGGACCTACAGCACCTCTACCTGCCGGTATTGCCACCGCTACCGCCGTGGTCGCTGTCATTGGTGCTGTCACAGCTGACGAGGCCGCCCTTCGAGCCAATGACGACGACAGACAACAGGCTGCTCGCAATGAAGACCGCGTTCCTAGTGGCTGTCACCTCTGCCAGGCGGGTGGGAGAGTTGACGGCGGTACGGTGCGATGAGCCATACCTGGTCTTCCATCGTGACAAGGTGGTCCTCCGGCCTGACATCTCCTTCCTGTCGAAGGTGGTGTCCAGCTTCCATCTGAGCCAGGACATCATCCTGCCAGCCTTCTATCCGGACCTGACTACATCTCTGGAGCGGTCCCTCCACTCCCTGAATGTTCGTCGGGCCGTGGCGTTTTACAAGGACAGGACTGCGGCCTATAGGTGTCAATGTCAAGACCTGGCGAACAGCCAAGGGAGCCGGCTAACAAGTCTCTTTGCAGATAAGGCAGGCAATAAATTAAAGGGCTTTACTTCAGCAGAGCAGAACAGAAAAAGCAGCAGTAAATAAAGGAGCTTCTGGCAGCAAGGAGACTCCCTGGCTGTTATGTCACAGCCAAGCAAGTACACAGCCAAAGTCTGTTCAAGCAGAGAAGTTTCTAGAGCCGGTCTGAGATCAAAAAGTGGCGACGTTCCAGCAGGTCGGGCAGCGTTCCAGGAGGCAAGGCTGGGATCCAAGATACACAACAAGCACCCCGCAGAATGGACGGTTGTGAGCCGACAAAGACCCAAGGCTGAGTGAGTGCTTTTATAGGCAGATCACTCCTCCATGTGTTACCTCAGCTGGACCCTGATTGCCTGGCATTTTCTATTTAAACATTCTGACCTCCTGAGAGCACTCTTTTGCTCCCGATGCTGCTGGTAAATAGGCACCTGCTCTTGAATCTCACTATTTGACTCTTCTGGCTTGGCTGGATCTGAGGCAGCCCCTGGCTCTGGTGCTGGGACTACTGGGGCCAAGGGCTCTGTGCCTGGGGCAGCCTCTGGGGTGGGCTGTGCTGGTGCAGCAGGCTCCAGGGCCTGAGACTCAGAGTTTGTGTCCTGGAGTTCCAGGGTCCTGAACAATAGGCAGACACCACATCTTTTTGTCTGCTATGGCAGGCGTCGGAGGGGCCACAAAATGTCCACCCAGCGCTTCTCCAAGTGGGTGGTACAGACTATACACCTGGCGTACGAGCTTGCCAAGAAGTCCCCACCAGACCTTCGGGCTCACTCCACCAGAGCCGTGGCAACATCTGCTGCCCTCCTGCGAGGGGTCGACCTGCAGGAGCTGTACCGTGTGGCGACCTGGTCCCAACCATCAACCTTCATGCGCCACTACAGGCTGGACTGCCGGTCCCGGAGGGATGCTCGATTTGGCCGTGCTGTGCTGGCTTCTGTTCTCTAGGGTCTGGGACCTGACCCACCATCCTGCCGGTAAGCTACACAGTCTCCTAATGTATGAGGCACAGAGACCACGAAGAAGAAGAACAGGTTGCTTACCTGTAACTGTGGTTCTTCGAGTGGTCATCTGTGCCCTCATAGATCCCCGCCCTGCCTTCCCCTCTTTTTCAGGTCTCATCTTGTTCGGCGGACCAGAACTGAGGAGAGACCGTTGCTCGGCGGGAGGAGCATGCACAGTACCGACGTGGGGGAGGGGTTCCCGCCAAGCTAACGAGCTCTATAATCTTCCAAACGCTACTGCGCAGGCGCGAAAGCTCCTAATGTATGAGGGCACGGATGACCACTCGAAGAACTACAGTTACAAGTAAGCAACCTGTTCTTAGATGAGAGACTAGCAGTATTGAATACCACAGAGAGATGATTCCTGTCATAATTTGTGTCTGGTTTAAATTAGCCTGTTAAAAAATCAGACATACAATAAATATTATGCAATTATAAAATAAATGTATGTTAGCAGGTCAGTGCTAGAAGTTTCAACTTCAATCTTTTCAGAGATTGAGACAGGATCAATCACTGTTTAAAGGTATATATAATTTTTTTGCTATTGCTAAACTTTTACTGTAAACTTGAATACCAATGTTGGGGAAAAGAGATGAGGAGGAGGAGGAGGATAGGAAAACAGTATTGTGAAAAGAAAATTAGGATTTGTCATAGGAATTAAGAATGGGTTTTTCAGAACTAATACTCTGTCTGCATTTCAAAAGGAACCTATAGAATCTATGGTTGCAGATGATGTTATGGAATTGGAAATGGATGAACTCAATCAACATGAATGTATGACTTCAGTGACCACATTGATTAAACATATGCACAGAAATAACATCACACCTGCGGTAGAAAAAGTGAGTATAATCTTTATACCTTGTAACACATCTTTTTCTGAGCCTTTCTAAATGGATTTACAGTGTTTCTTAAGTAAGAGCTTTGGAACTTCAGTATACCTCTTAGGTGAAAGTTTTTTGTTTTATAATGACTTGTGTTATCCTTCACTGCCGATTGCAACAGAAGTTATTTTTTGGAACATCTTCTATTGGAATCTATAAAGTTATGTTGGTATTAAATCATATGTGAAACTAACACTTTCCACAAATAATCTCATATGTTGTTCTTTGTGTGAAGTGTATTTTCTCTGGTCCACCCACCCGCCCATGGGTGGATTGATGGGAGCAGCATTGTCAATAGTTGAGAAAGAGTTATGGCTTCTTTCTCAGCCAGCAGAGAAGGAGCCATCCATGAATGAGTTAAACCTATCACCACTGAAGGGAGGCAGGGGATCACATATTTTAAGAAAGTATTTCCTGTTGGATCCCTTGCCATGCCTCCATCTTGGCTACTTTCCCCCTTTTTTCCTCCTGTTCTCTTTAAAAAACAAACAAAAGAACTTTCCAATAGTAATAGTTTTTTCTCTTTCTAAGATCTCTCTTCTTTATTCCCCCTTCTCTTGTGTCCCTCCTTCTTTTCCACCACATGTTCTTATTGGGTGAGAGTGGGGAGGGGGAAGTTAAAACCAAATCTAAAGCCTGCTTGGCTGCTTGGAGGCCCTCAGCCCCCAAACATGTTCAAATAGAGATTTGTGAACCCTCTTATGACAACAACCTGCAACAACTGCCTCCTGTGGAGCCACTGCTGTAGACTAGGTGGTTGATTTAACAGGAAGATATGTTAATCCTTTAGAAGCTGAGCTTAGTTCTACCTCCATTCTTAAAGAGGCTGAGTTTAATGAACTCCCTTCAAGACCCCTGTTAACAGAGTTCAAATGTGCTTTAGCTCCTGCTAGCACTGGTAAACAACCTGAGATTACCACTTCCCCTGAGAGGCTCCAGGCAGAGTCAACCAGACAGGCATGGAATCTAAACACTCATCCCAAGATAAACATGAAATCCACGCAGCCATCTCAGAGATCATGTCTACCCAGGCTGAGCAGATACCAGTCAATGTGAACAAAGAAACTAAATAGATGGTTTGATTTTGGTATTTATGGTGAATGCCTTTGTGCCTAGGGAGGTTATACCCTTAAAGACTCTAATGAAGAAAAGGCAGATTTCTCCTATGAGGCCTCTGCTCAGCTATTCATGCGTCTTCCACAGCATCCCTTATTTGTAGAGTAGTCATGCTCTGCGTCCAAGATATTTTTGATAACCAAGATTTAGATGTAAAGCCCCTACTAAAGGTCTTGCTTAAAATCTATACATTTTGAGCTTTTGTCACTGATGCCACCAGAGATTCCCTGACTTTCTCAGCCCCTATTCCATTGCTACTGCCTTGGCAGAAATGTTGTAATGCACACATGTAGTCTTAGTCCAGCTTAGCGACAGTCCCTTACACCGGGAACCTTTTTCTTGGAAAGGAGGCCTTTAAGGATATCCTCATTGAAACAAGGGATAAAATACAAGAGAGACTGCAGGGTGCTAAGGTGTCATGGTTTAATTATATTCAGTTAGCGTAGGGGACAAGGAATTGAAAAAGTAATAGTAAAGATATTAGAGAATACACATTTGAACAAATGATTAAGCAAAGAGATGGAATGGAGGAAAATGAAGTGTTGAAGGGTACCACAGGTGAAATATATAAAATATTGTCAATATATGAAGTTGAAGATGAATATCTTAAAATATAGGAGGAAGAACTAGCACAAAAAATAGATATTCAAGAATAGGGAAAGATTTGGAATCAGCGTCATTTAAAAAATGTATCCATAAGGATAAAAGAGAATTATTATAAATTGGTCTGAAGATGGTACCTAACACCAGTAAGGTTAAACAATATAGATAAGAAACACTCAAGTTTATGTTGGAGGGATTGCCAAGCACATATATTCATATGTGGTGGAATTGTGAAGGTGTACAGAAATTTTGGCAAATTGTGTTTAAAGAGATAAAAGATATAACAGGAATTGACTTACAAATATGTCCTAGTGTAGCATTATTATCTATATTTGATAAGGTTAATTGTGCCCAGGCAATGAAGGATTTAATTACAAATTTATTAACTGCAGTAAGGTTAGTTATATCAAGAAAATTGAAAATCCAAGAAGATTTTCAAATAAGGATTAGCATAAAGAAATGTGAAAAATAGTGATTAATAATAACTTAACATGTTGGATTAAAGTAAAAAAAAGGAATAATGAAAGGGAATGATTTTGAAGAAATATGAAACATATTTCTGGAAAAAGTCTTAGTAAAAGAGGGAAGTGTCACACCTCCACAAGAAGAATTACAGTTTTGGAAAGTAGAGTAAGCTGAAAGATAATTGGCTTGGGGAGTGGGTTTACACTTAGTGTTAGGGCTTACATTTAAGGTTTCATTTAAGGTTATATTTAAGGTTACATTTAAAGTTAGGGTTAGTATTAATATGTTTAGTAATAGGATCATATTTAGTAACAGTAATAGTTTAAATATAGTTGAAAAGGGTAGAGTTAAGAATGTAACAAAAGTATATAAGCAATATGATATATAACGTGGAATAAATATATGATGATAAAGGATCTGGAAAGAAATAACAATGTAAGCTATTTTATTGTAATGTTTTCTTTTTCACTTTTATGGTAATCACATGGTGTTATGTTTTGTTTGTTCTTTAATAAAATTTTTAAAAAAAAGAAACAAGGGATGAGAAGAAGGTCATGTCTTCTATGCCAGAGGAAGATATAAAAAGACAGACTAGGCCAGTGGTTCTCAGCCTGTGGATCCTCAGATGTTTTTGGACTTCAGCTCCCAGAAGCCCTGAGCATTGACCATAGTGGCTGGGGCTTCTGGGAGCTGAAGTCTACAAACATCTGGGGACCCACAGGTTGAGAACCACTGGACTAGGCAGTCTCAACCTTTTTGTCTCTTCTATGCCTTTCTGTAAAATAAATTCTCCATTGTAACTCAATTTAACATCCTTCTACCTTCATCCAGTCCACCCTCTAGAAAAACTTTAGCATAAACTAGATATTAGGCAGGCTCTGAAACTGTTCACCAAGAGCAGCAGGCCCTTTAGGAGTTGAGAAGCACTCTTTGTCTCCTTTTTGACCACCTCCCTAGGGAAGAAGATCTCTCCTTCTATTCTTAACTTTGTGGATCAAAGTATGTATTTTTCTGGCCTATGAATCTCTTCTTCTTCGAAAATCACAAAACATGACACCACACTCTACCACATCGGTGGCCAGATCAGTAGCTTTCTCAACTGGTGCTCCCCTGGAAGAAATTTGCAGAGCAGGCATTTGGGTCACACCTTCCACTTTGACAAAACACTACAGGCTAGACAAATTTGCTTCAGCTAGGGCATCCTTCAGGAGAAGGGTGCTCCAGCAAGTCCTATCAGAGTAACTCATTTTCTTGCCATTTTTCCTTCCACAGTCTATTTACACTAGGGTAATTCCCATCTATGGATGTCTCTTCTCCACTGGCTGAGAATGGCACATTGAAGGACTTATTCTGAAGGTCCACTCTAACCAAGAAGAAGGAGCCATCCAAACCCACCTTAATGTGGCATGACCACTTCATTTTCTCTGGGGATGTTCCTTGGTTTCCTTTTTCATTTTCTAGGCTTAGGAATTAACTGAGGAGGAGTCAGGATCCAATAGAAAATGCTTTCTTAAAACATGTGATGTCTTACCTAATGTGGACAGTGACAGGAGTTAACCCATTCATAGATGGCTCCTTCTCCTTGGCTAGAATGGACTTTCACAGTAAGTTCTCCAATATGCCATTTCCTTGATATCTGATTCATAAACCTGAGAGCCTTCTTTCCTTCACAGATACAAAGTACAGCTGTCACCAGAATTGAAAAGATTCTCATACCTTAAGAAGTATGTCACACTATGTAACTGTATACTTTAAGTTAAGCCATGTTTCAGTTGATTCAAGTGATTTGCTGCTTGAAATATCATGGTTTGAGTCTTTTTAAGTTCTCATACAGCTGAATCTGGGATCAGATTGTTCACAGCTGAAACCTGATACAAAGCTTGAGTGGAGAGCAGTTTCCATATAATTTTCTGAAATTGCAACTTGCTAGTGAAGTGTGTGTGTGTGCTTGCATGCTAATCAGTAGTAATTTGCATTTTAATAGTGCTTTTATATGTATATATGCATGCTGTTGTAATCTTTTGGATCCTTAGGGTACAGATACGCCAGATCTTCCTCTATGGATGAAGTTTCTGCACAGCAAACTGGGAAATCCATCTGTACCATTAAATATTCGCCTCTTTGTGGCAAAACTAATTGTGAATACGGAAGAAGTAAGTGAATTTCTTACAATATTGCAAATATGTCATGAATTAACTGTAGTTTTACACCTTTGTAGTTTGGTTGCAAGGCAACAATATCCTCTCGAATATTTTTAGTGAATATCGGCAATTGAACACATTGTCCATGAGCATACTTGAAGACTGTGTTTTAAAAAAAATGTTCCCAAAATCAGTGAAAATGGAGCAGTGAATTGTGTGCATCTCTTTGAGCTGGATAAAATGTAGGCATAACAATGCATAGTTTACTCTTCTGTGAGAACACTTTTGGTTTTTTGGCAAGTAGAATATTTCGAGATGAATCAAATTCAGGGAAAAGGGGGGAAGATAATTTAAATAACTGATTTAAAATAAGTCCCCCATTTTCCCATGCATGGGTCTTCTTAACAACTGGTTTCTTTAAAAATTAGAATATTATGGTTTGCAACTAAATAGAGACACAAGGGCTCTGAATCAAAGGTTTTAGCCATGCAGCTGACATGCCTTTGGCCTATAGTATGTATCCATGTATGTCTTAGCTATGAGCAGTCAAAAGTGCTGAGTGACATTATTTATTTCAGTTCTGAGACTACTGTCTTCTGTACTGCTAGAAACAGGGTACAGAATAGAACTTGTTTCTGACTCAGCATGTTGAGTTAGGTTGTAACAAGTGTCCAGAACTTCACAAAAGAGTATTTTTTTAATTTTTATAAAGACAAGGAGTTTATACACAATACATATAATTTACCTTGTTTCATATTGTACGTCATTCTTACATAAGTCCTCTGTTCTGTTCTTTCCAGACATTATTATCGAGTATTCCTTATTATTCTATGTATTCAATCTCTCTTTCTCCCTCCCTCCCTATCTTCCCCTTCCCTCCCCTCCCCCTTCCCTTCCCTTTATATATACACTTCTCCCTCTCCCGACCTTCCCCTTTCTCTCCCTCTCTATCCTCTCCCCCTTCTTCCTTTCCTTCTTCCACATTTTCTCCACTCCAAACTCTTTATTTTCTTTCTTATACTAAACCTCCTTCATGAGAAATGTCTTTTTGCTGTTGTATTCTACCTTAATTAATTTTTTTCTTCCCCCTATATTTCCTCCTTACTGTAAATGTTACCCTTTGCATTCCTTTCTTCTATTCTTTACCTTCTTCTCATTTCTCCTTCACCCATCTAATAATTTCTTTCCACTGCTTTTCAAATTGCACAAAAGAGTATTTTCCATGGGAGAGAGAGTGAATATTATGCAGTTTGGTAGAATCAGAAATATTTATGATTTTATAACTACATACACTGTATAGTTCAATTGGAGATTACTAGACAACTATGGGCTTAATAGATGATCTAGTAAGATATAAAATCTTCTCACCTAAGTTACAGAACCTGTGATGACTTGGTTGTATCTGACTCCTGCATCTAGCTATAACATTAGTACATTAGCTGTTTTTCTGTACGATGACTGATAAAAATGGTAATTATGAGATCTGCTTGTGAACAAACATTTGTCAACATGTATTAGGAGCAAGCATGTATAATGTTTCGTACCAGAGGTGTGCTATGATCCGTGCTGTGAACTTTACTCAGGATGTATAATAGACAGAAAGATCTGATGGATTAAAATATCATAAGTGGCGTTTTATATTCAGGGTATAAATAGAAATCAGCCCTTCAGACAGATACCATATGATTATTCGTCTCCAAGACATCAAATATTTTTTATTGTCAAGCATTTTTAGGACATTGTCCTACTACTATTTTATTTAGTAAATTAGCCTGTATGGGTGACATCCTGGTCTTCCTTTCTAGGTTTTCCAGCCTTATGCAAAGCACTGGATTGGCCCCTTACTGCAGCTGGTTGTTTCTGGAGATAATGGTGGAGAAGGAATTCATTACATGGTGGTAGAGATAGTAGTCACCTTGCTTTCCTGGACTGGTGTTGCTACTCCCAAAGTATGTGGTAGTAATAATCTGATTAATAGTGTATGCATACTTATATGCATTGCTCATTAATTGAGATGAATTATTTTAGGATGAATGGAATTTAATGGTTTTTCATACGAAGTAGTGCTTATCATTCATTTACAATCTACCTGTTTTATTAATCTGAAGAGAAGTTTTAACTGAATGCATGTGGATTTTATTGGCTCTAAATAAATCTGAGTGGCAATATAGCAAAGATGCTCTGAGAGTATATTTATAAATATTTTTGTTATCATATGTAATCTTAACAGTGATGAAATGTTTGTGCTACTCAGCATAAAGTAGTAACAACACCTTTAAATGGACCAGATACTTTTTTTTAACAATACAGTGGTGTTTCAAACATACGTTTTCTTCAGCCGCATAGGTATTTGGAGTAAACAAAATTGGCTTAGGTCAGGGGAGGAGAATTCCTGGTGTATGAAAATCTGGCCTGCTGATGCCCATAATCCAGGAATCTCTCACCTGTGACAATTTCACCTTGTTTTCCCCACTGAGAATGTGAGTTGGATGGCATGGGGCACCTCATGCTATCAGTTACCTCAAATTGCTGAACAGAAATAACACAACAGTTTGTTTTCACCCTGCTCACTTTCCCATGGGGATGTTGAACATGGCAGGATCTGTTGTTTTCTCAGTTCAGAGAGAGGTGTGGAACTCTATCTCTCTGTATACAGAGAAAGTGAAAATGACCATGCAGGGAGGTGAAGGTCTGGGGCATATCAGAGGAGGAGGAGAGCCCTGTCCCTGTCATCATTTGCCCACTGACCAGATTCTGTGGGGCAATTTGATTCCTAAGAGCCAAAGTGCTTCCCCACATCTGCACTAGAATATGTTTTCTGTTTAAACTGGGTTTGAACTGTCTGGCTATACTTGCTTATAAAGGAGATGATAACTCATTCTCATGACTGGGTCAAGTTTCTTTAATGCTTTCAGAAACCATGTGCAACATGAATTGTACCAAGTGAAAATGTAAACTGCCTTAAGTTCCAGTTTTGGGAGAAAAGGTCAGGTAGCGACAACAATAGCCTCTAAAAAGTGACACTGTATAGAACATGCAACATTATCCAGCAATATTGTACTGATTCCTAGATTCTTGGATAGAATCAGAATGACTGATGATCCCAAATTGCAGTCACTAACACCTCAGACTGTGGCCCTTTCTGCACGAGGCTTTTTAAATGGTGCAGAGCGACCTCCGACGGAGGTCTTCTGCACCGTAGAGTGGACTACTTTTCGCCGTTCCGCACCTCAGTCCGCTCCGGAGCGACCGGAACTGGTCGTGCGGTGTGTTTTTTAAAAACCCCTTTTTAGAGGTTTTTAAAAAGCACGGAGCACGTGACTCCGTGTCACTCCATCGCTGCACTCCGGTGCAGATTTGCAGGCTCACATTAGTACATGCCTGCAGATCTGCTGGGGGCGGGCTTTAGGCTGGCGAGCTTCTCCGGTTGGTGGAGAGCCTCCACCAACCGGAAGTTGCCATTTTGGACGCCGGAACAGTGCGGAGCGACGAGCTCGCACTGCTACTCGTCCTGACGGACTCAACCAGACACCAAAGACATCCGGTGAGTCCTGTTTTCATGCAGTTCCTTCCCACATGCGGAAAGGGCCTGTGAAACTGGGGATGGTGACAATGATGACACTGTGAAACAGTGAAAAGGAAGCTTTTCCTTAGCTGTGGCTGCATTAAAACCATAGACTTATTTGAAGGTGAAGTATATATAGCATAATAGAAATAGACAGTTTTACAGAAGTTGAAGATTATTTTTGAATGTGTACTATTGAGTTCAAATTTGTTTGTAACTTTTTACTCTTTCTAGTAAGTTTTAGTAAATGTGTCCATTTACCCGATTCTCAAGATAAACAGGAACAGCATTAGTACTACTACTTATATTTAACAGATATTTTGTTTTCATTTAATACAGTAGATTGTTGATCATGTTAGTTAACCTTGCAGAGTTTCATTTTGAATGGTGAACAATGAGGGAAATAACTTTATGTATTTGTAACTGTTCTTGTGCATAACCATAATGCTGCTTTGTAATTTCGTTGCACTAGGGAAATATCAAGGATGAAGTCCTAGCAAACAGGTTGCTTGAGTTCCTGATGAAGAATGCATTTCATCAAAAAAGAGCAGTATTTAGACATAACCTAGAGATCATCAAGACAGTAGTAGAGTGCTGGAAAGACTGCCTCATCGTACCTTACAAGTAAGTAATTTTAATAAAGTTACAGCTGCAGGATACAGCTAGGGAAAAGTTGTGTTTGAACAGCGCCTATAATTTCTTGTACTGAAGTGTCCAAGCTCTTGAAGTCTTATCTTTTCAAATGTAGTAGTAGCATTTGATGATATGTGCATTGTTGCATAAATCATTACTCTGATTCCTGCTTATTGTCATCCAGTTGTTTGCTCAGTAACTACAAACCTTACTTGTTGCCGTTTCTCTGTTGACAGGAGAATTATAGTTACATACAAATGAAACTCAGACTAGACTTCAGTTTCAGCTAGATAAATTAAAGGTCATTTGATTCAGTACCTTTACAAACCAAACCAACCAGCTGGGAGAAATGGGTGGGAATGGATGAAGGTGTTATCTTTACAGGGTTTAAAACTCTACAGTTTATGTTTTTTTGGTACTAAGTGTGAATTTGACTCCCTCTCATTTCCTGAGATATGTCAACCTTTGAGTTATTACATGTGATGCCCTCTATTATTTTTTTTAAATTCCAGGATAATATTTGAACAGTTTTCTGGTGGTGACCCAAATACCAAAGACAACTCAGTTGGAATTCAGTTACTAGGAATTGTTCTTGCTAACAGTTTGCCTCCGTATGATTCCAAGTGTGGAATAGATAGTGTGAGGTAAGAAAAACAGCTTTCTTTGATAAATTTTGAGGAGCAATTCTAACACTGTAGGTTTATTCTTGCAGTTGGAAACACTTGGGTCAGGTCCTCAAAAACATTTTTTTGGTAAGTTTAACCCTAAAAAGGACAAATTCTTTACCTAATTTTCACAAGTAATCAGTTTCAATTTTTCTTATGGTCATTTGATTTCCATAAAATTCACCTCTCCACAGGTATCTTTTTAAGATGTCCCTATTTTGATAAACTTTTTAGATTTCTGGATCAAGCAATGGGAACCTATAGTGTTACACACTCCTAGGATTACATTAGAAGGTGTTTGGATCTATTTTTTTGTGTTTTAGACACTCTGTAATGCTGAAGTTGCAAAGACATTGCGCAACTGCTGTGATACATGATGTATATCTAATTCTTTCCCAAGATAAATACTGTGAATGCATGTTGATAACCTGAGAAGGGGGATATTTGCGTTAGATTGTTACATTAGAACTTGGTTTTACATGCAGTGGGGTAGGGGACAAAGAAGCAGATATAAGAATCCATTGGAAAAATTGGCCTCCTGGATCTAATGTTAAATTTTCAAGACAATGCGAAAACTGTGCATGTAATACCACTGTATGTTATATCATACATATAGAGTTCTAAATGTGAAGTACCTGCATTAGATACTTTATAATCCATGCTATTTAGGTTATGTATCAAGAGATTTTAAATGACTGCTCTTGATATCTGTGATTTAACATGCCCAGATGTTAATGTGGCATTCTGTGCATATCACAGCAGATTTCTTGTTTGTGCCAGATACTTCCAAGCTTTGACTAACAACATGGCCTTAGTAAGATACAAGGAAGTATATGCAGCTGCTGCTGAAGTGCTGGGACTCATTCTTCAGTATCTTGCTGAAAAGGAAAATGTGAGTACAAGTTTATTTTCTGAGAGCATTCTTTGCCATTTTAATTTTTATGGTCCTGACTGAAATAATTTTTGTGACATGCTTTTAAAGCAGTATAGGTATTTATTTACTTTTGTGAGTCTAGTAAATATTGTAGCATAACATCGGAGGGGGAGGGGTGGCTTAAACAGAAATGTCTTGTACTACAAACACAGGAATTGGCATGCTACATCTTAACAAAGGTCCAGCCAAGTTTACTGTGAACAAGATGCCACTGCAAAATTTTGGCAAAGATCGCTATCCTTAGCTGTCAGTTTGTTCCTGACATCTATAAGTAGAGATGTCCTGCTTCTGAAATAAAAGTGGTTCTTCATGGTCTCTGTGCCTGTGTGCAGTTTGTGGGGTGGGGATCTTGTGCCTGTGGTGATCCATCCATTGAATTTTCTAGAGCTGAGTAGCTTTTAGCAGTAGTCCTGCCTCTTTGAGTGCAAAGATAGGTAATGTCAAGAGCTACTCCCCTCAGTTCCTTTTCATCTGTTGTGTCACGCACTTCAATACACTAGTGCTGAGTAGCTCTTCTCTTCAGCTTTCCTTGATTCATCGTTAGACTTATTTCCCCCTCCCCAATTTCAGTGGCAGGAAGCCTAGAATGCCCTGTTCAAAAACTGCTTGTTTGGGGAAAAGATTCCACACTTGGACAGTCATTCATAGTGCCTTTTCTGCCTTGTTGAAGGTGATTAGGTGAACTCCTGCTCCATCTGCAAAAGATTCACTACACAAAGGCCTCAAAAACCATCTGTCTTGCCTTCACCTTTTCCTTTGGGAACATTCCTCAAATGTCACCAATGTAGCTGCCCAAAACTGCCTGCTTCATACAGCCTCCCCCTCCATTTGCAAGAAGTGGCCACTAGCTTCAGTCTTTGATGACCCATCCTCTTTGTTGAGGCAAATTTCCTCCCCATCGACATCAATGGCTAGGCCAGTCATGCTTCCAGATAAGGTACAGTATGAACAAGAGTTGATTCCAGCCCTGCCGACACCAGGCAGGTCGATCAGTGCATTACATCCAGAGGATGTAAGAGGAGTGTAGCCTATTCGACCACCTCCAGACAAAAGAAATGGGCTAAGACGAGGAGTGCCCACCATCAACAACTTTAGTCCGAAGGTTGACCCACAGTACCAGCAACCTCTTAAGCCTATCATTAGGCTTCTCTGGGCCCTCCATTCATGGTCAGCAGACATAATTCTGCTCAACATGACCAGCTGCCCAGGAGGTACCTTGTACACTCCACACGGGGTCCACTACACTTCTCTGGACAACCCTCCTGCCAGCCTTCCAAAGGGAGATTTGCAGAAGAGCCAGTTGCCACCATGTCAACAACCAGGTTTTTCTTCCATGCCCCCAATCTACCAACTCATTTATATATACAATATACAATATTGCATATACAATAAGAGACAAGGACATTAAAACAGGTTTGGCTCCTTTCTCATGGCAGTCGCGTCTTCAGGTCCATGGCACATCGATCTCAACCGTCTTTTCCCCAGTTCTGTCCTCTCACTATAGGCTGTCTCTGGTCCAGGAAGATGCGTACTATTGGAATCAGCATTACCGAGATGACTTGGACTGATCTCTGTACTATTCTTGATATCAAGAAGCCTTCCCAAATTCACACTCCACAGATTCTAGCTGCTGTGCTTACGACCCTGCATGAGTCTAACCTCTCATGCCTACTTGTTGGTAATAGTGAGGGATATACCTTACTAGCAACATGACTGATTCTACAGCTTGTTCTATCACTTTGACAGAAGTCATACAACCTCTGGTTGGTAGACTTGATTGATGTGACCTACAAAACTTAGCCCTTGATGGTTCAGTCCTGTTCTCCTAAAACTGTTTGAGCATCTCACGGCTGTTTCAGGGCATCTGTCTGCAGAACTGCAGCCTGGACACACCTGTCTACCTTTATCCAGCACTACCATCTGGACTGCAGGGCTCATGCAGATGCGTCGTTTGGATGGGCAGTATTGTCTTTTATCTTAAGCTGGCCTGCCCCACCTCCAGCAGTAAACTAGCTAGTCACTTACTTGTGTGAGGCACAGAGACTGTGAAGAAGGAGGACAGATTGCTTACCTGTAACTATTGTTCTTCAGGTGGTTGTCTGTGCACTCACACAACCCACCCTCCTCCCCTCTTTCTGCAGGTCCACTTCCATATGATGGACATCGAAACTGAAGGGAGTAGCTCTGAAACTGAGGGGAGTAGTTCTTGGCACTATTTATCTTTGTACCTAAAGGGGTGGTGCTATTGCTAAAAGCTACTTAGTAGAACATTCCATGGGTGGATCTGTGCAGGTGCAACCCCCGCCCCGTTTGTGTAATGGCACATATGACCACTCAAAGAACTACAATTACAGGTAAGCAAGCTGTCCTTCCATTTCTACTGTGGTTGATAGGCATTTAAAAGGCTGGCATTCATGATATTCCCTAATCTTGTACAAGTCTTGAGGAAGCTTCTTGCTAACAGTAGTAACAATCATTTTTACTAAAAATGTTGGCCATTGTCAAATTTTGACTTTTACAAGTGTGTATTGATATGTTCTCTGTTTTTTCAGATAATGGAAGGTCCAATTTATGACTTTATCATAAAGCAACTAAAACAACACCAAAATACCAAAGATGACAAATTTATTGTGTGCTTGAATAAACTGGCAAAGAACTTTCCACCTCTTGCTGATAGGTATATTAAAATTATGAATTGCCCTATACTGTAGAGCAGTTCAGCTATGTAGCTGTGTTATAACTTGTCATGCTTTCTGATTCTTGGTTATGGAAAGGTTTATGAATACGGTCTTCTTCCTGATACCAAAACTTCATGGAGTGATGAAAACTTACTGTCTGGAAGTAGTACTGTGCCGTGCCCATGAAATAACTGATTTGTATTTACAGTTGAAGAGTAAGGAGTTCACACAGATCATGAATCACCGGTAAGTAAGGGCATAACTAGCCCATCTTTCTTGTAAGTTCTATGCACATATAGTACAATCTGTTAGAAAATGCTTCTGTATATATTTAAACAAATAAGACTTGCTCAAAATAATGCTTTGTATTTTGGCATTTATTTATTCAGTTTGATAGGCTCAGTTGATAGATTCAAGGAAGGATTTCCATATTCAGTTTTTTAAAAAAAGATGTTGAAAGTCTGGCTTTGTTGCAGTTTTCTATAACTAAAGCCCTACTAATTGTTTATGTGTTGTGGTTATTTTTAAATTCTGTATACTTATGCTTTTTAGACTTCATAAAAGTATCTTCTGAAATTAAAATCAAATTCTTGAATATACTCTTTAATTGTCTACATATAGAAGTTCAAAGAATAAGGAAAGGAGTTTTGTTTATTCTAGAGATGATGAAAGACAAACAGTCTGTTTGGATATAGTATACAAGATGCTACCTAAGCTGAAACCAGCTGAAATAAGAGAGCTTCTTCCTACAGTGACAGGCTTCATCTCACACCCTTCACCATTATGTCGGGGGAGAATGTATGATATTCTCATGTGGCTGTATGATAACTACAGGTAAGGATTCAAGCACTGATATGTTAAGCACATATTCCAAGAAACTCTTTCTGTTCTTGAAAAACTCATAGAACCTGCCACATGTTCCATTCAGTTATAGGCTCGCTGTAAATTTCTTAGTGTCTGCAGAGGCAACCAGAGAAACGTACACTCCTAGCCACTTTTCTTTATCTGCGTATTTTATCTCCTCCTCTGAGATAATGGTGCCTGCTCTTTCATTTCTTAGCTCCCTAAGACAGGTCCTGTGTTGGGGGATTGCTTTTTGGGCCTTGGAGGCCAAGCTGCAGAGTAAGGTTCCTAGCTGATATTCTGAAGGAGTACTCTGAGCATTCCTTTTCTGTGGTTGGATTATACTTATGCCTGACTACAGCCTCATGAACTCTACTTCTGCTGTATAAATGGTTGTCTGCTCTTTTTTCAGAAGTATCATGAAAGGCGTAAGAGTGTTAAGTAGTACACATGCAGAGGGCAACATCCACCTATTTCTTTTTCTTAAGGAAAATAAGAAAAATAAATAATAGTATGAAGAAAATCAACCAGCATCTCCTAATTCCTGTCTGCCTGTGGTATTTCCCATCTCTCTACTTATCTACAAGGAAGCATTAGAATTTTTACCAGTTAGATTTGGATGAACATTTGTCTGTTACTCAGGAGATACATGGTGTAATATGCTATGATATGACAGGTTCTAACATGCTTGACCACCCACTTCATGAAATATTTGTGTGTATTTGTATATATTAACCTGTACATGTATGCACATACCCAACAAATGGATGTGCTCTTGAAAATGGTCAGAGTCTCTAGGGAGAATGTTTTATGGACAGTGTTTCATGGGGGATCTGTGAAACATGAGGGATGTTTTGCTCATAACAGCTATTAATAGAAAAAGAGAAGTTGGATGCTGGGAAATTTAAAAAAATAGCTTGAAGCAAGAAAATCATTGATAGAATAGGTGGAGGGGTGAGTAGCATAGAGACTTGAGAGGAAAAGTAGGTGGAGAAAAAAGTGGTGGGGAGAGGAAGATATTATTTGTTACTGCTAGAGCAAAAATCTATTGAGATCAGAGCTGAAGCTTAGACTAGCCATAGGAGGCAGTAAAGGCTGTGTACTAGTGGCAGAAAAGGCAGATAAAAGCAGAAATTTTAAGGAGACTGGTGGCTTAGGTGACTAGCAATAATATCTAGAGGTAGAAGGAGCCAAGTGACAGGCTGGAACATTAAGGGACAAAATACAGATGCCTGTTCAGTAGAGAAGGTTGGGAATTTAGGAGAAGAGACAAAGATGACAGATGGGGTAAGAACAATTGCAGAGTAGTTGAGGATTGATTTCGTTTATCTACTAAACTACCTAGATCTGTTGAACACCTCTGAAAGGTCACATCTATTACTCCTTTCAAGTTCCTTCTCAAGATTCACATTTTCTAAGTAGCCTCTGGAAAATCTCCCTGGTCCCTACATCCTGCTGTACCAAAGCTAAAATATTCAGCTTGGAATGTTACTTCTAGGAAGTATTTCATTTCATTATTGGTTGCAAAACCTCCATGCTGACCCCCAATTATTGTTTACCACTGACATTGCTGAGAAAACTTTCTAGCACATTGTGTACCTCAATGTATGAGTCATTACTTTCTAAATCATATGATTTATTGGACACAATTGCATATAGGCCAGAATTGATTGAAATTTTGCACTCACAATAATATGTTTATTGTTGATGCCTTCTGAATGCTCTTTCTGTATTTCAAAACTATTTCTAAAGCTGCCTTCTAGGAAGTTGCTGCTGCTGTGCTTGTGGGGAAAGTGTTTTCTGTGGGCCACATGTGGCCCACAATGTCACATTTTGCCCCGGACTTCCTACACATCACTAGGATTCTGTTTTTTGTTTAACTACCCAAATGATAGCACCTCCAAAACTCTAAGGGGTTGATACTCTCATTTTGCTGCATTGTGGGCCTTCCTGCCACTCTCACACAGTGTGTCATCACTCCAAAAATTGCTTGCTGATCTTGTCTGTTCTTGCTCTCTTGATATGCATTCTGCCTGCCACCAACAGAGGGCATGAGGCTGACATAAAGTAACATGGCAGACAAAAGCCAACAATGAATTGCATGGTAGTGTTCTTTCTGCTGAAGTAAAATACCTGCTAACAGGAAAAAGTCTCATTTCGAAGCTCCGTTCTTAAGCCTTTGACTCTTGCCTCCCCACTCTTGTCTATTTTCAATCAGATTTTTGTACTAAGGAACTGTCAGAGCTGTCGTTTGTGAAGTGCCATGGACACAGATAATGTTGTATAAAAATGAACATTTTCATATAAAAATATATTCAATTTGCTTATGGCTTAATGAAGAGATTGCTTATCAATCTCATTGACTTCACAGAATAAATTTGGTGTAACGTAAGTATTCAACAGTTCTTTGTATGAGTGAATGAAAGAAGAGTGTTGAACTGTTCTTGTTCTTTTTTCTTCTCCTTAATGTTTAATCAGAGATCCTGAAAGCCAGGCAGATGAAGTGTCTTATTCCGTGTTTCAGATGGCAAAAGAAATTCTGCTTCAAGGATTGATTGATGAGAATTCTGGACTACAGTGAGTAATATATGGTTGAGTTTTTGCTGTTAAAATAAGTTTTGCAGTAAAAATGAGTCCTGATTACTGTTTTCTCCCAGAAATCAGAATTTTCTTTCAGTCTGTGTTAGATTGTTAACGAAATAGTAGGACATCATCAGAAAGCTTTGCATATTTATCTTTGGGATGTGGGCTATTTTTGTGATAATACATGCAGTAGGGATCTAGCAGTACAGTCCTGTTGCATGTACACTGAGAAGTAAATCCTGTTGCACTGAGTGGGACTTACCCCACAATAAGGGGTTAGAGGAGTGCAGCCTAAATAACTTAATGAATTCTGAACTTTAAAAAAGGCTTGTACTGGGATTTGGACCTAAGAGTTGTGTTAGGATAAATTTCATCAAACAGACTGTCATGGCACAAGGCAGAGTAAGGCAACCACCTCAGGTGGCACATGCTGAGGGGCAGGATTGGTAGCCAATACTCCTTACTTC
This sequence comes from Iguana delicatissima, assembly GCA_948472985.1. Classification (NCBI taxonomy): domain Eukaryota; kingdom Metazoa; phylum Chordata; class Lepidosauria; order Squamata; family Iguanidae; genus Iguana; species Iguana delicatissima. The sequence continues at coordinate 154,925 of CAOKZL010000109.1, forward strand.
ACTCAGTTGCATGCAGAGCTGTGTGTGTCACATGATTTATCGTATCTCCCTTAAACTAGCTCCCATCATGGCCTCCTGTCCCTGTGCGAATATTAATATAAGATTTATCTGTCAGTCTAATTTGCTTCTGTATGTAGAATTCTGCTGGACACATCTTTTCTGTTGTCTCGGGCAGCAGAATGTCTCACAGGCCCAGGCTCCACACAAGCTTTTTCTTCGCATGATAGGGCAGTTCTTCACAGCCTTTCCCAAAGAAGAATTTTGCATACAGAAGCTCTCTGTCTATACAAGATAAAAACGAGTTTTGCCAATAACTTCAGATCTCTGTTTTCATGCTTCTTCCTTGATAAACTTATAAATAAGGATATTTTAATTTTTTAATTTCAAAATTGTTTAGTTACATGTATGTCAGCTCACAGAGTTATTGTACTGTGGTATGTTTTTCACAGGAAAATGTGTATATCTGCTCTTTTACAGATTAATTGTTAGAAATTTTTGGAGTGATGACACTAGGTTACCAACAAATACCCTTGATCGTATGTTGACTTTGTTAAGTTCCTTATATTCTGTCAAAATTGAAACTCAGTATTTGAGTTTAGCTACAAATTTTCTTCTTGAGATGACCAGTAGGAGCCCAGATTATTCCAGGAAAATGTTTGAATATCCTCTTTCGGAATGCAAATTTCAGGTGAATGTGTATTTTTTTGTAGTGCAGTACTGATGGGATAGTGTTAAGGTTCCATAATCTGTCAGATGCAAACCAGGCAAAATCATTGAACAGTTGTTTGATTGTATAACTTGTAATACAATTTTGTAATCTAATTCAGTTCTTTATTATATATGAAAGAAGGTGGTAATTTTTAAAGTTATATTGTGGACATTCAGTATTTTTACAAAGTAGTAATCTACTCAATAGATACATTTTTCATTGTTATTATTGACAGTAACTGATGACTGTTCATAACTAATTAGAGGTGGTAGGAGGGGCCAAAGGGGGAATCAATGAATGTAACTTCCTTGCACCCCGGTAGATCTATGCGTTCTGTGAACAGAAAGAACCTCTTTCACCCACAGAGCAGTCAGTCTGGATCTAACCCATACCTTCAAAGGTGTATTATGCTGGCTCCATTTCCACACATAATGTTGAGTAGCAACAATGAAGTCTCTTTCCCATTTAGTATGATAAGTGTAGCCAAAGATCTTATTTCATGAACACTCTACATAACACCTTAGTAAATCCTTAAATATTTTCTAGCAAGAATTGTTCAAAAACTGATTTTGAGCATATTTAAAAATGAGTGACTGTTGATTAGAGTGAAGGCTTTGCACTCCCTTTGCACTTTTGTTATTACTTCCTAATATCAAAACTTCTAAAAACAAAGTATTAAAAATTAAATAATTACATAACAATAAGAGTATCCTTACTTTGTAGCTTACCCCAAAAGTTTGGATCTGTGATTTCCTTTCATGAAATACTAATGAGATATCAAACTGAATTTTTGCATTCTTGTGTCCAGTTCAGTTATTTTATTTTGAAATTATTTTAAATTTCTATTTGATTTTTTTTTTAACACAAAGCTCAGCAGACATCTGAGGTTATTTTAAAGTATGATTTCAGCTCCTTGTTTCTCTTCTCCAGGATTTTGCTATTGACTCAAATTGGCGGTACCGAAGTACCATTCTTACTCCTTTGTTTGTGGATACCCAAGCTTCCCAGAGCTCCAACAAGTATCACTCACAGGAAGGATCCATGAGAGGGCAAGTGCGAGCTACACAACAACAATATGAATTTACCCCCACCCAAAACATCAGTAAGTATCTATATTATCATGATTTGGAAGCATGGATATGTGCATGAATAAATTTGTTAGCTTTTAATATCCAGTACTGGAATTTGGCTTGTGCACAAGTGGTGTCTAGTATAAGCAAAGTGGGCACTGTCCTCCCTTCATGCCGCTGCTCCCTAAGTACCTTCAAAAAACCTCTGGAAAGCTGGGAAATACTGTGGAATTGTTTTTTTTTGATTACCCCAAGGATTGCAGAGAGGAAGGGCTGAACTTTCCAATACTGCTGCCAGCCATCACATTGGGTTTAGAGTTAAAGTGCCTCAATATTTGCTTGTTTTTGATTCAGTATACTAATGTAGCTAACCTTAAGGGAATTGCTAAATGTTTGTGGAGTTCATGTTTCCTTTTGTATCATTCAGCATGTTTGTATTTGCATGTGGAATTATATACAGGTGTACCCCAGTTACAGTTTGGCAGCAAAATTTCTTCTTTCAAAGGATTTTCACGCCTGCCTCTTCCCTTCACTTTTCCTCCTCATCCTCTGTCTAGCTGAAAGCTCATGTTGGGAAAATGGTGAAGGAGATTTGGAGAAACACAGACTTTCAGTGTCTGGTTGCAGCAAAGTGTGTCTGTAGTAAACGGTACAATAAACAGAGCTTGATTTGGGAAAACTTAATCTACTGTAGCTGTGTGTGTGCGCCTGCCTGCAACAGGCAAAGTAAACTTCAGCTACCTCAGAATTCCTTATTCAGTAGGCATGAATGGCAAAACAGAAAGGAAAAAGGAGAGCATATTTGTCCCACCAGCTACTACCAACATATTTAAAAAAAACGGCATAGACCTAGAAGTCTGGCCACCAAAGTGGAGATCATAAGAAAAATAGGGATTGGTGAAAGAAGAAGTAATCCATAGATGCATTCTGAAAGAAGCCTTCATGTTAGCCCTTTAAAGGTTCAGATCACTTTTTTAATACGTATATGCAAGGGTTACTTGACTTGGTGTTTGATATAACATATGCATGTTGTTAATTTTAGAAAAAGAAAAGTTCATTGAAACATGCTGAACTCCTTTTCTCTTTTGTGATTTAGAAACCTACCTTTGGTGATAGATTTTCTGTTAAAGATGTAATACTCAGGAACACATCTACTTTGTTAATTGAAGTATAACTGTACTGGAAGACAAGTATTTCTGAAACAACTAAGCTTTCATATTTGCATCTCTTCCAGTACTCTCACCTTCATTTAAATATCCTTGGTTGTAGCTGGACTGAAGACTACATTGGTGAGAAAAGGCAACTTGGATCATGAGTATTTTACCTGTGTAATGGTTCTTTCTGCTTATTCCAGGTGGGAGAAGCTCTTTTAACTGGCTAATAGGAAACAGTGTTGACACCTTTGCAGACTACACTGTTTCTTCATCTTCAGAGTCCCTGTCTTCATCCATGCTTCTGGTTAACAAACGGGGTGACAGATCACACAGAGTTGGCTTCAAACCCTTAGGTCCTAATTTTGGGAAGAAAAGGCTAGGTTTGCCAGGAGATGAAGTGGACAGCAAAGCTAAAGGTATTATTCATGCTTCCATTGGTTTGTCCTTGCAGATGTTGTTGTTACCTGAGATTGTTAGCATCTTCTTCAAATGGGAGCTAACTGGCTCTTGATCAGCAGTGCTGCAACTCCTTCTCATCTGGGTAAAAATGTCTGTCAGAGCAGGAAATGACTGGCATTGGTGGGGCAAAAGTCTCATGGACTTTGTAGCATGATATTGTCAGCATCACGTTAGGAGATACTGATCTGGTAGGCAACTCAATATAAAAATGGTATTATTTACAAAGAATAATCAAGAGAAATCGATACCAAGAATGAAAAAAGACAAGTTCATTTCAAGAACCTGGAACATTGTAACACAACTATTCCGAAATCAAGATTCCAATTTTGTCAAATTTCATTATAGGTCTTAAATGATGCTGTGGATGACAGTTCAGATTCCAGGTTCTAATAAGTAAGATTTTGTGTGTAAATTAAATTTTGTTGTTTGAAATAGAATTTTGACTAAATTGAAAGTAATTTTCCTTCTGTGTGTATTAGGTATAGATGAACGGGCAGAAATTCTGAGACTACGGAGACGCTTCTTGAAGGATCAAGAAAAGCTGAGTTTGATTTATGCAAGAAAAGGTGTTGCTGAGCAGAAACAAGAGAAGGTTTGTTTCCTGTTGTATCAGTCACAAGTGCAGGCTTAAAAAACTCCTTTTTAGAATTTCTCTACTGAGGTATCTCTTAAGGAATAGAATGTACAGGTGTTTATCTCATTGAGACAGTTTCATATTTGAAATGTCCAGGTCCTCCATTGCTATATTCCATATTAGTTCAGGAAATTTTTGAGTTTTTGCAATTAGAGTTAGACATGGCCCTTAATCGTGACATCCTTCATAGCAGACTTCAGCCCTGACCTCTGTCTTACCTCTTGTCAACAAAGCTCCAATTTTCTCACACTTACAAGTAAAACTTTTTTTGAGATGAGCACCTCGACTTTCTCCTGTTTTCTCCTGATCGATCCCCATCTTGGAGTCTCCATAAAGTTTTCAAAACTCTTACGAAGTCCACTTTCAAACCAGTAGATTCAGTTCCTCTCTTCACGCTCTTTCTCAGAGTTCTTTTCCTCATGGCTATCATTTCTTCCAGAAGAGTCTCTGAGGTGGCTGCTCTCTTGGCGGGTTCTTCTCACTATAGTTTTATTCAGACTTTGTTCCTCTTTGGTCAAACTTGAGCTTTTTGCTCAAAGTGAACTCATACTTCCATGTGTCCCAGCCCTTAGTTCTTCCTTTCTTTTGTGCTCATCTCACACATACCCTGGAAGAGGTATCCTATAATTGGATGTCTGAAGGCACTTAAAAATTGATATCAGGCATTCAGAAAATCAGAAGCCCATTTTTGTTTTTCCTACCCATGTAGCTGGATAAAAAAGATCTGTCTGTATGATCACTAGATGGCTGAAAGCATGTGTTTTCATGATATTCAAGTCCCTTGGTACTTCTAATCCATGAAGTATTACAGCACACTCAGGCAAGTGTGTAGCCACAATGGCAGTGTTTCTACAAATGCACCCTTGGAGGAAATTTATAGAGCAGCTGCTTGAGCAAATCATCCACTTTCACTAAGCATTATAAGTTGGATAGGTTTGAATCTGCATGGGCTTTTATGATAAGACAGTTCTCCAACAAGTAGTATTAACCTAAATTCTGTTCAGTGCATTTTTTTTCCTTACCACATTTTCCTTGCTTCATAGACAGGGACTAGGGTATTCCCATTCCCGGATGGCTTCTTCTCTGCTGATACTGAGGTTTCTTCTTAAATTAAATACTATCTTTACTTTCTTTGTTCTGTCTCTGGGTTCTATATGGAACTGCATGGACTAACAGTAGTTCCATGTAAAATCAAAAAGACTTAGACTGAGCCATATGAACCCTTCCCTTGCCTGGCTGGCAGATAAGGCTATTCCCAGTGTATCATTCTCATATATGCATTGCCTGCTAATATATTCTCACTGGGAGGACAAATAAAATGTAACCAATAAAAGCAAATAGAAATAGCTACCTTCCTGCAAACTTTCCAGGGGTAACAGATTTTCCTACTTGACTAAAAACAAAGAAAAAGGTAGTATCTGAAGATAAAAGAGAGATACAATTCAAAACAAACCTTTCTGCAGCTTGCATTTAACTGTTATGATTTTGCAAACCACTTCAGCACATACTCATTCAAATAGTTCAGTTGCTGTAGGAGATTTCACTTTGCTCTGCTCTTGACAGAATTTACTTCTAAATTCTCAATTGCTGCAGGAAATAAAAACTCAGATGAAGATGAAACAAGATGCACAGATCACTCTCTATAGGAAATATAGACAAGGTGACCTCCCTGACATCCAGATTGAATATAGCAGTCTAATCACTCCTCTGCAAGCAGTGGCACAGGTATTGCTATCTGTTCAGAATTTCCTGATTATTTTGTAAAGCAGTTTTGGCAAACCTATTTTAAAACTGATATCATTTCAATTTGATATTATTATTCTTAAGCTGTTTCTGTAAACTGTTACTGTTCAATTATTTCAATTACTTCAGAACTGAGGTGTGATGGCAATATTTATTCTGCTAAATGAGCATTTAAATATTTGTGTCTTCACTGGGTATTTGGCCTCCAGACTTTGTTTTCAGACCTTGCAGGTCATTGCAGCCTGGAGAGATACAGATTTCCTTCAGGGCTGTGTTTCATGGGACACCATTCAAGATCATCAAAGCTGTGTAGTAATGTAGTATGAGGTCCATTTCTTACTCTTTCCCTGATAGCTTTTGAGAGGATATGACTGATGTCCACATCATTTGTGTGTTGTAATACATGGTTTGTTAAAAAGCCTCTGGCTTCTCTGAAATCAACAACAATAGCTGTATATGTTACTGTAGTACTACTCAAAATTAAATGGCAACAGCTCTATTGTGTATTACTGTAGGGAATGAAATATAGAAGATGGCTCGTCTTAAAAGCAATACAGCCACAATTCCTTCTATATTCTTTAAGACGATAGAGGATATCTAGGAGTAGATAATACTTCCTGCTTTCTACAGGGACAGAGCTATCCAAATGACTTCATTATTTGGACTCCTTTATTGAAGGGGAAATAGCTGTTCAAGTACAGGGCTTTTCTGGGCAAATGGTAGCAGTGAGCTTCAGTTTTTCCTCACCTGGATATTTTTTTGTCACGGTAGCAGTGAGCTTGAGTCTTTCCTCACCTGGATATTTATCTGATCCTGACAGGTCAGTTGCGTATGTTCTCTTTCTCTCTTGGAGAAGAGAGCTAGCACTGGGCAAAAAGAAGACCACAAGTACTAGGTTAGTTTCTCCTAAGCCTTCCATTTCTCTGACAGTAATGAAAATGATGATATGACTACAGTAAGAGAGCCTTACTTTAAGAAAGTGCAAATGTGCTAACTAGATATCTGCAGTTCATTATGGTTTTTCTGGTTTCTCTTCAGATCATATAAATCTTTCACTTTTTACTAAGGAATCCTGATCAGTTCTAAAAGGATTTTGCTATTTGACTGTAATCCCATATTGTTCAGAGATTAAAAGGAATAATATCTTTTGCATATTTTGTGACACCATATTATTGACCACCATTTCATAGGGTTGATGCCACTTTCATTTGATACAACAAAATATTCATATCAGTGTTTGTAAGATACTAAAAACCTGTAAGCAAGAACTGGTAAATTATTATTACAGACCATAAAACCTGACAGTTCATTGTGAAACATTGCTTTTCCTCCAAAACTTGTTAAAAAATCCTTTACATTTGGTTCACCTTGCTTGTAACACACTCCAAATGTAGAAATGATGTGCATTTTTCTGTGCAATATTATTGCTACTATTTTTACAACAATTGGTTATCTGCATTGTCAATTACAGAGGGACTCTACACTGGCCAAACAGCTCTTCAGCAGTTTGTTTAGTGGAATTCTGGAAGAAATGAAAAAATCCAAGTCTCAGCCAGAGAAGAACAGTATCATCCAGCAACTGGTCCAAGACTTCAACCACTTTCTGACTGCAACTGTGTTGTATTTTCCACCATTCATAGCTTGCATCCAGGTAGTACATTCTATGTTGTATTTGAGAATTCATAATCTTGTTTTGCCTTTTTTTTATCTTGTCAATAATATACATGAAGACAAGCTAAAATGATTAGATCCCCATCCAATTTGGCCTCACAGTTCCAGCCTTTGACCTTCCATCACTCACCATGCCCTTTTTACCCTTAAGATCGCTCCCTGTGTCTGGGAAGGTGACCGCTATGTTGGACAATGGGTGTGTTGATGCTTGAGTCCACTGTGGTAACAGTATTCCTGGTTCTCCTAGTTAATTATTAAATTAAAACATCCAGTCAGAAATACAGACGATCAAACCAGTAAAGATTTGTTATACAACAAAGAAAACAAACATTGAACCTTATGCTTGTTCCATGTGCAGTACACAGTAACCCCTTAGTTTCAAACAAAGTAACGCTTCTCTCTGAACTCTCTCCACATTCTTAGTTCCCCCAAATTCTTTTCAAATCTTATCAATTACTCTCTTCCTAACTGGCTCCGACTCTTTCTGACTGGCCCTATCTAACCCTTTTATAGAGGAGCCTCTGGTGTTCATATTTGTTTCCCATATGCCCTACTCACAGCTTTCAGTGAGTTTTGATTGGCCGTCTCTGTCCAGCCTATCCCAGTTTCTTGCTTCGCACAACCCTCCTTCAGAGGTCATTGCTCTAAATGAGGCTTCCACAAGTGTCACTCAGGAATATACTAATATTTATCTTAGACAAAAACAAAGTAGGTTCTAAAGCACTGAGACAGGATAGAGCTTAGAAACATTTTTAAGTGAGTGACTATATGTACCTTAAACATGTATTCACTGCCAAAACAATGACAACTGCTTAATTTCTCATTTATGTAAATATATTTGTGTCTTCACAGCATAGTTTTGTGCATACTTTTCCCTTTTTCATGAGGTAGAGAAAATGTAGGAGGTGTACATTACTCTCAAACAAGATATTATACAATGGGGTGGGAAAGAGACCAGATTAAACCTGTGGTGGTTAGTTTTTTGCTATTATGGCTTTGGTTTATTTACTGTAACATTATTCTAGTATCAAAAAGCAATTGCAGTAGCTAATAATGACTTTGCTGTAATAGGAAATGAGCTACCAGCACAAAGAGCTTCTAGACCTTAATGCTTCTACTGTGAGCACCAGCTGCTTGGCAAGTTTACAGCAACCAGTGGGCATCTTGCTTCTAGAACAAGCTTTAGTTTACCTTTCCTCTGAGGCAGAGGAGCCACCGTCCAAACGAATGCGTGGGAAAAAAGAACTTTCACCTGATGTGACCAGATGGATTGAACTTGCCAAGTAGGTTTTTTACCCTAACCTGGAGAATAGTTTTAAAACTGCATGAAAATTAATGCTTATCAAATTAATTGTGATGATTTCTTCTTAACTAAATTACAATATGATTAATGGAAGGTGATAGTTGTCTCTACATTCACAGCAGGCTGCTCTTTGTTATGCTTTATAGTTAAAATTTTGTATGTTGTAATTCTAGTCAATTGTGTAAGGAAAGTGGCATTTTTATGCCCAGCTGTTTATAGAACAGGCATCGAGTTATCTAGCAGTTCATTAGCAGTGCTGTTGAATTAGCGCCAGTGTGGTATAATGGAATACTGGGAGAAATCCAGGCTCAGTTTCTCTACTCATAATTACCAAGAGTCCTCATTCCCATACCTCAACCCTTGAGGGGCCTGAGTACCTGAGGGATGCCTCTCCCCATATGTGCGTGCTCAAGGATTAAGGTCTGTTAGGGAGGTCTTCCTCCATGTCCCACCAGTCAGATCTATACACTGTGTTGTGCCATGGGAGAGGGCCTTCTCACTTGTGGCAACCCAACTGTGGAATGCCTTCTCCCCAGACACTTGAGATGCCAACACTCCTGTCATTCAGGCACCAAGGTAAAACTTTGCTGTTCAGCAAATCCTTTTATTGTTTTAAACTATTTAACTTGTTTTAATGCTATCTGTAAGCTGCCCTAAGATCTTTGATATAGAGTGAGGTTTAGGCGACTTCAAGGCATGCATGCAAATCAGTATTTTGATCCTGATGCTGATACATTTTTTGTGATAGATTTGGGAACAAAAGAGTCTTTTCTAGAGGTATGATGCACACATACAGCAAATCATGCACTGTGTCCCAAAAGTGTGGAATATGACTACAGAGTGGAAAAAAGCAGCTTAGAGATAACTATTTGGAGTAAATAGTGCAAGTTTTATAATAAATATCTTACAGATGAGAAGAAGCATTAGTATATCAGTCTCCAACACAAAGGTGGGAAGCCAGATGTAGATGAACTACTACATACATCCTCCATCATCCTTTATCAGGCTGGTGAATATGATGAAAATTATCGTATAACATCTAGACAGTCACAGGTTCTCCAGGCTTGCCCTAGCACATGGTTCATTATATATTTCTAATAGTCTTAACACAGAGAGAAAAAAAGGTGGGGAGGATCAGTGTTTTCCAAAGAACAGTTAGACACAGTACTACAGAAACAGGAAGGCAGGATTGAAAGCCAGATCCAGTGTAATTGACACTTGCTGTCAATCAGTGGACCATGTAGGTGGTATAAATGATACATTCAAGGGAATAAAAGGAGGAGAATGAATCTATCCAAGAAGGTATGAGAAACACAAAAGACCTCACTTCTGGTTATTCTCTGATGCTTGGAAACTTGAAGTGCATAGAACCTACCTTCTGGTCTCCCAGCTTTTGACTATGAGTTCAAATTGGGGCAATCATCCTTGGAGGGAAGAACCAAACCCAAAGTGGCTGGGTGATGGCAGTAGACTATAAAATCCAAGCTTTGTGTGTAAAGAAGGCCCTTGTGGTTGAGCTTCTTTGTAACATTAGTCATAAAGATTTATATCTTTCAGCCCACCTTCATGTGTCAATGGGAATTGAACTCCTTAGTGGGAGGGTGGATGAGGTATAATAAATACAGAAACTTGCATTAATCTGTTATCAGAACTATCTGACATGTAAATTATTCTGATAATCATGGCAGGGAGTTGGACTGGATGGCCCCTGTGGTCTCTTCCAACTCTACATTTCTATGATTCTTTCAGATATAAAGGTATTAATTGTACTTTATTAATTATACTTGATTATTTTTTTGCACTTTCTAGGCTTTACCGATCTATTGGAGAGTATGATGTGTTGCAGGGTATTTTCAGTGGAAAGATTGGCACTAAGGAAATTACTCAGAGGGCTTTAACAGCTGAGGCAAGAAGTGATTATGCTGAAGCAGCTAAACTTTACGATGAGGTACAGTTATGTTCTAAACTTCCTCGTTTTCAGATTTATGAAGAAAAAAATGTTTAGTCTGGATATAGATTTTTAAGAAACTGTAGAAATCATAACTTCTCCTTTGATCATAGTAATTGTCTTTGTGACTAAAGGATTGAATTGCAACTAAAAATATTTAGATGTCAGGAAGGCTTTAGTGGTATCTTTCAAAGGGATAAGAAAAGTTAAAAAAAAAAAAAAGAAAGAAAGAAGGAACAGTGTGTAGACTGGAAGAATTACCCATGAGGTAGGTTTGACTCAGAATAATTTTAAATGGACTGCAAAAGATGTCAAGAAAAGTTCTATTAGTGTCTGATATTTTACCTTGTTAATTAATTGCTTAGGAGATAGAGCAGATCCATGTAGTAATTGCACGTGTTAGAATAGTAGGAGTGTTGAGGTATCTAGAACTTAGCGTTCTTAAATGAGCACATGTCTTTGTTTTTGAAGATCCTGGGAACATTTTTAGCTTCTCTGAGCTCTAGTTCTGTTTTGTGGAGTTTGGGGGAGCTGTTTTGGGGAGTTACAGCTCAGGAATAGAACCTTTGGTCCGTATGCACAATATATAGGTCATCTCCAGGAAGGCTTCCAAACTGGCAGTTTACCATTCCTTTCCCACTCCTGACCTCCTGAAAACCCCAGAAGAAAGGGCTAAAAACAAAGAGTTCTTCTTCATCGTCTCTGTGCCTCACACACTAGGAGCTTTTGCACATGCGTGGTACCATTCGGAAAATTCTAGAGCTTAGTAGCTTGGCGGCAACCCCCCCATGCCCCTACTGAGCATGCTCAGCCCACTGAGCAACGGTCTCCCTTCAGTTCTTTCTCGTCCGCTGTCGCATACGGAGGTTCTGAGTTTAGCTGCTGCCTTTGGCGTTCGTTTGCAAGTCTGTTTTTTTCGAATTCGAATCAGTATTGGATTTCGTCTTTGGCTTTGTGGATTGGTTTTGACGACTTGGTGATTGTTCCCATTCTCTGGGACCCCTAAGCCCCGACTTGCCACCCCCCTCATCTTTGTCTTCGTGTCTTCAACTCGTCGCTTCACTTCTTCTCTCCCTGGCTTTTGATTTCTATGTCGGCTCTCTTCAAGCCTTGTGAGAACTGTGATCGTAAGGTCACGCTATCCGACGGGCATAGTCAGTGTCTCCTGTGTTTGGGCAAGGCCCACAACACCGAGGCCTGTCCAATCTGCAGAGAGTTCACTGCGCAGACCTTGAGGAACTGCCTAGCCTGCCTCAAGTCCCACTGCTAGGAGCAATCTCTGTCACCACAGGAGTTGACCCCGTCCACCTCGAGGATGTCTAAACCCACCTTGAGCCGACCTGCAACCACTTTCCCATCGGAATCAGCAGCTGCTGACCCGACCACGTCGATGGTACCGGCCTTGGTACCGTCACACCGGGCTCCGACATCAGCCCTGCCAAGGATCCCTAAGATCTCATCGGCTTCGGCTTCAAGGGAGGTCCCTGCGGGCTCGCAGGGTGCTAAACCATCGAAAACGCTGACCGCGGCTCAGCGCAAACAGCCTGCCCCCGCGGAGCCATCCCAAAAAAAGGAGAAGAAGAAGAGGAAGGAGAAGGAGAAGGAGAAGCATGGCTCTCCGGCTAGACCTGTTCCTCCTACCCCTCCTCCGACTCAACTCCATGAAGACCCCGAGCGGGAATCAGAACCCCAGGAGGTCCTGGCGGTTTATGATACGGAAGAGACTGCTGGCTAGGTGGCACACCTCGACCTGCCTGTCCTGAGAGCAGCGGTACCTCCGCCCGGAGGCTGTTCCGGTAGCTCCCCAGGCCTTGTGTCACGACTGAGGTTCCGAGGGTAGAAGCGCCTCTCCGATACCGGAATGGAGGGTCAGACAACCTTCCCCAAACCATCGGGAAGCCTATCTGGAACGGAGGGAAGCCTATCCAGAATGGAGGGAAGCCTGTCTGGAGTGCAGGGTCAGACAGCCTTCCCCATGCCACCGTGAGGCCTACCTGGAATTGTCTGCACCCCCCCGAGGCTCGCCCTATTCCTCCGCCTCTCATGCCATGAGGTACGGGCAGGAGCAGACCTGGAAGGAGTACCTGGCCTCGTACCGGTCATACTCACCTTCCTACAGGAATCAGTACCATCTCGATGTGCGGCAGTGGTCTCTGTACGGTCGCTTCCGCTCGCCATCGCATGGAGCCTACCACTCACAGCGTGAGCGCTCACCTTCGTGCTCCCCGCGAAGATCGCCGCTCCATTGTCAATCCCGTGAGCGCATGCCTCAATACTGGGCAGTCTCTCTGCCTCCGTGGGTAACCTCTACAAGTGTCCTGCCCGACTTCGGAGGCTGTTCCGACACAGACCACGACCGCTGTTGCCATGGTCACTCAGGTGATCCAACACCCGGTGCCTGCGGTCATTCCTCTGATGAGGGCTGCCACACCTCGGACGACTGACGTGATGCCTCCGCCAGCCAAGCATACCACCACTGTCGCCCCGACGGTCACCCTTTCGGTACCGCCCCGCCATGAGTCGGTTGAGAGATCACCGGACAGGTCGCTGGACAGATCTTCCATGGCATCCTCCCAGGACGAGTCTGACTCGGAGTCCAAGGAGTCGATGCCGGAGTCACATGAATCCCTGCCTTTGGCCTTCGGGGATCCAGCACCAGAGTCAGCTCTGGAGGATGTCAAACAGTTCTTGGCCATCCTCCTTCGAATGTCAGCGGCTCTGGGTCTGAAGGTGGCGGAACCAGCCCCGGTGGTGCAGGACCCAGTTTTCCAGTATGTGGACACCCGTCCACCCTCAACGGCTGCACTTCTGTTGCTGCCCGCCCTGATGGAGGCCCTTAAACATCCATGGGCCCAGCAGGCTTCCGCCCCGCCAATACCGCACAGGCTCGAACACCTATATTGAACCCAGAGGGAGGACGCCGAGTTCTTGTTTAACCATCCTCTACCAAACTCGGTGGTTGTTGAGTCGGCCCAGACCAAGGGAGGCACCAGGGCACATACAACTCTGCTCGACGGAGAAGGACACTGGCTCGATACCTTTGGGAGGAGATTATACTCAGCTTCCTTCCTTATAGCTAGAGTGTCTAATACCCAAGCCTGCCTGGCGGCCTACCTCCGGAGCCTGCTGGACAAGTTCCATCCTCTCTTGTCCACCATCCCAGAGGAGAACCAGGCGAGTGCCAACCAGTTTTACACCGAGGCGGTGGCACTCGCCAACCAGCAAATCCTCTCCTCCAGGCACTCTGTCGAGGTTGTCGCCCATGTCATGGTGGGCTCCGTAGCCTTGCGTCGATACGCTTGACTATGCTCGTCGGGTCTTCAGGAAGACACCCAGAAACGGATTGAGGACCTCCCCTTTGATGGCAAGGAACTCTTCAATGTGATCACTGATGAGGCCATGGACCACATTGTCAAGGCTCAGCTAACAGCCAAGAAGATGGGGATCCATCAACCTCAACAGTCCCGCCGCGGCTTTGGCACTCGATCCGCTTGGCACAGGTTCTCGTCATTGAGCTTCCAGCCGCGCTCGCCTTGGCACCGTCGCGGACTTCAACTGCGTCCTCCTCACAATGACCTCCTCGAAGCCGCCATACCTCTTCAAAGAAGTCGTCGCCCAGGACCAAGTCCCGCTTTTGATGCATCACTCAGGATGCCTCCACAGCCAACCTTCCATCTGCCAGCAGCCCTCAAAGATCGTCCCAGCCTGGCCAAACACCTCGCCGAATGGCGCTCAATCACCACGGACTCTTGGTTTCTAACCATCATCCATCTTGGTTACGCCATCGAGTTCTTAAGTATTCAACTGCGAGGCGTGTTCTATTCCACCCCGGCCAGCCTGGCGCTGCTGGAAGAGATCCAGTCCCTCCTGCAGAAGGGAGCGATCGAGGAGGTCCCGCCATCGACCACTACTACCGGCTTCTTCTCCCGGTACTTCACCGTACCGAAGTTGGACGGGACCTTGCGACCCATTGTGGACCTCAGAGGGGGTGAATGAATACATCCGCCCCAAGAGGTTCAAGATAGTCACGTTGTCGACGATCCTTCCGTTATTTCGTCGAGGGGACTGGTTCGCATCCATCGACCTGAGGGTTGCCTACTTTCAGATCTCCATCTGTCCGCAGCTCAGGAGATACCTTCGCTTTGCGATCGATGGCACCTGCTATCAATACAGGGTGGTACCGTTCGGCCTGTCTACCGCGCCTAGGGTTTTCACGAAGTGCATGGCCCCAGCGGTATCCCACCTGCAGACGAAGGGCATATCCATTTTCCCTTACCCCGACGATTGGCTGTTGGTCATGTCCTGCAAACGCAAACTATACATGGACATTCACAGGACTTTGTCCCTCCTGACCCGTCTGGGTCTCCGGGTCAACCTGAAGAAGTCCCACCTCGAGCCGGCGAGAGTGCTCGACTTCATCGGAGCAACCCTGGACTCGGTCTCTGCAAAGGCTTACTTGCCCCTGGAGCGAGCTCGTACCCTCCGCGGGGCCGCGTCTGCTGTCTTCAACACCCTGACGACATCGGCGAGGAGGATTCAGCAGCTCCTTGGGTACATGGCTTCCACCACGACCGTCACTTATCTCTCAGGACTTCGAGCGTGCCCGCTTCAACACTGGTTCATCAGAGTCTTCAACCCACTCCAAGACGGCCAGGGGCTGTGACTTCGACTACCGCCACAGGTACACCGCTCCCTACCATGGTGGCTCTCCTACCGCTACCTTCTGTCAGGGATGCCATTCCGACAACCAACTCCTCAACTCACGGTCACGACGGATACCTCCCTGTTCGGGTGGGGAGTGCACTGTGACGACCTCAGAGTTTGGGGACGCTGGACTGGTGAAGAGACCGAGCTACACATCAATGCCCTCAAGCTGCTCGCCATCTGGAAAGCTCTGAGCGCATTTCGCAACCTGGTCGCTGGACGGGCAGTCCTCATCCTGACGGACAACAGAACAGCCGTCTGTTATGTCAACAGACAGGGAGGGACTCACTCCACCACGCTTCTCACCATTGCCCTTCAACTCTGGGAATTGTGCGTGTCACTTCGGGTCCACCCGATTGCCGTCAACCTGACTGGCCCAGAGAACACCACAGTGGATGCCCTCAGCAGGGACACCTCCTCCCATGACGAGTGGTCCCTCGCAGATGAGGCGTTCCAGAGGATATGGGAGTGCTGAGGTGAACCCATGATCGACCTCTTCGCTACCACATTGAACGCGAAGTGTCGCCGGTACTGCTCGAGAGCCGGCAGAGGACCAGGCTCTCTCGGCGACGCCTTCCAATTCGAGTGGACCGAGGGGTTCCTCTATGCCTTCCCACCGTTTCCTCTTCTGGGCCGAGTGGTCACCAAGATCTTGGTGGACCGAGCTGACGTTGCCCTCGTGACCCCGTACTTGCTGAGGCAACACTGGTTCGGACCCCTATTCGAAGCTGCTCAGGGTCGACTTCTCAGGCTACCGACAGCGCCCAATCTGTTGTCTCACTCTGACGGTTGTGTTCTCCATCCCGACCTGCCGCTCCTGGCCCTCCATGCCTGAAGGATAACACCCTAGACGACCTGGCCATCCAGGACGTCGTGACTGTGGCCAGGAAGGAATCAACCCGCCGCAACTATGCCTACAAGTAGCAGCAGTTTGTAGCCTTTGCTGAGGCGCGAGGCAAGCCGGTATCACCTGTCGGTCTCGGTACCGTGCTCCGCTTCCTGCTCCATCTTTGACAGCAGGGACTCGTGTTTTCTTCTTTGAAGGTCTACCTTTCCGCCATCGTGGCTTACCAACCTTGAGGCTCTCCATCGGCAGCTCTCTTCCGGGACACCACCATGAAGCAATTCATGAAAGGCTTACAACATCTATACCCGCCAGTATCACCTCCGTTGCTGCCTTGGTCACTGTCCCTGGTCCTTTCCCAGCTCACGCGACCACCCTTCGAGCCCATGGCCACTGCTGATGACAGACTCCTGACCATGAAGACGGCCTTCCTGGTAGCTGTCACTTCTGCCAGATGGGCCAGTGAGCTGACAGCGCTGCGAACCGATGAACCTTTCCTGATGTTCCATTGGGACAAGGTAGTCCTTCGCCTGGACATTTCTTTCCTGCCTAAGGTGGTGTCACACTTTCACCTTAACCAGGACATCATTTTACCTACTTTTCACCCGAACCCGATGACATCTCTGGAGCGGTCCCTACACTTTTTGGACGTCCATCGGGCCTTGGCGTTTTACACCCAACGGACTGCAACCTTCAGGGAGACTCCACACCTGTTTGTCTGCTATGATCAGCGTCGCAGAGGCCACAAGGTGTCCACCCAGCGGTTCTCCAAGTGGGTGGCCCAGGCAGTCCTACTGGCATACGAGATGGTCAAGCAGCCTCCACCTACCCTGCTTCGGCCCCACTCCACCAGAGCTGTGGCATCCTCAGCAGCCCTCCTGCGAGGTGTGGACCTGCAAGAACTTTGTTGAGTGGCGACTTGGTCCAGATCATCAACCTTCGTGTACCACTACCGACTGGACTGCCGGTCCCGGAGAGATGCCTGGTTTGGACGAGTGATGTTGGCCTCTGTACTCTAGGATCTGACCCACCGTTCTTCTGGTAAGCTACAAAATCTCCTAGTGTGTGAGGCACAGAGACCACGAAGAAGAAGAACAGGTTGCTTACCTGTAACTGTGGTTCTTTGAGTTGTCATCAGTGCCCTCACACACACCCGCCCAACCGTCCCCTCTTTCTCAGGTCCCTTATCGGTGTCAGGACCCTGGAACTCCAGGACACAAGCTCTGAGTCTGAGCCAGAGTCCCTGGAGCCTGCTGCACCAGCACAGCCCACTCCCGAGGCTGCCCCAGGCACAGAGCCCTTGACCCCAGTAGTCCCAGCAGCAGAGCCAGGGGCTGCCCCAGACCCAGCCCAGCCAGAGGAGTCGGATAGTGAGTTTCAAGAGCAGGTGCCTACTTACCAGCAGCATCGGGAGCAAAAGAGTGCTCTCAGGAGGTCAGAACGTTTAAATAAAAAACGCCAGGCAATCAGGGCCCAGCTGCGATAACACCTGGAGGAGTGGTCTGCCTATAAAAGCAATCACTCAGCCTTGGGTCTTTTGTCGGCTCACAACTGACCATTCTGGGCGAAGTGCTTGTTGTGGATCTCAGCTTGGCCTCCTGAAATGCTGCCCGACCTGCTGGAACGTCGCCACCTCTTGATCCCGGACCAGCTCTGGTAACCTTTTTGTTCGGACAGACTTTGACTGTGTGCTCGCTTGGCTGTGACGTAACAGCCAGGGAGTCTCCCTGCTGCCGGTATTTACTACTATTTTTCCTGTTCTGTTCTGCTGAAGTAAAGCCCTTTAATTTATTCTCTGCCTTATCTGCAAGAGACCTGTAGCCGGCTCCCTTGGCTGCTTGCCAGGCCTGGGCGTTGACAATCGGCAGACTTTAGAACTGAAGGGAGACCGTTACTCGGTGGGCTGAGCATGCTCAGTAGGGGCATGGGGGAGGGGTTCCTGCCAAGCTACTAAACTCTAGAATTTTCCGAACAGTACCGCACATGCGCGAAAGCTCCTAGTGTGTGAGGGCACAGATGACCACTCGAAGAACCACAGTTACAGGTAAGCAACCTGTTCTTGCTGAAAAAGCAGAGATGTATACTACAAGCAGATCAAAACTGGCCTTGTTCCTGACACAGTTGCCCTCCTCTGCTATAGACAATACTGAGCAACGTGGACTGATGGTCTCATTTGATATAAGGCAACTGTCTGTATTCCTGCTGATGGTGTGTTGTTTTTAAAGTTGTCTGATACATCTTTGCTCATATAGGCACTTTCTACACAAGACTGGCCTGATGAAGAGCCAACAGAAGCAGAAAAGGATTTTTGGGAACTTGCATCTCTGGAATGTTACAACCATCTCACTGAATGGAAGTCTTTAGAATACTCTTCAACTGTTAACATTGATAATGGACAGCCTCCAGACTTAAATAAAACATGGAGCGATCCATTTTATCAGGTTTGCAAGTATATCTGTTTATATGTATCTTTGTCTCTTTGACTGTTTTGAATGTGTTCATTATACCAGAGTGCTAAGAAATGAATCCTGAACTCCAGTTATATCTTAGGTCCAGATCCTTAGCGACGAGATTTATCTGTAGATAGTAAACTGTCAAGCAGCAGCTATTGTTTAGATTTTGATTGTGCAAATTGTGTGGGTGTAATTAAATAGCCCCTTATGTATTGCTCGTGAACTGCAGGCCCTCCTTTCCCTTAACAATTCTGCTTAAGTGGTTAAAAAAAATGATAGGCATGGATGTACTGTGTAATACAGAATTTGGTCCTTATGTTTATGTCCCACATAACTGACCCCTGTGTGAGCCTGCCCAGACACTGAGATCATCAGAAGAGGCCTTTCTCTCAGTCCCACCACTGTTGCAAGTGTAGTTGATGGGAACACAAGAAAGGGCCTTCTCAGTAGCTGCCCCTAGACTCTGGACCTCCCTTTCCAAGGAGCTCAGAATGGCTCCCTCCTTGCTGTCCTTCCATCAGCTGGCAAAAACCCTTTTTATTCCAACAGGCTTTTAAAACAAAAAGTTTTCAAGGAACTGGCAAAGGGCTGCTGTATTATTTTAAACTACATTGTTTTTAATAGCTTTTTATCTTTTTTTATTTGTACTTTATTCTTTAAACTGGAGATTTGAATTGTTTTAATATGGTGAATAGTTTAATTCTGTTTTAATGTTCACTTTTTGTACGTTTTTATTTGTATTGCTCTTTTAAATGGTAATTCAAAATTTAAGTCCCAATTTTGGGAGAAAAGTGGGATGCAAATATAATAGTAATAATAAGTTTACAACCATATGAATAAAATAGTTCATATTTTTCTTCATTTTAGGAAGTGTATCTACCATACCTAATTCGTAGCAAACTGAAACTTCTCCTTCAAGGTGGAAATGACCAATCTTTACTGACATTTGTTGATGAAACTATGAAGACTGAACAGAGGAAAGCTCTTATAGAAATGTACTACAGTCAGGAGTTGAGTCTTCTCTACATTTTGCAGGATGATTTTGACAGAGCCAGATACTACGTCAGCAATGCTATGCAGGTGTTCATGCAGGTAGTATTCAGAAAAGTGATACGAGTTTTTAGACTGAGTAAATACAGTGTTGCTAACAAGGCAGTGTTACTGTATTAAGGTTCCTGCATGATTATGTCACTCAGAGGTTTTGTTCTGTACTCTCTATTTTATGAGGAATTAAAAAAAGGTATAACAATTAAGAGGTAAAGCATAGCCCAGGGAAAGATCAACTGACTGTTGGATAGAAATTCAAAGGGAAATGTGTTTTCTCTTACAGAACTATTCCAGTATTGATTCACTGTTGCACCAGAGTCGACTTACCAAACTTCAGTCAGTTCAAGCTTTAACAGAAATACAGGATTTTATCAACTTTATAAGCAAACCAAGTAAGTTTTTCTCCCTTGACATAATGTTCCCACATATATTTAATGGACACATTGTTATAGTAGACTTGTATGTTCAGAAAAATTTAGAGCCTAGTTCTAGTAATATTCTCCTTTCCCAAGAATATGTATGTCTCTTTTGTTTGCATATGAAAAAATGCATGTAGCAGTTAATACTCTTACATACCACATGGTATGATAGTGGCTCTTGCTTGGTATTCTGTTCCTCTTTTTGACTAATCAGTTCTGATCAGAGAGACATGCAGCAGGATTGTAATGCACTATGGTTGTTAGTCTTTTCAGACAAATGGTACTTTATCCTGCATTAGGAGATGCTTTTGACATTCAGGAAGCTGACAAAAGTGAGCAATACAGCTGATGTTTATAAAACAAATTTACACAAACCTGATTTATTGATCAGTTACTGGTCATATTTTTTACCTTGAATTTAAATATGTGGGTGTTATACTGCATTGTCTACTTGTAAATGTAATTTTGAGCCTTTTTGTGTTCTCCCTTAACATCCTTCTCCCACCTGATGATTCATAGATAATATAGCATTTCAGGCTTCCCTTAAACGACTCCTCAATACTTGGACCAGTAGGTATCCAGATGCCAAAATGGATCCAATGAACATTTGGGATGATATAATCACAAATCGGTAAATAGAAGTTTTTCTTGGTTATCTATGATTGCTTATGCTTGTTGTATGCCCAAGAATAAGGAGGCCAGAAACAAGAGAGCATCAAAAATAGAGAATGTCAAAGGAAACAGTTTTTTGTATTTGATAATATATAGGAGACTTTTAAAATAGAAATTTCTGCAAAATGTTTTCTTTGAGCCCCTGAAAAGGCCTCAAAATATTCATATCCTGAAATGCACTGGGTTTTTTTAACACCTGAGTTGCTGAGATTGTTTGGCTCCTTCCTGTTTGCAGGCATTATTAAGTCCGGCATCTTGCTAGAGGCATAAACCAAAGGGTGCAAGCACAAGGGCTCTTGTCCTATGACTCCTTAGCTTGGGAACACAGCCTGGGGTGCAACAGAGTCTTGCTTTGCTTGCTGAATCCAGATGGTACTGTGCATTGGCCTTGGGAAGCTTTTGCCAGATCATCATTTTTGCTTTTCAACTAAGAAAATAGATTACCTGTTCAATAGAATTCCATAAGGCCAGCTTTGGCTAAATATTGGGAGTTCTTTAGACTAAACTGATTTGTGTGTTTGTTTATAATAATTTGTTCTGTATTTCTGGTCAGCCAAATACGTATTCAGAAAATATGTATTCGGAAAATACGACTGACCATTTCAGTCATAATGGTCAGGAAGAGATATGGTGGTAGAGGTAGAAAAGGCAGTGGAGGAGAAGGACAGATATTTTGTTTCTGTTTCTCATTCTGGTTTGTCATCCAGCTGACAGATTCCTAAAATACAGATTCCTAACTATTCTAGCAGAACCCCATCAGACCATAAAGTATTGCTGCTTAATGCCAGGTCAAGTAACTGGGAAGAGCTGCATGATCCAGGACTTGATCCTGGACAAGCAAGCTGACCTTGCATGTATAACTGAAACCTGGTTAACTGAAGAGGGGCGTGTCAGCTCGACCCAGTTATGTCCACCAGGTTTCTGGGTGCAGCACCAGTCTCCAAAGTTTGAGTGTATACACCTGGCAATAGGGCAGCGAGACAGGATGGGGGTCCTGTTGGTGTACCATCACTCTGCTGTCCTGCTGACTCACTGCCAGAACTGCTGGAGATGATCTCAGAAGTGGTGTTAATTTTCCCCACACTTACTGCATTGGGGGATTTTAACATCCATGCTGAGGTACCCACATCAGGGCCAGCTCAGGATTTCATGACTTCCATCATAACCATGGGCCTGACTCAGTTAATATGATCTCCGGGTAAGGGAGTTTGAAAGAACCCTATTGCATGGACCGATCACTACTTGATATGGTTTAGATTTGTTAGAACTCGTAACCACTGCAAGGGCAGTGGACCCATTAAAGTGGTCCACCCCCAGAGACTGACGGATCTAAAAGGATTCCTGAATGCACTGGGAGATTTTCCAGCTGCTAGAGTTGATACCCTGGTTGATCTGTGGAAAGAGAGGTGACCTGGACACAGTTGCTTCTGTGAGTTCTTTATTTGGTCGCAGATCATGGGCTCCGTGGTTTTCTGAAGAGCTGAGGACAATGAAGCGCTTTGGTAGATGATTGGAGTGATGGTGGAGAAAGACTCAGGATGAATCTGATCGAGTTCAGGTTAAGACTCATTTTAGAACCTTTGCAGCATTGAGGACAGCATTTTTGTCTGTTTGTTTGTTTGTTTGGCTGCCTCTGTTACGTAAACTCAATCTCATCAAACTTAGCTATTCTGAGAAGTTCAAAGGCTGTTACATTCTAGACCCTAGGCTGCTGAGGAGAAGCCATCAGAAAAGTGCTGTGACAAATTTGCTAAATGCTTTGTGGAGAAAATTGCTTGAATTCATTCAGACTTTGACTCCACATTGAAGGTAGCATCTGTTAGGTAACTGAGACATGTACTTGTGTGGTTTTGATGGATGAATTTCAGATTGTTCAGTATGATGATGCAGGCAAGTTGCTTGGAGAGTGAAGCCAACTACTTCTCTTAGACTCATGTCCATTCTGACTAATTAAAGCTGCCAAAGAAGGACTGGCCTGGTGGAGGCTGTAAATGCTTCTTTGAAAGAGGGCTATATTCCAATCTCCCTAAAAGAAGCAATTGTAAGACCTTTGTTGAAGAAAAACATTCACTGGACCCCAACTCCCTAGGTAACTGCCAGCCAGTCTCTTTAATTTCCCGTTTCTAAGTATTGTCCTAGAGTGAGAGGTGGCAACACAGTTCCAGGTTTTCCTGGATGAAACAGATAACCTTGACCTATTCCAGTCTGGGTTCAGGCCTGGGTAGGGGACAGAAACAACCTTGTCACTTTGGTGGATGACCTACATTGAGAGTTGGATTGGGCGGTGAGTCATTATCGGTCCACTTTGATCTTAAGCAGCATTTGATACCATGGTATCCTTCTGAGTTATCTGGCTGATTTGGGACTTGGGGGCATTACTTTGCAGTGGTTCCTGTTTGTCTTGACTTTGCAGCTTAGGGGTATTCTTGAACCCAGCACTGCTCCTGGAATGCCAGGTTGCTGCGGTGGTCAGGAGCAGCTTTGCTCTTTCTTGGGGTGTGCCAGCTGCACCCTTTCTTGGGGAAGGCAAATCTGGCCACAGTAGTTCATGCCTTAGTTACTTCTCAGTTAGAAAACTGTAACACGCTTTACATGGGGCTGCCCTTGACACTGCAGTTACTGCATAATACAGCAGCCAAACTGGTGTCAGGTGTGTGTTTTAAAGAACTTATAACATGGGTCATGCAAGAACTACACTGGCTTCCAAGTTGCTTCAAAACTCAATTCAGGGTGCTGGTATTGACCTACAAAGCCCTAAATGATTTTGAGCCCAAACAGTAATGTTCCACATGACACACAGTGTTTGAGATTGCTATTTTAACTGTTTCAAAACTGGATTCAAGGCTTATTTTTAGGAAAGAGTATTTTAATGCATTTTTAAGATTTAAATTTAATTTATAAAATATAATTATATTTTATTATATTTTATTTTGATTTGTTCACCACCTCAGGAGCCAGTGTGGGCTGGGAGGTGATACGGATATATTTTAAATAAATATGTTTCATTGCCTAGGATGTCTCTTTCATAGTGGGCACACCCGGGAATATTATGTTCTCCCAATGAAATAATTTCCTCTTAACATGAGAATCAGGTGAATGATTGTATAATTGGGGGCAGAAGGTGGCCACTCAGTAATTATAAAAGCATCTGCATTTGTAAATTAAAATTTTTAAGTGACTTTCCAAGGTGTATTTTGAGGTGGAGGATGTAACATGTTGCTAGCCAACTAGAGCTGTGCCAAAATAGCAGTGTTTTCTATGAACAGGTGTTTGTTTTCAGGAGAGAAACAAGAATATGGATATAAAGGAACCAAAAATGGAAGTGACAGTAAGCTATTCTTAGTGAATGCGTGGATGGTTCATTGGAGCAAGGCTCCATCTACTGCCCCCACATTACTGTGTATTCAGCAGAAGTCTGAATGTGGAACCTATGTACATATAGGTGTGTGCGTATGTCCTTCCTATCAGACGTCTACAAAATATATGGAAATCCAGTGATTAAGCTACTAGTTCTGTCAGAGCTGAGGTCCAGTCTCACTCTGCTCCGTGTGTTCCTCCTGTACGTGGAAAGATTTTGTTTGTCTTTCAGTGAAGTGTGATTGAAATAAATTTAGATGTGGAATGCTAGGGTACCCATTGAAAACAAAAAAGAAATAAGGTTGAAGGCATTGGTAGGGAGTAGAAATGATCAGCTGATAATTTATTATAAGCATACTGGAGAGTGAGGAGTGGGTTTTCATGGCTTGTTAGGAACGGAAGTTTGCCACTTCTGTTTTACCAGTGGCTGTTTGTCAGACTTAGAAGATCATTCTTTAGAGTTAAATTACTGTAAGGGTTGTTAAGGAAAAGATGGACAGCTGAGCTATGAAAACCATACCAATGAGCTTAGATTAATATTTTGAGTCAATATAACACAATAACAATTGAGGTATCTTTAAGAGTGATTGACATCTGCAGGCCCTTCTTTGTCAATATTGTGTTTCTTTTAATTGTTGCAGGTGTTTCTTTGTTGACAAAATTCAGGAGAGGCTTCCTAACACACATCTGGAAGACAGCATGGAAATGGATGGTGCAGGAGATAGCAATTTAAAAATGGAAGTGGACAGTGAGATGGAGGATGCACGCTCCATGATTAGAAACTGCAAATTCACCATGAAAATGAAGATGATAGAGAGTGCAAGGAAACAGGTGGCTGTACCCTGTTTGTTTACTCTAAATCCATTAACCCTCAAAACATAGAAAGCAGATTTGGGAAAGGCATATCAAAAGTATGTTTTGAGTGCTTTGAGGTATCTAGCTATACTAACTGCATTCAGACATTGTCTTTTACAGGCACGTGTGTGAGACAGAGGAGGACTTAGTGATATAATTAAATCTTAATATGCACTATTGCATTATCTTCTTTTTCACACTTTCACATTGTGTTTGGGATTCTTTAAAACTGAAACATACAGAACTCAGACATGGAACAACTTACATGCTATTCATGATATGCTGTAAATCAGAATGATACAGATTAATCCATCAAGTATCATGGATTGATTTAATGCAAGAAAATCAGGTTACATGTGAATCAGTTCTATGAATTTTGTCTGCCCCTGCGTTCTCCAGTCAGTATAGAAAAGCAATCCATAACAATGCTGATTCACCTCTCATGCAGCCAGTTTAGAGGCAAGAGCTGCCTGATCTGTACTGGAATTCGCTGATTTCTCTTTCTCTCCTTTCACTTATTCAGCTCTGGTTTACACCCTGGCCAGGTGTTTTACCGTGGACTGTAGTGGGTATTTGCAATAAATGAAACACCATAATTTTTGAGAACTTAAATTAGATGGAAAATTCTAAGCTATAGAATTGCTTCTCAAATTATTCAGCCACTGTGTCTTCCTGATTTGGGGAAAATGTATATGAGATCATGGATCTTCAACAAGCAGTTTTGTTTTTATTTAAATTCTTAGAAAAATACTTGATTTCCTAAAAATCTTTGTTGGCAGACTGGGCTTCCTGTAAAGCGTATTACTACAAATTTGGTTCTCCTACTTTTTTCTTCCTACTATTAATTTACTGTTGCCACCGTAAAGGAAAATTTTTCTTTCGTATTGTTTGTAATACTGTTTTTTTTTTTCATCCTTTGAACTGTTAATACAGAATAGCTTTTCAGTAGCGATGAAACTTCTGAAGGACCTGCATAGAGATTCCAAGACTAGAGAAGATTGGCTAGTGAAGTGGAACCACAGCTATTGCCGATATAGCCATAGTCGTAGCCAGAGCCAAAGCTGTCCTGAACAAATACTTACAGTACTCAAAACAATTTCCCTACTAGGTACGTGTTCCATGTAGGATTCACAAACACATAATTTAGTGCAAATATAAAAGGGGCCACACTGGTTCTGACAAAAAGTCTGTCTAGCACAGCCATGCCCTATGAGGATAGACTTAGAGAGCTGAGTGTGTTTAGTCTGCAGAAGAGAAGGTTAAGAGGGGACATGATAGCCATGTTTAAATATCTGAAGGGATGCCATATAGAGGAGGGAGAGGGTTTGTTTACCGCTGCTCCAGAGACCAGGACAAGGAGCAATGGATTTAAGCTGCAGGAAAGGAGATTCCACCTGAACCTCAGGAAGAACTTCATGACAGTCAGGGCTGTCCGGCAGTGAAATATGCTGCCTCGAAGTGTGGTGGAATCTCCTTCTTTGGAGATTTTTAAGCAGAGGCTGTATGGCCATCTGTCAGGAGTGCTTTGAGTGTGTTCCTGCATGGCAGGGGGTTGGACTGGATGGCCCGTGTGGTCTCTTCCAACTCTACATTTCTATGATTCTGTGATTCTCACAGTGGCCAGCTAGCTGCTTATGGGAAGCTCACCATGTATATGAAGGCAGCAGCACCCTCCCACTCATATTCTGCAGGAAGCAATATTGCATTATGCCATTGGTACTGGAGGTTATTAAATATAGCTATCATGAATAGTAGGCCTTCATCTCATCCTCCATTCACTTGTTTATTCCCTTTTTAAAACTTTTCCACACTGGTGCCATAACTGTTACTTATAGTAGTGAATTCCATAGTTTAATTATTTATTGTGTTAAGAAGTATGTATTATTTACTCTGAATCACACACTATTTGGTCACTCTGGGATCTAGAATTTCCATACCATGCATAATTTTATATACCTATGATATGTCCCATCCCTCCATGCCTTTTTTCTAAGCTTAGAAAAGCTATTCCTTATCAGGACATTTTTCCAGCCCCTGATGATTTGTATAAGAGCATCACTTTTATACTATTTGATCCAACAGATGAGGCTAAGTCTGGCAGCTTGAGTACCCGTGTCTTCCGCAACCAAAACCTCCTCCTTGGTACTACTTTCTACATTATGGCCAGTGCGCTTTGCAAAGATCCACACTGTCTTGACCAAATTGAGGAAGAAAAAGCTAAAAAGGTCTTACTGCTTTCAGGAGAAAGACCTGATAATATTGAAAAGGTAATTTATTTTTCTCCTTAAAAGTGAATTGTTGTTGTTTACTACTTTCGAACTGGGTTCCAGATTGCAGACCCATGACTGGAGATCTGGAATGTCACAAGCTGTGGTCATTCTTGCAATGCCTGGAATATGGCTACACTCCTTGACATCATCTGGGCCATGCTCAATTGAGAGGGGTGAAGAATTCAATCTGGTACCCAAGGAGAGATTTATTTCCTCCTTAAAGTAGTATTTTGTTGTATTCTTCCCTTATTTACTGCTAATTGGTTTTATTGGGTGACTCCAAGCTCTAGGGCAGTGCTTCCCAACCTTTTTTCACTTTTGTACCCCTTGGCAGCCTATTTCCATAAATTGTTACCACCTCTCCTTGTCACCATGTTCTTTCTTTGAGGGGTAAAAAGCCTCATCAGAAAGCTGTGAGTTCTGAGGAGACATCCTCACAGCCATGAAAGAAATGGCAGGATGCCAGGCCCCTCTATCCCATTGTGCCCCCTTACCCACCTAGATGCTCTCTGTAGTCTGAGGATCCAGTTTGTTCCTGGCCAAAGGCAGGGGGAGGAACAACTCATACTCTGTGCCCCCCGATGGATTTGGGGCAAAACTGGAGGCTTCTGCCAGGTGCCCTCTCTCTTCATGAAGAGGGACGCAAGCAACGAGAGAAGAGCACATGCACAGAAGCCTCAAGAAGCCACCTAGTGTAGGCGGGCTAGGATTGCGGCAACTTGAATAGAAGTCTATGTATATATATGCACATGAGAGAAACCCTTTTTGTAAAAAGTTTGTAGGCCAGTGACAGCCGGAAGTTCAGCTTGTGTGTCACTCTTCTCTTTATCTCTGATCCCCTGTCCCCCCTCCCTTAAGGTTCTGGGACAGGAATGCCAAAGCTGTGGGCAATCTGCTTCAAGTTGTGATGGTATAAGATTGTATCAGAATGGCTTATACTGTATACTTTTTCTGCCATTATTCAGTGTACCCCTAAATGTCCTTGTTCATACTTTTGGAGGTACACATACCACAGGTTGAGAACCACTGTCTAGGGTATTGGAGGGAAAAGGTCTATCACTGTATGAACAGTGAGGCAGTGGCACGGAGCAGTAGATGATACTTGCAAGTGGTGGTTTCCTTCTTGAAGCTTGCTTCAAGGCCCCTCCATTAAGAGTTCTTCCAGTTTCCACTTCTCTTGCTTCTTCCTATGAGCCTTGTATCTTTGTTTCCTGCCAGCCCTCTACTTATGTATGTCTCTGTGCTGTGCTTTGTCTCTGTGCATTTCAAAACCTTATTTAAGGAATCATATATAACATTTGCTTTCTTAATATTAATTTAATTAGTTTTTGTTAGGCATTTTGGTGTACACTTCTGTGATAATGTTCCTGGTTTATTGCAATTTCAGGTTATTGCGGGTTTGAACAAAAGAGCTTTTCAGTGTTTCAAAGGGGCTGTGAAGAAAGCTGAAGAAGAGGTACAGTCCATTTCAGTTGAACACATGGATACAAATGGCATCATAGATGCTTATATGACATTGGCTAATTTCTGTGACAGACATCTTTGCAAGGAAGAAGAAAGCACAGCCGGTAAGTTAAAAAATGAGTTTATTCTATTTGTGTATCTCTGAATTATATAGATGGGAAGCAGTTTAAGGCCAAATTGGTACTGGTTTAAATGACCATGTTTTGATATACAGTGAACGTTAGCTGATAAAACATCAGATTGACTATAGTTTCCATGTTTACTCTGGTGTGGTGAGTACCAGTTCTTACCATGCTAATGGGATACCTTTTTTTCCTATGCTGAGCTGAGATGGTAAAGTTAACTCATGAAGGTTTTACATCCTGGAAGAAATAACACGCTACCTAGCTTTGAGGTGGTTACAAAAATAGCTGTTTACAATTAAGAAAACTGGTCTAGATCCAACTGTGCTGGTATATGATCATATGCATTTCTGTGTGGTGAATCACTAGGAGGTTTTCTCCACCCCAGAAGCTCCCCCTACACTTTCAAAATTTGCTCTTGATGACTAGGAAACTGTCTAGAATGTATTTCAAGCAGTGTGGAGGGATGACATTGGGAAAAAATCTGTCCCCTACAGGCAGAGCTGCTTGCATCAGTGGACTAGCATCGCTGGATTCAGGACCTTGTTTTAAATAGCAGTGAATTAGCTTACAGCATGCTTGCATCTCTGCACTGTGCGCTGATGTCATCAGTGCTATGTTTTTTAAAGTTCATTCTGGTCAGTCTTGAGTACCCATGAAGTCATAACTTATTTTCTTACAAGGAGAAAGTGATAGTATCTACATAGACAAAATAGTGAACATGGTAGAAGCGCTCTATTACAGTCAAAAAAGTGCTCAACCACAGGAAAATGGAGCAAAATATTTCTTTTATACAAGTTTTGACAAGACATTTTATGGTAACAGATAACGAAGCCTCTTAACCAACAGAACAGTATCATTTGTGCTGTTAATATTTTGTGTTTCCTTAGATACAGATCCTGTGGATTTGCAGGCATTCCCAGTCACTGTAGTAGAGAAAGTAATAAAAGCTTTAAAACTCAACTCAGAAGAAGCCCGGCTAAAATTTCCCAGGCTATTACAAATTGTAGAGAGGTATCCAAGAGAGACCTTGGGCCTCATGGTACGAGAGGTGAGTCTTTCCATCTCTATGGACAAACAAAAAGACAGGTAGGCTTTGACAGGAGATCAAATTATTCAGGATGGTTGGAAGACAAAAACAATTTTGAAGAATTTCAAAGGAATCTCTAGATTAAGTGAAAGAGCAATAAAATGACATTTGGTTTAGTATAAATAAATGTAAACTGTTACCTCTTGAGACTGAAAATCAAAATTTCATGTATATGCAGATGGAATCTCAGCTGGCACTGACTGTCCCAGAAAGGAATTTTAAGTCCATTGTGAATAGCTCAGTGAAAAAGACAATTCCATGTTGTGGTTTGTCAGGAAAAAGAGTCAAAAATAATATTGGCGAGCCTTGATACAAATCTTTGGTGGAAACACATTTGGAATAATGTGTTCAATTTAGATTGCAGTATCTCAGAAAGGAATATTACAGAGCTGGGAGGGGACAGAAAAAAAGCGAACAAAACGATATAGGGGCTGCAGCAGTTTCCTTATGACAAAATGCTTATAATATCACGGAATTTTTAGCTTTCCAAAAGACAGATGGCATGATACATGTTTATAAAATTATGCATGATGTGCAGGAAGCAAACAGAAAAGTTTTTGCCCCTTTTTCAAATACAGGAATGTGCAGTCATCCAATCAGAATGACTTGCAGGAATTTCAGGATGAACAAAAAGGAGTATTGCACACAGTGTATAATAATTTGCAGAGTTTGCTGCAAGAAGATGTGAGGCTTTTAGCTTAGATGGATTTAGAGGGGATTAGACAAATTTGTGAACTCTGTTAATGGCCACTAATTGTGATAGCTGTACAAAACCTATTGAATGCTACTAACAGCAGGGGAGAGTGGTTGTCTTTATACTCTGCATTGTGAACTTGCTAGGGGGAACTGGTTGCCCATTTTCCCAGACTGCTTTGGAAGATAGCCACTATGTTTCCAGGATTATGAGGCTTACCCAGAAGGACATTTTTCTGCCTCTTTTTCTCAGTAACAGCCCACATGATGATTTTTTCCATTTGAATAATAGAAGTCTGTAGTGGCCTCCCAAATGTACAATATACACAGTCACTTCATTTCTTGGAAACATCTGACAAGTCAAACTCCAGTGTAGTCTTAATGCTTGCTTGAATTGCCTGTGGAATTGTGTTGCAGATGCTGAACATTTGATTGCCTTTCTTTAACAGTTGAGCTTAGAAATCTTACGTCAGTTATAAAAAGCCTTAGACACGTAAGGCAATGTTCTTCTTCGTGGTCTCTGTGCCTCGTACGTTAGGAGCTTTTGCGCCTGTGCGGTGGCATTCGGAAGATTCTAGAGCTCGTTAGTTTGGCGGGAACCCCTCCCCCACGTCAGTACTGCGCATGCTCCTCCCGCCGAGAAACAGTCTCTCCTCAGTTCTTTCTTGTCCACCGTCGCGAACAGAAGGTTCTTCTTGTTGGCTTGTGCTTTGCTTGATTTTCTTGGCTTTTTGACTTCGGATTTTGGATTTTTGACTACCCCTCTCGGATTTTGGACTTGTCTTTGGTATTGTTATGATCGGTTTGACCCTTTTCTGGTTGTTTATGATTTCGGATTTTGGACTGTGTTTGGTGTTCTCGGACTTCCCCCCTTTCTCCTCACCTCGCCCTGCCCTTGTTTTATGTCGGCTTTGTTCAAACATTGCGCATCCTGTGGAAGGAAGGTCGCTCCTTCTGACCAACACGCGAAGTGTGTGTTCTGCTTGGGTGAAGGGCATAACATCCAAGCTTGCCCTGTCTGTAAAGAATTCACCCACCAAACGCTTCGTAACAGGGCTGCAAGGTTAAAATCCCACTGCTGGAAAGAATATCTGTGTGCTCAAAAACCTGAGACAGCATCGATGGCCGAGAAACGCCCGACCCCCTCTTCTTTGGCAGCAGCGGCGGCTGCCGCGCCCTCTACATCATCGGTATCAGTACCGGGCTCGGTACCGATCATGAAGTTGCCGAGAATTCCCAAAATCTTGGCAACTTGGGCGCGTGAAGATTCTGCGGGCTCGCAGGCCTCCACTTCCTCCTCCTCCAGGCCGCTTACCCTGGCACAGAAAAAGCATCCTGCCACCAAAGATGCTGGGAAGGAGAAGAAGGAGAAGGAGAAACGGCGCTCTCCACCAAAAGTGACTCGACCACCAACTCCGCCACCCACTCAGCCCACCGAGAAACCTGAACCAATGGAACTCCCTGAGGAAGAGGAGCCTCCGGAAGAACAGGAGATCCTCAAGGTGTCGGACGAGGAGCAGGCCGTGCCGGCCTTGCCCTCCCAGCTGCCCGAGCTCATTGCAGAGACTACCCCGCCAAGTTGCTGTCCCTCGGCAGACCGCCAGGAGGAGGCTGTGGTCAGGCAGCGACCAGCCTCTCAACCCGACGAATCCTGCTCTCCGGAGCAGCGGGCCAGGCCTCCATCCCCGCGTTACCGGGAGATGCGCCTGGAGAGGGCACACTTGGACTAGAGCACTGACTCCCCAGCAACCTACCTTGGGAGGTATGCCCAGGAGAATTTGTGGCACGAGCTGGCTGGCTCATATTATTCCTATTCGCAGTCATACAGGGACCAGTACCATCCAGATCCACGGTACTGGTCGCCATGACACCGGTCTCGGTCGCCACCGCAGGAAGCCCGCTACTCCCGCTATGATTGGTCACCGAAGGTCCCAGGAGCCCTCACTCTGCTACAGGGCTGTCTCACCACCCCCGCGGACAACGGCCACAGCTACGCGTCTGGCGCCACAGTCCGCCGTGGCCCAAACGACAGTGGCCAGCACGTCTACAACGCAGCCCTCGGTGGTTCCCCTGCAGGTGACCTCAGTACCGGCCACAACACCGGCCGCACCCACATCAATGCAGCCTACAACTCCGGTGGTCACCCTGCATCCCTTGGTCCGTAAGCCAGCTGAAGAGAAGGCGGTGGAGAGGTCGCCAACTCCATCAGGCGACTCCTATGAATCAGACTCCAATTCCGTGGAGTCGATTCCCTCGTCTCACGAGTCCCCTCCACTGGGTTTCGGGGAACCAGATCCGGAGTCTGCACTGGAGGATATGCGCCAGTTCTCCACAATCCTCCTCAGAATGGCCACGGTCCTCGGCCTGAGGGTGACCGAACCTGCTCCGCAAGCCCAGGACCCGGTCTTCCAGTACCTGGAGACCTGCCCACCGTCAACCACACCGCTGCCCTTCTTGCCAATGCTGGTTGAGGCAACGAAGCAACCGTGGGCGAAACCGGCGTCAGCGCAGCCTATCCGGCATAGGCTGGAGCACCTGTACAGGATGCAGAAGGAGAGCGCGGAGTTCCTCTTCAACCACCCTGTCCCGAATTCGATCGTTGCCGAGTCGGCCCAGCCGAAGGGAGGCAATCGGGCGTGTACCACCCCGCCGGACTGGGAAGGCCGGAAGCTTGATGCCTTCGGTCACCGCTTCTATTCGGCGGCGTCCTTGGTGGCCAGGATGATCAACACGATGGCATGCCTCGTGGCCTACTATCAGAATCTGCTGGACCGACTTGCACCGCTCCTAGCTGACCTGCTGGAGGAGTCACACACCTCAGCCACTCAGATCTTCGGCGAGGCCGTCGCTGTAGCTACTCAACAGATCGCCACCTTGAGGCACGCCGTGGAGGCCACCCCGAGGGTAATGTTTGGTGCCGTAGCCCTCCGACGTCATGCATGGCTCCGGTCCTCTGGGCTCCAGGAGGACAGCCGTCGACAGATTGAAGATCTTCCGTTCAACGGTGAAGGGCTCTTCCATACCTCCACGGATGAGGCCATGGATCACCTCGTCAAGGCCTGGCTGACGGCTAAGAAGATGGGCATTAACCAGCCTGCCCAATCCCACCGCAGCTTCCAGCCAAGATCTTCGTGGAGAAGGTCCTCATCCTCTGCATACCAGCCGCGGTCTCCGCGATCGACCGCATCGAGACCATCATCGTCTTTTGCTTCATGAAGACTTCCTAGGTGGCGCCCATCTTCGTCGTCGAAGAAGTCTTCCTCTGGAGCGAAGACCCGATTTTGATGGTCTTCGCAGGACACCACCTATGCCATCTTTCGCCCTTCCAGCAGACCTGATCCATCATCCGAGCCTGGACAGGCACCTTGACCAATGGCGGGAGATCACTGCGGACTCCTGGGTACTTACCATCATCCGCCTGGGATACACCATCGAGTTCCAGGATATTCCGCCACGGGGTGTCTACTACTCCACCCCGGCCAGCTTGGCTCTGCTGGAAGAGATCCAGTCCCTCCTCGAAACGGAAGTGATCGAGGGACTCCCGCCTTCAGCCAAAACCACCGGCTTCTACTCGAGGTACTTCACGGTACTGAAGGCAGACGGATCCCTGCAGCCCATCCTAGACCTCAGATGGGTGAACTACTACATCCGCCCAAAGAGGTTCAAGATGGTCACGCTGCCCTCGATCGTCCCCTTCCTCTGGCGAGGGGACTGGTTTGCGTCCATAGACCTCAAAGACGCCTATTTCCACATCTCGATCCGCCCGCAGCACAGGCGGTACCTGCGGTTCGTGGTCGACGGCACCAGCTACCAGTACCGGGTACTGCCGTTCTGCCTCTCCACTGCGCCGCGGGTATTCACGAAGTGCATGGCTCCCGTCGTGTCCTTCCTGCGGACGAAAGGCGTCTCTGTCTATCCCTATTTGGATGATTGGCTATTGGTGGCGTCCTGCAGACAGAAACTTTACAAAGACATTCACTGGACTTTGACATTGCTCACTCGGCTCGGACTCAGGGTCAACCCCAAGAAGTCCCATCTCGAACCCACCTGGGTTCTCGATTTCTTCGGGGCGACCCTCAACGTGGTATCGGCGAGGGCCTACCTACTGGACGAGAGGGCGTGGACGCTTTGTTGAGCAGTGTCCGCCGCCTTCTGGGCTCCGACGCTATCAGCCAGGATGACACAGCAGCTCCTCAGCTACATGGCCTCGACCACCGCCATAACCTACCTCTCCAGGTTGTGTGCACGACCGCTCCAGCACTGGTTCGTCAGGGCCTTCGATCCACTCTGGGACGACCAACCTCGCCGGTACTGGCTGCCCCAACAGGTACGTCGATCTCTCCTGTGGTGGCAGTCGTACAGGAACCTCCTGTCAGGCATGCCGTTCCGTGAACCCAAGCCATCGGTCACGGTAACGACAGATACCTCGCTCTTCGGCTGGGGAGCGCACTCCGGTGACCTCCGAGTCCGAGGCCAGTGGATGGACGACAAGACGTTCTCGATATCAATGCTCTCGAGCTGCTGGCGATCCACAAGGCACTGAGAGCGTTCCGTCACCTGGTTACGGGCCGCATGATGTTGATCCTTACTGACAACACGACGGTGGTCTGCTACGTGAACAGGCAAGGAGGGACCCACTCCACCACACTTCTGGACATCGCGCTCGACCTCTGGAACTGGTGCATCTCGCTTCAGATACATCGGTTCACCTGGCGGGGCAGGAGAACACCACAGCGGACGCTCTCTGCAGGGACACCACTTCCCACCATGAGTGGTCCCTGTTGGATGAGGCCTTCCAAATGGTTCGGGACCGATGGGGCAAGCTGACCGTCGACCTCTTCGTGACCAACCAGAACGCGAAGTGCTGTCGTTTCTGCTCGAGGGCCAGCCACGATCGCCACTCCATCGGTGACGCGTTCCAGTTTCCGTGGGATGAGGGTCTCCTCTACGCCTTCCCTCCGTTCCTGCTCCTGGGCCGCGTGATATCGAAGATCATCACGGACGGAGCAGACACGATCCTTGTGGCACCGTACTGGCCGAGGCAGCACTGGTTCGGGCCCCTGATCGAGGCCGCCCGGGGCAGGATTCTCAGGTTTCCAACGGTGCCGGACCTGCTGTCCCACTCCGACGATCTCGTGCTGCACCCGGACCTGCCAGTATTGGGCCTCCATGCCTGGAGGATATCGCTGTAGACGATCCAGTCATCGGTAACATCTCTGCTGTGGCGAAGAAAGAGTCCACATGAAGAAACTACCATTGGAAGTAGCAGCGCTTCATGGCCTTCGCCGAGGAACATCGAGAGCCAGTATCGCCCGTCAACCTGCGTACCGTGCTCTACTTCCTCCTTCACCTACGACAACAGGGCCTGGCCTTCCCATCGCTCAAGGTCTACCTTGCCGTGATCGTGGCATACCAGCCGCCACGATCCCCATTGACTGCGCTCTTCAGGGACAGTACCATCAAGCATTTCCTGAAGGGCCTACAGCACCTCTACCCGCTGGTATTGCCGCCCCTACTGCCATGGTCGCTGTCATTGGTGCTGTCGCAGCTGACGAGGCCACCCTTCGAACAGATGGCGACGACAGGCTGCTTGCAAGGAAGACCGCGTTCCTAGTGGTTGTCACCTCTGCCAGGCGGGTGGGAGAGTTGACAGTGCTACGGTGCGATGAGCCATACCTGGTCTTCCATCGTGACAAGGTGGTCCTCCGGCCTGACATCTCCTTCCTGCCGAAGGTGGTGTCCAGCTTCCATCTGAGCCAGGACATCGTCCTGCCAGCCTTCCACCCTGACCCAACTACACCTCTGGAGCGGTCCCTCCACTCTCTGGATGTTCATTGGGCCCTGGTGTTTTACAAGGACAGGACTGCGGCCTATAGGCAGACACCACATCTTTTTGTCTGCCATGGCAGGCGCCGGAGGGGCCACAAAGTGTCCACCCAGCGCTTCTCCAAGTGGGTGGTACAGACTATACACCTGGTATACGAGCTTGCCAAGAAGCCTCCACCAGACCTCCTTCAGGCTCGCTCCACCAGAGCCGTGGCGACATCTGCTGCCCTCCTGTGAGGCATAGACCCGCAGGAGCTGTGCTGTGTGGCGACCTGGTCCCAACCATCAACCTTTGTGTGCCACTACAGACTTGACTGCTGGTCCAGGAGAGATGCTCGATTTGGCCGTGCTGTGCTTGGTTCTGCTCTCTAGGGTCTGGGACCTCACCCACCATCCTGCCGGTAAGCTACACAGTCTCCTAATGTATGAGGCACAGAGACCACGAAGAAGAAGAACAGGTTGCTTACCTGTAACTGTGGTTCTTTGAGTGGTCATTTGTGCCTTCATAGATCCCCACCCTGCCTTCCCCTCTTTTTCAGGTCCCATCTTGTTCGGTGGACCAGAACTGAGGAGAGACGGGAGGAGCATGCACAGTACCGATGGGGAGGGGTTCCCGCCAAGCTAACGAGCTCTATAATCTTCCGAACGCTACCGCGCAGGGGCGAAAGTTCCTAATGTATGAGGGCACAGATGACCACTCGAAGAACCACAGTTACAGGTAAGCAACCTGTTCTGCTTTTGTCCAAGTAAAATGTTGACATGGATTGATACAATCCACATATATTTTCAGATGAAAAATAACAACTAAAAGTATTATGTTATATTCTGATTGGTTCTGCTTAGCTTTGGTGGAAATACTGTGCTTTTTTTGTTGTTGCCGACATTCATGGATATTATATGTTTTACAGATTTCTTCAGTGCCTTGTTGGCAGTTTATTGGCTGGATTGGTCAGTTGATGGCAGTGCTTGATAAGGAGGAGGCACGTGCTGTGCAGCATACAGTGGAAGAGATTGCTAACACTTACCCACAGGCGATAGTGTATCCCTTCATGATCAGCAGTGAAAGTTTTTCCTTCCCTGAAACTGTCATAGGCCATAAAAATAAGGAATTTGTAGAAAGGTGATAATCCAAATAATTTAACTATTTTTCAAATCAAATTATTTTTATTATTAGCAAAAGGCAATTATACTTAAAGTCAAATGTTTATAATACCATATGCTGCATATTTTAAAGTGGTGTTTCTAAAGTTATATAAGTATAGTAAGAAATATAGTTGTAGCTCTACTCTGCATTTCTTTAGCTCTTGCTTTCCTAGTTGTTTTACATACTTCTGAGATGGATCCGGATATTTATTTTTAGAAGGAGGCAGGTACCATCAGCCAGCCCAGAAGAAGATTTCCTAGGGGATCTTGCTAATTGGGATGGGCTCTGGAAAAGAGTGAAAAGGAAGCTCACTGAAAATCATACAGAAAAACCTATGAGTAGAGCAGTAGGTCTTTCCACCTAATTTGAATATTAATCCCTTCTGTTTTTCTTTCCTTGTTTTTTCCCTATGTTTATATTTCAAGCATTTAATTTTTAGAATTATCATACAAGTCATGGGGCTCTTTCTTACCATACTGTTATAACCATGATTCCAGCCAAGGTTGCATTCTACAGAATCCTGGAATCCTACACCGCTCTGGCTGAGAATTCTAAATATCCCTCCCTAAACTGCACATCCCAGGATGTTGTAGGATGGAACCATGGCAGTTAAAGTAGAATACAGTGCTATAATTGTGTAGTTTAAAGAAACATTTAGGACCATCTGTACTGGTGTAAGTCACACTGCGTTGCATGTAGACTAAATTAGTTGTATTTAGGCCCAGTTGAAATCAATGTAAAAAAAACAATTATACATACTTTATATCCCACTGATCTTATTGGTGATGTGACAGTGATCTGTTAACAACTCTTTAATTCAGAAGTAAGCTCCATTGATTTTAAGGTACTTTGTTCTTGGAAAAGTCTGCAACCTTGGATGCTAAAGTTGTGTGACTGAGGCTAGAACGATGTATCCTCTTATCTGGGAATAAACTAAATGGAACTTACTTCCAAGGAAGTGCGTTGGATTGCACTGTCAGCTTCAAGCCAACCTACTAAGATCAGAGAAACAGCTGTCACACTATTATTTCCCTTCTTTCTCCTTAGTTTGAAAGAAATATGTAAATAATGCACTTTCTGTTTATTTTTGCTGTTGATATTCAAAATACCTTCAGATAACCCCCCCTTTCAGGCAGCAGTATTTCCAATACAATAATGTTTCCCAGTACTAGGGTAGCTGTATGATATTGTGTCACCAGGGACGGGTATGGCGAAGGCTTGCTTTGATGCTGACGAGATGATCTTACTCGAGTTGTACAAGTAGCAAATGCGAGAGGTATGAATCAGAAGGATGAAGACGGATACTCAAGTAGGTGCTAAAAACTAGGGAGAGGAGAAAAGTTGGCAAATATATTTAAATAGTACAGATGAAAAATGCACAAATAGATGGTAAAGAGGCTAATGGCTTCTGGCAGTCATGTTGTTGGCACCAACGTGTAGGAGAAGCAGAAGAAAGGAGGATGATCAAAGATGGCAGCTGTAAAATTGCTAGTCAAGCAGGAAGTAAACTTGGCTTTGACCTGAGTTTATAAATTTGGATTAGATCCCCTCTCTTAGTATTTAAAAATCTGGAGGGATGGTAAGGTTTGATAGGTGCCAATGGCTGTGGTGACATGTGAATGCTCAGTGTTGTCAACCCCAGTTCTGTGCAGTTTTTCATTTAAATAAAATCAGCCTTCAGCTGATTTTATTGCCTAACTAGTATTGTGTGTATGATCTCATATTGTGGTCTTGTAGTTCTCT
The DNA here is from genome assembly GCA_948472985.1 of Iguana delicatissima. Taxonomy (NCBI): domain Eukaryota; kingdom Metazoa; phylum Chordata; class Lepidosauria; order Squamata; family Iguanidae; genus Iguana; species Iguana delicatissima. Next base: position 194,319 of record CAOKZL010000109.1, read on the forward strand.
GATCATTTAACAAAGCATACTTCCTGAGTGCCTGAGGGAAAAGATGGGTTATATTATTTATCAAGAAAGCGGAGAAAAATACTTTCGTGACCATTTCTTTGGCGGCTGTTCTGCATTCCTGCTGTTTTTCCTTCCTTCATAGGATAAAGAGCAAATTAGATAAAGAAGGAGTGGTACAAGATTTTGTTCATGCCTTGGAACAACTTTCCAGTCCTGTGATGCTTTTTAAGGTACAACATGCAAAACTTTCATATTATGAAATGACCTAGAAATTATGATATTTAGCTTTCATATAGTGCTTTTTGAGCATTCAGGGGATAAACAGAGTAATTACTGGACTTGTTTGCCTAATCTTCATCATTAGCCACTGTGTTTAAACTTGAGCCTTCTATATGTGACACGGCTAAACCATTTGAATTCTGGATTTATAGGACTGGACTGATGATATCAGAAATGAGCTGTGGAAAACTAAGAGAAATAAAAATACTATTCAACAGTTGTATAATGGAATGTACGAGAACTTGGGAAATTTACATGCCCCAGGTCTTGGGTCATTCAGAAAGCGATTTATTCAGGTATGCTTGTTAATATATCATCTTTATAGTTACTGATAAGTGGCAGCAGAGTAAAAATATGATGATAAAAATTAAATGGCCAAATTCATTATTTTGTCTGTCTTGTACAGGCCTCAGAAATGGATGTTGTATTGAGTGTTCTAGTTATATGACCATTCATCAGTACAACTTAACATATGTTTCCTCAGTTTTATATGGCCTTACAAGATTTGAAGCAATTCTATAGATACTTGGTTATGACTTGTAAATATTAATCCAAAGACACTACCAAATAATCTGTAGCTGAAGGCAGAACTTCTAACAGTGCTAGCGCTGTAATTGGTCTTGAACTGTGACTCTTCTTTGTGATTTCTGTGGCTTGTACATTCATACCAGTCTGCACCTGCACAGCCCATCTTCAGGAATTTGTAGAGTTAAGCGGTCTTTTGCTCCCATCCGTCGCACACGCTATACGCAGTTTCTGCTTAAATCTTCTCTATTCATCATCTACATCATATGGAACTTCACTCAATCTTGAAGGGCCATTACAAGAGCATCCCTCATTTGGACTTTTGGTGTCTTTTCCATTCCTTTTCTTTTTGCTTTTTGGTATTATTCGTTTTCATCAGCACTCTTGATTTGCTATTGGATGAATCACCTTCTGGTCTGCTTGCAAGCCTATGGCATGAAAGGCATTCTTCAAACAGTGCCCTGGATGCAAGAAGAAAATTCCACAGACTGATGACCATTCTGTAGGTACCTGTTGTGTCTTGGGGAGGAACAATAGGCACTTGGGGAAATCTGTATAGTCAACAAATACCAATATTGTCAAGCCTTTTTTTTCAGCAGGTTTGGCAGAATGTGGGTTAAGGGAAGCTGCTAGTTTGCATTGGGAAGTTGCAAGTAAAACCCCCAACCTTGCTACACAGAACAAGCCTCTTTATGTCACTTTTACCCTTATTTGTTCAGTCCCTTGTACAGGAATGGAACAAGACAATATCAAACAGCATCTGGCACTGTAGCCTGAGCCATGTCCATTGATATTGCAGTTGACCAGGCTCTGGTCCAAGCATATTGTTTCTGCATCTTCTAAGCAGGACTGACTAGGCGTTCAGGGTCATCTGAGTGCATTATCTTTGTCAGTTCCATCAACAGCTGGAAGGAATGTTAGACCCTTTTCCTAAGAAGGTGAGAGAGAGAAGACCAAAGAAATGTCAGCTTTAATACAATAAGAGACTAAATCCTCAGCATCGTCATCTCATCAGGACTCAACCACTTCAGTGCTCAGTACCATGAATCTCACTGAATTGGAGATAATACTTCTTCTTACAACTCTTCTATGGTCTCCATTACCCTAATCAAGCTACCACTACTTGAAAATTGCTGATAGAGAGATCATTGATACCCATTCTGCAGCATCTGAAGGAGAGTCTGCTCCTTGAATCTAACTCAGGTGACATCTGGGGGAACTGATTGCATGTTCTTGGAACTACATCAGTGCCTCATCAGGACATTAATATTCTGCAACACCAAGCCATTACTCACTGGCATCATGTTCTCAATTTCCTGTTGCTCAGTGTTCACTGGACAGGTTCACTGTAGAATGTGCTCTGAATTGGCCTTGAGTCAACCTAGTTCATCCCTTGACCCAAGGAGGAGATACCATGGAGGGTTAGATGATCCTGGATATCACTGTCATTCATCTCTCCAGCACTGGAGAAAATTGAAAACCACTATCATTTTCAAGATGCTAATTCTGCCATGGTTTTCAGGCATCCTCAGCCAAAATTCTATAATGGTTGAGATGGCTCTGTCAAAACCCTGAGGGAAACATTTGCATTGTGAGCTATCAGTCTTGCATGGGGGCTTACCAACAGTTCTTATGAGAAAAGATGCCCTCCACTTGAACATTTGCCAGAAAAGAAAAAAAATTTCCATCACAGGGACTGGTTTGCTACTCTCAATGTACAGGATGCATGCTTTCATATTTCAATCCATTGATTCCACTGTCAGTTCTTAACCTTCACTCTAGGTAATAATAATTATTTGCTGGTTTTCCATCCCTTCTGTTCAGTCTTTCTGTAGTCCCATGTGTTTTAACCAAATGCATGGCCTTTGTAGCTGGTTCCTTCTTTGCATCTTTGCTTGCATGTTTGACTGTCTCTTAGTGTCACTGGCTTGAACTGCTCTCCCCCAAGACCTTCATGGCACCCTTTTGCTCCTCCACAAGCTGGATCTGCTTGTAAACCCAAAGAAGTCAAACTTGTTTCCTAGTCAATCAATTCAACACACAGAATTGATTCTAGATTCCTGAACAAGAACTGCTTAGTTGCCAAAGGACAAGGCAAAACATCTCATGAGACTGACAGAGTGAAGCTGTCAGAAAGAAGGGTTTGTGCACAGGGCATACAATTAGTACTATGACTCACTGTGGACACCACAACTGTCACTTCTTTTACCAATATGCCCCCAAGCATGTGTTTTGTTTTGTTTTGTTTTTTGCCAATATCTGCATTCTGCACAGACAATCCAGTCAAGTTCCTAAGACTTCCAGGTTCAGTGTAATGCTCTCTCCTCTGGTGAATGACACCTGTGCCTTTTCTGTAGGGAGTTTGATTCCTTCTAGGGAAACCAGCACAGATCATCACTACAGATGCAGCCTGGGGAGTGTACATAGGCTCATACTCCATGAAAGACGCCTGTTCTATGTTGGAGTATAATATCACTGTATTAGAACTTCTTGAGGGCCTTCAAACCACTTCTCACAGGGCAGTTTCCAGGAAGCCACTACCAACATCACAGTGGTGTCTGTCTATTTATATATCTATTCCATTTATATGCTGCCTTTCTCCCAACATAGGAACAATTTATAGGCATTTAAATGGCACCTTTCTCCAATGTGGTCACCTTTTTGGTATTATGATTGAATGGACAAGGAGGCATCAACTCAAATTTGCTTCTTCACCTTACCATGAGACTTTGGGATTGGTAGTAAAGAAAAGATCATTTCAAAAATCATGGCTTCTTTTTTGCCAGTTGCAGCCAAACTAAAGACCTACCAGAGGTGCTATTCTTGATGGATTTTTTTTGAGTGAAATCTCTTCCTCTATGTTGCGCTACTAACATAAATAGAATAATGGAATGTAGCTTTAACCCCAGTTCTAGTACAAGATAAGGGGTCTGGTACTAACTGTCTCTACTTGGTATGCTCTCCCTATATGTTATCAAGAATGTTTTGAGAACATGTTCCAGAGGCTCAGATGCGTATAGTTTTTTTTTTGTTGCCAAAAAGTTTAAGAAAAACTTTTGTAAAGTGTGTCTTTTCTCAAAAAGGGATTTCTTCTTTCTTGGCACTCTTGGTGTGAAGTCCTCTGGAAGGAAAACAGAATTCATTCCTTTAAAAACCAAGATTTTTTAACTTTTATTTGGTGTGTCTTGCCTCTTCAGTGAAAGGGAGGGGCCTGGACTTTCTTGGAAAAATTCCCTTTCAGTGCACACTCAGACAAATCACCATGGTAGCAAACCAGGTTCTGAGACCAGCAGTGTAACTGCTGACAACCTTAGCAGATAAATGACCCAGTGTCATGAGTAGACGCTTCACCTGTGCATCCTGTGACAGATCTTTGTTGCCTGAGGATTTGTTTGTGAACAAGTTCAACAACAGTGCCCTTGATACTGTGCTTGAGGTCCCCTTCAAGTGGGCACATTTTGTTTCAACTGGAACAGAGCTCTGATGTACACATTCTTACCATTACCACTCCTCACCAAGGTGCTAGCAAAGATTTGGGAAGATAGGTCAGGGTGCATCCTCCATTCTGAACCCCCTAATTCAGTGCTGAGGAAAAATTCTGCAGCCAGATCTAGACACCTTAAGACTAATGACCCAAAAGATTTGGCCCTCAATGCTCTACTGCCATCAGTGATCAAGATCTCTTATTTGGCTTGAAGGTAGTCAGTGAGGAGATCTTATCTATACAAGTGGAAGAAATGTATTTCCTTTTTGTCTTCTTTCCAGCTGGATTGGCATGATGTTTCAATTCCTCTCCCATGTGGGATGGCAAAGGTTGTCTTTATCTTCCCTAGGGGTATATGTAGTTTCATTGCCTTCTTTCTTATGCCCTTCTGACTGTCCACCTTAGTTAAGGACTTTTTGAAAATATATCGTAATACATGTCCATCCTATCTACCTGGTTGCAGTTACATCAAGCAGGAGAACAAGCAGGCTAGGAGTACTTCAGTTTGATTCCTTCTTCTTTAGTTTCACTGTGACAAAGTAGTTCTTCTTTGTGGTCTCTGTGCCTCACACATTGGGATCTTCACACACGCGCGATTGCGTTCGGAAAGTTCTAGAGCTGAGCAGCTTGGCGGGAACCCCTCCCCCTGCTCATACTGAGCATGCTCAACCCACCAAGCTAACGGTCCCTCCTCAGTTTTCTTTCGTCCACCGGCATGTTCACAACGAATGGAAGGTTCTCCTGCTTGAGCAGCTTCTTCTTCGTGTTTTTCCTTTTCATCTTCATTCTTTCCTCTTTGGACTTTTTTTGTGAGAACCCCTCTCTTTATTCTTATGTCTTCGTTGTTTAAACTCTGCATTGTGGGTGGTTGAAAAGTTGCCCTTTCCGACCGGCACTCGGAGTGCCGCTTCTGCCTCAGAGAGGCCCACAACGTGCGGGCCTGCTCCATTTGTAGGGAATTTACAGCACAAACCCTGCAAAATAGGTCTTCAAGGTTGTCTCTTCCTCACATTCTTGGTGTAAAATTTCTTTATACAGATATGCTAATAAATGTGGTGGATTTTGTCTTAGCATTCACAGTAAATGAATTTGTTCCTTTTGTTGTATTCCATAGGTTTGTACATCCATTTGAAATCTTTCCTTTAGCTGTCTATAGGGAAACCAACTTGTGGGTATATTGAATTATTTCCTTCCATTTTTTGTCATAATTGTTATGGTACAATTCATTATTTCTTTGTGTAATCCAAACTCCTAAATATTTGGCTTTCTGTCCATTGTTAAATCTTGTAATTTGTTTGAATTCAGCCTCTTCCTTCTCCCTTAGATTTTTTGTTATGTATACTGTTTTTTCCTTATTAATTTTAAAGCCGGAGTAATCTCCATACTCTTGAATAATATCCATCAGTCTTTGAGTGCTCATGAGGGGATCATCCATAAAAAGTACCAACTCATCTGCAAAGGCTTTAAATTTATATTGAAATTTCTTTATTTAGACTCCTCTTATTGCCACATCTTCTCTTATATTATCATTAAGTATTTCTAGTGTCAAAATAAATAGCAAAGGCGATAGGGAACAACCCTGCCTTGTTCCTCTCAAAACTTCAATTGGTACTTTATGCTCTCCATTTATAATTAGTCTTGCCATTTGTTGAGAATATATCGCTTCAATCCATGAAATGAATTTTTCTCCTGCTTGTGCTTGCTTAATAGTCGTCTTCAAAAATGACCAATTGACCATATCAAATGCCTTTTCTGCGTCAACAAATACCATAGCTAGCTTTTTTTCATTATGTTTTTCGTAATGTTCAATTATATTTAAAACTGTCCTGATATTGTCATGCATCATTCTCTTGGGCAAAATGCCATTCTGGTCTTCATGAACATGTTCTTGGAGTACTTTTTTAAGTCTCTCTGCCATAATAGCGGCGAAAATCTTATAGTCCGTGTTTAATAGTGAAATAGGTCTGTAATTCTTTATGTCCGTTATGTCTCTGCCTTCTTTTGGGTTCTTTGAGTAGTCCTCTGTGAACTGTCCCCTCCTTCTCTGCCATACTTGCCCTCCTTAGTGCTTGTGCTACCACAGCAAAAAAGAACTGAGGAGATTTGAGCAGAAACCATATTGAGCATGTACAGTGGAGGGGTGGGTGGAGCTCCCAATAGCATTAGCTGTAGAAGTTTCCAAAGGTGGGTTGTGCAGGTGCAGACTGAGCCATATGTGTAGGTTCAAACATCACCACTCAGAGAGCCACAGTTATAGCTAAGCAACCTGTTATGAACTGCAAAGTCTTCTCTGTCTCTCTGTCTCTCCCTCCCCCTCCCCCTCCCTCCCCCTCTCCTCAGTAAGTCTTTTGAGTCTGTCCATAGCAGTTGTTTTGGTATATCTGGGCTTTTATTGAACATAGCTTGTAACAGGAACTTTAGTTCTACCAAGCTGAGTTATGCTAGATGACACTTCCTTTTTATTAGACGTTGTTGACCTTATTTTCAAACCCCATATGCAGTCTGGAGATAGAAGACTCAACTTTGTATTAACAAAGTCTGGAAACTTGGTGGAGATACCATCATAGTCTAGGATCTGACGTAGGCATCCCCATATAGGAGCACAGTTAATGTGGGTAGACTTGGCCATTCTGGTCTATGAATTGTATAGCTGGCATTTTTCAAGATGATTGGAACACATATTTGGATTTGCAATATCTAATGAACAAATGCATATAGAAGACACATTTTGGTGACAAAACGTAGGCTTTTAAAGTAAAAATGGTAGAAGAACAATTGCTAGCCATTGTTTTCCATCAACAAGGTCTTGTGGATAGAATACTAGACTAGGGCCGGAAGACCAGGTTCTAGTCTTCCCTTAGTTATAAAGTTCACCAGGCCTGCCTCAGCCAATCATCATCTCTTAGCATAACCCCATCCACAGAGTTGCTGTGAGGGTAGTAGGGAGCAGGAACAAGCATACTACTCTGAGTTCCTTTAATGGGATAAAGGGAAATAAAAAAATACTGAAGTAATAGTCCCTGAATCAGAAACTTCATACATTTTTTAATAAGTGCAAATAGGTTTTTGAACTGGGCTTCTTATAATGCTTGTGTACAGCTTTTTCATAAAGTACAGCAAAATAACAGACATTCTTGCATATGCACATGGGTATCATTTCTTCTAGTAAAGATACAAGGCAATTAAATGGTTGGAGAACATCATTCCTTGCAGCAGTTGTGATGTATTTCAGCAGATTTAGTACAGTATATTCATGATCCAAGAGGGTGAATGGCTCTTAACAGGAAAAAATATTCTTCGGATATTATGGAGCTGGATGTTAGCGGCAGATCTCAGCCCATCGAAGCATTTCCTTTTTGTAGATGAATAGTGTACCCATTTAGCTTTTTGAAGTCTTTGTCTGTTACGAAGCATAATGCTTTTGTTGTAAATCTATTCTCTCCTTCAGAAATTTCAGAAGGAATTCGACAGTCAATTTGGAACAAGAGGCTCCAAGCTGCTGGATATGAAGAGCAGTGTCTTCAACACTGTTGCAGAGTCTCTCCTTTCAAAAATGAGAGAATGGCAGAAAGAACCTGGGAATCTGAAGGAGTGCTCACCTTGGATGAGCGAATTTAAACCAGAGTTCCTAAGGACAGAACTGGAAATTCCTGGTAAGCTACGCCTTCAGTAGGTAAGAGCAGGTTTTGGTGTACAAAGGAATACTACTAAATGGAAAAAATAATTATTAATGTTCTCGATGTTACTATTGTAACAAATTAATAGCGCTTATATTCCATATAGTAACTTTATGGCATCTGCTTTTCAAGCCTTAAAGTGGATGAATTCCATGTAATAGGTATTTTCTGTCTCTAGTCATTACGATTTCCTTCTTCCTCCGTCTTCCCGGATGGTACCAGCTAACATGAGTATAGATATTTTTTTATCTAATTTTTAAAAGCCAAAGCAGCTTTGTCTTTTTTTAAAAAACACTGCTTCTGCCAGTTGTACTAAGTGTCAAAATCTAAGAGTAGAATTATTAAAAAGATATCTAAGAGTACATTTTAGTTAAAATATGGTTTAAAAACCATTAATGAATGTACTGTTCCAGAGCAAGAACCAATAAAAGTCATTTATCTGCTTACATCATCATGAGCACAAAATAGGTGGTTTCTACCTTCTTTTTTCTTCTACCTTCTTGTTGCCATCCATTGGTCTAGAGCAGTGGTTCTCAACCTGTGGGTCCCCAGATGTTTCTAGACTTCAGCTCCCAGAAGCCCTGAGCATTGACCATAGTGGCTGGGGCTTCTGGGAGCTGAAGTCCACAAACATCTGGGGACCCACAGGTTGAGAACCACTGGTCTAGAGCAAAAGGTGGTCTTGGTCCGTTATGGGCAGAATCTTCTTCTGAAACATCTGAAGGCTGATTTAGGTCTTTCTAGTTCCTCCTTGGAGTACTGTCAGCCCTCCACATTCCCAGGTTTAACTTTCACAGATATGATTATTTGTGAGTTTCTCCAACCTCTGTACCCCCAACTCAAAACCCTTTTTTCTGAGGGAACCTTCCTTCTTGGTGGTTCCAATCGGACCACACAGCCATTTCAAAACCCATTTTTGGTCCTCCTCCTTCTCCACCAACCATTGTTCAACCAGCTAAGAATGGATCACAGCCCAGTTTCCCAATACCACAAATGTTCTTCCAGTGTTCCCCAAACACCTAAGGAAGGAGATGAGCAAAAGAGGAAGTATAGGGCCACCATGCCAACTCTCCCCTTCCCTCTCCTTTCCCTGACCTGGTATAGATCCTGGGTGCCCAGTGTCCCCAACATGCCTCAGCGCTCTTCCCACAGACACACGCACACATTTTGATATTTGCATTTTTTCCACTTTTTCGGGGATCCTGTACTCCTAACCCTAGCAAACATGGAAGGCTGACTGTAGTCCTTTTCTTGTCTCCTATTGAAATGGGCAGAGGTCTCTGAGTCCAGCATATCTGGTCAGCTAAAAGAATCCTTTCTTCACAGGCAGTTTTTCTGTTAGATTAAAGATGCTAAGAAATTTAGACCGTTCCACAGAATTAGGGGAAAGAAAATAGAAACAAAACTCTGTCAATCACTGGTTTGAAGATGGTATTATTTCGTTTGCATAATCAAGTATGCAGTTGGAAGGATCAATTACAACATTGCTGTTTATTTGTTTGTTATTCCAGGTCAGTATGATGGTAAAGGAAAGCCATTGCCAGAATACCATGCAAAAATTTCTGGATTTGATGAGAGGGTATGTTAATGTATTAATATATGACGTGTGCTGGTAATGCTGTTGCAGAGAACTGATATGTGTAAGAAAATGATCCAACACTCCCTCGAGATCAGTTTGATCTGTTTTAGATCACTCTGGCATACCAGTAACTTCTAAATCTGAAAAGTAATTTTTGTAAGTATATGTGGTGCCTGTGAGCAAATACATCTGACCTTTTTCTTTTCTTTTCTTTTTGATTCTCACATTATGCAAAAATATAGATTTTAATTTTCCACTGATATCTATAATGCAGTGTTTTCTTGTCCTCTTCTAATTGAAAAGTATTCTTTTTTTTCCCCTTTCCCTGTTGGTCAAGATAAAAATAATGGCATCCATCCGGAAACCAACACGTATAATTATCAGAGGCAGTGATGAGCGGGAATATCCCTTTCTTGTGAAAGGAGGAGAAGATCTTCGGCAAGACCAGCGCATTGAGCAGCTCTTTGATGTTATGAATACCATCCTTTCACGGAATGCTGCCTGCAGCCAGAGAAACATGCAGTTAAAGACTTACCAAGTTATACCAATGACCACCAGGTGTGCATTTTAATGCTATCTTAAACCGCATATATGCACCAATCTTTATTTCACAAGTTAATAGATGAAGGATCACAGACCTTTATAGGATATACATCATACAAGCAAATGTTTGAAAAATCTGTAGTAATGGTTCTGAGCATCAAGAACAACAAGCCTCTTGATTACTTACTATATGCAATAAAGCAGTGGTTATCAAACTCTGGTCCTCCAGGTGTTTTGGATGTCAGCTCCCTAAATCACTGCCTAGGACTTCTGGGAGTTCAATCGAGAAGCATTTGGAAGACCAGAGTACAACTGCAATAAAGATTGTTTCAGAACAGGGTGGGCAAATCCTGTACTGAGCAGGGTGTTGAACTATGTGGCCCATGAGGCCCATTCCAACTCTGATTCTGTGTAGTATCAAGTGTCTGGTAATATTTAGGTAGTGCATAATACCTCCTTATAAACAACTGAGAGGCAGGCATATAGATATATATTCTTATATATGTCTTCCACTTACTTGAATGAAGCAGGAATGTTGTTTCAGACTGTACCTCCTGCTCACATTTTTGTGTATAGGATATTTTAATATCCTTGAGCAATCAGCCTGAAAGGTACCTTCCAATTCGTTACTGTTTTCTGTACATTTTACCCCTTTGTGAATTTGCATTATTATTTACATAAGTTTGGCTTGCTTTGTTACAGAATAGGATTGATTGAGTGGCTTGAGAACACTTGTACTTTAAAGGAGTTCCTTTTGAACAGCATGTCTGAACAGGAAAAAAATGATTATAACAGGTAATGGTGTATAATTCTGTACTGGGCTATTAATCGTGTTTGTTGGAGATACGTAAAAGATCTGTGACAGTAAATTAATAATACTTATGGTAGTAATATCCATTGGAACATTCGACATTAATCTTCAGAAGTCAAAGTACTTCCTGGCCTAGATTAATAATTGGCAGCTGTTTGTTTAATGGGTGCTATTTCACCTCTGACACACATTCTCTGCCTACTTATGTAAACGCAGAGCTTGTTATCATCCATGGCTGCTCCATCATCACCATTTTCTTATCGACAGATTGCTTTTTACAAGCAAGGGATATTATCATTTTAGCTTGACTAAGCAGGAAGTGAATGGAGAGCAGCGTAGATGCCTACTCAGCATTGCATTGGTACCAGTAGAAATGAGCTAAAATTCCTGTGGTGAAAGTCTGTGGAGAAAGCACTGTGCAGGAGGAAAATCTAAGGCACTTTTCATCATGGGGACAATTTATACTCTCATGAACAAATGCTATAATCTGGCAGGTAGCCCCCAGTATACTCAGGGAGGTTTTACACCTGTAGTTTTGTGTGGGTACTGGATTCCAAAAATCTTTGTGCCTGCATCTTCATGCTCACCTTTGTGAGTCAACCATTATTAAACTTTTCTCCATATACAGTCCTTGGCAGCTCCATCAGTGTTCAGTTTGAATTTGTAACGTAGTGCCAATATTTCATCTCTATACTGTTCTCTTTAAAAATCACTTTAAGATTTGATCAGTACTATTTACTCTGTGTCTTTCACTTTATATAAATCTGTGTAATATACTTTGACATTTTCTTCTAAGAAATTTGCTCATTAAGAAGCAGATTCTGTTTTCACCAAAGGATATATATACATTTGTTGGACTCTTTTAACAGACAAGTATTAGCAATAATTAATTGTTAATAAGAAGAATAAAAAGAATGGTCAGTGAGCATGCTAACTGATGTAATAGCCATGTAAAGTTAAAAAAGGATTCATCTTCAAAAAATAAGTTTCTCAGTGAAATCATTCAGTATCTTCTGTTGCATGAAAATGAACATTTTAAAGATGTGGTTATGGAATGAACTAAATTCAGTGAATGTTTTCAGCGTATGTCACTGTCTGAAGTTTTTCTCACCAGGGATGAAACTAACCATGCCTGTGTGTTCCACGCCAAAACGATCAGTTCACCTTTCTGTTGCAGTTGTGGCTGGAAAAATAATAAAGTTTGCTTAGTATGGGATTTTGCACGTGAAGAACTAGTATTAATAGTGGTCTGTCTATAATTTGCTATTCGTAGGCAGCCTCAGTTTAATATGATGATGCTTGAAAAACAGCATCTTGTCTGAATGCACCCTGAGAAATGATTTGATACAGTAATTGTTCTTCCACAAAGGGTGTGCTTTCACATGACAGGTGTCAGACACCCATGATAATGCTGGCTTACTTAAATGAGCACATGCAGCAGGAGCCGCTGAGTAATTCATGGAGCTGTGCTTTAGGGTTGGTGCAGGTAATTCAAGTATAGGTGCTTCTCCTGTTTTGTTTTCACCAACGAAAGCAGCAGCAAGTCATAGAGCAAAACTCAGTCATATTTATGACTTTATTTAATCACTGCAACTGCAAATAAGAGTGATTGGACTGTTCAGTACCACTGTGGGTTCCCACTATCTCTTTCTTAATTCATCATGTAAATCAGGCCAGAGTGCCTTCTTGCTGGGGGGGGGAGGTCAGAAGATCAGCTCATGCCTTCCTGGTGACAGAAAAGTAAATTGCTTGGTGACTGTGTTTTCTCTTTGTTAGCTCTACAGGTCCTCGTGTGGATTATAGTGATTGGCTGTCCAAGATGGGAAATGCAAAAGGAGTTGCACGCTATGCACCAATGTACAAGTAAGCCTTTAAAATAATTGTTGTTTGTAACAATATTAAAAATCCCCTCCCCTTGCCAAGTCCTGATGTCTGGAGGATTCCAGTTGTGCTGCTCTCTTGCCACTCACAGCAAATGCTGTTCTGTCCTGGGAAAATTATAAGTGTGACCCCAGGTTTCCCCTGCCTCTTCAGAAGCAGCAGTTCTGGAAACATGCCCATGTGCCCATGTGAGATAGCACACACATATGCATGCGCATCAGCAAGAAGCAGCCTTTTCTTCTAATATTTCTATATTTTCCTCAATACAAGGACAATGAAGTCCTCTAGGGAGGTCTGATTAGAAACCATACTGTTAGTCCCAGATGTTCAAAAGCATGGTATTGAGAGTGCCTAGGAGGTTGATGGTTCATCTCACCAACTAGAGCACTTCTTTTCTAAGCCAGTTTGTAACACTTTAAAGAATAAACATAAATCTGGTTCGCATTTAAGATTATCACATTCAGTGAAAGTATTGGAGTAGAATGTAAGATGTATCCAAGTTCTTAGCTGTTTTACAGTGCTAGTAATCACAGTGTTCTCTCCAGGCAGCAGAAATTCCCCAGTATAGGCCCAGCTGCTGAAATGTTCAATTAAAGTGTGAGACCTTGCTTCTTTCACTTTTTAATATAGATACTGTAGTCATTCCTTGATAGCTTGTTATCCTATTAAGGCCACTAAAGGACAGCTGCACGTAGTAAGTGGTTAGTATGTTCACCATCTAAATTATGATACTCACTTTACAACTGCAAAGACTGAAATGGGTTTGTGGTGGCTTGCTGGTATCGCATTGACAGTGTACAATATACAAGTTGCCGAACATTTAAGTTACACCATGCTGACACAGTTACCTCAGATTATAAATGTAAGATAGGAAGAGCAATTGAGGCAGAGGAACATGACTGGACAGAGAGAGATACTAAGAAATTTAACTAAGTGAGCCTTTAAAGCCGTGATCATCATTTCAGCTCCATCCACAAGCGAGGTACTCCAGGTATCTTTAGTTTAATCCAATTGAATTACATGTCCTCCTATAATTTGATCCAACTGTATCATGTGTCCTTTCTAAAGAGGTACCCGGAGCATCATTTGTTTTTGTTTGTTCGTCCATAGCCTTTGCTGCAGGTTTTTGGGCATGGACCATGTCGTTAAAATCGTATACACAGTATAACATTAGTATCGAAAAGCTGAACCGAATTATTTACAAATAGTCTTCTTTATGCAGTGCCATCAATGTTTTTGATAGTTTATATTCTCAAGGAGCTTACGATCTAATAGCTGAGAGTTGAGAAAGAACACAGAAGCATTTAAGAAGGATATTTAAGATCAGTGAAAACAGTTCCTTCTGCTTGAATCTTGGTTGTTACTAGAGTCCACAGTTTCTGATTATCATTGCTTTATTTCCAGAAGAGCTAGTCGTACAGAAACAGTGATGTCTTTCCAGCATCGAGAGAACCGTGTTTCTAAAGATTTGCTAAGGTGAGTGTGTTTTTACATGCTATGGGTTTTGAAAAAATAATTCTTTCATGATACCTAATGTTTCCCACAAAACTTCTCACATGGCCAAGAGCTGCAGCTTCTTGACTTCTTCACATTTCCCTGCCTTTTTCACTATTTGTTGCTTAAACAGGTTGCTTGCCCATAATTCCTAAGAAAAATCTTCCTCAGAGCCCTTCATAGATCAAAATGTAACAGTGATCCTTTTTCATCATCCTCCTAGGCTTTTTAGCATGTGCCAGGAAGGTTGACACAAAAGGCAGTTCTCTGGACTGAAATTGCAGTGTTTTGATTTGCTTTTTTTTTATTTTTTTAAACTTGACTGCACTGCTGCAAACTGGGAGCAAGATGCAGTTCCTAGGCCACATTTCAGCCATTTCTAATACATGTATATTTTGCCTTTTTCCAGGAGAGCCTTTGTTAAGATGAGTACAACGCCAGAGGCTTTGCTATCTCTGAGATCCCATTTTGCCAGCTCTCATGCATTGATGTGTATCAGCCACTGGATTCTTGGCATTGGAGACAGACACTTATCCAATTTTATGATCAGCATGGAAACAGGTGGCATGGTGGGAATAGATTTTGGACATGCATTTGGTTCAGCTACACAGGTATTCTCCCCCGTTGTTGTTTCTCTAGCAGTTATGTGATATGGATTTAGTTGTCATTAGTGACCAAGTTCTTATTGCTATGGCTGATTTTTTTTAATGAATCAGAATGTACCTAAGCATGACCTTATTTAATGGAAAACAAAGGGTAAAAATAAATTCTAGTCATTGTTCCAGTATCCTATTAACCATATAAAACATACTGAAAAATAACAACAGAGTTAGGGAATATATGGCCACCTAGATTTTACACTGCAAGTCCCATCGTTCATTCTTCACTAATGACTGTGCTGGCTTGGGCTGGTGAAAGTTGAAATGAGAATTGAGAGAGTGAGTGTGGAGGGCCAAACACTGTCAACCCTAAATTAATATGTGGTAGTGATGGAAGTTATTGAATAAAGTGGTAAGTCTCTAATCCACAGCAACAACAAAATGGAATAAATAACTTGGTTTAAAAATGGAAAAGAAAGGCATGTTTAAAGATTTTTATAAGACCAAAAAGACCTAAAGGCCTTCAGAGAAAGGCAGCATAAATCAAAATAAATGCACTAATATTTAACAGTGGTTTCACTAAAATCTGTGCTCGTTTGATATATTGGCTGGCATCCAGTTCAGCAGTTACGAGATCATATGCTGGACTTACAGTCTCATAACTGCTGGGAACTCCTGTTTATGGTCATGAAAGACTGAATATGTCCCTAAAAACCTTCAGCACCCAACTGAAGTGTTTCAGAGGCACTGCAGATTAGGGCTCTGGGGAATGATGTCTGCATTGTTGTTCTAGTCATTGACAAGCAGCTGTGGCAGGACCCTGATGGCTCTCTCCAGCTGCTGGTTCTCAACATTTCCTGTAACTGGCAGAGTGCTGCAGACACCATTCTCCAACCCCAGTTCTGCAACACCTTGGAAATACTTTGGTCAGGATCCTGTCAGGCTGCAAAGGTAGGTTTGGGGTGTATGTGACATCGTCAGACATAACTATGATGACAGAGGTCCATCATCATAGTTACACAGATTATACAGGATCTTGGCTTTATTTTGAAATTTGGTTATTTATAAACATACATTTTCTGTGTAAGATAGAATTAAAATATAAATTGACAGCTTTATGGCTTCTTTTCAGTAATCTTTATTTTTAATTCTTCTCACATGTAGTTCCTGCCAGTGCCAGAACTGATGCCTTTCCGTTTGACATGCCAGTTCATTAATTTAATGTTGCCCATGAAAGAATCAGGCCTTGTTTACAATGTGATGGTGCATTCCTTACGAGCCTACCGTGCAGATCAAGATGTTCTTATTAATACTATGGACATATTTGTGAAAGAACCTTCCTTGGACTGGAAAGTAGGTTCTCTTCTTGCTAATTCTGATTTATGTGAAGAAAACAAGAGAAATAATTGCATATAATCCCTTAAGAACGATAAAATGGCTATATGAACTGTAACACTACTATTTAGTAAGCAAATGTACTTGCCACTTCCTAGTCTTAAGTCACAGTGAATCTTGGTGGTGAAGTTTTGCTATAAACTCTGCATATAAGAGGGAGGAGAAATGGAGAGGACAACAGTGGTTGGTGGCAGAATGTCTGTTCATGAGTGCAAGAATAGATTTAGGAGAGAGAAGAGAGGTTAGGTTGTAGATTAGTATGGTAGAGATAGAAAGGGGATTTGGAATTACAAAAGGTAGAAATTGTCTGGAGTGGGAAGTGGGAAGATACGATCAAAAGAAGGGGAGGAAGCAAACGTCCCACTTCCTGTTGATATGGGCCAAGGGATGGGGGAGGAGGTGCTGCATAAGTACATGCTAGAAGACTGGATGCAAGTTCTTATTGCACTTACCATGCATTTTAAATAAATACTTGCTTTTAAGGGATAATATGCTGTTTTCTAAACTTCTTAATAGAATGCATAAGTGTGCATAAGCTTCTAGTATCTGCTTTGCAACCTAGGAACTGATGTGCCATTCTATGCCAGCCTGGTAGATCAGTAATTCAGATCACATGGGAGTTGCTTATGCCCCAGGTCCTTCCCAGAAACTGGAACAAAATTGGTATGGGAAGAAACCGTAGGTAGGGTTCCTCCCACGTGGCCTGAATCTTCCAGCATTACAAGAAGCATATGGGAAGAGAAAAAACTTAACATTGTCATGTTCTAAAGAGTGCTTTTAACGGCTTCAAAAAGTAGATGTGCTTAATATTATCACATCAGTTTTGGTATGATATCAGTTTGATATCATCAATTGATATAAATTTATTTTATAGTAAAACAAATATAAAGGAAAATCCTGTTTTGAAATTGACTTGAATACCATATATCAATATTAGTTATAATTATTTGTTGGATGAATTAATAGAAAAGCATGACTTTCAATATTGAAAATCCAAGTATCAGTAAAGTTATATATGCATCTTTTTAAAAAAATAAATCAGTTTTATAAAGATCCATAGTGCCTTGTAGACGTATTCAGCCCTTTTTGACTTTCACGCATTTTGTTGTGTCACAATGTGGAATTGGAATGGATTTAACTTTAGGAAGATGTACACAAGATAGGCAACAATGTGAAAGTATAATTTTTTTTATTCCTCCATAAAACTTTGGTAAACAAACTAACAGGCATTTTTATTATCCCCTTTGCTGTGAAGTGCCTAAATAGGCCTCCTGTGCAACCCCTCCGATACTCACTTGAATCAAAGAGCAGAGACCTCTTGTATCCAACTCCTGTGGCACATGATCTCAATTAAAGGCACCTGTTTTTGGAATGTCACTAAGTGTATTAGAGAACATACCCAACCAAAAAGCACTATGAAAACCAAGGAAAACAATTCCTGGATAAAGCTGTGCGGAAGCACCAACCAACTTTGAGCTGTTTTAAAAAAAAAAACCCAAAGTACAAACATCTTGTTTAAATCTATTATTGCAAAAGGGAAAGAATGCGGCTTAGCAGTGACTCTATCTCAGGAAAGCCATCCACAAAAATTCAGTGATGGTGTAAGGAGAGCATTAGTCAAAGAAGGGCCATGAGTCCTCTGAGAAGCAACTAAGAGCCTAGTGGAAGCTCTGAAGGAGTGCAGAGATCTGCAGCTGAGGTAGGAAAAGCCATCCATGGGAACAACCCATCACACAAATGCTCCACAAAGCTGGGCTTTATGGAAGAGTGGTGAGAAGAAAGTCATTGCTGAAATTAGCCTATATAAAACCCAGTTTGACTTTTCTGTGTCTCCTCTTCCATGCCTTTTTGCAAACATAAGTAGTTTTAAGATCTGATGAGATACAAATTGTGTTTTATGGGAAGACCAAAACATTCAATGTGTGGCATAAAGCCAAGGGCTCATTGTCATGAGAACACCATCTCTGTGTTGAAGTGTGACAGTAGTAGCAGCAGTGTATTGCACGGTTGCTTTTCCTCATCAGGGACTGGGAAACTGGTCAGGATAGAGGACAAGATGGATGGAGGCAAATACAGGGCAGTTCTAGAGCAAAGCCTCTTTCAATCTGTGAGAGACTTGAGAGTGGCATGGATGTTCATCTTCCAACAGGTCAGAGATCCTAAATGCACAACCCAAGTAACACTAGATGATTTAAAAACAAAACGTCAATGTCTGAATGGCCCAGTTAAATCACAGACCTCAATCCAATTGAGAAGTTGTGGCAAGGCTTCAATCTTAAAAGTTACTATTCACCAAAAGTCCCATCCAACCTGAGATCAAACATCAAGAACAGACAAAAATTGCTAGATCCAGATACACAAAGCTGGTAGAGACTCCCTCAAGAAGACACAATTGTAATTGCCACCAAAAGCGCTTCTACCAGTTAATTATTTGTGGAGGGGACATGCCAGCCAATTTTTGTTTATCCAGCTTTTGTGCCATGACAAAACTATTTTGTACGTTCTCGGGATGGCATGGAGGGGTAATCCACTACAATTGGGTTAATTTCCACGTGACAACCAGAACAGGTGTCCTATGTACTCAAATTGGCAAAAATGCCTATTAAATCTTTTCAAGTTCCAAGTTGTAAGGCAACAAAATGTGAGAGAGCCAAAGGGAATCACTACTTAGGCAAGGCTCTATATGCATATATACTGAATTTGAGTATACCAGGTATGTATCAGGTATGTATAACATTTAAAATCATGCACTATATCTAATATGGTTGATAAATGAAATTAAGTGAAAAATGTGTTCAGTAATATGTATTACAGAGATGCAAGATTATATTTCATGGTCTGTGTGTGAAATTTTCTCCCATTAGAATTTTGAAATGAAACAGTTGAAAAAAGGGGGCACATGGACAAAGGAGATAAACGTCAATGAGGTGAACTGGTATCCCCTGCAAAAAATAAATTTTGCCAGAAGAAAGTTAGCAGGTGCTAATCCTGCTGTGATCACTAGGTAAATATTATTCATATGTACTTAGAAGTTTCCAACATGCAGATGTGCATTAACAAACACAAAATGATATAGTGGGTGCTTGAAAACAACTTAGTGTCATCTGTCATAAACTGAAGACCACTACTTACACTGCCACATTGTCTCATATCCCTTCAAACATGATATTTTTTCTTATATAGAGAAACTTTCCTTTAGTAATGAAACATTAGGTGTTGAGAGTCTGTACACAAGGAGCTAATCTTGTATTACATCTTTAATAACTAACTACTGAATAAATGAAAGGAAGGTAGATCACTTTGAACAATTGCTCAGCAAATACTTTGTGATTTTACATGCCTGTCCTGTCGCCTGCTCTCCTTAGTTACTCATATAGGGTATAAAAATGGCTGCATGTGGATCTGGACTTTGTGACTATAACTTTACATCCCAGTCCACAGCCATGAAGAGCAAACTACTGTATGTTATTTCCCAACAAAACCTTTACTTCATATTTTATTCTAAGGTGCTAGTGATGGGAAAGACTTTCTGTAGCTTTTCATACATCAGAATGGCTAAAATATGGGAGCAGCAGATATGCTGAATTGTTCCACTGTATTTCTTTTATATCAGCTAAACTAAAAATATAATGATTGATTAGCAACCTTGATTCTTTTTTTTTCCTAAAGCACAGTTTTGTGATTTGGAATTTATTTTAGATCTTAGTTTTTAAAGCTAGTTTTTAAACAACGCATATTTTCATCTTCACAAAAGAGCTTTAATAGTTGCTTGGGGCTACAGTAATTATCCAAGTAAAACTGCAAGTTGAAAACTTGTGTGCTCCTCTCTGTAAGGACACAGTTTTTTTAATTAAAAAATAATTTGCCATGCTTTCTTATTTGCTATAATTCACTTCCTGTCATTTAAAGAATAATTGCAGAAAGCTGAACTAAAAATCTAAGGAAAACACTCAACAATTAAGAGGAAAAGTTTGTATACGGTCATGGAAATTCAGGTACTGTATTTCTGCAAAGAAGGTAGACTTGTTTTTGCTATTTTTTTTTTAACAGTGATGAATTACGGCTGGGGCATGAGAAATCGGTTGCCTGCGGGGATTTTATATCTGTAGCAAAAGGAAGCAAAGACTATAATATCAGAGCCAGAGAACCAGAGGATGGCCTTTCAGAAGAAACACAAGTGAAGTGCCTTATAGACCAAGCCACAGACCCAAATATCCTTGGCAGAGTTTGGGAAGGATGGGAGCCTTGGATGTAATGGACTTTTAAAACAAATCAAAATGTGGTTCCTTATCCGTGCCTGTATGTGACTAGATTACCTCTGCTTGGAAGCTGGAGTGGAGGTGAAGACTATACAGACTGAGTATTGTGCAGAGAATTCGTATTTATTCATATTTTTCAAGTTGCAATGCAGCAGCAGAATTTAGTCATAGTCTCAGGATCTCAGAGGTACCTACATGATGAGATGTTTTTGAAGACACTGAATCCAAGATGTTTAGAGCTCAGTTAATTATGCAGTTGATTGCTGACATTAATGAAAGAAAAGAAAAAAAGTTACTTCCAAAAAAATCTTAGTTAAAAAGAAACTGTAAAAGGTAATCACAAATAGTTGTGATATGTTAAAAGTATTCTCCATTCATGCTAAATTGGCTATGCAGAAATTGCTTATTAGTAATGATGCTAGGAGCTGGGTCAGGCATTATTACTCACGCAAGATATCTAACTGGGTTGACACTCATATTGAGATTGCCCTTCCTTTTCCGAAGGAAAGAATTCCAAGTTCTAACTATGCTTTTACAGGAAAGGAGTCACAATCTTACATGAATATTTTCTTCCAGCATGACTTGAGCAGGCTGCGCTCATAGTTACTTGCGTCTACTAGTTACATCTGTATGAGCTCTGTGATTGACTGTTTTGTAAAACATAACACACGTTGTTATACCCCCTGATAAGCAGTTGTAAATAAACCCTAAGTTTTAAGAGTACTTAGACATAATGATGAATTATCCATAAAAGTAATGTCTCACAAAGACGTCTCATGAAGATGTCTAAATTCTAACTAGGCTGTACTTTTAAAACGAAAAGCAGTGAAGTTGGAAGATTATGGTAAAACAGTTCTGTCAATAAGAAACATTGGTATTGGAGCTTTTGTTATTCCAGAATACAAACTGGAAAGAGGCAGGTAAACCTGTGCCACTGGCACATCAGGGAACATTTATAGACATGACAGGCCCATGTCTGTAAAATGTAGATAAATTTATTTTAGATTCTCACATCTCACAAATTCTGGACATTGTGAAGCACTGCCAAAATCAGTTGAATTTATTTTTGACTTTACACAGAGTTTGTTCAAGTTGTGTTAGCAAAGGCAACAAAAGAGCAGCCTGTTCAGCCTCTGTGTATGTATGTGAAAGCCATTAAAATAAATGTTCTCAGATTTTTGCAATATTTCTAGCAAGTACGTTTTACTTAACCTCATATTTTAAAAACACATTGATACAAGAATGCTTTTGAATGTGGTGATTAAATTTGTCCTAAGCCATTTTTTTTAAACAGTTTGTTTCCACTTATTGAGAAAGGTGTATAAACTAGAACTCTTCAGGTCCTTGCCCCCTTTTATATTGTTACCAATAAAGATCTTGCCATAATTGAAGATCAATGTGGAATAGTTTTTGATGTATCACTTCTAAAATAATTCTACTACAAATAATGTATCACAAAGTTGGCCTGAAAGTTACAGCAAGTGCTACAATTCAGACATCACCCACAAGCAGTGTATTAATTGTTTTACTTCTTCACTTATAGTACTTTGACCTGTAAGCTTGAAGGGTGAAAGTCCAGGTTTATAATTTAACCAGATCTTTAATTGTAATGCCTGTGCCACAGCCTTTTAGTTAAGGAACTCTTCAGTAAGGATAGTTCTAATTACAATTGCCTTAAGATTCCAAAGGTTATCCAGAGAAACCTTGAAAAGAGAATGAAGTTCTGATTGTCATTTATATGCCCAAGTACAGTTTTTCTCCTTTGACCCATCTGCTGAGTACTATTAGGTTTGGAAATATTGGTTTCCATTGGTCCTAGTACTGCTGGTCATCCTTTCTACTAATTGCAATCTTCTTCTCAGAGTCTAGATCCTTATGTGTGAATGGTATAGGTTTGCCTACATAAGACAGAGAAATAAGCATGCTGAGAAGAGTTTGAAGAGTTTGCAAAAGGTGCAAAAGTCATGAGAGGTGAAAAAATCCAAGGAAGGGAAAACCTGGAAACCAGCTGTTGAGATGGAGCAGAGAGGGCTAGCAGAAAACTGAGGCAGGAGGAAGGTAATGGAATGTATGTCCTGGAAAAGGGCATGGCTGGGTGGAATTTGGAATTAGGGAGACCACACATTGCAAGACAACAGAGATAGACATCCCATCTGTTCTCTCTAATATCATTAAACAGTTTTACCTAACAGCAAGGCATTGACCTCTATAGATACTGGCAGGATTCCTTAGGACAGGGATTGGGAATGTGTAACTCTCCAGGTGACATTTGACTGTAGATACCATCACCTATGCTGCCTAGGGCTAATGGGAGTTGCAATCCATCAGCACCTGGAAGACCCACTCCTGCTGTGGGAAAAAATTTTCAACTTTCCTAACACAAGGTAACCAATGCATCCAACACAACATTTGCTGTCAAACCAAATAATTACTCTGTTACAATATTATTAGGTAACGTTGGCACTTAACCACCCAAAGCCCCATGCAAACCAGGGCCAGTTCCATTGCAAGCTTAGAATATTTTGTTTTTAATAACTCAACATGCATTAATATCTCTTAAAGAAAGGAAGCTGACAAACCTTTATTAAATATGCTGTTGAAGCTTATATACAAGGGGATGGAATTGTACAGGCATGCACATACCTAACCCTCTCCCATTCACTGAAAAAAATCCCTATCAGAATACTGTTTAGGGGTCCCCTCACCTGTAAAGGTCCTAAAAGAGCCAAAAACACACACCAGAAGTGCGGGAGCCCAAAGGGCATGAAAATGGTGCAAGTATAGACCTTCCCCTCAATGGCTGCTTACTTCCATTAGGAACTTGGGTTACTTTAAACCAGTTGTTGTAGCAATGCCTCTTCTCTGGTTTTCTATATACTTTGTGGCACTTACCCTGAAAAATAGTTCCTGCTTGGGCTTCAGTTTGACCCCCATTCTGATATTAAAATGTAGCCTCCTTGGGAAAATGTTATATTATTTTTCATGATTATATACAAAACATTTCAGGATCAAAACTTTGTTTGATTCTATTATTCATGCTAGCACCATGTGTACTTTTTCACAGGCCATATGGGGACAAGAGAATCACCTGTTACTTTAGTATTGCTGTTGCTGGGAGCTGTCAAGTCATTGCTGAATCTATTGGTGAAACTGTCACAGAGGGTTTTTGGGGGGTTTTTTGCCTCCCTGTAAGATTAAAAGAGTGTGACTTGCCCAAGGTCTCCCAGTGGGTTTTCATGGCCAAGTGAGGATTCAAAGCATGGTCTCCCAGTGTCCTAGTCCAAAACTCAAACCATCACACTGGCTCTCTGTTACTTTACAGTATGCAATGACTGCATGAGCAAGAGAACATATTTGGCATTATGTGAGTCTGGGCACTGTCCTGCCACCAGAGGGCAATGCTTCCACAGTTATGTGAAGGAGCTAAATCACTGGATACTTTCTATGAGGGAGATATACATAAAGTCCATTGCGGATAGAAATAATAGCAAAGGCAAAGCAAGCAGGAAAGATGCTTCCGTGGCTTCAGAGTCTTTAGAACTGGATTAGCTTTATGCCAACGGCTGAGAGGATCTGTCCAGTTTTGTGCCTTCCCTCCCAATCTAATGAATAAGGAGTAATTAGCAAGCTTCTTTGGCAATATCTTGCAGCATGTGGAGTTACTAAAATTCCCAAATCTAATAACTTTTCTGCTATATGTTTCATGAGCTATGTTAAGCACATAATAGTGTAATTTTTAGAACTGTCACATGTGTTCCACAAAAGCAATGGCACCCCCCTCTACACCATTTAATTCAGGCCCACTTGAATACTGTGCTCCATCAGGAAGTGGCTGTTAATCCATTAAAGCTTATGCTAAAACAAATGGGTTATTCATAAAGGTGCTATGAGAGACACCCCCCCCACTTTAGTTCCTTTATCATTATATTGAAATAAGTTGAACTGTGGCAATTTTCAAAGAGAGATTGTATTGTTTGAACAGCCATTCAGATGACCTTTTTTGTCCTTACAGAAATGCCTGTCTGTGGACATGCTTTTCTAAAGTGTAACATTAAAATGGTCTGGTGAAGAGAATGAAGAGGGGAGTTCAAAATTCCACTTTGATCACTGGCTCTTTAACTGTCTTAGCTAAGTCCTCCATAAGGATGTTGCTGCCACAGGGGTAAAATGTTGCCCGCCCACCCCTGAAAAAATTCTCCTAGCTCAGTGTCCTTCAGTTCCTAAAAACTTTCGCATTGCACTAATTTCAGTTGAGTTTTTAGAAATAAAATCTAGGCATCCAAAGAAACAGGGTAGATGAAGTTCCCAATGGAATATGAATCCAAAAAAGTTCTAGCTGTGAATGCTTTTCAATGTCTTGCTCTTTGCGATGCTAGAAAGAGTAAGGAACTAAAGGAAAACTCCATTGGGGGGAAATTCTTATTTTGGGGGTCAGCGTCTTCATCAACACCCCCCTCGCTATACCTCTGCTCCCTCCTACCGACGTATCTTGCTTCCAGCAGAGCAGACGAAGTGAGCCAGACCTCCCTGGCGGGAAAGGCAGACATGGACTTGGGGGCAGGAGAAAGCAAAATCGCCTGTCCCCTCCCCGCTCTTTTCCTCAAAGGCTGCCGCTTCTCTTGACGTCTCACTGACCTCAGTAACTGCGCTTCCCAAAACCCCACAACGCAGGTGCTGCGTAGTCTACCCGAACGAAGGGCGCTCTCCCTGCCCCCTCGCCCCCGCCCCCCGCCCCCCGCCGCGAACCCGCGAGCGCCCGCAGCCGAAAGGCAGACGGCTCTCCCTCGACCGGGGACGGCTAAGCCGGAGCAGCCCGCTTCTGCCGGCCGTGCCTGTGGCAGCCTCCCTCTTCCAAGCCCGCGACTTGGCCCCAGCCCCGCGTCTCCGAGCGGCGCGCACGCAGCGCCGGCTGAGGGGGCGCCCCGGTGTCGCATCCCCTCAGGTATCCTGACAGCTCCACTTCGCTTCTACTCGCGCCCTTTCTTTCCTCGCCATGCCCAGAACGGGGCACCGCTGCCCAGGGCATCCGTTTCACGAAGTAGCGCTGCCCACCAGAAAGTGGGTAGGCACCTCCCTCCCGCTGCCCGTGGGTGTAAGTGTGTGAGACGGCCGCTTCCCAGCGGGAGTCACTTCCCGGCCGCACCAGAAGAGCCACCAAAACGGCACGACTTCTTTCCTTTCCCACACTCTCCCGGGGGGCGCCCCTACGGCTGCAACTCGGAAGGAGGAAACGTAGCCGCGCTATTCCCGTTTCCCTCCCCTCCCCGCCCGCCCGCCCGCCCGCCCGCCGGATCAAAGGTGGCGGGGCAACAGCAGGGGAGGATTTGGGGTTTTCTAGGACGCCCCGCCCAGACCAATCCCTGGCGGCCGCGGCTGCTCCCGCCGCCCCCTTGGCAGGCGAGGCCGGAGCGCGCACAGGACCCGGCCCGCCCCCGGGGGCTTCTCCCCCACCCTCCCTCTCTCTGCCGTCACTCGGGACGGAGGCGGGGCCGCGAGCCTTCGCTATAAAGGGCCAAGTCGGCACCTTACTGCCAGGTTTCTGCCTTCCGCGAGCGCACGTGGAGCGAAGGAGGGTGGCGCCCGCGGCAGCCGTCTCGGAGAGAGGCAGAAAAGAGGAACACCGACGGGAGGCCATACCAGTGGGCACCGACCGAGGCAGAGGCGAAGTCCGCCCGGCCAGGTGAGGCGCGGAGCCCTCGGCCGACGCCGCTCTGCTCCCACCTGAACTGTTGCGCGCGCGAAGAGGGAACGGGGCGACTTGGGCTCTGCGTTCTGCCCGCCGGACGCCCCTCCGCTCCCCTCGCCGCCCCGAGAGCCGCCTCCCAATGAGCGCCGCCACCCTGGACAGCCTGGACTCGCTGTCGTGCTATCGGAACTGGTCCCTGGAGCCCGCCAACTTCTACGACGCGAAAGTGGGCGAGGGCGGCGGCGGCGGCGGCGGCCTGAGCCCCTCGTGCAAAGCGGGCGGCATGAGCGCCACCGTCGTCCTGGTCGAGGAGGGCGGCGGGCTCTCCTCGGGCGGCAGCCGCGACCTGGCGGAGCTGAGCGCGGCCGCGCCGGCCATGTACGAGGACGAGAGCGCCATCGACTTCAGCTCCTACATCGACTCCATGGCGGCCGTGCCCAACCTGGAGCTGTGCCACGACGAGCTCTTCGCGGACCTCTTCAACAGCAACCACAAGGCGGGCGAGCCGCGCGGCGGGGGCAACTACGGGGACTACCTGCCGCCGCCCCCGCCGCCGGCCCCGGCCCCGGCCCCGCACGCCCCCGGCGGAGGGAGCGCCTTGGCCAGCCTGCTCCACGCCAGCGTCCCGCCAGGTCCGCTCCGGGGCGCCGTCAAGCAGGAGCCCGACTGGGGCGAGGAGGCCTCGGGCTCGGTGCTCCCCTCCCAGATCGCCACCTGCGCCCAAACCATCGTCAACCTGGGCGGGCAGCCCACGCCGCCGACCTCCCCGGAGCCGCCGGGCAGCGCCTCGCCGTCCAGCTACAGCAGCCGCTCTTCGGCCTCCTCGTCGTCGTCGTCGTCGTCGCCGGGCGGCAAGGAACGGACGGTCAAGAAGTGCGTGGACCGCTTCAGCCCGGAGTACCGGCAGCGGCGGGAGCGCAACAACATCGCCGTGCGGAAGAGCCGCGACAAGGCCA
Organism: Iguana delicatissima; assembly: GCA_948472985.1. Classification (NCBI taxonomy): domain Eukaryota; kingdom Metazoa; phylum Chordata; class Lepidosauria; order Squamata; family Iguanidae; genus Iguana; species Iguana delicatissima. Next base: position 221,487 of record CAOKZL010000109.1, read on the forward strand.
AGCGCCGCAACCAGGAGATGCAGCAGAAGCTGGTGGAGCTCTCCGCCGAGAACGAGCGGCTGCACAAGAAGATCGAGCAGCTGACCCGGGACTTGAGCAACCTGAGACACTACTTTAAGCAGCTGCCGCCCGGCTCCTTCCTGCAGGCGGCCGCGATCAAGGACTGCCGGTAACCGCCCGGCGACGAGGGCGGCCCGGCGGCCAGTGCCTGCCGGGGACTTTGGACTCGTCTTCTTCCAGAATACCTCAGAGAAAGCCGCACAGACTGCAGCGGGGGCTGCACGGGTGGGAGGGGGCCGTGGGAAGCGTCTGCGTACACGCGGGGACTGTGCCAGAGGCGTGCAAACGGATAGAGGGGGGACGCCTTGCTCTCGTGTCTTCTTCCTTCTCAAGGGGGGGGGGTAAAGCTTAGGCTGGAAGACCAGGAAAACACAGGCCGCGAAAATGTGTTGGCTTGCACGTGCCTTTTTTTTTTTTTTTGGGAAAGGGCTAAGCATGGGTCTTTTAACCGGAAAACTTGCCAAAAAAGGTGAAAAAAGCTAGACCTCTCTTTCTCCCTAAATTATTTTTGTAATGATAGTTTTGTTTTTCTACATCTCATATTGATGCAGCTAAGGTACTTTGTAAAATACAAAAAAAAAAGAAGATTGTTGAACTTTTCAAACACTTTATTGTACACGGCAAGAGGAAAAGATAGACTGAGCATGCTCGAAACTTTTATATATAAATTTTTACAGCATTTCTAAAAATAAAAAAAACTTTGAAATTTACTTCTCTGAGGATGTATTTGTTGTGAGGATGGGGGAATGTACTGAACAGTTCAGTGTACAGGTTCTCAGTTTTAAAAAAATGCAGCAAAACAAATGGTTAATATTTGTTAAGTGGCATGTAAATGTCCCTTCTACAGATGACACTACTAAAATGGGTGTTCCACTTGCAGGCATCTACAATTTAAAGGTTAATTGAAACAAAAGAATACATTCTCTGCAGTTTTCAGATAAGAATGTATGTGTCACAAGTATGATCCAACAACCTGAAGTAGGCTGCAATCCTATACCTACTTATCTCTAGGAAACAACTTTGTGGAACTCAAGAAACTTACTTGTTTCTTGCATACCCCAGTGATAGCTTTGCCTCAGGATTGCTGTAAGTCAGAAAGTACTTGGAGGCACACAGCAACAACAAAAACAGATAAAGAATTACTGTGCATGTGACATCACACATGAAAATACCTAATTTAAAAGTGATGCATGTGTAAGAGACTGAGCAAAATGATTTTTAGAGGACAGTATTGCAAAGCAGCAAAATTACACAACCAAACAGAAGTCAGTCTTGGGCATGAGGCTAATAGGCCCCAGAACAAGCTCAAAACAGTAATTGTAATGATGTGTATTAAGACAAACCAAAGCACAGAGAAAGATCAACTGTGTAATCCTGTGTGGTGTTGATAGGACTTCCTTGGGGTATACATTATCATGGCTTCTTTTGTATCTTATGCAAATAAATGGGGGGAGAGTGAAGTGTTCTGTGTCTTTTTGCTGTAGGTCCATGCAACTGGCTGCTTTGTGTGTTTAAAAAGCCATAGAAACACACACTTTTTTAAGAAGAATTTTAGCACTCACATGGTCACAATGATGCATTTACATTTTACTGTATGCATAAATGTACTGGGAAGCCATAACTGGGGCTTCCCAATGCCTGCATACACAGAAAACACCAACTTGTAGCATCATTTTGTATAGTGATTTGTAGAGGACGCTCCTTTCAGGCTATTGAGCAGGGGCAGGGAAAATACCATACACATCAAGTCGCATCTGGTTTCAAAAGCTAAGCAGTTCAAGCTTGGGACCTTCATGTAGGGGCCACGAAAGACTCCTACATGAAACCTGGAGAGCTGCTGCCAGTCAGAATTGACAATACGGGTCTAGATGGATAAACGATGACTCAGCAGTTTCCTATAACCCTCAAAGATCTCACTGAACTCAGGCAAAAGTAGCCTAGTAATACAAAGGGGTAGTGTGAACTAGAGGCCAAGTAAACATAGAAAGCCACATACTACATATTTTACGAAAAAGGATAAATAATACTTGGTGAGGCAGTAGAAAAAGAAGAAGACCACATTAGAGATGGACAGATTCAATCAAGGAAGCCAAGGCCCTGAGTCTGCAAGACCTGAGCAGGGCTGTTTGATAACAGGATGACTCTGAGGTCTCTCATTTGTAGGGTCACCATAAGTCAAAGTTGACTTGATGGCAGTTAACAACATCATATTCCCTAGCCCTGAGCTGGCACATAGTGAAATGAAATATAGGAACAGGTTTGAATCCTGTCAGGGATTTATAGATGCATAAGCAGTGTAGCAGCAGGGCTTTGCAATGAATCCCACCCTGATCACTCCAATTCCCGCTTACTGGAAAGCAACCATTGCTGTTGATGGAAATCTGCTTCCCTCTCAATTGGAAAGCCCCACAGGCCCACCCTTGCCCCTAAGCAATCCTCAGCACAACAGGCAGAAGCAGGACCCTTGTTGCAATTTCCCCCTCATGCCAGAGATTGCTTATGTAAGGGGATGGGTGGGACTGTCAGCCTCCCAGTCAACAACAGAACAGACGCCCATTGATTGCAGCAGCTGCTTCCCAGTAAGTCCAGACTGGGAGACTTTCATGGTCTCTAGGGAGACCCTAAGATAGAGGCTACCTCGGGACTGTGAATATAAAGCACTCACAAGTGTGTAACTCTTAGTTATACATTTGAAAAGGGTTCTGGCCAATGTTTTTAAAATCTTTAAATGTGATTGTAAACACCCTAATTTGGTGTGAAGTATGTGTACTTCCCCTCACAAACTGAATACAGAAGCCAGGATCCAACAGGCGAGCAGGGAAATGCTGAATGCAGCAAAGCACAGGGGTTCTCTGCGCCCCCTCATGAAAAGTCTACAAATTTCAGATCACAATTTTTATGAGACAGCAAGTCCAGCTGATTCCACTGTTCCACTAATCGTTTCTCAGACTGTGGTACATTGTTTGTGTAGTGTACCCATTTCAAGCTTTAAGGCTCCTAAATCTAACCTTGTTTTATCTACAGACTTCACGGAAGTATGAAAATATAATTAACATCCAAAAGGACTATTGTGAAGTAGTAACTGTATTCTTTATACTTTCAGTTATACTATGTGATATAACAGAAACCTTATGGGAAGACTGCCATTTTTAGATACAACTACCAAATACTTTTATATTTAGATAACGGTTAACTTCATATACATGCTCTTGACATCCTTTATCGCATCAACAGAAAGTAAAACTCTTAACATTCTGTAACATTTATCTTCAACTGGTAAAAAAATACATATCATCATTAATCAGGTCATACTAAACATATTGTTGTTCAACACGTACCATACTTTACAATACATTGGCATTCATATTTCATACTAATATAGGCAGTTCATCTTTAACTGTACAGAGGTAGGCCTAAATCTGAGCTAGTGGTCAAACAGCAGTGCTATGGAATTTTTCTTCCTTTGTCCTCTTCTTCAGCCCTCTATCCAGCTCAAAAATAGGCTACAAAGGGTCTCCAAGGCTGTAGTGGAAAAGGTGAGATTACAGTTCTGTTTCCTCTGGATGCAGCTGTTCACAGAAGTCTACCATTGAATCCTGCACACAGGTCAGACATTAATTTAAAATGCTCTCCTATACAAACACAATTGTTTGGATAGCTACATAGAAAAAGCATTTAAGCTTTTGAAACTCATAAAAATCTACTTCTAGATCAAGAAAAAGTATTATTTGGGAAATATTTCCAAATTATTTTTCTCAAAGTATTGTTGGAAATTTTCATTTTGTTTTAGTGCTCTGAACTTTTTATTTTACAGATGACCATAAACACATACATAATGGAAAATTAAGCATCTGCATATTCCAGTGATTTCAATCCGAGACACTTAAATACAAGTATTTAATTTCTCTCATTGAAGTCAGTGAGAGCTAAACAAGCTTAATGTTATTTCACAGATGCCCAGCATAAACATTAAAAAATTATTTTGACAGATGACTGAAAATTATTTATTGCTGCTAAGCGCTTACATGCCTGTATTATACATTATCTACAAATGTGGTTTGCAGCTAACTGTGTTACAAGGTTCATAGAGAAAGTAGCAGACACTATTTCCTTTCTTTTCTTTCTGCATCTGGGATGACAATTTCTTCCAATCCAACACAGCTAGATGGGTGGTTGGTTACAGACTGGACGTAACAATATAAAAACCCCACCTCCTTTCCCAGGACATTCTTCACTTCATAACTCTGCAATGATAAAGCACATTCATTAAAACAAACAACCTTGTACATTTTGTCCCAGCCAAAATAAAGTTGAAAATACTCAGTGTGAGGTGCTCTTCAAGAAAAGTATTTTAGGGATTTTTTTTTCTTCCCCCCTTTTTTTTTTTGCTTTTCAAATAATAAAACAGAATGCATATATTCCTTAGGGATATTTTAATAAAATCACCAGGAAAGCAAATACAGCTTGTATTCCTGCATGGCAGGGGGTTGGACTGGATGGCCTTTGTGGTTTCTTCCAATTCTATGATTCTATAAATTAAAAATCAAGAAATGCAGTGTCACAATAGTCAGACTCCTCTTGGTGACCGGGATTACGCTGGAATAAGTACTTGTTTCAGTGTTGCACAAGGAGGTATCCAGTATCCCCTTAGCAACAGGCTTCCTCAGGTTGTATTATAGATCCTAGATGGAGCCACGGGCAGTTCTGCCCTCTGCCTCTCAACAGCCACTGACTGCACCTGGCTGGCAGCCATCAGCCTCCTGGATTTCCATGTATGCACCACTAGCAGAACTTGTGCCCATCTATTTAAAGTGAGTTCCATTGCTTGCAATGGGACTTACTCCTAGGTAAGTATGTATAGAATTAGCTAGAAATAAAAGTCAACATCCTATTACAGAGCATTAAGTCCCATCGCATCCCATGAGACTTACTTTTAAGTGGACCTGCATAGGATAATTTTTACTTAAGTGAAAAATCAAACTCTCTATATTTTTTTCTCTAGGGGATATCCCCGGGATCCAGTATCTTTGGGGGAAAAATCAATCAGTATTTATGTCTTATAATGAACAGTTTGGGTAAGTTTACTGAAACATCAACAAAACGTATTATCAGTTGTCAAGGTTAATTTAGACCTGATATCTTGATATAATTTAATCCCTTTCTGAATGTAGTCCACATGCAGCTAGAATTATGATGTTTTGATTTTTTAAATAATCATATTTTAAAGTATACATACTCCATCCTCAGTGGGAGAAGAGTCCAGAAGTGAAGAAATGGTCTTCTGTAGCAGCTAGTGTAACCGAGAAAATGGCAAAAGGAGAATCACATTTTTGCATCCTCTACCAATATTAAAAGTCATTCTATTTGATAAAAATTAACAAACCTAAGCCTAATACAATCTGTCTTCTCCCTTGGAATGAAACCAAATAGGATTGGTCCGTCCATCCATCCATCTACCTATCCACTCATCAGTTTATTTACAATTTGACTTTTCCCCCAAAATGGGACTGAAGGCAGCTTACAGAATAGGTTTCTAGCCCTAAAAAAATGTGACCATTGGCTATAAGCAGTTCTGTTATAACCAGTTGTGAGTTAGGTCAATACCACACAGAAAACATATTTAAATTTTCATAATTCTACAGAATCCCTTCAAAAGAGGATCTTCTACCTTCAGGATCTTAAAAATCCTGTGGAAATTATTATTTCAGGGAAGAGCCAGTTCTCAGTGCAGTGGAATGAGAAACTGAACAGGACATGAATAAAAGAAACCAGATTTTACTAAGCATTGAAACTTAGTAGCTTTCCCAAGGCTGCCCATTAACTTTCATCTTGACAAGGCTATTGTGAGGATAAAACAACATAAAGATAACTTGCAAGCTGCCCTTGAATCTTTAGGACACCGTGGAATAATAAGAGTGGTGCAGAGTTTCTTCCTTATTTCCTAGCAGAATATCAGTTCTTGACAGAGGCGCATAATCTGTACGTCTAGGGATCAACATCAGTGCCCAAAGTCCTAAGGCATGGCACATTCGACCAAATTTCAGCAGTGCAACAACATCAGAAAGTTGGTGTGAATAGAATCAATACTAGGTTCTCCAAATCACAATTTCCCAGTAAAATAAGGTGTATCTTTTTTACTGAGAAAATGTTTTCACTGCTGTTTCAAGAAATGTACACCCTGAAGCCACAAAAAGCAGCTGGGGAGCCACAGGCAGCCACTTTGATGCCCATTCCTATTCTATACTGTATGAAATAAGTTTTGGGATATATATTTTAAATAAGGTTTCTTTAGTTATACGGACTTCCAGATATGGATGTGGTCCACTTAATCTTAAAGATCATGTAGTCCAGATTGTATGATTGTATGATAGGTTTGTCCACATAATAATCTAATTCTTTATATCAACCTAAATCAGGAATGAGCACTGGTGAAGATACATCCATAATTCACCACTGAGAAGTCAGTGCAAAAGACAATGCACTTGCAATGAAAAGATGCAGGTGCTTGTTCAAAATATCAAAACCCAATGGAGCTCTTTAACACAAAACTTTGAACTGATACACAAGAGTTTCAATACAGTCTGACAGTTCTTAAAACTTCGACTTTTTCTTCTCATACCTTGATTTTTACTGTGGATAAAGGTCGGGATTGGCAATGCACAAATACTTCCAGCTGCATCTTCATAACTGGTGAAACGATGGTTTCACAACATTGGTTGCAGTAAAGCAATCCTCTGAAATGTGTGAGAAAAGGTAGATACTATAAGTGCAGCTAGCATTAGAGTTTTCTTCATTTGTTTGACTGTTTGATTGGGGCCACAATACGGTATGAGCCTTATTGAGGTGTATTTCGATTGTTAAATGGAAGAATATTCGTATTTTCCCTGCCTGCCTTCAGTCACATGTCATATTCCTTTAGAGAACTAGAATGCAATTGCAAATAAGGAGGCAAGCATGGAACTCCAAACTCCATGTGCTATGTTGGACAAGAATGCAACTGGAATATAGAAGAGGCAGCAGGAAGGATATTTTTCAGCCTTGTTTTGTAAAAAAAAATGCTCTTCTCTCAACTAGGCTTCAAGACCCCCCCCCAAAAATAAACAGCTTCAGGGATAACTTGGACGATCAACAGATGTGGAAAGACTTAAGTACCCCACTACCCACCGCTAATTATGCCCTGTTGATTCCCTGTTGCATTTCTAGCAATCATGTGTTTAGCAGACTGTATGCTGGGTCCGTTTCTTTGTATTATGCATTTTTACCTTGCCCTTCAGTCAAAAACAACTTCCATAGTAACTTATATAACATCAATTACATCCTTGCCCAAATGCTTGAAACTTAAAAGATATGACACGAAAGATAAAAGGGATGAGGAGGGAAGACAAAAGCACGGGAAACACAAGAAACCAAACAGATCACAGTTACTATAGTATCCAAACGGAATAGAAGAAATCAGGGAGAAGTGAATTCAAAAGAAGCTGGTCTCTCAGCTGAGTTGATAAAGTGACGCTGCTTCCCATCTCTCCTTCTGCTGCAGTCACTTGGAGTGGATTGTGACCAAAGAGCATATGACAAGAAATCCAACCCTCCCTGTTTGTTCTCTGATCTTCTTGGAGGTCCTATTCTTAGTACTGGCCAGCAGCTAGTGATGGATAGGATCAGCCTAATCCTTTTGTTGGCACACAATTATGGAAGTTATGCACTGCATACAACTGTGGTAGGTTTTGTCTTTAATCTATTCCCAGTGATTTTAAATGCGAGAGCTGGGAGGAGAAAATAAATGGTTTGAGAAAGATGGAGGAAGAAGAGAGAGGGATAGAGAATGCAATGTTTTCTATTTCCTTTCCTTACACTATTTAAGTTTTATAAACTTGTATCATTACTCATCTCCACATGGGCTCAGTGTTCATATACAGAAGGATCCTACTAGACTGTACAAAGTAGTAACCCTTCTGTATCCCCTGTTCAATCTCACCACATTGGTTGAACTACTTGCACTCCAGAGCTTGTGTAACTGGACCAAGGGAAGGAATGGGTGGCAAATATGCGAGCCATGCAGAGACACCACAGGCCTCCCACTTCCTGTAAGAGGCTTTTTGCGCATGTGGGAAGGGAAGGTGAAAAGGAAAGAAAGAATACAGGGCTTTGTTAATCATAACTGGAATTTCTCGACATTTGGACACAATCATCTCTGAGTATTCAGCTGCTTCTTTGTGCAGCAGCTATTAGCTGGAGAAAACTCAGGGGGAATATAACATTAAATAATGAACTATCTATTTCTCTCATGTTTGAGAATATTTTCTTTCCTTCTGCATGAAATTAAAAGCAAAGGCACTGCAAAATCTTGATCAAAATGAGGTGGGCCCATGAGCTGTACATCACCCAACTTTATATTGAGGGATCGGCTATCGTATCCCACAGCTGCTAAATTTATGTATGGCCTTTGGTGAAGAACTCGTCAAAAGATTTCTGAGACTCCACATATACAATGCTTATGAGGATAGTCCTTATCTGCCTTATAGCTGACATGTTCTTACCTGTCTTGTGGATGCTGCTCTACTTTTCCATTGCCACATCTGTTACATGTAGGCCAGGAGAAAGCTGTTTTTTCATTAACTCCAACAACAGTGCCTGAAACAAGGGGGAAATGCTGCATAAATACATTGAGTATAATTGTCTTTGACACTCGTGTCTATTTGGCTTGATATATTGTTGCTCTTTCATCCCTGAAAAAACAAGCAAACAAATTCTTCTTTTGAAACGGGAAACTAAAAAGAAAAAAGAATAACCTCAGATACGTTCATTAAGGGAGCCACTGCGGTATAGTGGTTTTGGGTATTGGACTGTGACCCTGGAGACCAAGGCTGGATTCCCCACTCAGCCACAGAACCTCTTTGGGTGACCTTGGACACGTCACACACTCTCAGCCCCAGAAAACCCCGTGACAGGTTCGCCTTAGGTCACCGTAAGTTGGAAACAACTTGAAGGCACACAACGAAAACAATGTTCATTAAACAAACACCTTCTATTACATTCAGAACTATTTACAGACAACTTTAAATTGCCTTTGCAAAAAATGGCTTTTCCCCTTCCTTTCCAGATCACATATTAAACATCTCTAGTCAAACTAGACAAACTCATATAACTGTATCTCAGCTTAAGAAACCACAATACAAAGAATACATTTGTTTCATTATTTGTTTATAAAGAATTTACCTATTGCTTCTCAACCTCTGAGTGGCATGAGGTAATGCCAGTGCCTCACCCAAGACCCCTTGCCCACTGCTTCTTCACTTTTCCTTCCACAGCAAAAGCAAACAAACCAGGTAATCTTGTTTTTGAAAGTTTATTTATTGAATAAAAACACAAAACACAAACTAAACATGAGAAAAAAGTAAGCATATATACAAAGAGAGAATAACAATCCATAATACAAAATAATAACTAATAATAATAATACCAAAAAAACCCCTACAAACATCAGTCTAAACTAATAAACAAATACCAGTACCTACAGACAACTAAAAAGTTGTTTCCCACCCCTGCTGCGAACAACAAATAGTAATCCTACAGAAACATTAATCTAATAAATCACAAATTATCATTAGATTTAATATTTGTTGCTTAAATTTAAATCTAAGATAAAAAGTAATAAACTTACTAAGTTAATCTATGCCTACACCTTTTTTTTCCTTTTCTCCAAACTTGGTTACTACTTAATTATTAAAATTCAAAATTAATAATTGTTAAATATGAAATATAATATTTATAACATTCATAGTAAAATCATTCTAATTCTTATATTTTCCTTAGAATAACCTTACTAATTCATTATATATATTAAAAAGAAAAAAAGTTAGTATAGCAACAAATTAAAGTCACTTATAATTTTCTTAAAATCATTCACATGATAGCAAAGTAAATAAACATCTAACCATGGAAAAAGGAGGATATAAGCTTCAAGTTCAAAACCTCAGAATCATCAATTCATTCTCATTTTCTCTTAAATAATCAGTTACAAATTTCCACTCCCTAACAAAATCTTCTTCCATACAACGCTTTAGTCTGGCTGTAAACCAGCTAATCTTTTGTAAACAATAGTTTTCCTAGTTTCTCAATAGGAAAAATAACAGCTTTGAAACTAGCCAGAATAGTAAGTCAAATTAAAACCATGGCTTCATAGAGTGATGTATTTCAAAGTGGTTAACTATAGTTTCCTGGTTTGCATGAAACTTGAAACTATAATTAGTGGAAGACTTTAACGTCTGTCCACTCAGTGACATGGGCTACCCGCATGCTTTAAGACTCATCTATACTTTATCAAGCCAAAATATGATCATCCAAGTGCATTTGTTTTTTCAGTGTGATATCTGAAAAATGCCTGGGTGGAAAGGGAAAAGATTATTTTCTTAAAAGATTTACACTGATCTAATAGCAACAACTTGTTCTTTATATCTGTGTAACTGGGATCCAAATCTGCCAACAAACAAACAAGCAAGAAAACAAGCAAACAAACAAAAACCATACCGTGACATATGTGACTAGAAGACTTTAGGGGACTGAAGGTCAGTGAGATACTTTGAATCACTAGTAAGCAGTGTTAGAAATCAAGTATGTTGAGAATTTTATGGGAAGGCTACTAAAAAGATTTAGAACAATGGATGATTTGTTTAGCTAAGCAATAAATACTGAAGATGTAGCACTGCTTGGAAGCAAAACATACAAATGGGTAATCTTGGCCATCTGCAAGTAAAGGAAAACCATTGGCAAGCCTACAGTATATATGCCAAAGCTCGTGACCTAATAATCCCTGCTGTGTTGACCAAGAGTCACTCAATCCTATAATAAACTAAAAGTCAGAGAACTAAGACTGGCAATGTCCATCTGTATTGGCTAAGCAATAGTGCTGGAATACTTGCTTTAATTTAATAGCGGGATGAAGGAAACAGAGCAAAGTAAGACTTTGTGTTCTTTAATAACGAGTTTCAGAAGTTTCAGACAATTGTTGCTAATTGACATAATGACAGTATGAAAGAACATTTCACAGGCAAAGCCTAAACACAGTGAAAAAGCACAGGCAGATTAAAGGTTGCATGTAGATTATCATCTTTATCATACTTTTCCTCCAGAATGTTCAAGATGGCATAAACATGATTTTCTCAGTTGTGGCTGCGGTGTGCCTTCAAATCATTTCCGACTTACGATGACCTCATCACAGCATTTTCTTGATAGGATTTCTTCAGAGGGGGCTTGCCTTTGCCCTCTCCCTTGAGGCCGAGAGAGTGTGACTTGCCCAAGGTCACTCAGTGGACTTCCATGACTGGGGATTTGAACCTTGGTCTCCAGAATCCTAGTCCAATACCCAAATGACTACACCACGCAGACTCAGCTTACTCTCACAGCGAAGCTGTGAGATATGTAATGAGCCGGTGAGATGTTATGACTTGCCCAAGTCCCATTCTCTGGGTAAGTTTCATTCTTGAGGAAATTTCTTTATTGTTCTTCCAAATGGCCCAGTTAGGACAAGATACTAAAGCCTTCCTCTCCTATCCTGTTATTATTATAAGAATTTAAAGGGTCAACACTTCTGGCTGCATAGGACCTATCAGAATAATTTTTTTATGCATGATCAATTGTTAACAACATTTCTACATCCCTGAACAAAGGAAAGATGCCAGGGCTTGAATCAGGAACATGTACCTCCCAAGCATAACCTCTGTCATTGAGCTGAGGCACAGCTTTGAAAACTATTGGTAAGAATGGATGCACACATTATTTGGGTAAAAAAGGAAGTGTCAAGTAGGGCAAAATTTGGGAAAAAATCCCTCACTTTGCAGAAAAATACTTAAAGGGGAAGTGGAACTGCCACATGTAAACATTTCAAATATTCCTAAACCATCCAGCAAGCAATCCAGGTATCTCTCTTGAAGCTACCAACAGCATTCTCCAGCCTAAACTAGTGTCTAAATAATAGGCACAAGATGCACACAGGTCTCATAATAAGAGGGAGGGAGGGAGGGAGGGATATGCTTTTTGGTGGACCAGCCCTATGACCTGAACACAAATTCAGTGATGAATCTGATTAGCAGAATATGGACAAACTATAGGGAAAGCAGTAGTATAGTACTTCTGGTGTTCTAATTAATCATTGCAAAGAGGTTGCAAGTGAAGAAAAGAAAAGAAAGAAAAAGAAATTGGAAACAGCAAAGGACCAAGTACTTCCTTAAGTACTGGCATCTTCTAAACAAGTCTATAAACTGTTTTAATATAGATACTACAAACATATATAAAGCTGGGCTTGTCTGCATGTAAATGTAAGTGGTAATATATATAATACTAAGCATTATTTACCAGTAATACCAAATAGGGGCCAGGAAGGGATATAGTTGAAGCTATCCTAATAGCAAGTACCAGTCTCTTGCTCTCAAAGTACATTTTTTCTGTGCTGTTATTTAGTTTTGTACCTGAAGAAAGACAGACGCACAAGTACAGAGCATTAGACAGAGCCCAAGGGAAGTCAGGTTGAAATCCTTAATCAGCCATGAAGTTCACAGGATGATCCTGGGCTCATCCTATCACTTTCACAGGATTCACTTTGTCACAGATTGTTGCAAAGTAATCCCAGGTGCTTTAGGCTATGCTTCAGAGGAAGGAACAGGCAAAAAACCACCTCTGAGTACTCCTTCCCTAAGAAAACCCTATGAAGTTCATGCAGTCACCTTAAGTCAATAGGCAACTTGGAGGCACATGTACACACAAAAAGGTAAATTACCAGGAGACTTTCTCCAAGCTCCTTTATAGGAAGGGGAAAATTTTTAAAAAATAAAAGTTTCAAGCAGGCATAGCAAAATTTGCTTTTGGAAAAAGCTTGAACTAACCTCTTACAGTACAAATGGAATTGACTTGGGTTGCAGAATCCAGCTCATCGAGTTTGACAGGACCAGTCAGTTTAGTGATGTCAGCATCAGCAGCCCTCCACAAAAGGGGCTTTTGTAACAAGAGAATGGTACGTTCAATGCAAATAATCCTACCTGCCAACAAAGACATTTTGATAAGTTACAGTAACAAGGAAAAAGGTAACCATGTTAATTGTCTGAGCCAATAAAGACAATATTCCTCGTCAGCCTTTCATCAAACTTGATTTAGTCTGCTTTGCTCAACCTTTGAAAGCAAAACACACACTGTGTTCTTGTTAAGGAAAGAAACTTCCAACCCAAACTGTCCTGATGTGTGTGAAATTTTTAGAGGGCAGAAAATTGACTAGGTTTTTCTTTCTTTGCATGATTCCACCCCACACCCACACTTCTTTTTGGTAGCTGCTGTTGCCAAGTTGTTCTGAGGCTAGACATGTTGCACTTTGCTCCCCAAAGCCGGACAGCCAAACCTTTGCCCAGCTGAGCGTCACGTGGACAATGCAGTGGGTCTGGAAGCATGACAGGAAACTTTTATAAGTAGGTCAGTGGCTCAAATGCAACAAAAGGTTCACAATGACCAAAAGCCATTATCATGCTGTGATTAACTTACTCTGAACATGCTTAGCATCTAAGTCTAATTCTTTCCAGTATATGCAAGCACAAAATTAGATGGCTGCAGAAGGAGAGTATGCACAAATATAACATAAAAGGTATGTTGGCAGAGTGTTGCCAGATTTCATCAAAAGGACTAATATTATGATAACATTCACTGTGGCAATGTAAGCAATTTGAAAACAAAAGGAGCTGGAAATATCCCATATAAACAAATGCAAAAGAGAAACAAATCTCTCAGAATTTCAAAAATATGAGATTTGTTCTTGGAAAAAAATGTTTCATTCTTAGATGTACATTCTTACATTCTTACCTTTTTAACAACTTAGAACATCATTTGGTTTGCACTCAATGTATGCAACTTGCCAGGAAAATGTCTTCTAGTGCATTATTCCTTCCAGTTGTGTGTGCAACATATAAGTCCTGCTTTGGCAAATCCACATTGAGAACAGTTATGCTGAGTCATATACTCAGCAACCACTTGGTGTGCACAGTACTAATTTTAAATAAGCAAATAAAATTCACCAGGACAGAGGAGATGGGAAGCAGGGCCTGTCCACCAGCTTTACTGAGAGACTAGCTTCATTTGATTTCTTGTACAACCACATGCTGTAAGAACTTTTAATGCTAAGAAATAGTGTCTGGATGGGCTAGGTTTCCTTTTCTTCCTTCATATCTTTTTTCGTTTGGTGCCATATGTTTCAGTTTGTAAGCCTGGAAGCCAGTATTACTTTGCTTTTTTGGTGTTACGAAAGTTGAAAAGAAAGGCGCAACTCCCTCCTCTTAGCAACACTTTGTCGAAACCACAGAAGTGAACATATATCCTGAGATAAGAGAAACTGTATTGCTGGGAGAGTTTATATTCAGATATTTATGAAAAATGATGGACATGGGGCAAAATACTCAAAGGCAGTCCAAACAAAGGACACATGGGTCACCCTTTTTTCTTGTTAATTTTTAAAACATTCTCTTAAAACATGGCTGGAATTGCATACTCATAACTACCAAATCTATAAATTATCTTTGTTGTTCTTGTGCCTTCAAATCATTTCTAACTTATGGCAACCCTATGGCAAACCTTACAACCTATGTCATTACAGCAGAAGCAAGCTGGCAGTTTTTTCCACTGATACCACTGTAAAAGACAATCTAGAACCATACCACTTTTGTTTTGGAAATTTAAAGGGCAAGATAAGAAATACTGGCAATTTGCAACTGAAGAACACCTTTCTGAAGTAGACGAAGCTTGTGTGCTTCATTCAAATTATATGTTACAAAGTCATGTAAGGTTTCTTTGCTTCCACCTGTTCTACTGCAGTTTTGGGGAACCCTTGGTCTTCCAGATGATTTGGAGTACAGCTCCAATTCCCCTTCATCACTGGGGGCTCCTGAGAGTTGATCCCTAAAAGCTAAAGTGCCCCCACCCTTTCCTTGTGCTTACCATTTCCATATATGGCATCCTTGAAGAAAACAACACAAGGGGATGTGCTCTTGAGTGCCTCCATAACGTCTCCATCAACCACACAGGATGAAGCAATTGAGATGGGTAGAATTTTTGGAGTCCCAGGGCTAACCTCAGCCCCACTCTGCAGGGAGAAATCAGTCACAAACAGCCAGCATTGTGTTTGGCTTGACAGAGTGCTCCCCGTTTCCTAGAATTTGAAAGAGGAAAAAAAAGTACGTCCAAGTAACATGTTGCAATTAAACAAAAACACAACTTTTTTTCCTCCAGGATTAGCCTGGAGCTATTAGTCAATTTAGCTTAACCACAGTTTAGAGGGCAACATTCAAACCTTCAATCTGGTAGGCTGAGGCTGACTTTTTATATCATCTTATAGGTGACATAGGGCTTGATTCACAGCATTACAGCCTAGGATTGAATACAAGGCTTCTAGCAGAAATGTACACATTGCAGCAGTGGTGGCAACTGTTGCTGTCCCAATCAGACACCAGAAAAGCCCCTATGTGGCACAAATGGATTTGAAGGGTAGGGTGAAAGTGAGAAGAACATGGTGACAGAAGGACTGAGGCTTCCAGTTGCATGTTGTACAACATCTAAAACTTTTACACAATCTCGCTAGCAAATAATTGCAGAAGGCAAACTGGGACTGTTTAGAAAACTGTGAGGACAAACACCTTAGTTGTGTCTGCACTGCCTTGCATTAGATTGCCACTTAAATGCCTTGTTTTAAGTTAAAGTGGTAGATAAGGTTAGGACAGAAATGATAATTTCCTAGCCTGCATAAGGATTTTCAAATACATTAAATCAGCAAATATTTCTTAACTTGTCAAATTTAAAAGCACTCCCCATACATGATGTCAGCTGACAAGTTTGGCCTAATATAATTAATGAAATATTTTGAAATAAGGAAAATAGCAGAAAAATTACTATTATGCTATGTAATGTGTTCCACCCTCTTGATGGAAACTGCTATAGGTATGAATATGGAGGTTTTCTTCCTGGATGAATTGCAACATTTCTCAAAGATGCATATGTACCAGATGATTCATAAGAGGTACTAGGAGAAATAAATCTACCCGCTTCAGAAACATAAGTATCATCCTTGTGACAGGAGCAAAACATTCAGCTAGAAGTAAAAAAAATAAAATATCTCATAGTAAAAGTACTCACTTTTTCTGCTTGATCGCAAACTAAAAAGAGTTCCAGCTCAATAATAAGACAATTTATTAATAGGCCAGAAAACCATATAAATTTAATATATCGAGTAGTTGATTCAGACTGAACATTTCACTGTGCTTCCCTTATTTGCCTCCAAGTTTTGCAACTGTTCCTATTCCCCTCCCCGCAAAATGCCTAATGCTATCGTATTACACCCACTTTCCTGGGAGCAAGCCCTGTTGAACTCTTCTGGGTAGACATGTTAGCAATGCAATTGTTTTACTCTCCTGTGAAACAGATGTTTATAGGGTAATACCAAATGATATTTGCACAGTTTCAGGCTGAAATATCGATGCAGTTGTTGGAAAACATAAAAAGCAACTCTATTACAATAAAGAGGAATGTCTGTACATCTGTCTGGGCCAGCAATAACTCACTGGGACATTGTGTTGTGCTAGATAACAACATTATTAAAAGAACAATAAATAAACAATAAACAATAAATACATAGCACCTGAAAGACTAAGGGATCTAGAGTCAGGCAGGTGACAACAGAGTTGATGGAAGCAAATGTTCTCCCCAAGGAAGCCTCATAGCAGCTGTCAAAAATTCTAATCAGAGAATGAAGGGACTTTGCTGAACAAAGCAGGCTGCTAGGGGCAGGTTAAGGAAGAAAGAGTGAATCCTTATTCCCCCAAATCAAAGAGAGATTACCACAAGATGCCTCTACCTGATTTTGAGGTATCTCCCTCTTCTCTTTCTGTTACTGTACTATAGCCCCTGCCCTATCCAGAGGGGGTATAGTATTCTTCAATCATCTGTGTGAAGAAGACTTGGGAAGAAGTCTGTTCCACTAGCCCTGCTAAAACACACAATCACACACACACACACTGTAGGATCCCACTCATTTGGATCCGAAATATTTACTATACAATTAGCTGTTTCCTTCTCTTCATAAAGGTACCCTGAATATGTTGCAATAGACTGAAATAGCCACATATTCCTTCTGCAATCTGACAGTTCTAAGTATTTTTTTAAAAGTTACTCCTTATTCATTTGTTATAACAGCCTCATAACAAAATATGAGTGATTAAAAATGGGCTAAATAATTAAGTTTTAAATCAAGGTTTGCTGCTTTCCTCACTTCCAGTTTTTATAGTTGATACCCAGAGCTTCTGCAACTGAAGAATTTAAAAAGTTAGCTGACAGCCTGAATCTATTTATTTTTAAAATCTCACACAGAAGAAACAGTAAATCTCTGAAAGACCAAGCTTCAGATTCTGACCAGTGGGGTTGTCAGCCAAAAAGTGAATAACTGCAAGTCATTTAAAACCCATCATCTTTCTGTATATGTGTCAGTTTGTTCTGAACAGAAAGGACAGAACAGACAAACAGCAGCAGGATTGAGTTATGCGACAGAATGGCTCCCCCAAGCACAGATGGAATATATTTCCTCATTTTCCTTTTGTACCACAACACTTATTCTGAAGAGTAGTAATAAAAAGGGTTATAAAAGGCCAATTTCCCAATTCACTTAGAACTGGAGATTTTTACTTCCAATAGGTATATAGCAGCAACATTGGCCATTAAAAAAAAAAAACCAGACATAATTATTAGGCACAGAATGTAGACAGTTTGAACAGTCCCTACCTCATTCCAAATAAATTAGTCTGCAAAAGAAACTGAACCAAGGCTTTCCCATTCATATTTTATACTGCCCCAGACTTACGTGGAGGACAAATCTTCAACGGCGAAGAACGAAGAAGTAAACAATTCCCAGCCATGACATTTTATTGCTGGAATGGTTAGAATAGGTACATACAACCCTCACAGTTACAATATCTAATTTGTTCTGTTCATCTCAAGTACTTTTTTAATTAAATCATTTTTGGAGATATGTGGCTGCTTAAACCATCATGAAATATTTAAAACTAAAATTGGGGGTCTATTAAAGAAACCTGAGCTGATTAAATAAAATAAATAATATTTGCATAACCATGAAACCAAGATTCCTGCACATATTAACCCTTCCATCCAAGTAGACCTTTCTTTAAAAAAATACCACAGAGTTAATTTGGGGTATTTTTTTTTTTTACCCCAATGAGAACTTCAGTGTATTGCAAAATGTCCACTGGAGTATTTGTGGATGCAGAACAAAAGCTATTCACCAATATTCAAATATGCACAGCCAAAAGACACATGTTCACATGAAGTGGAATGTTTGCTTTCACTAGCTGCTACTCCACATTTACTACATCATCATCATCTGTGTGAATTCTGTAATAAAAAGTGATTATGGGCAACTAAAATGTCCCACAAGTTTGAATGAGAGGGTTAAGCAACCAACCAACCGAGTTGGAGCTATGGACACTCAGACAGAGACAGAAACCTGAAGGAAGTATTATAGAGTAGCCTTGTCACAGCTCAGTTCCCTTGCTCTTTCACTAAAAAGAGAACGGGAATACCGGTTTCCTTTCATGCTGAGCTTCATCGTATCTGCTCCAACTTTGTTTACTACAAGTCAGGCCAAATGCAATAGGAAAGCTACAAGAGAGCTGCTGTCATTCATACTTCACACCGACTGGAATAGGAGTAGGCACAGGCACAATCAGCCTTAAGACTCTGACCTAGAAGAAATTAATTGATTGAACAAGTTGATTAATCAAGTAAAGTTCTATTCCTACTTTTAACCTTGCAAATTGTTTAGCAGCCACTGACGCCTCTTTAGCCTTCCTTTTCATGCTTCTGATCAGTCACGTAGAGACAGCGGGGTAGGAGAGCAATTCGCCCCAGGCAGAAATGTTTTTTGGGCATCCCAGCCTGTAGCCATGCCCCCGCATGCCCTGGCCATGACCCATGTACCGTAGCTACACATCCCATGCACAGTGGCCACACTCCTCATGCAGTAGCCCCTCCCCCTCCCGCCCCCCCTCCACACACTCCAACCTCCACCACTGCTTTTGATTGACAGTGATTATGTTTGTATAATTCTAATACTGCAAGCAGCCTCTGCTATGCAGAAGTTATTGTCTAGAAAAATGGTCCTAACCTAATCTCTTGCAGTTAGCATGCTGAGAACTTAAGCATGGTTCAGACCCAAGTATCAATCAATTTCTGGGATATAACGAACACAAACACTTCCAAGAGCCTTTTTTTTTTCTTGTTACATCTCCCAGAATCCTTCAAACAACATGGCTAGTGGGGAATTTTTGAATCTGTAGTCCAAAAACTCAGAGCTTGGAATGTTAGGATTGAAAATTAATTCAATATCATTAAACATTAGAAGCTAGAAAATTTACCATCATTACTTTCAGCACTAAAGAGTGAATTTGTTATAGGGAATGTTAGCTTCCAGGCATCCCATGCCACTTACAGAGAATGGCATGGGGCCTCTCACCACTGACTCTAGGGGTCATGGTTTGCTATTAGCACTTTCAAAAGTGTGCTTTTTGTTATTTTAAAGTTGATTTCCCCAACTGGGAATTTTCCTCCAGATGAACAACAAACACCTTAATACTATTGTTACACGGGAATGGTAGGAGCTCAACATATTTTGAACCTGTCAGGTTAGGAAAAGCTGTCTTAAATACGGACTCTCATCTTGCAAGCTGTTCAATTACGTTTTCTCAGTGATCTGTATTTCTCTTCTTTTTTCTGCACTCCTACCCTCACCAGCATGTACACTGTTCATTTGCCCTTATCATGTTTATTAAAGGTTAGTGAGGAAGGATGTTAAAGATATAAATTATGCAGCCCTCTCTATGTCCATTGAACTGCAAGTCCCAGCATTCCTCACTGTTGGCTATGTAGTTAAAACTACTGGAACTAACAGATCTGGAAGGCCACATGATTCCCACTCCTCTGTTAAAGGATAGCAGGAAAAATGATGTCTTAGTTTGAGCTAGAGGACACATCCCCTGCAAAGGCAGAAATAAGTGGGGGCTACAAAGGTCAGTCAGTGAATCAAGGATGAAGAATTCTTAACCAGAAATGTTTTGAGTGTCTCTCAGCACACAGATTTTTTTCTGCACAACTGTGTGTGTGATCCACTGACAAGGGCCTAGGTGAAAAGCACAATGTGAAGTGGAAGGAAGAGAAGACAAGAGGGTTCAGTGAGTGCAGATATTACCTTGGTGCTAAAAGAGTCATTTACCAAAACCTATGCTCTCTCCATGTCTATTCAGAAGTAGGTAGAAACGTTGACGAAAACCTCCCCCTTGATTATCCAAGTGTCTAGTACTGTGTCAGCAACAACACATACACTGAAGGGATAAAATGAGATTGAATGTTGAACAGACATGGGGGATAGCATGGGTTTTGTTAAATGCATGGTTTGGCCCTAAACTAATAGCTCCAACTTCACCAAAACCCTCAAAGTGTGTGACCCACTATATCAGGAGTGGGTGGAAAGCAGAATAGGGGGGAAAGAGAGAGAAGGAGGAAGCAAGAAAGATAACTTCTTCAATTTGGCACAATCCTTTTTATGCTCTTATGTTCCTCAGTACTACATCATTTCAGTGTTCTTTAAGCATTTCCCACCACCTCTACAGTAACCGTGATGTAATTGGGGGTGAAATCACTTGTGGGGAATGGTGAACCTACTCTTTTACTGAACAGGTATCACAACTTATCAACACATCTGTCCTTTGGGGATAAGGCAACATCCTGAAAAATACCTAGCTGTTGCAACTAAAAGTTTCCAGATGTACACAGTAATGAAAGCCAACTTAAACAAAACTTGACGGTGTCTTGGGTCCCTGGATGCTAAATACTTCCAAATATGAAGCACATGTAAACAGAAGACACAAAAATTATGTGGGAGCACAAATGCCTGAAGGAATGTGAGATGTGAATTATCTTGCTTATGTCAAGTGGGATGCAGTCAGCAGTCAATGATTCTGTAAAAGCTATGACAACTACTTTGGCAATCATCAAATATGTAAATAAAAAAAGAACATCCTATTATTTTAGAAAACGACTAATTCACTCTTTAGGGGAGGGCTTCAACAACAGACAAGGGTGTTAAGAGCTGTTTGATTTAAAGTCGAAGGCTTTTCATGGCAGGAATCCATAGATTGTTGTGGGTTTTCCGGACTTTGAGGCTGTGTTCTATCAGTATTTTCTGCTGACGTTTCGCCTGCATCTGTGGCTGGCATTTTCAGAGGATTTGGTGGCATGGAAGTAAGCCAGAGTATATATACTTGTGTAGTCCCCGGGTGGGAGGAAGCAATTTGCATATGTTAAGTTGGCCTGTATGATGGCCTATTGTTAAATGGGATATCCCCCAGGGTTGAGCTGTTGGTCAGGGGATATGCATAACAGTGCGTTAAGTACATTAGCCATCTATCGTATTGTTTCTTGTAACGGGAACTCCAGAGTCTGGGTGGTGTTCATTGGCATATTTTGAGCCTTGATTTTAGTGTTCTTCAGTACTGGTAGCCATATTTTGTTTACTTTCCGAGTTTCTTCTTTCCTGTTGAAATTGTCCATGTGTTTATGGATTTCAATGGTCTCTCTGTGTAGCCTGACATAGTAGCTGTCAAAATGGTCCAGAATTTCTATGCTTTCAAAAAGCATTCTGTGTCCAGGTTGGTTTATAACATGTTCTGCTACTGCTGATTTTTCTGGAAGGATCAGTCTGCAGTGTCTTTTATAATTCATGTTTAGATGTTGTGTTTCATAGTTCCTATGTAGGCCTGCCCACAACTATGTAGACCTGCCCACAACAACAAAGTATGCGATAAACTCCAGCAGAAGTTAGAAGATCCCTCTTGTCCTTTGCTGAATGTAGCATTTGTTGAATTTTCTTGGTCGGTCTGTAGATTGTTTGGAGGTAATGTTTCTTCATCAATTTCCCTACATAGTCAGTAACCCCTTTGACGCATGGTAAAAACAGATTCCCTTTGATTGGCTGCTTATCTTCACTTCTGTGTAGCCTCCAAACAATCTACAGACTGACCAAGAAAATTCAACAAATGCTATATTCAGCAAAGGACAGGAGGGATCTTCTAACCTCTGCTGGAGTTTATTGCATACCTTGCAGTTGTGGGCAGGTCTACATAGGGACTACAAAACACAACATCCAAACATGAATTAAAGAACATGAAAGGCACTGCAGACTGATCCAGCCAGAAAAATCAGCAGTAGCAGAACATGTTATAAACCAACCTGGACACAGAATGCTTTTTGAAAGCATAGAAATTCTGGACCGTTCTGACAGCTACTATGTCAGGCTACACAGAGAGGCCACTGAAATCCATAAACACATGGACAATTTCAACAGGAAAGAAGAAACTCAGAAAGTAAACAAAATTTGGCTACCAGTACTGAAGAACACTAAAATCAAGGCTCAAAATATGCCAATGAACACCACCCAGACTCTGGAGTTCCCTTTACAAGAAACAATACGATAGATGGCTAATGTACTTAACGCACTGTTATGCATATCCCCTGACTAACAACTCAACCCTGGGGGATATCCCATTTAACAATAGGCCATCACACAGGCCAACTTAACATATGCAAATTGCTTCCTCTCACCCGGGGACTACACAAATATATATACTCTGGCTCACTTCCATGCTACCAAATCCTCTGAAGATGCCAGCCACAGATGCAGGCGAAACGTCAGCAGAAAATACTAATAGAACATGGCCTCAAAGCGCAAAAACCCACAACAGCGGTATGATTGATCCTCTTAAGTAGAAAGGAAGAAGAGAGTGAGGTAGTTTAGCTCTAAGAATCTCAGCTGAAGAGGGCTACTTCAGTATCCCTACCTTAACTTCTCAAAGATTAATCCAAAATATAAGAATGAGGTTTTGTTTACATGTTTAACTAGGGTTTAATGTAAGAGAAGATTTCAGATTTTATTTTAATGGGCTGCTTTCAGTCTTAAGCCTCTGGTATGCAATATAACATGTTTCTGTTGGAGTTGTGGAATAATAGGTCCTTAATGGGTCCACTCAGCATTTTTCTAACAAGGTCCAGCAACTGTCCACAATGCAATATAACAGTGGTTCTCAACCTGTGGGTCCCCAGATGTTTGTGGACTTCAGCTCCCAGAAGCCCCAGCCACTATGGTCAATGCTCAGGGCTTCTGGGAGCTGAAGTCCAAAAACATCTGGGGACCCACAGGTTGAGAACCACTGCAATATAACATTTTAAGGGAAGATGAAAATTGGGCTACTGGACAGGGAAACAAAAGGAAAAAAAACAACAATTCTTAACAATTTTATTAAGGGACAGAGGGAGGGGCAGGTCAAATGTGTTTTAGCTTTTATAATGGTTGAAGAACTTTAGCAATCTCTCCTCTAATTATATAAGAGTGTTTGTTGTCCTGTTTGCCAAATATAAATCTGTTATTTTGCCATGTGTCAGGGCAGTTTCTACTGAAAGCAACAGTGAACTGCCCTGGTTGATACCAAACTGGTTGATCTCCAAGCCATGGCCTTCTTGTCTTTTTAGTGCAATTTTTCTTCACAATGGAATAGTGGAAAATATGCATATGTGAGGAGCCGTATAGCAATAGGAAAACCCATTCACATTTTCTGTTACTCATTGGGCATTATCCATATCAAACCATATAGTGTGAGCACATTCTGAGGGTGACAAATTACCCAAACATTGTCTTTTTTACAGAGTACATAACACGCGTGGGTATGCCCATCTTGTATTCAGGGAACCCCAGTCTATACCATCTACTTTTCAGTGATAAGTCACACAGCTGTTCTCTGGGCTATTTCCCCTCCCTTGCTCTCTGTAAAACATTTTTTGGATAGCAGATTCATTACAATATAATATAGGCCCAATGCATTTCTCCCCGCTTCCAGCCAAAAGGTCTGGCTCTATCCTCATTCCATCCCCCTTTGGTGTCACATCCTTCAGCAGCAACCCTGTTGCAGCAGGCACGCAGCTTTTATCCCCTTGCAAAGGGAAAGATGTTCCTCTAGCTTATGGGCCAGTAACTAGCTGAGTACCTGGGCCTGGTTCTGGCAGGAGCACAGCTGTTCAGGGTAGACAGCAGTTCGCCAGGGGAGGACTGGAATAGTGCAGCAAGCAAGCAACAAACAGCAGACATCTATCCTGGAGTGGTAGGGTTGATGGTCATCATCTCCCTCCACATGCTGACAAAAAGTGCTATTAATAAACAAAACTCCCACACAGTAACACATTTCTGTAATAGCACAGTAATTTTACTGCAAAAATATGTTTTCCATTTAACTGAAAAGAAATAGATTTTTCATCTAATGAGTTTATAATTGCAATATAAAGTTAGACTTAGTCAAGCTTCAAACAGACCCACTGAAATTTACAGAAGACTATGGGCAGGTTGTTGACTGCAACTCCCATCAGCCCTAGGCAGCATAGACAGTGGTGAGGAATGCTCAGAGAAGCAGTCCAACATTCGGAGAGCTACATGTGTCCTATGGGAGCTGGAGTGGTGTTGTGGATTGAGCACTGGACTATGGCTCTAGAGACCAGGATTCAAACGCCTCATCAGGCATAGAAACCCACTGGGTGACCTTGTGTACATCATACTCTCTCACCCTCAGAGGAGGGCAAAGGCAAAGTTCCTTTGAACAAACCTTGCATAGAAAACCCTGTGACAGAGTCACCATAGGTCAGAAATGACCCAAAGGCCTACAGCAACAATGATTCCCATCCCTGCAGCAGAAGCTTCAATTATTTCTAACTTGTTCCACTAATTTAGAATGGGTCTACTGAATGCAGGACTAAGTAATATATTACAGGTTCCAACATCTAAAATAATCTATTAAAATTGATCAAAATGAGTTATCAATCAAAGGGGAAGGGAGAACTGTCAGAGCATGTCTAAGGTAAGAATGAAACATCTAGCCAGTGCCCATTTTTTCTAAATAGAGGAGGAAAAGTATTGCAATTCATACTTTTTAATATCAGAATATAGGGGCTTGCTGTTACTTCAAGTCATTTCTGATTTCTGGTGATCTTCATCTGAAACTATGATGGGGTTTTCTTGCCAGAATTTATTCAGAGGGGGTTTGCCCTGCCTTCCTCTGAGGCTGAGACAGCATGACTTGCCCAAGATTTGCCTAGTGGGTTTCCATGTCTGAATGGGAATTGGACCTTTGGTGTTGCAGTGTCCTAGACCAACACTCAAACCACTACAAAGTGCTGGCTTTATATGGGGCTATCAGGTTAAAAATAAAGTTAGGCATGGGGCAATCATCTCCCCAAATCCTCCCACCCTAGAACGCTCCTAAGAAGGATGTTACACCATAGCTATGCATCATTCCCAGCAAGCAATCTGCAGGGCAGCTGGAACATATCAAACTGCTGCCTGAAGAAGCAGAAAGCTTTTTCTTAAAGAGAGGAGGAGGAAGAGGAGGAGGAGGAGGAGACCCTACTCACCCACCAAAAAACAAAACAAAATAAAACAAAACAAACCCTTGGCCACATAGCATTTAAAATGTAAGACTCTCTGAAAGGTCTTAGAATGTCTGACTTGACCTTTGGGGAACATCTTCACCTCAACTCCATTATTGTAATTATTATATGATTACAAGTGTAATTTAACTATCTCTGAAAGCGTGTCATGTCACACAAAGCTGCTGGGGAAAGACAACTCTCAAATATGCTTCTTAAAGAACGTTACAGAGTACTTGAGAGAGTTTATAGTTTCAGAGATTGTAAAGCTCAGGATATTTGTATTCTTCAGATTATACCACTGGTCTCTAGAAACCAATCTAGCAAGAAAGTTACAATTTGCAGGCCTTCTTTAGCAGCAACCCCAATTCTGTGTCAGGGTCTCAGTACATTTATTTACCTATTCAACCTTCTCAAATATTTTAAACCCTCAAACTCATGAGAGCTTTACTTCTTCCTTTTCATCCACAGAGGTGAAAATACAATCTCTGTGAAGACCAGTTAGGGTCCTTGCCCACCTTGCATCTATATGTTATCCTTCCAACTCATACACGCAAACACACACACACACACACATTTTTATACACAACCTAGACAAATTCCATCAGGAAACAATACATCTTATGGAACTGAGCTCTAGATGCTGAAATATTCTGAGATTCCAATTTGCAAAGGTTAGCAAAAAAACAACACAAACCTGCTTAAACCAGTTATCCTAGAAACAATATTATTCTGATTGTTACTGAATACCATTAACAAACCATTGTTTGTTCTGAACACTGTAAATACCTGTTATCTCACACCTTCTGCATTTCAAAAGGAGACAGAGAGATAAATAGAGGTGGAACAGCTGACTCACCTAAGGCACATCCAGATTGATTTTAAAAAAATCACAAAATCCCAGATTTTGTTCCTGTTTTTTCCAATTTTATTTTAGAGTTCCATACATATTTTATCCCAGAATATTTTCTGACAGCTCCTGGTAAGATCAGAGTCTTTTCATAACAGCTTCTGAGGTTGGTTTATTTTAACCCAGTATTGGACTGCAATTTTAACCCAGTATTGGACTAGGGTTCAAATCCCTGCTCAGCCATGGAAACCCACTGGTGACCCTGGGCAGTGACAGTCTCTCAGCCTCAGAGGAAGGCCATGGCAATCCCCATCTGGACAAATCTTGCCAAGAAAACTCTACAATAGGTTTGCCTTAAGATCTCCATAACTCAGAAACAACATGAAGACGACGACGACGACGACGACAACAACAACAACAGCAAAACTGGAACAGGAACAGAATCTGGCACTTTTCAATCAATCTGAGTGACTCCTAGTCAATCTGCTGCTACAAGACTGAAGAACAATGTGTCTGAAGGAATTTGCATTTCTAAGAGACCACATTTAAAAAAGTGTCCCTTGTCACAAAACCAAAAGAGACAAAATCCCCCAGTTTGTTAAGATTAGAAGATGATATACAAAAAGGACTATGGAAAAGGAAAGCTTCCATCTGCTTAGATGTCTGTTTGGACTGGCTGTGCATGTCATGATTTGCTAGTTTGTAAAGACCTACAAAATCAACAGAGAGAATAATTACCTGCAGTCTTCGGTATAAAACATGTGCCCAAAAGCTACAGCACTGATGTAAGTTGCACATCTGAAATACAATTAAAATTGGCCAAATATTTAATTTTTATACACTAATAAACATTTCAGTTGTAAAACCTGCAAAAAAGCCAAAAATAAAATACCTGAAGAATCTCCTTGAGACTGTGCACAGTTGGAGGGAAATACAAATTTGAAATCTCTTCTCTTTCATCTACCTCAATGTGTCTTTGGTCAGAAGGAGCAACAAGAATGTAACAGAAACTTGGAGGAGGCATACCAGCTGCAATCTGCTTAAAATAAACAAAATTGCTGTGGTCATAAAAATGAACACTCCATATTAAATTTATTTACTTCTGGAAGTAGATTAGGGAGATCTTCATCAAAACAAATGGGAAGCACAGATTTAGGGGATCTTCTATTGAAGGAAGAGTTGGCAGCAGCTCCTCAAAAAGTCAGAGGACTGACCTTCTTGGCAAAATCAGGAATAATGTTTCATTTAAACTTTCCTGTGTTGCCATGCCCATGAATTTATTATAAAAGAAAAGACAACTAATCAACACATTACAAAAGCTGTCTTTGTCATGGTAGTCACGGTTGAAACGGATTCTATTATTTCTGCGTCTTCAAATGATTTCTATGGCATTTGAGAACTTTAGCACGTGGGTGAATTTGACAATAAACAGATGAAGCCGCGTCACTGAGAAACATGAATACTGCCAAATTAAATCTTGAGCAGCAAGAAGACAATAGGAAACATAACTACTAGAACATGAAGCAACGTGACTGCCTCCGTCTCTCTTCCTGTTATTATGGGACTAAATCTTCTTATTTAAAGATAATATTCACTATCTCAAAGGCTATAAAACTATGGGGATTAGTCAGTTTTTAGTGGTATAGAAGTGATATATTATTCATCTTGGGAATTACTGTTTGAGTCATAAAAGAGAATCACCAAGGAGAATCAGAAAGGAATTAGGAATAAAGAAAACAGCTGTTCTCCCTTTTCTCCCTGTTTTTTTAAAAGCCTGCCTGCACACACAGTATCAACCCAAAACTGGAGTCCTCTGCAATATTTCTAATAGATATGCTGCTTTCCAATGATTCAAAAAAAGCTTTATATCATACATCCTTCTAGAAAGCTCCAATAAATTAATTTAAGGATTGTAATTCAAATGTAGAAAAATACAAACTTGTATAGACACATTTGCGTTAATAAAAATTAGGTACAAGATTGGCAGTAATTAAAACAGTACAACTCTTGCACAGGGTTAATAGCACCTTGATTTATAAACATCAAAATAAGCAAAGTGACGAAGAGCGTGAGGTATGAGGTAGAAAACCATGGTCTAAAATCTTGCTTTGGTCTCAAGTAAGATTAGGAGTAGACAACCTTTGGCCTTTCAGATTTGCTGGCTTAGAACTACCATCACGCCTCACACTGGTTTGTTGGTTGGTGCTGATAGAGATTTGTGCCCAACATCTGGGATCCACTAAATTGCCTAACCCTGCCTTAGATAGACCACTGTTCTCTCAGCCAAAGTCCACTAATATCCATTCATTTTCAAGCATTAATATAAAGAATAAGGAAATACACTGAACATCTGAAATGGAGTATACAAATGTTAGGCACAGGTAAAATATAAACAAGAATATAGTTAGAATTCTTCTTTTCTGAAACTAAGAGGAATCATAAGTTTAGTGAACATGTTTGAGAACTTTTTCTCCACCCCATAAATCAACATATTCCACTGCACAAAGGCTGCAAGACAAAAGCAGGAAAGCCTTGCTGTTCAAGATGATTTTCCTTCTCAGAGGCCCCAGCCAGCATGGTAATTGGTAATGGACTATGGGAGTTGTAGGCCTAACCATTAGGAAAAGATGTATATGTCTGAAAGGAATAGTTGGACTGGAGGACGCCAGTGTGACGTAGTGACTAAGATTCCAGGAGACCAGTGTGATCTTGGCCAAGTCACAGTCTCTCAGCCTTAGAGGAAGGCAACAGCATACCTCTTTTGAAAAGATCCTGTCAAGAAAACCCTAAGATAGGCTCATCATAATCAACAGTCAGCCTGCAGGCACGTTACAACAATGCATGGATCTACCCATTGGTTTGAAACTTTTATAACTGAGAAAGGGATGAAACACCAGAATCTATAATTTGCCTCATCTGTAAATTTCCGATTCTCTCTAGTAGGTACAGTACAATGCATACAATGTTGACACTACTGAAGGAGTACAATACACTCCTTCAGCAGTGTTTCTCCTTGCCTGAGAGTGGAGGGCTAACCCTCTGTCTTCCTCTCTCACTATTCTGGTATGATGAGTACTCCGAGTAAACAGAATGCTCTACATCAGGGTGGGAATCATAGCTCTTCCAGATGTTTCTGAGCTATAAGTCCCCAAAGTCCTACCCAGCATAACCAAAGATGAGAAATGCTGGGTGTTGCAGTCCGACAACATCTGGAAAGCCCCTTAATTCCCATCCCTATCCAACAGCCACTGGTAAAGAAGAAGAAACCAAAGAGGTAAACCAAATCTCTTCTGTGGCAATCATTCCAAGGTCTGCTTGCAGACTAGGATGTAGAAAAGCACTTCTATGATGTGTGGGTTATGTCCTCTCTGTCTTCTCTTTTGATGCATTCTCCAAAGAATTTTCTCCTGAACTAGCCTTCTCTAAGAATTTGCGGCTGTGATTTATATGTAAAACTACCAACATCTCACTAACTTGCATAACCTTTGCATTATTAAGCCTGGGGGCATGTTTTTATTTTTCTGAATTATATGATAGTACACTGGGCTTGGAGGAATGATGTCTTCTATCCCTATTTAATTATGATTCAAAATACCTATTTTTGTATCACAGACTGCTATTGTTGGAAGATCCCAGCATCTCAAAAGTTCTACATTAGATAGATACCTGTTCACTGTCAAAACATGACAAATGACAATTTCTTCATTGCTACTAAACAGGAACAGCCTTCTGTATTCTTATTTATTATCTATGATTTAAAAAATGTGTATTTTAGTTATTCACTTAAATAAGGTACAACTGTCCAATGGAAGTTCATAAAGCTTCCTGGCTGCTGTTTTGTAAAAAAAATGTGCATCCACTCCTCTCTTTTCAGTCAAGGCAGAACTAGCAGTTTTCATGGGGGAGGGGGGAACCAGTATGTATCCTATTGAAACTGTTAAATAATAGGCACTAATATGGTCATCATCTACTTTATCAGCTTTTTCTTTGTTTGGCCCCAAACACGCCATGGCTTGTGCAGCATTGCTCTTCCTTGGGCTCGTAAATCCCAAAGTATTATATAATGAGCAACAAGATTTACCTACAGTTTCATTTAGTTATTGAACATCTATATAAAATTATACTGAAGTTTTTATAGTTCCAAAAGCTATGTACAGTGTTTTTTTTATGCACCACAACCACAAACCATTAAGTTAACTTTGTTCAATTAAAAAAAAATGGGTGATCCATTTGTAGGCATGTTTTTAGAATTAGTTTGTCTGCCTGGCTTTTTTGGATTGATTTTAATTTGACTCCAAGTTTTAAAAAAAATTTGCTGTATTTTTAACTGTTTTATGCTTTACTGCAGTTTTATTGCTGTTGACTTCTTTTATATGGACGCTAAGTTGGAAGAACCTGTTCTTAAATATGGGCTATAATTAAATTCAGTTCAGCATAACACCATAATCATGGTGTCATGCTGCACATAACGAGAGAGAGAGAGAGAGAGAGAGAGAGAGTTGCTGTGTGCCTTCAAGTTGTTTCCAACTTATGGCAACCCTAAGGCAAACCTATCATGAGGTTTTTGGGGGCTGAGAGTATGTGATGTGCCTGAGGTCACTCAATGGTTTTGCACGGCCAAGCAGTGAATTGAACCGTGGTCTCCAGGGCTGTAGTCCAACACTCAGACCACTGCACCATGTTGGCACTCCAGACACACATACACACATACACAATGTGTGTGTGTGAACGTGTGTACAAAATCTGACTCGAGGGAGGAATAATATGTAGGCACTTATTGATATTGAATACAGTTAAAATTCTAAGTATGCACAATTTTCCACGCTTAGTCACCATGAATCCAAGAAAGCATTCCTAAGATAGTAAAATGCATCCAACATCATCCCTATGTGAAGAGATGAACCGGAGCAGACTTCATAATTCATCTCTTATCCTAGTGGTGGCAATGGTAAATTTACAGGAATGTCTAATGTCATTTTTGAATTGACTTAAGGAACGCTCAAGCACTTTTCCTCTTGGAATTCATTTGTTTCCTCTCTAGAATGGGATTATCACCTTTTCTAAACAAAATGTCATGCTAGTTAATGGGCGCCTCCAGACCAATGGTTCCAAGACTTATTGTAATTTTTCTGCTCTGTCTTCTCCTTCTTTATGTTTTATGGAAGGAAAAAAAAATACAGAAAAAGCAGTGGAAAAACACAAGAGGGCTATAAAAGTGGTAGATGCTTTGTAGACTCTGTAAAATTCCATGAATGAAGCAGCCAACTGCGTGATAAAAAGCTTCATTTGGAAGCACCCAATGATGGAAAAGTCACCATATAAAATAGTTTAGTGAGCTTTTGCTGAGGGAGAGAAAGCATAAAATAGAACTTCCAGGATTTAATTAGAGAGTGAGAGGGTGCACAACAGACTTCTTTAACTTGTAAATGTAAGTACTTATTTGAGAAAGAGAGGAGCTGGAACAGTAGCTTACCCTGTCATTCTCTTGACTTCGGCCAGGAACTTTAAGAGGCAACCGTGGAGGCCATAAACTGTCTATTAGGTTAAAAAGGCCAAGCATTCTTTGGAAACAAACAAACAAACAAAACACAAATCTGGTGCGATCTAGCTGTACAGTTAAGAATGCTGTTTTCAAAATAGAAAAAGCAACAAATAATCACAAAAGCAACTTCATGTCAAGCAGTGCTACACATGACCATTCAAATGGGGTTTACTGACAGGTAGATGGGTATACGATCACAGCATAAGGCAACATTTACCAGTGAAATAAGTCCTATTGAATTCAGTGGTCTAAATCCAATGTTAATCCTACCCAGAGTAGAGCAGTTGAAATAGGACTTGGTACTCACAACTAATTGAAGTCCCACTGATTTCTATAGGTAACCCCTAATGTTGGATTTGGCCTGCTGCGATTTTCTTCT
Source organism: Iguana delicatissima (assembly GCA_948472985.1). Classification (NCBI taxonomy): domain Eukaryota; kingdom Metazoa; phylum Chordata; class Lepidosauria; order Squamata; family Iguanidae; genus Iguana; species Iguana delicatissima. The sequence goes on from CAOKZL010000109.1 coordinate 253,869, forward strand.
GAGTAGACATGTTTACTAAAAGGGGGAAGGACTACCTGCTGATTCTTAACTAATGACAAGCAAATCTAAATATTTCACAGTGCTATGCAATTTCAATATTCTCAAGTATTATTTCTTAAGTACTGAACTAGCTTTAGCTATGGTTAAAAAAGTAACTGTCTCCACTTATAGAGCCTAATGATTAATTAAATTAAACCAGCACAAGTTTATGAACAAAGTTCACTGGATTTAACCTAGTTCTAGAAAGACCTGGTAAAAGATAGAACATTTTGCTATACAATGTATAATCTCAACTCACACCATGCAAGGAATTCTTTGCATTATATCCATTTTCAATATGTGGGGATAAATATCTTGTGTGCTTTTATAAAAATAAAATTCCACTAGGAAATACAATCTTCTGGGTCTGATCAGTAGTAATTGAAACAAAAGACAGCCATCTATTATTATTGACTGGACCCATGTTGCTGGCCGCTTTGAATCTCATATTAGGCAAAAGGTAGAATATAAATAAAATAAAGTAAAATCAAACAACTGAAAACATACCCCAAATAGTGAAATTCCAAAGAAACTAATGTGGAGAGTAAAAGCAGAAAGAAGCAAACATGCTTCAAGAAGCTTAGACAAGAGATCATTAGACTGTTTGTGGGGACCTTATCAGTAGGTACAAAGATGAAACAGCAGTTCTTACAGACATAAATTTGGGGAGGAGAAGAAAAAAGAAAGTTTATTTTGCATCTGTGAAGGAGAGAAGATAAAAATATCAGTGACAGAAGAATGGGAGTGGGTGTGCTTCACATTTGCCAATGTCAGCTGGATACACTGATCCAAGCAGAAATGTCTCAGTTCTGAGAGTAGTGGAAGGTAAATAGTCAAGCACAGCAAAATATCACCAGGAAGAGGTGTGATGGTATGAAAATTAATGAAAAAGTATATGTAGCATGAAAAACTGAATGGGGTAAGGAAGTAGCCCTGGATGGATGGGAGAGGCCAAGGAATTAAGAGCTGCATGTGGCTCTCAGGCTGTGCAATTCTCACTCCTGAAACAGTAAATATAATTTATGTTACAAAGGAGATATAGAGTGCCAGCTAAGTCAGAACAATTTCATGAGAACACAACAAGCAGCAGTAGTGATCACCTTCTGACAAACTTAAGAATTAATTAGAATTCTTGAATTGATTGAAATGAAATTCTTCGCGGCTCCATTAAACTCCGTTCATATCTTAATATGAAATTAGAGCTTGTAAAAAATTTTTGGGTTACAACTCTGAAAATTCTCCCATCAGAATGCCCATTCTGAGAGTTGTACTGTCTCTGCAATCATTTTCCCAGCTCTCAACACGATCAATGAAATGGGCACTCTTTCACTAGGTCAGGTATTTCACCTCCACAGATTACAGTCAGTTTGCAAACCCTACTGTTCTCAAGACCCAAATACAATGGTCAAAATATTTATGCATTTTCAAGTATTTAGCTACTGCAAAGCAAACAATCTGGAATAAAGTTGACAAATCAAAGACTGATTGTAGCTGTCTGAGGGATATGCTTTATATCTTCTGCAACATATGTGCAATATCTGTGTGCCTACTGACATAGCCTCAATTCTAGGACACATTTTACCTAAAATGCTAGAAAACACTGAGTAATATTTCTGCATGTTTTCCTAGACAGAATGACACACAGAGGAAAAAAATGAATCTAGCAAATTCTACGTAATAAAGTTTAGCATATTGTCTTCTTTTCCTAGTTTTATCACAATCTCTAATTAGTCATGCTCTGTTAATCTTCTGGAAAGTATTCAGGTTAAGGTAACAGAGCTTAGGATAGGCTGGTAGTCATATATGAGTAACAGCACCAGAATGAAAAGGTGCCAGGAAATAAAGATACTGACTGTTGTTAATGCAACTGATTTACTAATGACTGCATGCATTTCTAGTCATTGTCCCTCAAAAGAGTGGATGCAGAAAATATACACAGAAGAACAACAAAAACAACCAGGAACACAGAATGCCTTCCTGATGAGAAACAGCTAAAGAGACAGCACGTCTTTGGCTTACAGACAAATCTTTAAAAATGAGCCCAAACAAAACAGTGCTGGTAATCCACTTTTAAAAGGTTCCCCTTGCATAATTTTAGAGCAAATTATAAGGAGAGAGAAGAACTTAAAGGATTCAGAGGAATTATCATGCATATCTAAGCATCAAATCTTATTTTAACATAGGGAAATTGCATCATTATATTGACACATTTCCTCCACTTATAAATGTGCAGTATTGTCTTAACATTTTTATAACAAGTATGAATCCTTGGAGGTAATTTTAAAAAAAATAGATCCAAAGTCTGCTTCTTTGCACTTTATCACATGAGAGTTAAGTTTTAGCTGTCCTCTCAAATACTATTAACTAAATGGTCTACAATAGTGCTACTCAAAGTGGTCTAGTTGTTCAGCCTTCAGCTGCTGGTCCCCAGTGGGCATCCAGGAAAGAATGAAACAACTGTAGCCAACCAGTACAAATAGGGTTCTGCTCCTTGGAGAAAAATAACTGTGGGTCCCCTACACCTTGGGAAGCACTGGTCTACAGTATGGATATGGAATAGCTGCCAGACACCAAGATTACAAATCTCATCATCCCTAATAAGAACAAATTGTGAAGTATGATGGGAATTGCTGTCCAATGACCTCTAGAAGGCCACTAATTCCTCATCATTGTTCTAGAGCTTTAGTGGCCAATGGTTTTGCAAAAGAGGTATAAGTCAAGCCTGAGCTACAAGGCAGAGTGGCACATCAGCCAGCTGCCAAGTACACATGTAGTACTGTCCTCTTTCTGGGCCTTCACATAGCTTTTCTTAGACAAGCAGCACAGTGGACAGGAGTCAGGTCAGGGTTTCTGCATTAGTCAGAACTGTCTAGAGTGCCCAGATTCTCTCTGTCAGTGTGGCACTAATTCTGCAGCCTGGTTGGCAATGGTCTAGATCAGTGATTCTTTTCTTTACCAGGGATCACATTTTGTTCCTGTGGCCTGTAAGATTTAACTTAAGATTTAAAACCCTGAAGTGCATCAAATATTTATTTAAAGGTGCTCATAAAGGGTCTTCAAATTCAAAGAGAAGGCAGAAATAAGTAAATATGCACCACTGGTCTATATGAAGCAATATAAAACATACTGTGACTGTACAGAGAAAAAAACCCAACTGTCAGGACCATTGAAGGAATTTATTTATATACATTCCATCAGTTTCTACAGGGGATTAACAGTATCCAAGTCAACATTCCTTCATAGGACCTCTGGGCTGTTTCTATAGGCAGAGATGGTTATCATATCCACCAGTAGGCTTGGTCCCTGTTTTCCAGCAGAATCATAGCTGAGGCTTGTGGCAAGGTCTAGGGTAAATAAGCACAAGATCCAGCTTCTGCCTATGCTAAGCTACTGGCTACTGCTACGTCAGATCAAGGTCCAACCATGATCCATGGTAAGTAGGATCAGAAGCTAACCCCAGCTGCAGGCGTGTCAGGTCAAGATCTATTCCAGTTGATGGTAAGTAGGATTACAATCAGGTCCTGTTTCCTGGTATGTAGAATCAGGATCTTGCCCTAGAGGTTGATATGTATAATCAGGCCCTAGCTGATGGTAAGTAGGACCACGACCTGGCAGGAACGTCAGATGTGTAAGTAAGGGTTTTGGCTTGCCATGTGTATAAGCAGAGCCTGGGTTCTGGATGCACCATGCCAGAGGGAGGGTGTGTTCTGAGTTCTGAGTCTGAGTCAGCCTTACCCCAACAAACTGATGGCAGTCCTTTTCCTTGCCTAAATCCCTGCTGCCTTCCAGCTCTCTTGCCCAAGTCCCTGATTTTCCCAACCTTGACTGAAGGAGGAGTGGTTTATGGCTTGGCCAAGACATTTCTTCTAAATGGCCTGATTGTTCTTCTCTGGAGAAGCTCTGCTTTGTCATAGTCCTGCCTCACTGAACTTCCTTCTCTTTCACTTGCCACAGTGGCTTATACAGATCCTTGCCCATGGCTCCCCACAACCAGCCACCTTCCATCAATGCATCCTTCTCTTTTGGGCAACCAGCATCCAGGCAAGACCTATTAATGATGTCTGTCCCAGTCAGGGGTCCTGCTAGGACATCTAGAGCTGCTGGCATAGAATTAGACATAGTTACCTGTCATACAAAAACATTCATTCTGCCAAAATAAACTCATTTTTCTATAAGAGAAAAGTTGGCAACCTTTAACTCTCAAAATATAGTTAGACTCCAGCTTCATTAACCCCTCTTCATTAGCCACATTGGCTTGGGCTGGTAGGAAAGAGAATGTAACAACATTTGGAGGGCTAGAAGCTCCCCAGCCTTGCTTTCAGATCCCACAAAGCTCTTTGTTGTTGTAGATGCAATTAATAACAGCTACCCCTTCAGAAGATATATATAGTATTTTGCTTACTTTCCTCTGACGACTCTTTGCAAAATTTTCAGTCCAGATAAGCAGCTGTTTTTTCCTTCCCATCTTTTGCTATATTCTTCTATTGGGTTTGGAGAAGAAAATGGGATCTGAAATTGTATTTCACTGAACATCCCATAGGTATCCTGAACAAGGAGGCACAATCTGGAAAAAAACATGCATACAATTATAGTACATTTAAGAGTTAAAACCTGTTTGAGGATATGCCTTTCATTTTCTGCAACACTTGCATATTTAACTCCATTAAAGTTTTAACACCTCAAAATTAAAGATTTATTTACTGGGTAGGGCAAGTTTTTTTTAAAATGATGCTTGAAAGAATCACAAATGGTAGCCAACTACTTTTATTGTACACACACAAGTTAAAAGAACCAGAACAGTGAAAGACTGAAACCATGGAAAGCAGCTGGTAGTCAAGACAGGTAAATGAGTGATACAGACCAACCTCTAGATCCAAAAGAAGAAAACTACATATGTTGACAAATTATGTATGCAACAATTTCATATGCAGGAATTGCAGGAAAGAATCTGAGATTCTCACTTAGAGCGTGCATGTGTGTGCACATAAACTTTTTATTTCTTTTCAAGTAATTTCATGGACTGAGTTACAATGCTCTTTTCTCCTAGTAGAGATACTTCAGCTCTGCTTCAAGATTTTTAAAGCTATCCCACAATTTGTACTACAGGGCTTTACCTTGTCATACACAGTGTTTGATATCTATATGGAACCATTAAATCTGGAATGAAGTAAAGCAGCATGAATATGCAAATGATACCCAGTTCCATTTTTTCTCTTCATCAAGGCCAGCTGAGTCAGAGAAGCATCTACAGGAAACTGATGGAAAACTGTTGCTGTGTGATTCATGTACACACAGCGATACTCACCCTGTTCTTGCACTTCCCAAGACACAGATATGAAGTTTGGGAGTGCTGTTATACTCAGCCGTCACTCTAGACATCCTAGTAACATCCAGAGACCACTATGGCCATGAAGTTCCATTCCCCAAGCTATCGAGATAGCTTTTCCACAGTTGCCCTTGCCCTGGTAACATACAGATTAGATTACTGCAATGTGTTACTCATTCATCTGATTTGAAGACTATTCAGAAACATGAATTGGTACAAACTATAACCACTAGAAGTGGAATGGATAACATGTGACCCATGGGCTGCATGTGTCTCTGCCTGTTTTTGGGGCTCTTGCTGCCTTCTGTCACTGCTGAATTTGGTCTTCTAAAGTGGTAGCCCACTCCTGCAGTTTTGCTTTGAAACAAGAGGTATAAGGAACTTGCATTCTGTTTTTGAGATGGACTGTGCTCATAGAAGCTTCATTTATGAGTTGGTTGGCCACTGTACCACCAGTATTGGGTGATGGAATAGCCACAACTTTGTGACAGGAAGAGAGGCATTTCCCTCCCAATTGCCAGACATTATCCATCCCTTGTACTTGATGACTGACAGCAACTACCTGGGCAGAGCCTACCTTGATAGTGTTGAAATATCTCTACCGGCTGTTTTTAATTTTGCTGTTACTACTATGTTAATACTACATCGCTGAATGATTTTGAAAATTCATTTTGTTATCTAAACTGCTTTGAACCTTCTCATAAATAAAGAATATTGATATTTGTTTCTTGCTCTTTTATCTTATCCACCAAGGAATTGAGAATTATATACATGGTCCCATTACCTCCCTCCCTCCAGCCTTCAAATAATAGATACAAATACAGATGCCTTGCAGGCAGCTAGTGAAATAGAGGACAACTTCCTCTGTTTTTGTCAGAAAGTAGGTATAAATTTAAATAAACAAAAACTAATGTGGTTAGCATCAATTATTTAATTGAAAAGAAGCTTCCTTCAGGGAAAAGACAGCCTACTTGTTGCTCATCATCAAAACAGGTGGAAACAGTCCTGAGGTAAAACTGATTTTCCCCTCAGTTAATGCTGCAAAAACATGTGCAAATGCCCCGAGACAGAAAGATACTTCTGGGTGTGTGGTTGATGCTGGAGAGGCCGCAAAGATGAGAGTGTGAGAACAGATGGATGAAAAGCTCACACATGATTCATTGGGAAGAAGAGAGGCAAAGGCAGGATATAAGAAAAGATTAAGATTTCACACCCACCCTCTATGACTTTGGCCTGATTCTCCTTGAAAGCTGTATCTTAGGTGTATGGCTTCGGGTGTATGGCTCCATACCAGTTTTTTTTAAATCTCTGCCCAAAGAAGTCTAGCACAGTGGTTCTCAACCTGTGGGTCCCCAGATGTTTGTGAACTTCAGTTCCCAGAAGCCCCAGACACTATGGTCAATGCTCAGGGCTTCTGGGAGCTGAAGTCCAAAAACATCTGGGGACCCATAGGTCTAGCACATCTTGGTAAAGGTTAGACTAGACCCCTCCTCCTAAAATTTAGTTCTCTACCTAGAGGGACTCACTAGTTTTATATGGAAAGGCACTTGGTAACATAAACCACAATCTGCTATCTGAAGTAGTATAACCCAGTTACAGTTTTACTAACGCCAGTGAGAACTAGACCACAAAGAGCCTCATTTCAAAGCTTGGGAATATTCTGTTAATTTCTTAAAATTGCTGGAGGCAGAGGAGAGGGAAGGTGAGGCCAATTATTTTGCATTGTGTTTATGACTGTTGTGCTAATGCTTAGATTTATTTATTTCCCAGTGGATATTTGGAAATGATTACAGCATTATGCCATCATGCCCCCTCCTACTTAGTCATACCTGTTGGGAAAGATGGAAAATGGATTCTCATTTTGATAAGAAAATGGGTACACAAGGTTCATGTTTTCTAGAATGTAATTTGTTGTCACCAAAGGAGTAGGTCTAAAAGACAGGTACTGGGTTTTTTGGGGGAGAGAGTGGGGGTGGAGAACAACCTAATAATGATGGTGCCAGACATGTGACAGAATGATATCATCAGAGGAGGAATGCAGTAAGGAGAATGAGATTCGTAATTGCTCTTGCAGAGAGAAATAACAGAAATCAAAGGCACACTGTGGAAATAAATATGTTTTAAAAAGGAAGGAGTACAGAACAAAAGTACAGGCTTTTGTTCTGTTCTTACTTACTAGCAGCCAAAAAGGAAAAGGAGAAAGAAAGACAAAAGCTACCAGAAAGTTTAAGTGTATGGACTACCTGCCTGATAACAGCACTGGCAACATTTGCTCATCCAAGATAGGGTGCTACTAATTATGTCTGCTCCCAGAAAAGAAACTTATCTGTTTGTGTATGTGTACTCCCTAACAAGGCCCATAGCATGAGGAGGTGCATGCACACATAATAGGATCTCTATCCTCCATTCTTACAGTCAAAACAGGCAAAGATAGTGCCTACAGAGTTCCAATCTAACGACCTGTCTGGTCAAGTCTTGAGGTGGAGCTCCTTAACTTCTACTGGTGTGGCTTAGAATCAAACCGCAACCTTCGAGACTCCACCTGAACTGGATTTAATTTATCTGAACCACTCAAACGCAAACAAAAGCCCTCCACCCACCGTGCATATTATCTCTAGTACAATCAGAATCAAGGAGACAGATGTGTAGGCACAGAAGGACATGAAAATCAGCCTATTTTCTGTCTTGTAATGCTACAGGAATTCTGTAACACACTATAGCTGTCTAAAATACGCCATATCATTTTTATCAGTCTTATAATATTCTCACACCTCCATAACAGATGCTAGGTATTTTACATGCCATTATAACATATTCCATTTACTTGTGGCAGAGATGACAAGAAAAGGAATGTGAACAACATTCATCAAAATTACAACTAACCTGAATGTGTAACAGAGAAGATACACAAAAAAGAAAAGCAAATTTCTCTACCATTAATAATGGCAGATGTAATTATTTTCATTTCCAATGGTAGGTAGTACCATAAGAAGCTGGACACACAGAGACCTCAAATGCAGTTTGAAGGGATAAGATCTGCTCTGAGTATTAAAATACACTCAAACTTTTCTCTAAGACTAGTATATACTCACTTTAGGGCTGCATTACTATACACATTTACCTGTAGTAGATCTCACTGAACTCAGCAGAGTTTACTTTCTTGCTGACCAGCATAAGATTCTTCTGGTACTTATCACAGACAACCCAGAAAATATCACTCCTTTAATACTGCATTTCTGATGTTCTCTTCGTTATAACTGAATTTTTTTTCTAAGCCTTCAATTACAACAATTTCATCCAATTTCAAACAGAAGTGCAATCCAATCATTCCACATGATTATTAACACAGAGCAATGATTCTTAACTTGGGGCCCAGAGACCCCTGGGGTCCACAGAGCCCTCACAGAGGGTTTGCAAAACCCTGCTGCTGGACACCAACAACAGCAGCAACAACAGGTACGTGGAAGTGGGGGGGGTGCAGGTGCTTTAATTGCTCCCTTGTGTACCAACTATGACTCTGGAGACCAGGGTTTGAATCCCCACTTGGCCACGGAAACCCACTGGGCTACTTCAGGCAAGTCACATTCTCTCAACCTCAGAGAAAACAAAGGCAATCAATCTTGCCAAGAAACCCCCATGATAGGATCGCTTTAAGTCAGTTTTCTAGCATCAAAGAAATTATGCTAGAAAGAACTTCTCTCTGTCAGTGGCACATTGCTGTTGTGTCGGCTACCCTAATGTGAACCTATCACAAGGTTTTTTTGGCATGATTTGTTAAGAGGGGTTTTGCCTTTGCCTTCCTCTGAGCTGAGAGTATGTGACTTACACAAGGTCACTCAGTGTCTGAGCAGGGATTTGAATCCCAGTCTCCAAAAGCCTTTAATAAATAAATAAATATTTGGAAATTTAGATTGTGAATTAAATCTTGGGGATATCCCTGGCAAAACAATTATATCTGCAGGGGGTCCCCAGTAAAGAAAAAGTTAAGAACCACAGGCACAAAGCAATTGATTTGCCTGCTACAGAGACTTATTCCACAGAGCAGAGAGTCATATGGCTGATGATGGTATCTTTATGATTACGTCCCTTTGCCATCTTTATGCTTCCACAGTTCACTATCCACATGTACCTCTGTCATTTCTAGTTTTGCTGCAACATCACATATCCTTGAACTAGCATTTGCCCTTTGAAATATCTGAAGGATTTGTTTCTTTGATACAACAGCAAAATAGCACAACTGTAATGAAAGTATAAATATGTGTCATCATCTTTTTTTTTTTTTTTGCAACAGTGACCAACTGCTGTGGGTTTGCTGTTTTTGTTTGCTCTGGAATCTTGGAAACAGTGATTGGAAACAGCATGAGTTAATGTGGGAGGAGTTTTACCACCAGGCACAGTGAGCTTAAATCATACTTGGGAAAAAAAATAGGTTGCTGTTTCATTTAAACACAGAGAACCTTTTGTGTATAGCTTTACAGGTGGTTTAAAAAACAGAAACTAGATTATTGCTCTCCTGTAAAGCACCACTTATGCCTAACAGAACTGTGCCACTCCCTTATGCATGAACAGGGGTTGACAGGTGTTAGCAGGAAAAACAGTATGAAGAAGCACTGTTGTAATTCCAAATCTAGCAGGTTGCAATAAAACATTAACTACATAGCACTACAGGATCACATCTTGGAAGCACCCAGAAATGCCTCTGTATTGTACATTAAGTCTTCATTAGGATTATTGAGATTAGTAAGATTATGGACTTCAATGCATCCTCCATCTAGTTATCCTTCCGCCTGGTTAAATCTCTATTCACTTATTATTAGTAGAGTGGGGGATTTTTTTTTTGTTCTGGTCCTGAAAAGTAAAAAAGAAACAGGTCTTCTACAGACCTAAGTCTTGTGGCACACACGTGTTATAAAAGCGCCCTACAACAAAATATTGCAGTGCCTCTCTAGCCTATATTCCTGTTCAGAGCTCCAGCCAAGAATAGAAGAGACACTTCTTGTATTGCCTGGATTGTATGGAGAACAATTTTCTTCCTCTCGTACTTCTTAAAGCTTCCCCACTCTTTGCTGTACTAAACTGACAACCTTGCACCTGAGCTTTATATAGGATATAGGGGATGATAAACACAGTATGGTGAAGACACTGTATTCTTTGACTAAAAGTTCATCTCCAGAACACAAACAAACCACATCCTTCTTTCTTTTTCCTTCCCAGCCATCAATCCCTCTACTTACTACAGCAAAACTGCACTCAGCCACACGATGAACTACTAAACTCACATGGCCAGCCTAGTTTCCAGTTCTTAGCAACCGGAGCTGAAAGAGAGTACCCCCTCATGGTCATATCTGTATGTCTCCTTTTTTATTTTTTAAAAAATTTACTCAAAATGCCACACCCATCACATTCACATATGCAGCACCTATTTTAGGAGAGATCTTTTTTCCCCTTTTTCCAAAAACACAAATAACTCCGAGTAAACTCTCCTGGTTTTACCTGGGAATTGAAGGTGATGAAACAAAAGGGACACAGGCGAGAGTGCTGATGGTGCATGACTTGGAGCAGGTCCAGCTGAACATAGGCTAGAGCCCACTGGAACACTTAGGCCATGGCAATGGTGGCAGTAAAGCAATCAAACTCCTCTGCCACCATTGTGTTCAGTGGAGCTGTGTTGAGTGATTAGGAGCCTTCTACACTCTGCCTGACAAGAGAACGCTAAATGCTCAACAGCCCAGCATGAAGAATTTATACAATAGCCTTGAAGACAAAACCATTCAGACCCCTTTGTCTTTGATGCTGCAGTTGACAACATGACCAATGGATGTAACCTTGGGTCTTGCTTGTCCTGGGTTACTGCATGTATTTCAGTTTGAGCAGCCTGAGAGTATAGACAGGATCCATGGAGAAGTAACAGCCACTACATGTGTACCAGACCTATGCCATTCCTGGCTCATAAAAGTATGGCAATGGGGAGTGAATAAGAGGAGTGGTGAATATCTTGCTGCAGCACAACAAGGTCTCGATCCTGCCAGAAAGAGTCTGTGATGAGACAATTACTGAAAACAATGCTCCTGAATTCCACAATACTGGAGAACTACTAGCTGATCTCCAATATCCCCACTTGGGCAAAGTTCTAGAAGGCATGGCAGCCTCCCAGCTCTGGGCAATCCTCAGTAAAACAGACTGCGTAGACCTATTTCAAAATGGTTTTAGATGGCTATGGAACAGAAACAATACTGGTCATCTCCGTGAATGACCTACGCCAGGAACTGGAGAAGAGCAGTGTGTTCTTGTTGGTTCTGCTGGACCTCTCAGCAGCTTTTGATAGCACCAACCACTGTATCCATTTCTTTCAAATTCTGTTTTTCTCCCAAATAGAATTCAGGGCAGTTTACAACATGAATTGAAACAACATACATGAATTAAAAGCTTACAATATTTTTTAAAAGCACACAATGAAATAAACTACTATATTAAGCACTTTAATACAACTTAATGTCATTTAAAAACATGACAACAAAGAAAATTTAACAATATGCATCTTATTAACCTTTCTGCATGGTGACTTAATTGCCAAATGTCTATTCAAATAAAAAAGCCAATACCTGCCAGTGGAAGGAGAGCTGGGAGGGGCCGACCTTAGTCCCCCATGGCAGATATTTCCACAGTTTGGGAGGAGCAACCAAGAAAGCTTTTTCCTATGCTTTTACCAATTGTACCCATGAAGGTGGTAGGGGGCCAAGAGAACGCCCTCCCCTGAGGACCTTAAAATTTACGTAGGGAAGTCTTTCTGACTTTATAGGTCATAAGCAGCGCTTTGAATTGAAAATGACTTTGTAGATAGATCCTTGGGCGAAGTTTTTTTCCCAGCTCCAGCACTGTCATGGGCCTGGCTGGTGAGAAGACCTTCTGAGTGGTTGCTCCACTGGCAGATGAAACCCTTCCTATTCAGACAAGTATTTGGTGATTAACTGGTTGGACCAAAGAATCTTTGAATGGGATATATGTGTTTTACTTTTGCCTTATTGTTATATTTTTAAATGCTTTATACTGTTTTAAATTAATGTTTCTTAAAAATACGATAACTTACCTTTTGATGTTTAACTTGTTTTTTTTTTATGTTTTACTTGTGTCTTGTTTAATTTAATTTAGTTTAATTTAATTTAATTTAATTTAATTAATTCACCTTGAGTCCCATGTTGGGAGAAAGGTAAGATATAAAATAAAACCAAAAGGAAAAATAGCAGGGACAAGTGGGACACATCTAGAGTAGAAGAAAAACTGAGCGAGGGAGGGAGGGAGGGTAGGTGTGAGAACTGGACCTTTCAGGAGGGACATATCCAGCCTGCAGACTTTGGATAGCTGCTCACTGCTATCCTAGATACTTTTGTTTTCTTTCCCATGACTGAAATAAAAGCTGCTCATAGAAAACAATAAAGAAATCCAGAGTTCAGTAAAGTTGTGATTTGGTAACAGCAGTTTCCACCCCTTGCTGAGATCCCACCATGCATGATGGCAGGAAAGACAGTTTTTCCTACATACATCAGAGAACCATCCAGGTATCTAACAGCCATTTGGTACCCTCACACATGCAGCAGTGCTCCTGGCAGCACCCAGAAGTAAGATTTCAATCACTTCCACTTACCATTACAGTACTTTTGGGCTAGGCTTTTTTTTTTTAACCATTGTACAGTGTGGAAGCCCTCGAAAAGCCTACAGCAGCCTCCATTAATGCTGATTATTGGGTACAGGATTTTACCAGTGTTTTAAGATTTTAAAAATACCTGTTTTTCAAAGCTCTGGCGTCCCCCCGCCCTTTTTGGACATTTATGGCAATCTGTGCAGCCACCTGAAGATCACAATAGCAGACTGGTCCCTGAACCTGAGAATCTTGCTCCAAACAATGACAAATGACAAAACATTGTTATTCTTGTTCTAAAAATAAAATAATTTAAAAAAAAAACCTTAAATTTCACCAAATGTTCCTTTCAAAAGCGGCTTAACTGAAGCCACAATTATGAAAAGTACAGATAGAAAATGGCAATGAAAAATTGCAAATTAGAAACTAGATTGCAAGTATTCTTTAAAACTGATGACATGAAGACAGTTATCATTCTTACAGTTTCCTCCACCCCTTGTTTTTATTTTTGAACTCTTAATTGTTGAGCAGTTGTTTCTTCTTCCATAATGGGTCCTTTGTTCCCCTCTCTTTTTAGGGGGCAGAGGAGGGGAAAAACTTTCATGGTGCTGAATATCACCCATAGCCCTAGTAATGGAAAGGGGAAAAAAACCTTCCATCTTCTGTGTATTATTACCTTCACAAGCATGGTCTTAACATACGGAGCCATAGGTTGTCTGTATTGGGGGAGGTACAAGAAAGAGCAATCTGGAGTGTGTGGAAAGATTGAGAGCTACAAAAAAACAAAAAAAAAAAACAAAGGGTAGGGGATTACAAACAGCCTCAGGGCAAAATATTGTCCACCCATACTTTAACATTTGCATGCAAGTCAAATGTATTACAAGGAGGAAAGTCCTATTCCAGTAGACACCTACAGCTGGGTAAATAACTTGGGCAGCTGGTAGATTCTTCTAATCAGAGTCAACTGAGCCAGACTGACTTGGAATGCCACACTGAATCTATTTCAGTGGGTCCCAGAAATAGTCCTATTTTTGTTTTTTCCTTTTGTCCAGGACCATAGTAGAACACTGTTTGTGCCAGCTTTTAAGGGAGAGGACTTAGACCACTGATACTTTAGTGCAAATTCTGAAGTCCCTTACACATGGAAATGAATGACTTCCAGCAACTTCAGACTAAGGCCTTCAAGTGGCTGATAAAAACATGCTTAGATAGAATACTAAACTAAGTGAAAAATATTTTCTGGAACATTTTGGAAAACTAGTTTGATAGTCTTTTCTGATACTGATAAATTTTGTTCCCTCCCTTTCTTTAATGGAAAGTCCTTGTTCCGGGGTACAAATGTTGTAATTTCCATTTAGAAAAGTAGAGAAGAGAGCTATTTATGCCAAATTCTATATACAAAAGTATATAGAAATATACAGCTTGGGTCCAGACTATTTGGAAAAAAAAATCTCTCTCTATATGAGCCCATTAGAGCTCGAAGATCTTCTAGGAGGCCCTTTTCTGTGTCCTACCACCTTCTCAGGATTGTTTGGTGAGAACAAGAGAGAGAGCTTTCTCCATGGCTGCTCCCAGACTGTAGAATTCCCTTTCTAGGGTAGCCAAGATGACTCCATCCTTGCTCTCTTTCTGTCATCAAGTAAAAACATTCTTATTCGATCAGCCTTTTAGAAATTGACTCTGGTGTGCTTTTAATATATGCTGTGTTCTTTTGGTTTGTGTATCATTTTTTACTAAGATGCCATTATCTTTGACATTTATTTTTATACTTTTTATGGATGTTTCTATATAGTTTTTAATCCATCCATACAGTTTTTAACAAGTTGTAAGCTGCCTTGAGTTCATTTTTTTGGAAAAAAGTAGAATATAAATGGATAAGTTAGAGAGACAGATAGGTGATAGATAGATGATAGATAAATTCCAGTCTACATTCAAGGTGATGCTGATGACACTTAAGTGCCTAAATGGCCTGGGATCTCTATACTGGAAGGCGTATGTCTCCTTACTAAAGATGTAAATTTCCAAAAAATCTGAAGCCATGGGGATTTTTTTTCTGAAAACAAACAAACAAACAAAACTTTCAGACAAGTTGGCAAAAGACTAATATTAACACCCTACAGATTGAAAGTCAATTTGTTATTTTAAGAAAATAAGATGTGTTGCACATAAGTTGATTTGGCATAAAATCATCATGTTTGGTATATTGAAGTTACATTTTATCCATCAAATAACTACAAATTGAATTTATTTTAAATTTTATTATTTTTGTTTTTCCAAATGGAGTCTATAAGGTGCTGAGCTATAAGGAACATGAGCTGTAAGGAACTTCTTTGGTTTTTGCTAGTTGATAACAATTCAAAAACCCCAGCAAAACACAGAAGAAACCATCATTAGTAAAACAAAGATAATTATTTGGTTTTCTCTAGTCCTCCACAGAGCAAAGAGATATAACATAGACTCTAACTGCCCCCATATTTCACTCAAATGTCTTACTTTCTCTCTCCTCCTGCCAGTTTTCCCCTTCCTCCTGGCTCCTTTCAATTGCTACAAAGTGAATTCAAAGTGCAAAAGTGGTCTACACTTAACAGGAAGAAAAAGAGGGGAAAGGCAGAGTGTTGCCCTTCCCTGTAGATCTGGCAAAAGCAAACTGCTGTAGTCTCTCATGACTTGTCTTTTCTTCCTCATTAATAACTTTGCCATCTTGACTACACTCTGATGTAGCTTGTTCTGTTTTTCATCTGGGAAATCTTGGAGGGCATGGAATAAAGCACTTTTTCCCATAAATATAACTGAGAAAAGGAAATAAGGACTAGGAATTACAATGATCTGATACTGTACATCTGTGCTTCTCAGTCTATCTGACGTGGGGAACTGGCTTTTCCCCCTCTAATATGTCCAGGAACAATTCCACATTTGGGCCAACTGGCTGCAACTGTTCTCCCTACCTCTTTCCTGGAAACTTGGTGTGGACTGGAAGCTGATGGCTCATGCAGCAGTATTGGTCTATGGACCATCACTTTAATAGCACTTCTGTAAATGATTTTACATACAAGTCTCACTGCCACCTAATTTTTAGATATAATTTGGGAAGAGGGGAATAAATAAAAAAGACAACTTCTTGTCTTAAACATTTCATTCATCATTTAATTCCATAATCCACGTTTTCCCCAAATTTTGCAGAAAAGTAAAACTTCAGAGAAAAACAGGCAAAAACAGAGGTTTCCCCAGTTCCCTCTCTCTTATTCTAGGCCTTTAAATCTCTACTCTGCATCAACATATCTACCTAAACAGTGAGATCTGCTGAGTGGGCCCTCCTCTGCATCCCACCCAGGGTTGGCAAGTTTTCCAAACATTAACACAGGACAGTTAACTCAGTTGCCAGGTCTACACCCCAATTCTGGCACACACTTCTGCTGAGGCCTGTTTGGCACCAATATTAACTTCAATTTAGGGCTAGGGTCTAAGGATCCTGGATTGAAGTTTAAATTGTTTTATATGTTTTAGACAATTTAGAGTTATCTGAAATTGCTCTTTATTTTTTAAATTTGAAAAAATAATTTTAATTTCTGCTCTTTTGTCCATACTCTGCCTTGAGATGTTATCATATAGGGGTCCAGGGTTCTTCACATGACATATATTTAGTGTTGAGTCACATACAGTGACTCAAGATGTAGTGATGGCTGCCAACCTGGACAGCTTTAAAAAGGAACTAGATAGATTCATGGTGGTGAGGGCCACCAGTGGCTACTAGGATAACTATATATCATCTCAAGTACTAGAAGCAATATGGCATATCGGTTGCTAGGTAATGCAATACATAATAAGAACAGGAGTACAGTGGGAATATTAATCTAGGTTTCCAGCTATCAACCACTGACATATCTGCACTGAAATAATGCACTGCAAGTCTGAAGAATGTAAATAATGGATAGATTTTCCTTGCGGTATTCAGGAAGCACTAGACTCCTGAGGATTAACTGTTTCTTCAAACCAACAAGTTTAATCTTTTCTGGGGCCAGAGTTATTTCTCAGGTCCAATAAGATGAGAGGACCTATTACCCCAACAATGTCCATAGTCTCAGTTTACATGAATTATCCATCAAAGATCAGAAACAGCATTAGAGAATTGTTACTTTGCAAGTCTTACCTCTAAGACACAAATGGGGCCTACAGAAAGGTCTTAATTGAGGGCTCCCAAGATCCTGAAACTGATGACAACCTTGTGGGTGAAAAGTCAATTTAAGGCAAAGCTAATCAAACTGGATAAAAGGAAAAATGTGGGGTCTTAGGTAGATTTAATTAAGCAGCATTAAACTCTCACCCCAAACCTGGGTTAATTAATCTGCTTACCAAACTTGTGCAGGCAAGTCTTAATAAGATTTCTTTGACTCTTTTTGATATTTCTATGCCCTTAAGAATAGAAAGCCAGGCAAATAGCATGGTGTCTAGGCTAATCAATAGGATGCACATGGACAAAGACCTAAATTGTCCTGCTTGTAGGAGCTGGATGCAATCAAATCGATAAAGTAAAGGAATGTGGCTTCAGTTCTTGGTTTTATCAGGTGTGGAGTGAAAAAGGAGAGATTTATTATTTTATATAGAATACATTTTAGACATAAAAAGTATTAATATGTCCACCAATGTGACTTTAACCTTCTGCTTCTGCCCTTCTACATCTGGAAGTTTGCTTTTTTATGTGATTGTGATTTTATCCTGTTACCACACCATACACCCCTAGTCTGTGGGATGTGCTATTTTCATAATTGGACATATTTCTTGGCTGGAACACATGTTTGGAAAGTGCTGTAAGCATAGGGCAGGTCAGGATGACCTCATACATAATCAGGTGATAAGTTCAGAGAGGATTGGGGGAAAAGCCTGGAATAATCCTCTCACAAACTGTAAGTTGTGAGCACTCCCAAAAACAATACAGATGAAACTGCCCAGGTGAAGCAATCAAAGACTCTGTTGTGATAATCTCCTATGGAGACCTTCCCTATTCACACTACCCGACCAAAACATTAAGAGATTGTCAGGACTTCCATCAATCTTTGTCACCTAAATTTAAGACAATCAGCCCATTCCAGACTCCTCTGTCAACCTCATGGGAAAGCCTTTACTACTTTGTCCATGCACCTTCTTTCAGGGCAGGAAATAGGGTATTTAAACCCCAGCTCCAGCCTGAGTAAACTATAGTTCTTGGGCATAATACATGCCACCCAGGCCTCTCTTTGTTCATGCTATCCTCAGATATGCTGTCTGAGCCACTCCGCTTGGATATTCTGCTTCAGGATTAGTAACTGTCACCCTTTCCACCCAATTTCTTTCTATCCAACCTTTCTTGCCTCATTTTCTGATAGTCCTGTATGGTTCTTGAGAGTGTCTGATTTCTTGTGTTTTTAAATTCCAAATAAAATACCCTGTTTAACTTTTAACTGGAGTCCTCTCTACAGTTAGTACTGGTATACATAGGTGAAAAGATCCTGCCATTATCCTCCTCTCATAGGCCACTTTTGAGTTATAATTCCCCAAATTCCAAGGAGATGCTGGTATTGCAAGTGGACCCCAAAGTCCTCCACCTTATCCCTATTTAGGGATAAGGCTGTCATGAGCAAGTCCAGCTCAGGGATCTGTCACAGCAGGCTTCACACCCAGGCAGTATGGGGATCCATGCTGACGTTTATACCCATGTGGAGGCCCATATTTTGCCATCCTATAGCTTCCTTAGTACGCAGGCTGGAATGAGGGACCTCATTAGTCAGTAGCCAATGGTTCCTGACAGAATGATACCCTATGATGCACCAAGCTTCTAACAGCTACTACCAATAAAGTTGTGGTCATATTTTAGTCAACGATGTGTTTGTGCATGATTTATATCCTGATAACTGGGCTTGGAAATATAAATCAGGATGCTGCAGGCTGGTTATGGTCTATGGCAACCTAAATTAAAAGAGATAACTGCTAAACCAGAAGATATGCCTGATACCTACAACAGCATCCTACTCCAGATTACAAATGCTTTTATCAGAAGGACCTTGGCCCCTCCAAGGGAGCAGCACCAGGGAGAAGATCTTCTGTACATCACATTCCCCATTCCCTGCCACAAGATGTGGATTATACCTCAATCATAAGGGCAGTGACCAAACACCAAACCAGAAAATATTTCTGGTTCCTACAATAGTACCCTATTCCAGATTACAAATGCAAGGTGTTGCTTCTTACTTGACAAACATCCTGTACCCTAGAAATAAACAGCCCTAGAGCATTCTATGACGCTATAAGCGAAAAGATACATTAAGATCTATATCTCACTTTCCAATCAAGAAATGCTAGATGAACATGCAGCTACAGTAAATACAGGTAAATATGCTTTATACCCCAGCATTTATCATCACCCTGTAATGCATTTGAAGAAGTGGGTTTATGTCCACAAAAGCTCACACAAATATAAAAACCAGTTGGTCTTAAAGGTGCTACCACATTTTTTCCCCCTTCCTCTTCCTTCATACTTTTTATTAGGACTATTGTATTTTCTGGTAGGACAGGAGTCTCTCTCAGTCTGGACAGAACTGGATGCTCTCTGCCAAAATGGCTGGAAAAGGGAGAACAATGATGCCACAGTAGCGCAAAGCAGTAACTCAAATCCACCTTTGCCAGCCAGTTCAAGAAGTAGACCAGTGCTTATCTATATAAGCAGAATCATTAAACACCTTCAGGTGGAAAAATTCCAGCCCACATAAATTTTTGAAAAACTTAAAAATGGATCAGTTCTTTCCTAAGACATGCAAGCATCTATTCTTTTAAGAAATCATTTAAAAAATGAGAATGCAAATAAAATTCAACTAATACAACGTACTTTATTCCCAGCAAAAGATTTCACCTTGAATAATCAGAAAGAATATGCAAGAAGAGACATATATAGAATTCTTAGTATTTATTCAGTGACCCTCTGAAAACTATGAATGGAATGCTTAAACAATTAGTAAACGTATCAAGAAATCTGAAAACTGAAGGAGCGCTCCAAAAATCATCTTAGTAACAAGAAGCAAACAAAGAAAACACCATATCTTCATTGAATGTGCAGAGCAAATGAAATACAGCAGAGCCGAATGTGGAATTGTGCCTACTTTGGGGATGATATTCTTTTTACTGTTTGATGTAACACCATCCTACTGAAACAGAACTAAAAATATACTGAATGTTTAGAAAAATAAGCTACAGAGCAAACAGAAGGGGAAAACATAAGAAGGGATTTACTGGGGAGTCTCATTTGGCAAAAAGACCATTCACTCTTCTGGTTTCTAATGTCAGTTCTTTTCTTTCCCACCTCCTTCTCTCCAAACAAACTTCAATTGTTTTTACTTCTCAGCAATTGTGCTGACTCTGTTTCATAGGTGCATGCCTATGAGTGAGAGTGTTTTGTGTCTAAGTGAGGAGGCTGTTTACAAAAGTTATGGTAGCTCTTCTCAGCAGCCCATCGAGAATTCCAGGAAATGGCCTCTGTTATTTTATTCTAGGTCAATGTCGGCTCATGACAGGCAGCAGAGCTGACACAGGACAGCTCGCGCAGCCTCACAATCCGGTAGTGAGGCCTCAATAGGAGAGGGGGAGTGAGCAAGAGAGAGCACGAATGAGCCACCAGCGGGCGGAGTGCCTTTCCAGCACTCTACCAACCACAGCACAAGGAATTATGATAAACACCACTCTGGAAACAAGATACAACAGTACATTGTGTTCTTCTTCTGAAAAACATCCAGACTTCGGCTCACTTCAAGTAAACAGTTAATCTTGTTTACCTTTTTTTAATTTGATGAAATGTTAACTGAACAATTCACTAGGCACATGAAGTGAAGAGCGTTTCCCCCCCTACAGAATTCAACTCTTTTACTCAGAACATCACATGGTCACAAATCAGTCCAACATACAAGTTTCTGCATAAACGAAGCAGGGTGTGCGCGCGTGCACGTGTGTGTGTGTGTGTGTGTGTGTTTTGCTTGCTCAAACCAATTTAACTTGGTGCCAAAACAATATATCTTGCAGGCAGAAAAAGTGCTGGAATAAAGGATTTTCCCTCTTGAAAAGTTAGCCATTCAAATATAAATGCATGATTAACTGCAATGTCAAAACAATAAAGATCACATGCCAATCTAAGGCCCCAATGAGTTAGAACTAATAAAATAGATATTTTAACGATGGCTAGGATGCTTGTCTACTGTCAGCAAAACTCACAACTATAATTGCCACAAATACAAATTAAACTGGCAACTTAAAACTACCAACTGCAATGTATTATCTATGATATAGTACGCGTATCCCTTACAGTATAATATCCTGATCTACCTGTACTGGGGATCCTGTGGCCTTACATATATCAATGAACTACGATACTCATAATCCCAAGAAGATCAAAGGAGTTGGGATCTAACAACATCTGAAGGGCAATATTCCTTTTTCTTGGCATAAAACGATACAGTGGTAAAGTATGCTAACTGTAAATAAAAGTTTAAACAATTCAAAATGTTACATTGGTACTGATCATGAAAGGTTAATTTTTGTTTTTCTAAACAAACAAGCATGTTCCCATCTTGTCCTTGGATACGCAGCTGAAGAATACGTACTCACAAAATGAGGTCAAATTGATTTTCTTGTGTGATGAAGCCACTTTGTACTTCTTTATTTGCTGCTGATGGCTCCTGTCCATGCTATGTAACTCCAGCTTCAGAAAAATGAGAAATACTAGACTACAAAGGGATTTTAAATAATCATGACTCAAAATTAATATGGTAATTCAACAACTCAAAAATATTAGTAAGCAGGGTTTTTTTAAAGAATTTTATCTGATGAGGTTTTGCATGGTACATTTTAAAAGTCACATAAACCTATCAGAACATTTTAAATAAATTTTCTAAATACGAGCCACATTTCTGGTTTGATATTTACATTCTTACTGTGAATTGATAATAGCTGTTAACTTATAAGTGCCAAAACGTCCTTGCAACTATATATATTTTTTTCTGTCATATCATCAGGATGAAAGTCACCACTTTCTAAAATACTACATATGTACAAACTCAGGCCAAACAAATTAACTCTCACCAAATATATTTTTTTCCTATATATGAAGCCATGCAAGCCTTGGGCCAAAAATATGTACCTATGTACGTACATATGTATGAATAAATAAATGCAACCTCCACAATTATTCTTGTACTTTATAACAGACAGCAGACAATATTAAGGGTTTTCCTTTTCTCTGTATGTAGAACCTCAAAACAAGTCACGATTTCCCCACAGCATTCTGCAAAACTATTTAAATAGCATGCTCACATTTCTTTGCAGTGCTATACCTGCAATGCATAAAAGCAGGTGGGCTAGTGGAGTCTGAAGATATGCTCCAAGTTATTTGGCATTATATGTCAATGGCTGTTTTGAACACACTGAAGGACCTTCAAGTATGAGGAGTGCGAAGCAGCAGATGCACTCATTGCTGCATAATTTTATTCAACATGCACACATGGATACCCCTTCCTTAAACTCAAAATACACAATGCTTCTGCATATAGCTAATCAACATTAAGGTCCCTGACGTGTAAGATGAGAAATGACAAAAAAAGAAACCCACTTTCTCCATTGTTTGATATATGATGGTAGAGACTGAAAAAGGATGTGGGAAATCTGAAAGGAGGCATTGGAGTTGTTGGTTAGCAAAGTAGTAGGAAGTTACTGGTCCTAAGCAGTAGTCAGGAACTTTCCCCTTAAAAAGCCCTTCAACTCACCACAGCATAGTCTTGTTGTGGCCCAATTCACATTCAATTACCTTAGTCTTCTTCTCATATTTCATAGATTTGTCCTATCATTCCTGCCATAGTAATGTAACCACAGACATCACCCTTGATGAAGTCAGGTTTGCTTTCCTGAAAGCTGCCTTTGTGTGACAAAAATCATTTTCTAGTCCTCTTCAAGTCCTACTCCTCAAGACATTTGTTATTTGTCTTAATTCTTTTGAGTTGCTTAATTCAACATATGACAGATCCAAACTGAATGATTTGCCACAGTGAATCAGTGATCAGATATTTTGGAAAATGTTTCTCAAATCCAAGGCTACTTTACACATTAAGATTTCAGTCCTATGCTAATTTAGTCTGAAGTAGTTCCAACTAAATTAGCAGGACATAATTCTGAGTAAGCATGTAGAATTAAGTCCATGTGAGTCCTAAAGAAAACAAGAATAGTGGGATGCTTATCATATACATATACACATATGATTATGAATGCACTTTATCTATCTATCTATCTATCTATCTATCTATCTATCTATCTATCTATCTATCTATCTATCTAATAAGTCACCTTTCTCTCAGAGTGGTACTCAAGGTAGCTTGCAAAAAGAATCAGAAAAAACTGAACAATAAAATTTTAAACACAGTTAAAAGCACATTAAAACATTGAAATACGCATAGCATAAAACACAGCTGGCCCTTCATACTTGCAGGTTTGACTTTCATAGATTTAATTATTTGTGGGTTTATTCACACCTTGACCCTGCCACCTCAGGTGCTTCTTTTCCAAGGGAAACTTCCCTCTCGGTGGCTCTGATCAGGGTGCACCGTTCTTTAAAAACCCACCCCTGGTCCTCCTCCTTCTCTACCAGCCATTGCCTGGTCAGCTAAGGGTGGCTCACAGCCTGAGTTCTCAGCACCATAAACCCTGTCCCAATACCAAAGGAAGGAGATGGGTGAAAGATGAAGTACAGAGCCACCAAGCTGACCCACTCCCCTTCCCTCTCCTTTCCCTGACCTGGTTTGGACCCTAGGTGCCTGGTCTTCCCACAATGGCTCAGCCTCCTCTCCACCCACCACATTTTAATATTTGCAATTTTTCCATTTCTGCAAGGGTCTTACACCCCCTAACCCTTGCAAATGTGGAGGGCCAATTGTCATTAAAAACATTCACACTTAGCAAAAAAAAAATAAAAATCTTATTTTGTTGCAAAATGCCTATGGGGCATCTTTCTCCATGTTTTTGGGCCTTCCTGGGTGATTTTAAGCCCAAGAAAGGCCATTTTTTTTAACAACAAGAAGTGAGCAGAAGTCACTTCCATTCATTTCCTGTTTCAGGAAATGTTTCTTTGGGGCTTAAATTGGGTCAAGAGTCCCCTAAAATTGTGGTGAAAATGCCTCCTAGGCCCCCCTAGGATGCATTTTGGGGCATTTTAAAAATTTGCACATTTTAATACCCCTGTGGGGCCCAAACATAATGTAAATGACCTCCACACCCCCAGCAATAATTTGGGGGCATTTTGGACCATTTTTTTTTACCCCTTGGGGCCACAAAAATGCATGTACAGAGGGAGAGACAGTCTTTCAGTTAATCTAGACAAGGTTTTATCCAAGTCATTGACTCCAACATAGCAAAACCTGTATACAGTGAGCCGTCCACATTTGCAGGTTTTTACTTTTGCTGATTTGATTATTCATAGATTATTTGCTGTCACCTCTGCTGCCTCCCTAGGACATTTTTAACAGGGGCTGCAAGCCTTGTGAGGCTGAAAAACTGCGAATGAGGCTTTTAAGTTCCTATTAAAAATGGTGTGGGTCATCATTGGAGGTGGCAGTAAGCCCCACCAGCCACCCACTTCTGCCTTGTGAAGGAATCATGATGCCTCAAAGGAATCCATGGTGGTTTGAATATGGTGATCATATTTTTTGTGTGTGTTACATATGGTTCGGTAGGGCCTAGCGTTATTCAGGTTTTTTCCACTTTCACAGGGGTCCTGTGCCCCTAACCCTAGTGAATGTGGAGGGATGACCGTATATGGAAGAATAAATGGAATGGTAATTCCAGAACTTTCTATGAGGTAGTTTTGAAATATATTTCAGAAATATATATAGTTCTGAAATGTATCTTAAGAATGTGAAGTTGCACCAATTCAGTCAAACACTACTTTAAAGGAATATCTAATTCTGTAAAACTATCAGTTGTGAAATTGCAATGGTGGTTAAAAATGTTTTTAAGATGGGAAGATCAACTTTGTGATCACAGGCATGGCAGTGAACACTATTCCACAGTTTGTTTTTAAGATAGTAAGGGAGGATACAAAACATTTTCAGACTTGATTGGATTAGCAATGCTATTTGGGTAAAAGATACCATACACAAAAACACACTGAAATACAGCAGCAGTTGATAATTCCCTTCTAAAGAGAATTCATCAACACTTGTGTCTGGCACTGACCTCACTTTATTCTAATGCTTTGTTAACATAGAAAATGGAAGTAAAAATCATAGGCTAAATTCAACGGTTAATTTCAAGTAAAGTAGACCCATTTAGTAATAGCAATAGCAACAGGATGTGTATTTCTATACCGCTTATCAGCTAAGTGCTCTCTAAGCAGTTTACAGTGTGTTTAATCAATTAGACAAACATAACTTTTGACGTAGCAAGTACCATACATTGAGTGAGCCAGCCTTGTATAACAGTTTGAATGTTGGACTAGGACTCCAGAGACCAGGGTTCAAATGCCTGGTCAGCCATGGCAATACACTGGGTGAACTTGGGCAAGTCACATTCTCAGCCTCAGAGGAAGGCAAGGTCAATCCCCCTCTGAACGAATCTTGCCAAGAAAATCCCATGATAGGGTCACTTCAGGGTTGCCATTAAGTTCGAAACAACTTGAAGGCACACAACAACAACAACAACAACAACAACACATTCAATCTGGCTACTCTAAAGGGGACTAACACAACTGTATTTAGCTTTGTATCACCTATGTTAGCTGGAGATTAATTTGAGAAAGGCTTTGGGTAAATAATAACAGAACTCAGTTCAGTGATGTTTTGATCAGGATGTAGTACTCCCTTCAGACAAAGTTCTATTTTATTCTTAAAGAAAAGAATATAGAGAATATATATATATATATATAGAATATAGAGAAAAGAATATAGAGAATATGGAGCCCTGGTGGCGCAGTGGTTAAATGCCAGTACTGCAACCACAAGGTTGTGAGTTCAATCCAGCCAGTCTCCAAGGTTGACTCAGCCTTCCATCCTTTCGCAGGTCGGTAAAATGAGTACCCAGCTTGTTGGGGGCAATAAGCTAAAATACATTGTAAACCGCTTAGACAACACTAGTTGATAGGCGGTATAGAAATAACTGCTATTGCTATTGCTATACATTGAAAGGATAGACATAACTGGGCAAAGAAACAAGATAATATGATGGCCCTTAACGATTGCAAGCAGATTTAGCCCCCAAAGTTTGTGTGTTTTCAATCAACTAATCCTCTAGCTAGTGTAGGACACATATATCTATTTTAAAAATTAAAGTTATAACACTTTTATGTAATAAGATTTTTTTATTTTTAATGTTTTCAGAAAGAAAATGAGAGACCTCACCCTAAATTGCTGTGAGCATACTGAAGAATGATAAAGTTAATCAAAAGCAGCCTCACACTTTTACAAGGCTTTTCATCACAAAGACCTCAAAGAGCCTGACAAAACTATCTTCAGGATGGATCTTGGACTACTTTTTTGCCTCAGCCAAATAATCAGTATTTCCCTGAAAGGAATGAGATTCCCTTTATCAGAACTGAAAAACAGGTCTGTTTACTACTAGCCAAAGGCTTAACACAAAAGCAAAGAATGCCATATCTAATCTAAATTACAGAGGGAACTGAGGGAGGCTGAAGGTAATCACACAAATTAGAATTGGACAAGGGCATTTTGTTAACATCATCAGTTAACTCATACTCAAACTGCATGAGTAATTTCGAATGAGCAGTTTAGACTTGGATTTTCCTCCTCATCTGAACAGTGGCAGTAGCAGAATAGCATGCTGGGACACTGGTTCAGTGCTGTCTCCTGAAAATATCTGATTATGTGATGTCACTGCAGTTTATAATTAACTGATCTGGAATATGAATGCATTGAGCTCCTGGTAACACAGCACTACAAAGTGGTGTTTCCATCAATTCTGTTTGCAAGGTAAAACAAGAATTTTGGAAAATCTAAGCATAGCACTTATAAGCCCAAGTCCATATATACCCATAGTCCACAACTGAAGCAGCCCCTGCTGTACACTCCAATGCATATCTGCCCAAGGACTAAGATTCATAGGAGAAGAATTCTCTTCCGTGTCGCACCAGTGAGAATTATGTACTGTAGCAGGTCTTTGGAGAGGGCCTTCTCAGCAGTAGCACTCAAGATGTGAAATACTCTCCCCTTAAAGATTTCATTGGTGCCAAAGCTAGTGTCACTCTGGAGTCAAGTAAAAGCATGGTCTTTAGTGAAGTTCTGGGGCCTAACTGAGCTTATCTAAATCTGCAGATCACTTATGTTTTCATGTTGTTTTGACTTATTTTGTCTTGTTTCAGTTTGTTTAATTGTTTAATATGATTTTAGCTAGCTTAAATTATTTCTTACTGTTTTACATTGTTTGTATGTGTTAGAACGATTTTATTGTTATGCAACTCTGATACTTTTTTAAAAAAATGCATTAGATTTTATTTTTATGGTAGTACAACCCAAAATTTTGGGGTTGTTGGAGAATACAAATTTTGAGGGGTTGTTGAAGACAAGAGTAATGACAATATTCATAGATCCCTGAGATCTTATGATACTGAAGCAGAGACATAAATATTTTTAAAATAAAATAAAAATGACACTACATCATATGAAGTGTACTGTTGTTCCCAAGGATATTCCACACCAAGAACATATTATGAGCTGGAAGTAGCCAAGCCACTTTTTGAAGTGGCAGCAAAGCTGTCCTTTTCCAGTAAAAGAAAACAGTTTCAGTCACCTTCCATTTCAACTGTAAGATAGAAAATTCTTAAAACTCACCCCAATACACACAGATTGAAATAATCACTGAGGAGGATTCACTTTCCCTAGGCCTAAATCTATGCTTTTTAAGCAGGGACAAATGCCAGGAAAGAAACGGTAGTAGTCATATGTTTTATGGCATCCTAGGTGTGGTACAGTTTTTTCAAAAGAGAAATGCAGAATTCACTGTCATTATCCAGTCCTTCCAAGATTTCAAGGACTCAAAAGACAATGTGATCTTTAATCTCCCAGTAGAGATTACAGACGAGAAACATAGGAGATACTTATAACAAAGGAATATGAACTAAGGAAAATCCTTCCTGTAATAAATTAACCCCTATCAGATAGAAACTTCATTTAGGACATGACCATAAGTGGAAGCAAGGGAGAAAAGAACTCTTTTTCTGTAAACTTCTGAGAGTCAACTTGGTTATTCTTGGGATATCCTGGTTCAAGTCACCAATAAACCATGAAACTGAGTGTGTGAACATATTACTTTCATCCAGCATGAGCTATCTCATAGGGTTATGAGGACAGTGGGCTATAGAAGAGCTACATATACCACTTTGAGCCTACGGGAGGAAAAGTGGTATATAAATGTAACTCACAAAAAATAAATGAATAATTTTAAGGCAACGTGTTAATTACCTTGCCATGGATTGAGCCATTCCTGTTGTTTAATTAATATTTAATCTTTACACCTCACCTTTGAAGCTTCCAGGAGCTTTTATCAAGATCTCAAACAGAGATCTACTTAGCACAATGGATGAATCATATGCCTCCAGGTTAAACTCTGGGATAACTTTATGCAGTTCTTTAAAAATTATTTTTAATAACTTTCATTTCAAATAAAATGGCAACAGAACATAACTTTATAACAGCAAAGCATGTGGTGATTTGCAGCACTTTTTGACTACAAGAATATCACATATTATACTCTAATTAGATTTGGCCAAAGGCACAGAAAGTCTTAATTCTTTTTAAACTTGTGTAAACTAACATTTTAGCTTTACCTTTTAGATTATTGTAAGACACCTTGAATCTCATCTTGCAAGAAAGGTAGGACATAAATTTAATAAAAACACTGGCATGACACTGGCTCTCTACTACAGTTCCCAAGAGTAGTGAAACAGAGCAAATTGGCTTCTCCCTGCACTTATTAGGAATATCTGAAGCTGAGTATGCATTTCTCTTGTATAGGAAGCTACGTCTGGTCCTTCCTGGGAGGACAAACTCAGAAGGTAGTGCTGAGGGGACTCAAGTTCAACTCCCTGGCTGTTGGACTGTGGGGTCCCTCAGTGTTCTGTTTTGTCTCCCATGCTGTTTAACATCTACATGGAACCACTAGGAGAGGTGATCTGAAGTTTTGGAGTTCAGTATCACTAATATGCTGATAACACCAAACTCTACCTCTCTTTTCCATGTGATTCCAAGGAAGCTGTCTTGGTACTGAACCAATGTCTGTTGTCAGTAATGGACTGGATGAGGGCAAAGAAATTGAAGTTTAACCTAGACAAGTCAGAGGTGCTCCTGGTCAGTTGAAAGGCAGATCAAGGAATAGGGTTTTTGCCTGTGCTGGATGAGGTTACACTCCTCGTGAAATCTCTGGTTCACAGCCTCAGTGTTCTCCTGGACTCAACTCTAAGCCTGGATGCCCAGGTTTCAGCAGTGGCTAGGAGTGCATTTGCACAATTAAAACTTGTGTGCCAGCTATGCCCATACCTTGAGATGCCATATCTGGCTACATTGACACACGCCTTGATTACATCTCAGTTGGACTACTATAATGTACTTTACATGGGGCTATCTTTAGAAACTGTTTGGAAACTTCAGCAGATTCAAAATGTGGCAGCCATAATGCTGACCAGGGTTACAGGGAGCACATAACTCCTTTGTTAAAATAGCTTCACTGGCTACTTGTCCATTTCCAAGCACAATTCAAAGTGCTGGTCATGACTTATAAAGCTCAGGTCCAGACTATTTGAAGGACTGTATCTCCCTGTACAAACCTGACAAAGATCTGCAGGGGAAGATGTTCTCATGGTCCTGCTACTGTCCCAGGTTCACCTGGTGAGGACATGGGACAGAGTCTTCTCAGTGGCCGCTCCCACCTTGTGGAACTCTGTTCTGTAGGAAGCCCCTCCCTGCTTTCTTTTACCGGCAGACAAAAACATTTCTTTTCAAGTGGGCTTTTAATGAGTGAGTAGGGGAGCTTTTTATTTATTAAGCTTTTTTTTAAAAAAAGTGTTATAAGTTTTTATAATTTTGTATGTTTTTAACATTTGTAATTATTTTAACTGTCTTTAATATTTTTAAACTTTTTGGAAGCTGCCCTGGGTTGCAATCTGGTAGAAAAGGTGGTAGATAAACAAACAAACAAACAGATCCATCCCCTAGTTTTCCAGGAAAATGAGTAAGAGGAAGATTAGAACACTGGCAGAAGATTCAGAAAGAATTCACATAAACATGGGCTAGAAACTATTTGAGGGCCTGTGCTGTGACAGTGTAAGCAGCAAAAACAAAAACAAAACCTCTGTCACCATTCCATCTGCAAAGTGATATCCCATTGAGATGTTTTGAGTGGTTAGTTTTTGTTTTGTTTTTTTACAACCTGGACCACAGGTGATAACTGTAAAGATGGTAGTAGGGGGTTCCTCCCTGGCCATTGACTCGTGGAGTCCCTCAGGCTCCTGTTTTGTCCCCCTTGCTATTCAGTATCTATATGAAGCTGCTTGGAGATGCTGTCTGGATCCTGGGGATCAGCTGTCAGCAGTATGCAAATTACACCCATTTCCTTTCACCTAAATCCAAGGAAGCTGTTTCTAGGCTAAACCAATGTGAGTCACCTATAGTGGAATGGATAAAAACTGGAGCTAAAGTAAAGATGTCAAGGGTATTTCTGTCCAGTCAAAAGGCAGATCAAGAATAGGGATTCAGCCTGTGCTGGATAGGGTTACACTCCACCTGAAGACACAGGTTTGCAATCTGGATTTATCCCTGCATTCAACTTAAACCTAAAGAGACAGGTTTCAGTGGTGACTAGCGAGCATGTCCATAGTTAAAGCTTGTGTACCAGCTGTGTTCATTCCTGGAAATGTCTGATCTGGCCACAGAGACAAGATGCTGTAGTTACATCCTGTTTGGATTATTGTAACACACTCTCCATGGGCCTGTGTTGGAGAACTGCTCAGGAACTTCATTTGGCATCAAAAGCAATAACCAGATTGTTAACTGGGGTTGGCAACAGGAAGCATACAACCCTTTGTTGCAACAGCTCTGCTGGTTGCCAGTCAGTTGCCAGACACAATTCCAAGAGCTAAATATGACCTAAAAATCTCTATACAGCTTAGACTCAAGCTACTTTAAGGATTGCGTATTCCTATAGGAGCCACTCTAGGCTCTAAGACCTCTGAAGAAGGCCTTTGCCTTCATCTCACCACCTTCCCAATCATGTTTAGTGGCTACAAGGGAGAAGGCCTTCTCTGTGGCTTCTTCCAGGCTTTGGAACTCTCTCCCTAGGAAAGCTAGGCTGGCTCTCCCTTAATGTTCTTCCATTCTCGACTGAAAACTTTTTATTCTAGGTACTGACCGTGATGGCATTTTAATGGTGTGCTGTTTTGTTGATCTCTGTCATTGTTGTTGTGTGCCTTCATGTTGTTTCCAACATATGGCAAACCTAAGATGCACCTATCACAATTTTTTCTTGTCAAGATTTGTTCAGAAGAGGTTTGCCTTTGCCTTCCTCTGAACCTGAAAATGTGTGATTTGGCCAAGGTCACTCAGTGAGTTTCCACAGCAAAGTTGGGATTCAAACTCTGGTCTCTCAAAGTCCTAGTACAACACTCAGACCACTAAGCCACACTACCTTGTGTCTTTTAACGGGTTTTAAAATCCCTGTAATTCTATAGATTGTTTGACTGCATTTTAAAAATATCTTTTATATGCTTTTATTGGTTTCTTTGCATGTATTTTAACTCGTATTTCTTTTAATGACTGTTAAGTGCCTTGTGTCCCAGTATTAGGGAAAAGGCAAGACAATCTCAAAAATAAAATAAATACATATTTCAGACATATGTGCACATTTATATCAGGAGGGGGAACTGTGGAATGGTCTGGGAAGCTGCATTAGTCCCTCAGGAGACTTTGCAGGGCTGCCCCCTGCCACATCTGCTGCTGCAACCCCCTTTTTTGCCCCATATGCTCTCTAGGGGACAAGAGGGGAAGTGAGGCGAAGTTTCTTTTGGTTCACTTCATTTTTTTTTTAAAAAAAGGTCTCTCTTGGGCCTAAATTGGCTTGAGGTGTGCTCAAAACATGGTGGAAATGCTCCCCACACCCTCTGAGGGCATTCTGGGGCAAAAGAAAAAATGCTTTCCAATTTTTTTTCTTTGACTCTTGGGGGTAGAGGCCTCCATACGTGGTGGAAATGGCTCTTGGGCTCTTGGGGGGTATCCTGTGGCAAACTTTGATCTTCTGGGGACACAAAAATGACCTCAGATAGCTGCATGTGTCCTGCAAGCAGCATTTTTCCCACCCCAATCTATATTAGGAACGTTACATTAACATTTCATTTCTAAATATGCCTTTCTTTATGATTACATTTTAAAATCCCACAGCTAGCACAAAAATTCTTAAAAGGGGCTTTTGAATTGCAGTATGAGATATGCCCAGTCCCACAAGGGGGGGAAAGGGACATTACTCATCTTACTGTGCATTGATGAAATTATGTTTTAGAGGTGGGGTCTTAAAGCTGTTTCAAATGTCATGGAAAATATACCCGTTCCTTTCACTGCAGGGTGGCCATAGTAAGCATAAACATGGAACCTATCACTAACAAAAGCTTCAATTTATATGTATATTCTATGTTTTCAAATACATCAATGGTATTTCAAATGCAACAGAAAACTCAAGGCTGATTTACAAGAGAAATGCAGAGATCCATTCTCTACACCACCACCAAAACTACACCATCCCTAACATTATACTCCAGAAGCTTCTGTTACTAACTGAGCATTCTCAAAGATAACAAACTCATAGCAATATGAATGTTGCTTGTTTTCACTGAATTAAATTGCTTCATTTGTCACATAGCCATTAAGAACACTGCCATAAATAAACATAGCACAGGAAAAACAGAACATAGTGCAAAATTAGCCACAAAGGGCCATTTATATAATACTGTGTTTCTTGAATTAGTTTTTGGAAGAACTCTAAACATCATTCTCATTACCAGCATATATATTTACAATTTTCTACCCAATTTTTTTTATCCAAATCATCTATTTAGTTATCAAAAATTAAACCCCTGTGTATACCAGTCCTTTATGTTCTGCAGTTTATTCTGGTTTAAATTACTGAATAGTACCTGATAGGCACAATTATCAGAACCAAGTTTCTTATGAGACCATTTCAGGGTTCAATTATTCTAGCTTCTTTGTCAACATATGCTGCTCACTGACCTTTCTTCAAACTGGGAGACTGCACTGATCATTAGGTAAGTCTTCTAAAAAGCCTAGCATGGTTGTTTGGTGCTCAAGACAAATGACATCTCTTTTCCTCCCAAATCAAGGGCTATAATATCCTAATTCCATTAAATTTGAGGCAGAAAAACCCACCAATATTTCTTCCTCCACTCAAAGAATATGAGAAAAATAAATAACTAGCACATTGTTGTCACAGTACTCAAAATGAATAGCTTGAGGCAACCACGTCACTCTGCCTAATGGTAAGGTAATAGTAATAGTACCCTGGTCTCAGGTACTCTTCATATTATATCCTACTGTATGTTTTAGCAAACTCTAGATTTTGGACTGTTGATTTTATTCTCCAAGTTTATTCAGAATGTTCATGCATACCCGAAACCTCCATCCAGACATCTGATCAGCTTGTAATTAATTCTATCCATGTTCTGTTCTCTTTGAATCCCACCTGCTGGTCGATCTGGAAACCACTGATATTTCCAAGATTCTTGATCTCAATTCCAGTTTGATTAATATTGACGAGCATCTTCCAAGCACACTATGGGACCAACTTTTTGGTCAGATCTTAAGTACAGGTATGGGCGGAGGGTATACTTTACCAGGTGCTGAGATCAGGGTGCTGGTGGCAAGAGAGCTGAATCAGAGTGCAATGTATTAAGAATAATTAAAAATTAGGCTAAATACGTCATACACTGTATCTGGATATATTTATGAAAATATAATTCCATGGGAGGGGGTTGCTCACCCAAAAGAAAAAAAAGTCTGTTTTAAACAGAAACCTCACAAACACAGGGGGAAGAATGCAAAGGAATGGGAGAAGGAAAATGTGGGAAGGCAAGTATGAGCCTTGTGAATAATCAAATTTGCAAAAGTCAAACTCACAAATGTGGAGGGAGGACTGTACTTCTGTTTTCAATATGCAAAAATACAGTGTGCCAAAACTGTTCTGTTCATGAGCCATAACAACCTACAAGATATAAGCTCCAAACCAAAAATGATGGGAATTCTTGACATGATTGAACGCAACAGTTCCTAGTACCCACAACATTCTGAAATATAAATAAAATCTTCATTTAATTTCAGATCACAGTTCACTGCACTTAGTCACCGTTGCTAACAAAGTTGTTGGAACATAAAGCAAAAAAATAAAATCCATGTAATGAATGAGTCAAGGTCTAATGTAATGGCAATGGTTAGGCTCGTCTAATTATTGCTTCTTCTATTGTTCTGTAAAACAATATCTCTTACTACATACTGCTCAATGGATGAGAACATGGTAGAAAGGGGAAGGAATCAATCACTTTGTTGAATTTTAATGATAAAGAATGTGGTAATATAGAAGAGAAAGATCACAGACACCTTTCCAGATCCCAAACAGAGCTAAAATATACATTGTAACAGTATATATGAATCCCTTTCTGAAGCTTTCCTTTCATTTAGAAACAATACTGATTTAAATTTGAAGGACAATATGGAGGGCAAGGATTTTAGGCTTTCCGCCATGCACTATCTTCTCTTGAACATACAGGAGGGTGGGGGGGGTGAGGAGAAGAAGAGACTTGCCATCTGTAGTTTTCAACACTCTGGAAAGAACCTCAAAGTGGTACTCCCTGTGGTACTACAAACATATAACAAAAATAAAGAAACTGTGTTCTATCCATCTATAAGATACCAGAATTACTTCTAGTCCAAGTAAACACACTTAAATCCCAAAATCAAATTCTGTCTTCTGTCAAAATGTCATTATCATTGTTAATTTTACACCTTACTCTCACTTTTGGTAATAGTGTACACTGCATTACAAGACTTCAGAAATTTAGGTCACATACACTAGCCAGTAAACTATCTTCTGTACTATGCTCCTCACAGCCTAATGCAAGGGTGTTTAATTTCACCTTGACGGCATCAGCATTATTGTTGCTCTCAAAGGGCTAGTTGTACCTGTAAGACTATATAAATATATCTATTCTTTTATCACACTAAATAATTTCCTCTGCATTCCATTATTATTGGTTTTAGTAATAACTAGCTCTGAAACTAGAAGTCTAGGAAAAATAATGGCAAGCACGTATTCAAGTGTACAGCTATAGTACAATTGATTGAAAAATGAGTTTTGAAAACAGAAAGTTAATTTTTTATTCATCAGACAAATATTACCTGTGCCTCTTTCTGCCCCCCCCGCCCCTCTTTGTGCTGGGTGAGCCCAATCCCGACATTGCAGACCCCTGGCTACCAGTATTCTGAAGAGAGGCCAGCAGCCAGCACTCATGATCTAGTTCTACTTCTGACTGCTCCTCTGTCTAACTCCCGCAAGCTGCGCAGAGCGTTGCCATGGTAACCTGCAGCAATGCTCTGACGGCAAGACTTGGACACAGAAGCAGTCAGAAGTGGAAGTAGATCTTGAGTGCTGGCTGCTGGGCCCCTTTTCAGAATAACGGCAGCTGGGGGACCACAATGTGGTGATCAGACTTGCCAGGTGGGGAGAATGATGCACCTGCAGGAGAGGTGCGAGGGCCACATGAAATGACCTAGTGGCCTTGTGTTTGACACATGTGGCCTAACGTATCCAAATAAACTGCTGCCACTGGAAGAAAATGCTGGTTGACAGACATTACATTTCCCCAACATAAATTATTTATTC
The DNA here is from genome assembly GCA_948472985.1 of Iguana delicatissima. Lineage (NCBI taxonomy): Eukaryota > Metazoa > Chordata > Lepidosauria > Squamata > Iguanidae > Iguana > Iguana delicatissima. The sequence goes on from CAOKZL010000109.1 coordinate 289,811, forward strand.
TAGTGACAATTCCTTTTTGCCAGTAACAAAAGTATTTCTATATGTCCCACAGTTTACTGGACTTTTAAGCTCACTTAGCATTAGGACATGTATGGAAAGAGTTCCTTGCACTGGCGGAGCCAGAGGGCCATTCTGTTGTCCCTGCACCCAAAATTGAGTGTTTTTGCAGATCCTTCCACAATAGCTCGAGCAAGTAAACTGTGTGAACAGCTTTCCCGGCAGGAAAGGAAAGCTGCCTAACATTATAGGGGTCCCATCACACAAATAAAAGGATAGGTTGTCAAAATTCTGTACGTACATACAAGAAAGGGATATTTTATTGACTAGTCACTTTGTTGTTGTTGTTAACTACTGTCAAGTCAATTTTGACTTATGGTGATTCTATGGATGAAAGATCTCCAAGTTACCCTATCATCAACAGCCCTGCTCAGATCTTGCAGACACAGGGCTGTGGCTTCCTTAATTGACACTATCCATGTAATGTGGTTGTCCCCTGCTCCTACTGCCTCCTATCTTGCCAAGCATTGCTGTCTTTTTCTAGTGAGTTATGTCTTCTCATGATATGTCCAAAGCACAACAGTCTCAGTTTAGTCATTTTGGCTTCTAGGGAAAGTTCAGGTTTGATTTGCTCTTGGACTCATTTATTTGTCTTTTTAGCAGTCCATGGTATTTGTGCAACTCTTCTCCAGGACCACATACCAAGGGAGCTGATTTTCTTCCTTTCTTGACTGTCCAGGTTTCACAGCCATTCACAGAGACTAGAAATACAATGGCATGAACAATCCTAACTTTTGTATTCAATAATATGCCTTGATACTTCAGGGTTTTTCTAGTTCCTTCACAACTGCCCTTCCAAGGCCTGTGCTTCTTTTGATAAATTGATTGCAGTCTTCATTTTGGTTAATGACTGAGCCAAGATATAGAAAATCTGGAACTATTTCAATGATTTTATCATCTGCTTTCGAGTTATGTAAATCATCTGTGGACATTGGGTTTTTTTCCCTCTTCATGTTCAACTGTAAATCTGTCTTTGCACTTAAATGGTTGATGTTCTTCCTCCAATTTTCACGCCTCCTTCCTCCCAGTCTAATCCTGCTTTACATATGATATGTTCAGTGTAGAACTTAAATAGGTAGGGTGATAAAATGCACCCTTGCCTGACCAGTCACTTTGTTGTTGTTGTTAACTACTGTCAAGTCAATTTCAACTTGCATCCTTGCCCTTCCCAGCTGGACACCATTCTGTTTTTCTGTATTCTGTCCTGATAGTAGCCTCTTGTCTTGAGTACAGGTTACACAACAGTACAATCAAGTGTTGTGGCACATCCATTTCCTTAAGAGTGATCCATAGTTTTTCATGATCCACACAGTTGAAGGCTTTGCTATAGTCCAGAAAGTACAGACTGATTTTTCTTCTGAAATCTTTTGGTGCATTCCGTTATCCACTGTATGTTTGCAATATGATCCCTAGTGCCTCTTCCTTTCTAGGACCCAGCTTGGATATTTAGTATATCTTGTTCCATTCATACTATAAGTCTTTGTTGTAGAATTTTCAGCATCATTTTGCTTACATGAAAAATCAATGCAATGATCCTGAGGTTGCTGCAGTCCCCAGTGTCCCCTTTCTTGGAGACTGGAATCTATATTGAGCATTTCTAATATATGGATCATTCTTTTTTGTTTTCTGTATTAGTTGATAGATTTTAGATAGAACTAGAGTAAATTCTCTCTCTGTAGCTTGAAGAATTCACTTAATCACCTACTATTTGACTGCAATAATTTGTTGTTGTGTGCCTTCAAGTTGTTTCTGACTTATGGCAATCCTAAGGCAAACCTATCACAGGAGTTTCTTGGCAAGATCCATTCAGAGTGGGTTTGCCTTTGCCTTCCTCTCAGGCTGATTTATAGACAATATTTTACAGGCAATATTTTACTAAGTCATTTGGGTTGTCGGACAAACAGCCTGTTACTTAAGGGCTCCGAAGTGAAGATTTAGCTGTGCAAGCACAAGCACGCAATACAGGAGGATTCACATCTCATCCAACTGGCTATGGGGTCCCATAAAAACAGGATTGGGGGAAATCATGCTTATGCCTGAGACAGTGTACCGTGCAAGTCAGAGCAACAAGAACATTAAGAAAAATGGCCTAACACGCTCTAGGATTCATGTACCTTCCATCCGATCAAACTTCGTGGTTATTTACTTGATTATCAGCCTTCCACATACCAAGAATAGGAGTTAATCCAGAGCATGATTTTACTGAAATAACACATCTCTGTGAAGTAGGTCTTATGAAAAGCTTGAAAAACATGTTTTTAAAATGACCATTCACTGAGTCCCCCAAAGCACAGAGCCCAATGGTCTTAAGATCCCAATCAGAAACTAAAACCAAGTTGCCAATCCATTGCACAAAAATCATTTGAATCCACTGCTCTATGCTTGTTACCTGAATACACACACACATAGTTTTCGGTGACTGGAGATTGGTAGATTGATCTCAATCAATATAATTTACAACCATCTAAGGATTTGCAAAGAGTTTCCTATAGCTGTATTCCCTCCCTCTGAGCAAAAACAAAATCATAAACTTTGCTATCTGTGCTTTAGAAAGTATCTTCTTGGATACAGAAGCAATCCAAGCTCTTAAATTTATAACAGATGCACACTGCTCCAACATATTAATCTATGACAAGTCGAAGAGCCTTTCTGTAAACTAGTGATACGATGATTAAGAACTCTGTTTCCATCAGAAGCCCTTAATCCTACGTAAGAAGTCTGCACGCTAATAGATGTCACAGGCAAATGTTAACCAGCTACAGCTGGCTCCCCAGCTATAAAAAGAATTAATGAAAACACAAATACTAACATTTTCCTCCCCCACTCTTCACCCTCTTAGCCTCTACGTCAAGACTGTGCAAAGGCATCACTTTCCAAGTGCTCTGTGTGAATGAACTCCCTGCTCTGAACTAGCTTGGGCTGGTTCCCTGAAGTTTGTTTACTGAACAGCATGTGCAGAGACACACTGATCATGGGGGAAATAAGGGGAGAGAGAAATCACATGATCCTTTGGCTCAGGCACTGGGTATTACTGAGAGCTTTGAAATGTGTGCTTTTCTACAGGAAATAAGCAAGAAAATGGGGATGTTCTAATAATGAAAAATACTCAAGACAAAAAAGAGTCAATCTGCATTAATGCCAAGTATCACAAGATATGATACTTGAGCAAATGTAGAAAAATCCTCAGCTTAATGCATTTGAGACTGACAAAGCACAGTCCTGTGTTTATTTTTTTTAATGATTATCTCCTGTTATAACAAGGCATTTATTTTCTCAAAAGTATCATAGGTATGTCCAGAAATCAGAGATATTTTTATAACTTACCTTTTAAGACTAAAATTTAGACACAAACCCATATGAAAATGTGTATTTCCCTTATTTTAAAATTTTCTAAACCATGCCTTCATCCATCGAGATATCCCACAGAAGTATGCATACAAAATTTAGCATTACAATTACTTTACTAACATTTGCTATACATAAATATTATTGTTGAATTTGTAGAACATGAACCATTTGAAGAGTAAGTATTAAAGTATATGAAGTATTAAAGTATGTAAAGTATATAAAGTATGTAGAAACTACTGAAAACAAATCTACTTTAATACATTTTTTACACAGTGGGTTACAGATTGCACTTTCGATTAATATACAGTTATCCCTCCACATTCACTAGGGTTAGGAGCACAGGACCCCTGTGAAAGTAAAAAAAACTGTGAATAACTCTAGGTCATCTCAAACCATATTTTACACAGAAAAAAAATATGATCACTATATTCAACCCACTGTGGATTCCTTTGAGACATCAGGGTACCTTCATAAGGCAGAAGTGGCTGGCTGGTGGGGCTTACTGCCATCTCCACTGCTGTCCCACACCATTTTTAATAGGGACTTTGATTGTAGTTTCTCAGTCTCACGAGGCTTGAAGTCCCTATTAAAAACAGCATAGGGCAGCAGCAGAGCTGACAGCAAATAATCCACGAATAATCAAATCCGCAAAAGTGAAACCCGCAAATATGAAGGGCTGACTGTATATAATAAGATAATTCTACCTTTAATATGAGTACTCTATATAGCCGCACAGTTGCACAACTAATTACGTTAAGAGTTTTCTCAATCAATAAAATAGGGTTGTCTACTTCTCTTATAGTCCGTTTCTAAACTAGTATTAAAACAGTAGAAATTGACTGTAAGACATCACACTCTTTTCAAAACGTCTCACCCCTCTTCTCTTCACCACAAGTCTTTGTCTTCAATCTTATCCATAGTTCAGGTTTACACTGACACTGATGCTTGAAAAGCACTCACTGTGGCATGGGATTTTGAAACCAGGTTCGTATTCTTTTAATACGATCATGATTCACATTAATAAAGAAGTTGACGTAGATTGTAACCATAGTTCAGCTCATTAGGAGTGGTCTCACAGATTGTGTCACCAAGAGAACAAAAGGCTGAGGAAACAAACCAACTGCAACTTCTCAGGGATGAGAGGTTGTTTAATATCATCAGCTGAGGCTTTTCTGTTGGGGACACAAGAAAGGGCCTTCTTGGTGGCTGTTCCAAGGCTGTGGAACTTTCTCCCATAGAAGTCTAGGTTGGCTCCCTCTATGTTCTCCTTTGACTGGCAGGGAGTATTCTTTCTATTTTAACAGGCTTTTCATGATTAGTCATGCAGAAGGGTCTTTTGATGGGGTCGTTTACAGCACATTTATTCTCATTATGTTAAAATGCTCTCCTGTTGTTTCAGATTAGAGTATTTTTAACAGAATAGCTTCTTTATCTGTTTTACTTTTTATAAAACTTTTTTTTAAGTTTATTCTTTAAAAAAACTTGTAGCAGAATTAGAATTTATTATAAATACTTTCACTGGCATCTGTTCTAGACATGCTAGGGTGGCCTAAACAGAAATTTAAATAGGTATTTAAGCAGCAACATATTTAAAACTTGAGTTTTGAGACATTACTGAGCAAGAGATATAGCTGTGAGATGCAATCCATTTATTATTTTGTTCCTATTGAGCTACTGAGAATATTTTTTAAAAGAACTTGAGTATTCAGGTGGCATTTCCCTGTCTTCTTTCTGCATTGATCTGAAAAAAAAAAAACCCACTCTTATCTCTGGTCAATGATTGGAGGTAAGCACAGTTCTTGACGGAGAAGAGGTGAGACCTGTTGAAGCATCTTGAAGGCCCTATCTGGCTTATGGGGCTAATGGTTTCTCATCCCTATTATAGAGATTAAACCATACTTTTTACAGTACAATGGGGAAGTGGTTACATTTCCGTTTATACTTACCAATGCTAACAACCACATGGACCATAGAGTAGAGAAGTAACACAACTTTTGTTCTTCAGTGCATTCCAGGGAGTGGTATTCAGATGGGAAACATCCAAATTATTTGCCTAAATCATTTAGTTTCTCAATTTTTAGACATTTCCAGGGCAGAGTAGGAAAAACTTTGGAAATGGAGCTGCCTCACCTTTAAAGTATAGATCAAACCAAGCAGAAAACAGCAGAAATGTTTTCAGAAAAGTAGGGATGGGCCAACCAAATCCTGGATAAGGATTCGAGATTTCCAAATCCGAATCCCTGTGACAAAATAGGGAAACTGAATCTTTCAAATCCGCCAACCAAATAGATTGTTGGAGACCAGGACGCCTGAAAACCTGGGAGACCAGACATACAAAGGACGATAGTAAATAGGTGAGTTTTTCCTTTGTAGTAATAATGGCCTTTGCTAACAATTTCAGAAATTACATCTGGGGTTGTATTCTAAGATATTTAAATTGAGTATTTCATATTGAAGTTCAGCACTTGACTGGAAGATACAGGCTTGAGATTTCAAGGACAGCTGAAAGATTCCTTGTACAGCTCCCTTGCAAACCTCTTTCATACACAATTCTGAGGGTTGGAGTTTTACAAGGTGTCACAGCCTTCTCTGCCAAAGTGTGCTGGTGCATCATGAAACTACAAACCCCAGGATGCCAGAAGGAGCTATGCAAAGAAAATCCAGTTTTGACCTGGATTATCTCTGTAGTGTAGTGGTCCTGTTTACACAGGCAGGAAAAGGTGGGATTAATCCACATTTTCCTGCCTATGTAGAAAGGGCCTTCATGTCATTTTCAATCTGGGGAGATCCTGAGGCAAAACTACAACAATTCTCTTGGCCAGATTTCTTCAGAGGGAGGTTTGCCTTTGCCTATGCTTTTGCTAAGGCTGAGAGAGTGTGTCTTGCCCAAGATTATCCTTCTTTCCCTTGCTTTTTAAACCTTTTTTAAAAAAAGGATTTGAAAGATTTGAGATTCATGAAATTTGTGGATTCCCAGAACCTTCCAAGGATTCAGATCCCGATTCAGAAAATTCTGGATTCGTCCCATCCCTAATTCTATTACAGATGAGGCTTAAAACAATTAAAGGCTACAAAAAGGCAATGTGAATCTAATAAGCTAAAGATTTTTTTAAAAAAAAAATTGTACCAAACAGTGGGATAACCTATGTAATTAGGACAAAATGAATTTTCTGAGAATATTGATCTCTGTCCCCCCCATGCTAACATCTCCAGTGAATCAGCTGATACCTCCAAACAACCATAATTAGTCTTTTTCTGTGATGCACCTAAATTCTGCACAAATTTTTCAGTTTCTATGAAGGGAAATGATAAGACTATTGTGAATGGGTATATGAAGTCATTATAAATTTATAGGAATAAACATCTTTCTCAAATTTCAGTCATCTGAAGTTGAATGAACACAGCTGAATCTAGTTCATACCTATTTATTAGAGTTGTGCAGATAGCATATTCAACACTATACTGGAATGCCTATATTCTTTCTAGCCCTTGAATTCCATAACAGTTTTGATGAGTTGTTCCACTGCGTATTATTCAGATAAGAAATTATGTCAAGCTTTTGCTGAAATGGAAAATTATACTTCACACAAACTTGGAATTCCTCTTTTCTACAGAACATTCAATGATATAAATATTCAAAATAACAAAAGTCTGAAAGAAAAGGAAAATATGTTTTATGTAGATCATTTCAGAATATCTAGCATATAACAGATGCTGGAAAATTACTACACACAACTGAAACTAGTGACTAACAATTAGTATTGCACATACAGGATTGTGCCTCTAGGGCTGGAAAGTTACCTCTACAAGTTTACCTCTATGACAGACTCTTTAAAGTTTATTTACTACTAGATAACTCACAGGGAAACAAAATAATATTTCTTACTTGCTCCGCTCTGAGTTTATTACAAAACAGTGATAGGCAAAATAGTAAAAGAATAGAAACATTCCTCTTCCACCTCAGACCAACCACATTTTATCCCTTTAAAAGGTTTACGGATTCCCAGCTATCACAAGCAAGATGTGTTTTCAAAAAGGAGGAGGATTATGGGACTCAGGGAACAGGTACTGCAAGGTTAAAGGGCAGAGCCCCGTGGCAGTGGGGAGACAGTCACGTTACCTTGGGAGAGAGGCCTACACTAGGGTGTTAGCTGTTCCCAAATCGTTCCCCAGAGCTACTTGAATGGTCCCCCTGCTGCTTGGATAGCCTTGGTAACAATCCCCCAGGCTGAAAATGCTGCTGCTGAATGCCAAGTCAGTAAATGGTAAAGCAGTTGCTATATCAGACTTGATCCTGCATGAGCATACCAACCTAGTTTGTATTTGGGCAGATGAGGTAGATCAGTTTTGCCCATCCAAGCTTTCTGTGCAAATGTACGCAATAACTAGGCTGGGGAAAGGAGGCAGGTATATATAGTTTCTCTCTCTCTTTCTCTTTTGCCTTTTAATGGTTGTGTTTAAATATAAATTGTTTTTAATTCAACTGGTAGTTTAATTGCATTTGTTTCTCTATATGCTTTATATATATTTTACTTGTGTCTCCCCTTATTTTGTAAGCTACTTTGAGTTCCAGTCTTAGGAAAAAGCAAGGTATAAACAAATAGAGTACAACATGATACAGTATAATACATACATGATCTCAGAAATTGTTACTATAGTCCTTTATCATAGGTTAGCATTATCATCCTGATATTGCAGATGAGGGGCTGTGAAATAACTTAGCGTTAGATGTGGGAGGTCACACCTCAAACCCAGGCTGCAAAATCTACAGGACTTTGTTGTGAACACAAATGGATCAGAAACAAATATATGGTCCAAGAGAAGCATGTGTTAACAAGTTAGAAAATTAACCGATCATCAGATAGGCCAGAAGAAGATGCATAAGCCAAAAGCAGCAAAGACTCACGATCTAAGTCAACATCAAAAGATCAGGAGAGCCAGAAACAGACAAGTAGTCAAAGCCAACTAACAGTGAAGATTCAACATGGAAATCAGGAAATGGGACTAGAATTAGAACACCAGAAACAACCTACTGAGATTGAGCGGCAAGCTCTGACTCTACAATTTTGTAAGGGCTCATAGGTCAAGGTTGATCCTTGGGGTAATCAGACTGGAGGCTCAGGCAAGCTTGAACCACAGGTTGTTAACCTTAAGTCCAAAGCTCTGTTTATCACACTTGTAGTAGAAACCAAATAAGGATGAAATAGAAGGTAAGGTGCTAAAGCCTGATTACTGGGAGACCTGGTTCAAGACTACTACTCTTTTAAACTGAAAGACTTCAGGGAGGATGTAATATGTGAATCTAGTTTAAAGTTTTTACTCACTGTCATGTACTATAACAGCAGCTCCCCAAATAATCCCAATATATAGAATGCATCAGCATTCAGGCTTAGGTATTCATATAAATATGGATATCATCACAAGTTGGGTAAATAAAGAATAGTAAAATATTATGGAGTAACTGAATGCTTCCTTTTTATACTTCTACACTGAACATTTTATTACGAATCTGTTTTTAATTAGCATAAATGTTGAATGGTATGGACAGGAGCAACAGATGATGAAAACTGATGTTAAATATTAATATACCAAAAAGGAGCCAACTGTATCATGAAACTAACAAATATGCAACCACGGCACTACTTTTTAAAATGTTTTATTACAAGAGACACATAATGAATAAAAAAAAACCTGTGGTGTTCGCTCGTAAACTGATTAAATTAACTTAATTTTATAAACTAAATATTTCATTCTTTAAGTCTACACAAAGAAGACCATCAGAGACCTTTCCCCAACATCAGAGCCAGCCAACAAATGGATATTTTAATTAACTGCCTTTCAGTCAATTATCTTTCAATTAACTGTCTTTCAATCATTCTTCTAAGCCCACCTTCACTTGCCCTTCACCCTTCCTAGATGTGCCCACCACCACCCTTTATCCTAGATGTATCCACCTTTATCATATATCACAGCGTTTAAAGAGGGCACCCAATAGTCAGGAACTGATTCCTTATTTGTTGTACCACTGCTTAGAAAAGGAGACTATAGGCATCCCAAACCAAATGAGAACATAACACACTCTTCCTCATTCTAAGAATCCCAGAGAAAATCTTGCACTCTGGCTTGCTGAATAGGAACTAAATCTGCTGCATTCTTTCAGTCTGGGCAGGACGACCAGCCAAAAGTACTAAGAACAGTGGGGAGGGGTGTGTGCAAACTGAAGCTGGCCAAAAATCTGGTTTTGATGTTCAACAGTGTAGGGAGCCTTGTGACCTAATTAAAAGGTGAATCACCACTTTTGGAGGCTTCCAGAAGAGGCCATTCACCTAGGGTTTGGTTTTGTTTTTTTCAGAGAAAGAGAGGTGTGGAGAAATGTTGGGGGGAGCTGCATTCGGAACCACTCTGGGCTCCCCTACTACAAAATGTGACCTCTGAATTAGGATGGCTGTAGGTCCCATTCTATTCATTCACTTATTGGGTGAATTTTTGAAGTCTAGATTGTGGTCCAGAACATATTATTTAGAATATTTTAAGGTAGTAATGGGCAGAAGGTCAATTTCTGATGGCTAGTGGTTTAATGATAGTATCAAATAAAGGTCTTACATTCCTCCTAAATTAGTGTCTGCAATTTTTGTAAAGCTGTGGTGAGGTGGAGGTGAGGAGACAGGACCAAACCATGTGTAGAGCATTTGTGGAAAGAAATTTGTGTGCATGATCCATATAGATTGTCAGTGTGTACAAAGGTTTGCATAATTCTGTTTCAGTCTTTCTGAAATATTTTGCACACTTCTAACATATGGTATGCTGATAAGCACTATGAGAATTGAAATAAACTAAACGAATGTTAAATTATCAATAATGCTTAAATCATAACTTACAAAGCAAGCAAACAGGAGGTGAAACATCTGTGTTTTAGGCAGAACAAGAATAAGAATGATGCTTTTGTTAGGTGTATAGCTTAACCTGGACAAACAAGATTTGATTGAAGAGTATTTTGAAAAAGAATGTATTCAGTCAAGCTTCAAAATAACTAAGTAGGAACAAAAGTTTCCTGGGTGGATGCTGGAGGATTATTTTCTAAGGGCAGGAGCTCAATGAAATTTTTTTCTGGACTTCTTGAAAGGAAGAAAGGGATTATAAGGGAAATTCTTTAGGTCCAGTATCCATGCCTTTAATATGCAGACAACTGTTTTGTGCTCCCAGCAAAACAGAATCTGCTAGTCATTCTTCAACCTGCCATGAATACATTTTGCTCAGACTGCTAGGAGAAATAATGTAAAAGTTCTCAAACAATAATTAAACATTTTTATGAGACTACTAAAAAGTGACTTTTCATTTACAAAACACTGAGACAATTCTATCATATGGTGTTCAGTGAGGCACATTTATTTTGTCTGCTTCCTGTTTATCTTGCATTTGAAGAAAAAAAAGGCATCCCAGAAGTATTAGTGATGTTCCTAAAAATCATATGTTCATGAATGTTTTGTTTAGAAAATTTAGCTGAAAAAAATGAATGGTATGCTGTAAACAGAATAGAAGTTGCCCACAAAAGAAAATGAGTTGACAGATGCTAACATCTGTGAACAACATAGATTTTCCACAAATGTCCTTTCTCTCTCATCTCTCTATAACCACAATAACCACAATTTTAAAATACGTCTTGTGTAACTCAGTCTTGGGTTTTCCTTAGAGTAAACACAATGAGTGACCTCAATACTGATTTACCTACCTTGAAACGTTTGCAATAGCATTGGAACCATTATCTTTACCCAGATGAAGATCGTGTGATAAATTTAATGGTGTTTGTATTGAGATAAATGTAAGGGGATACATAAAAGCTCAGCATGGAGAAAGTAAACATCAAGAAATTTATGAATAATTAGAAGCAGAATCAGTTAAGTCCAATATTGTCTATTTAGCATTGCACAAGTGAAAATGATATAACAGAAACTCATTAAATGTTGCTGGAGCATAATCACTCTCACTAAAAGAATTTATATTACACAGGACAAATTAAAATGTGTTTATATTCCTCATTACCTATGCCTATTAAACCTCCTATAGATAGTGAGCATCTAAGAGTATTCTATTAGTCACTGGCAGGCACAGGGAAACAAAAACTCAGAACATGAGATTTAAAATCAGGTTGTTATTAATCTTACAAAATAATACAGGTGATTCTTGTACCAGTCTTATACCAATCAGGGTCAGATACAACATAGTTTTCAAGAAATGTCCTCAGTGACTTCTAAATTATAGGATGAACAGATTCCTCACTGTGCACTTACACAATTGGGTCACACTGCGCCTGCCCAGTGCATCCTTGGAAACTTCTAGAGCTAAGCTGTCTTTTGGTGATAGCTCTGTTTGTTCCACTGCGCATGCTCTAATCCATTCCCACTCAGCCTCCCGAGTTCTTGTCTGCTGCAATGGTTTACCATGGAAGAGGAGAAAGCAGGTTGCATGAATGCACAGATCACCATCATTACAGGTAAGCAACCTGTTCTTTTTCTTTGTGGTCTCTGTGCTGACACAAATGGGAGATTTAGAAATACTGGAGCATGGGTATGTCATGTCTTCCAAGATTCCAGACCAGTTTGGCCAAACGCTTCATCAGTGTGAACACCTGATGAAGACCAACAGCTGGGACTACATTGACGCTTTACAAGTAATATGTAAGGGAATTCCATGAGGGATGGAAGAGGTTGTCGTGGCTCTCACAGAGTGGCCACAAGTCTGTTTCAGTAATTGTTTCCTTGCCATCTGAAAAGTAATTGTGCTAGTCATCCATGTTAAAATGTGCTGACTTGAAGCAGGTAGGTCCTGGCATGTGGTCCCATAATTAATGAAAATTTTGTGTGATTTTCTGAAGTGTTTTATGTGGTCCATATAAGAAGCTAATGTCCTTCTGACATCCCAGAGTGGTATACTCTTCCTTTATCATTCTTTGGATTAGAACAAAAGGTAGGGAGGCACAGAACTTGCAACAAACAGCCTCTGGCAAACAAGAGATGTCAAATCTCATGGTAACTTTGTTAGGATGAAATGGCAAGAATGGAAAATCACAATGAAATACTGTTATCTCACTGACTATGTGCTGATGTCACTGCCAAGAAAAACGCAACTTGCCATGTCAGCAAGCTCAAAGTAGAAGAAGCTAAGGGTTCAAATGGCTTCCTCATTAACTGCTGAAGAGCTAAGGGTAAACTCCACTGTGTAGGTGGTGGGATCATCAGACAATAGATGTTATTTAAGCCCTTCCAGAAAGTCGTAACAGGTCTATTTATAAGAAGGTAAAAAGTCATCAGTGCAAGATTTACATGTTAATCCAAAAAATCTAAAGGTGGATTTTGTAAGGTCACCAGAAATGTTTTGCTGGTTATTATGGATAAAGTATTGGATAGTAAATATGGACTATTCTTCAATATATGATAACAGCAGCGAGAACACTGCTTTCTCAAACCTGGAAATGGACTGAAATGCTGACAATATAAGAATGAATGGATTGTTAAAGTTACTGAGTTAGCCCAAATTGCGAAACTAACATGGGTTGAAAAGATAACCCAACTGAAGATTTAAAAAAACTGGAAACTGTTTATAGACTTTTTAAGTAATAAGAAATCTAACGATGCAATAATTTGTGGTTAAGCTTCCTAGTAATTCTAGAGCAGTGGTTCTCAACCTGTGGGTACCCAGATGTTCATGGACTTCAGCTGCCAGAAGCCCTGAGCATTGACCATAGTGGCTGGGGCTTCTGGGAGCTGAAGTCCACGAACATCTGGGGACCCATAGGTTGAGACCCACTGTTCTAGAGGATCTGTAATGGTAGAATATATATCTTCTTTCTTTTCATTACATTTTTGACTGGGGGTGGTCAGAGAACTTTCGTGTTTCAGTAAGATAATGTTTAATGTTTGAACAAGTGTATAGTGTTTTAGTTTAGTGTTTTAGTATTGTGTTTTACTTTTAGTTTAGTGTTTTTGTGAATCAAATTGTTTACATTTGCATTGAAATCAATCAATAAATACTTAAAAAGGAAAAAAGAAAGCCCTACCAGGTGCATGAGTGCATCATGAAGAGGACCTGAGGCACAGAAAGGCTGATACTACTATGACATATATTTTAAAGGAGAAAAAGGCTAGGGTTTTGTGCCCAGGTATTGTAAGAACTGAACGATATGTTGCACAGATATTTTTTCCATTGACTATTTTGGTCAGCCAGAAAGGCAAAAAACGCTTCCACTTGTAAGGGTGTGACTTCTTTGAGGAGGGCTTTCAAGCTGTCCAAGTATTTCTCTTATTGATGGAGACAACTGGTCTGTGCCTTGATCTTGTCAATCTGAGGCTGTCAACATCTGAACAGTACACTGTCCCACTTTACTGTGTCAGCAGGTGTGGAACTGTGGGAAATCTCCAAAATTTCCTTTTGGTCATCCTTAGCAGAGTTGCAAGACACAGCTGCTTGGGCTGCCGTGATGTGACTAGAATCTATTCTGTATGGTCATTTCAGATCTTTGCAAGGATTTTTTGTTATTAGAGAAAACAGTGGATGGATGTAAAGTAGAGGACTGATCCAACTGAAAAGAAACACATCTCTCCATCTGTTTGCTCTGGAGGACTTTGATTGTAAAATTGATGGCATTGGGCATTGTGATTGCTTGCAAAAAAGATCCAGTGCAGTATATCTCCATCAATTAAAGACTTTTCTCAAACTGAAGATCTGAGGGGATGAAGTATCCATTTGTGACACTACATGGTAGACCTTCTTGGGTCATCTACCAAGACATTGTCTTCACACAGTACATTAATAGCTGTCAGAGTGATTCTGTGATGGATGCAGCAATGCCAGAACTGCACTGTTAAATACAGAGAAGTATCCAACTGAGTGCCATTCTCCTTGTAGAAGTTAAAATCTATAATGTGTTGTCGGTCACAACCTAAACTGATCTTCTTAAGTGTAGCTTTTTGAATATCCAGAAAACTTGCATAACTGTTCCGTGGCAACTGTCCACCAGCCTCATCCTGAATATACCTAATAGTGCTCTTATAAATTGAATTTGCATAGTAAGATACTTTGAGTTGACAGTGAGACCAAGTTTGTGTAGTAGGTTCATTGTCTTGTGCTGAACCTTGCAGAGCTGTGCAATTATAAGTGAGACTATTCACCAGTCATCTATATAAAGATAGGTGGTTAATTCCTTTGATTTAGAGAAAGGCTATTACCACTGTCATGCATTTGATAAAAACTTATGGTGCAAACCTCAAAACATTTCTTCCTCCAGGGCAAAGCATAGAAAACAAAGGTGACAAGGTCTGATGGAAATATACATCCTTAAGGTTTATGGGACAAACCAATCTCCCTTCTGAAATAAGTAGAAAAATTACCATCCAAAATTTGCAAAATATGATGTAATCATGGACATCCCATAGGACTAGGACTGGAGGAATGCCCCCATCTCTCTTTGGTTCCATAAAGTACTTGGGGGAAAAAGTGGGCTTTGCATGGATTAACTCTTTCTATTGCTCATTTTCACAGAAGAGTGACTATTTCCATCTTTACTAGAGGTGTAGAATCAGAAAACTTCATCTGGAGGGAGTTGTTCAAATTCTATAGGATATCTGCAGGCAATAGAATCTAAAAACCACAATTCCATTGTTGTTAGATGCCAATTTTGGAGGAAATTTTGAAAGTGTTTGATGATAGATGGGAACTGAGCATGTTGAGGGGGTAGCAGCAAAATAAAGGTAGTCAAAGACTATTTCAGCTTATTTCTTCCTGAAAGATGGTTGCTATCTGATACCTGAAGAGTAGGATCTCCTTGATGATGAGGGTCCCTGGGAAGAGGGCTTGGATAGAGATAGGGAATGTTATGATCTGGCATAAGAGAATTAGTGATTTCAATAATATTTTGTTTGGGTTGAAACCATGTTTCCTAGCAATGGAATTCGTCTTTTGAGTATATTCCAGCTTATCATATGTCTCAGTGTTAAACAGACCTTCTTCATCAATAGATCTTCAATTAGCGTTTTAGCATCTAAGCAAGAGGGCTGATGAACAAATCCACATGTGATACCTCAATGAAACTGCATGGTAATATGCCAAATGTTTCATCATGGTGATCTGCTCAGCTGCAGCTGTGTATGCCTATGCATGAAATACACATGCAACTTTCTTATTGTGCTCTGGCAAGCATTCAAGTGAAGAAAGGTTCCACTTCATTTCAAAAAAGGCCTTTCCAGGGCCTACAGTGGCCTGGGAAAAATGTGTGAAAATTGCCCCCAGTGTGTCCTAGACGGCATTTGAAGGCAAAAAACACTTCACAAAAATGAGTCCTGAGGTTTTCTGTTTTCTCCAAGGAAGGCTTTGTTGCTTGGTGTGGTGGGTTCTGACAGATCCAGAGTCTTCTTTGACTTTGAAAGTCTAGTTGAATGAGAGGTCTGGTCTGAGCTCAGTACTAAGGAGTCTGGATTATCAGAATCCAAACTGATTGATTAGCTCTGAGCTTTAAGCCACAAAGCTCAGTTCTATCTGGCTTGTTGAGAAAAAGTGTGGAGCTGTTACTGCAGTTTAGGCCTCCTCGGAGATACTCCTAGATATCACTTTGATATCATAATTTGGCCTTATCATAATTCGGCCCCAGACAAGCACAGAACTAGGCTCGGCCATCAAACGCTGCAATATCCCAAGACAATACAGGCAGGCCAGAAATAGCCAGATTACTGCTTTAGGAGACCTCTCTGCAAACACCCTCATTATGTATGCACGCTGTTTACAAAGGACTCCCTGCCCCGAGTAGGTAACTTGGCAAGCTAGAAGCTCAAATGCCAAGCACTGAGCATTTTCATACAGTCTACCTCTTTGTCAATTCGGACTTAACTCAATCATGCTAAATTGTGACCTTTCTGAGATATTGTCTCACATCCAAAACTCATTGTTGTCCCCCAGTAAGGCATAGCCTGCAGTCACACTTCTCCCTATAAAAACCCCTGATTCAGAGACCTTCCTGGGATCACTCCTGAGTTCCAACCGCCTTGTTGCCGCATTGCTTGGCGAGCTTCCCCTCAGCTCCACATGCTGAGACACACCGAACCCCAGCATCGCTCTCTATCTTCTTCCAGGCTTCAGGAACAGGTGTCGTATCCCCCAAACCAACTATCCCTCTGAAAATCCCGCTATCTTACTCACACCTTTATTTTGCTTAGTTATCTGCATGCATGTGTTGCTTACATTGTGTGCCTGTATTTAATAAAGATCATTAATTATTTTCAAACCGGTCTGCTCCTTGACTTGGCCTGACCCCGTAAACACCAGGTTACAAGATCCTGCTAAGTTACCCTGCCTCTCGTAACGCTAAAGCAGTGCTCAGAGCTAATTTTCCCCACCTATAGTTGAGCACATTTTGGTGTCCCTCCCGGGACCCCCAGTAAACAGGGTAACAGAGCACACACTAACAATATGGCTCTTTCCAAGGCACAAAGGGCACTTGAAAAGTCTGTCTGTGGCATCCTCTCCCCTTGCTGAAGTCACCTTTAGAGAAAAGGCCTTTAGATGCCATTAGTTCACATGTGGGTAGGAGAAAAAACTTTCCCAATGTAGAGAGATGAAGTAAAGGATGACTGATAAGTGTCAAAAATAAGTCAAAGTGTGGACTTGCTAGCAAGGAAGTAGAAATACCCAAAATATACTACAAAAGAGGAGGAGAAACATCTTTAGGCCAACCCACAGTGTGTGGAGAAAGCTACCTTCAATACCTTGGTTGCACTGGATGCAAGAGTACTGAGGAGACTGAGTGTGAACAGGCTACAGCATGCACAGTGGAGGCAGGTGGGGCTGCCATCAAAAGACAGCTTAGCTCTTGAAGTTTCCAAGGATGCGGACTATGCAGTTGCAGTGTGGCCCATTTGTGTGAGTCACGCAGACCACAAAGAACTAAAAATTTCAACTGGGTCAATCTTTTTGTTTTTTAACAAATAGATAGACTCAAAGAAGCCACAGCCCTGCGTTTGTAAGACCTGTTGATAACAGGGTGACCTGCAGGTCTTCCATTCATAGGGTCACCATGAGTCAAAGATGAGTTCACAGCAAACAACAATAACTATTATTATTATTTTCTAGTGGACAGTGAATTTGTCGTTTTTGCTACTTCTAAAGAAAAGTATATCCTTTTTATGAACAACCTAGCAAAGATTACTAGAGGGGAAGAATAATTAGCATCTGTCAGTACAACCTAGTCAACAGAAGACACTGATGAGGCATTCCAGCAGAAATCAAAGCACAGCACCATTTTCTAAAACAGTGGTTCTCAACCTGTGGGTCCCCAGATGTTCATGGACTTCAGCTCCCAGAAGCCCCAGCCACTATGGTCAATGCTCAGGGCTTCTGGGAGCTGAAGTCCACGAACATCTGGGGACCCACAGGTTGAGAACCACTGTTCTAAAATGAACAAACTACATATTTGAGTTGTTTATTTATTTTGATTGGTACTTTCTAAATCAGCCACAAAAATTATATTTATGATAGTTCCTGTAAATTATATTTGTGACCTCTCTTCCAAAAAAGAAGCTAAACTACTTTGCTGCTTGAAATAATTTTGACTCTCCAGTGATGTTGCCATAAAACAGCAATGGCAAGAAAAAAAAATACAGTATCCTTACAAGTCTACAGTCCCAGGCTGCAATGGTATACCACAGCAACAGTAGCCAGAAGCTTTAACATCTTTTAAGGAGTGACGTACTGCTACATTAAATAAAAAAATGATTTTCATCTCATTCACCTGATTAACCCCATCTGCAACAGGAACTATCTGCCAAGTATGTGTGCTTTATTTGTGGATTCTATTAGATCACTTATTGCAAGCAACCAAATTATTCACTGCACCAAGAACACATGAGCACATATTTCATCAACAGAAGCCTCAATTCATGCCGCAGATATAATCTACTCTGCTCTACAAATATTTTTCTCAAAAATGCCCTGATATTTTGGTGCAATCAGTTGAAACTTGTAGGGATTGATGGCCTTCCTCTTTCAAAGCTCTTTTGAAATACTTCATCTAGTTCCTTTTCGGTAAACAGAAATTAAGCCTGTCGCTATCTGTCCACAAAAGGAGGTGAAAGCAAGAAAAAAAACCAGCTACTATGCAACCTTGGATTAAGCACCACATTGCTCTTGTAAATCATGGGCAAATGAAAGAGTTTGGACTTTGGACACAAGCCTCTTATAAGGGAAACCTTCATCAAGCCAAATTCTTTTAGTCTTACTAAACAACATATTTTTAAATTTAAAAATATTTATTAAAAATAGTACTTTTCATATTTTCCTTTTCATTAAAAAAATCACTAAGAATCATAATACTGATCAAACAAGAAACAGTATAAAAATTTCAGAAGAATTTCAGAAGAATTTCACAAGAAACAGTATAAACATTAAGGAGAAATGTAGACCATTAACATAATAATAAATTATTGTTTCGGAAGAGAATGGCAATATGAACATACCAAGGCAACATGTTGGGACTCCAAGCCGTTTATAACCACCTGAACAGGGAAATGCCCAAGCTTGTAAAATACCAAAAAATTAAATTATTGTCTTTTTTTAAAGAAGATTTATTAAATCAGGTTCATAACTTATAATCTGATTTTTAAAAAGCCCATTAACTGGGAAAGAGCTGTAATCCAGTGGAAAAGCATGCATTTTGTGTGGATAAGGCCCCAATTTCAATCTCTGACATTAGAAGCTATGGCTGAGAAATGGTCTGAAACCTTAGACTGCTACTGCAAGTCATTATAGGCAATACCATTCTAGACAAGTTAATGGTCTGTCTGTATAAGGAAGCTTCCTATGTTTCTAACAGTAGGCTGGCACCACCATGTTATCACAATGACACTCATAAGCAGATAATTGCACAGCCTTGAAAAAACAGTTATGGGCATAAAAAGTGACATGGTAGACTTCCAATATGGATCAAGCGCTGAATAAGCTGTCCAGCCCAGCGCTAGTACTTTCAGATATGTTTGAAGCTGCTTCCTGTTTTCAAGTAGAGAGCAGGGTCATTCAGTTGAAGATAGACCAAGACTACAATCAGCACGTTTGGCTTAGCTTCTCTCCTTATTTTGCTGTTTCTTCCAATAGTACAGACAATTTCTATTACTCACCGAACATTTGGCAGATCTGTATTTATCCATGGTGCCATGTTTTGGGGAGGATTATTTCTTGGGAGATGACATCTTGAACTTTCTTTAGCAACCAAGTAATACACTCTTTGAACAACAACTTGGACTTGGATTCCTTTCCCTCCAGCTGTTCCTTCTGCCTCCACAACGTCAAGAAGAGAATCACGTAAACTAGTAACTGCAAAGTGGGGTAACCTGGGTTCATCGCTACTATGGGCATGCACAGCCTTGGAAGTCTTCATATGCAGACAGGCAACCTAGCAAACACAAATTCATAAACTAGATTTTTGTTTACATTACAGAAATAAAATTTCTAAGCATACATTTGTTCTTTTAGAACAGGGTTGAGGAAAGTGAAGTTCTGGATCTACAGCTCGTGTCCTCTCAAAGATGTTTTTGTGGTCCTGGATTTCCCATGACTCCACAGATTCCCTTTTTTTCCCCTCAGGAAAGTTGTTCCTGCAAGCCTTCAGGATCAGCAATTCACTTTTTATAGGTTGCAGGAACACCCTCCCCCCATTTAATGTTTTAATTTTTTTAAAAAAAAAATTCTTCAGAAGCAGAAGTAGACTTTTGGTCACTTCCACGGTTGTTTGTGTAGCATTTGGGCAGTCTTTGCACCCTACAGAAAATTGATGTAGTTGCCCATCCCTGTTCTAGAAGTACAGATACCAAAAGATTCAGATCAACGCTTTCCCTTAGTTGGAACCGTTGATCTAACTGGGGGAAGCATCTCTACTTTCCCAGTCTTAAAGCCATGCAAGCAGGCCATGCACACTCCCTCCTCAGGAATAAACTTAACAACAACAACAACAGAAGTAACTACACAAATTAACAAATTAACCAACCAACCAATCAGGGTGTTTCCAGATAAGACTTTTATTGTTCAATCACCTTGCCACATTCAGTGTATTTTACAGAGGATTCAGATGTCTTTTCCTTGCAATCTTACATTGTTTTTCCAGCGTTTTTCTTCTGCCTCGTTTCTCACCACAGAAAATCCATTACAGGCAGCAGGATTCTACGGAGGATGTCCAGGTAAGCTGGTCTCACTGCATTCATGGATTTGTAAGTCAAAACCACCACTTTGAATTGTGCTTAGCTAGCACTGCGAAACTGAAGCAGTTGATAAAAAAAGAGGCAACACAAACCCTCTATCCCAGCACATAGGAAACCTGGCTGTAGCCTTCAACACAACTGAAATTCCCAAATAGTTTTCAAAGGTAACCCATGGAGAAAGTGTTAAAGTATTCTGCTTCACTTTTTAAACTATCTTTAAAGACAGTCTCATGTACAGAGCACCACAATAACCTAGTGAGGATGTAGCTAAGTCCTGTTTGACTGTTGATGGCCTGTGCTGATTCAAACGTTAATGGCTGTGCTTACCAACTGGATAAACAGAATGAGCCTGTTCATTCTGCTCTGATATACTATTACTAATGGGAAATAAAAACTCTGAGATATATTAATTTTCTTAACTCTAATGTGCCACCAAGACGATAAACATATAAAGAAAATTAAACCAACCAGGCGTGTATTCTACAAGTCATTTACAAAAGTTGTTAATTTTTAATTTAAAAAAAAAAGGAACTGCAAATTTTGGAAGGCTCAAAAATGAGGCAGAGAAATGAAATGTGTATAGTAAGAACTAGTAATTGTAAGAAACACAACAATCTCACGTTGAAGTTTCCACTCACTTTGCCGTGATATACAAGACAACATATGACCATCCTTGCATTACTTTTCCCAAGTGTCCATTCAACAATTTGCCACTAATTTTAAAACTATAAAATAAACTTTACCTGATTAACTGCAGAGGCTTGAGGCCAATTCTCTTTTACATCAGATGAACTGAATATCTGGGCCAAAGATATGTTTCTTTTATTAAGCAATGGCTCTTGAAAATGTGGCCTATCCATCTCTGTTGGCTCTTTAGGAATTATCTTTTGACTGAAATAAGTATTCATGATAACTGGAATGGCTTCATTCAGGAGGACAAGCTTTTGCCTGAAAGAGATAAGTTATGGTTATTTCTTTCACTTCCTTGCAAAAAGTTAAAAAATGAAAACTATAGTCTTGATTATCTCTTTTAGATTTACATGATGATTACCTTCTAACATGTTTTTAAAATTACAAAAAAATGTTTTCATATACAGCTTGAAAGTGGCTACGAGGGCCATATTCAACCATGCAGAGGCTATGAGAACAAAAGAAAATGAGCAGGGCACCTAACATTAGCACACTGGGATTCCCTGCTTGTTTTGCAAAAACAGCAATCAGCATAGCTGTTTTGGTCTAGAAGACAAAATTCTATACTGCACACAATCCCAATGGTACCACAGTCTTTTTGGATTGTTACATTTTTTGACAGAGAAGGATTTGTCTTTAAAAAAGACAAAATTACTCAATGGGCAATGCAAAAGAATACATGAAATATATTCATGCAATTTGAACATGCAATATCGATAAATCCCATTTTGAATTATAATCAATTTAGCATTTTAATTACAGATTCACAACCGTTACACCTCCTCTGTTATTAACTGTGTTCAGTAGTCACAATAAGATAAGGTACTGCAGAAATCCAGCCTTACTGAGAATGAGCAATGTGCTGGTACATGCTGTTCTACAACTCCAGGTTGCAGCAGGAGTACTTGAACAAAAGTCAGATCTTTAACCTTTGGTTAGTTTACCACAATGTCCAAAGCTGGCAGCAGCTGTTGCTCTGGACTGTTTCTCTCCCAACAAGCCAGAGAAGACACCAGGGTTTATTCTATGGGTCCTTCCTCCTGCTCATAGAGGGAGAAACAGTTCAGAACACCAGATGCTGCTGGATTTTAGTCATCGCAGTAAACAAAATACCGACCAAATATCCACAGTTTGTTTAGAAATTCTCATGGGAGTGATTTGGTAGCATCCACTAGCCTGGTTCTTGTCCTTGATAAGCCAGGTTTCCTGTGGCTTCCTGGTTTACAGCGCTGCTTAAGTGTGGCCGATGTCTCAAGACAATATTGAAAACATAATAAATCACACAAAAATGTCCAACTTTTCCAGCATCCAAAAAGCTTCCAACTTTTTTTTTCTCAACTTGGAAATCTAAAATTCAGTGACAGAATCTGATCCTCATCTAGCCAGGATCCAGGAATCAATCAGTCTGCCTTCAGTTTCCACAGTATCCCAGTCTCATTTATTCATATTAATTTTGCTGTATATTTCCCAATAACCTAATGTTGCTTCCTGGAGGCTGGTAACTGAAGTCTTCAGTCTATCTAAATATCACTTCCTAAAGCCTTGAGCAGCTAAAGTTTTCTGCCTTAGTAAGCACATACTTAAGCATTTCTTTATTATTTATTTAAGCATTTATTTCTTTTTTGTGTGATGAATATTTTTATAAACTCCAAATATATTACTAATCTGTGAAATCCACACATAAAATAATGCAATTTCTTAAGTTAAATTCTGTTAAGGATGAATACAGTCTACCTGTATTTGTGGATGAAGCAATTCTGCCAGCATAGCTGCAACTACTTTGACTTGAGAAATAATCACAGAACAAGGCATTGGCCTAAAAGACACTGAATAGCATTAAATGACTATGCTGCCTAAATTACTAGAGCAATGGGCATACAATGTAAAACAATACAGAAAAATTTTTATGGGTTTAACTAAACAGTACAGTCATATCAAAGAAAACAGTTTGAGATGTTGCTGAGCTAAATTTAAATCCTATTTTTGCAATTACTCTTTGATTCAGCTTTCCAACACTTCTACTTTGTTCCTCCTATTGATTACTCAGAAATTTGTGGATAATTATGAAGCTTGTGCATATAAAACCTAAAGGCTATGATGAATTAGACAATAATAGGAACATCACTCCAGGCTCGTCTAATAGGACACACTGTCTTTTTAGGCTTTGCCAACAGCTCAATTAATGGGATATAAAGTGTCCCTACAGATAAGAATAATAGATTTCTCTATTGGTCAATTGAAATATTTTTTTTTCTTTTGCTAAGGATATTTGCATTCTGCATCACTTAAATAACTCAAAAGTTAACAAAAATAGACAAATACTGTATCAAGAAAGGACCCATAACAAAACATTACAATATATTCCCAGTTCTTAACGGAATTCTTATTCCAGATTCCAGCCAAATCTAAAACAGGAGCCATTTGAGGCTTACAGAAATATCTGACTTTTTCTTCCATGCTTCTTAGACTTTTCCACACTGTGCTATATGACATAGTGCTAAAAGATTCAAGATTGAGACTGGTAGCCAACTCTGAATTTGAGTGCTTTATTGTTCTGTAGATTGGAGAGGGAATGGGGTATTACCACTATGTTCTTCATGCATACTTCCAGGATATGATAGCTGTTAGAGACTCAAACAAGCTAATTCCTTCTCTCCCATTCCACCTTCCCCTCCAGGATTTCCTGATTTCCATTTCCTTTAAAGTAGCTCATTCCAAACTTGGGTCCACAGATGTTAAGTACAACTCCCATAGTCACTGAACACTGTTGGCTGGGATGGTAACAGTTTTTGTCCACAGGTTAAAGATGTACAGTTAGGAAAGGCTGCTTATGTACCCCACCGCACTGTCCTCTCCCCAGGGCCACAAGCAGAATCTGCTTGGAGGACAGGGAGAAATGCTGGATTTTAGCATTGCTGCAACAAGGCAGGAATATACCCCTCCACCCTCTGAACAGAAGGTAGCAGGGAAAATTATTGTTTTAGTCTTTGTTTCTGTCTTTCTTTCTACGAAATGAGATAAAGAACTTCAATATTTTCTTCTTTCAGTACCTCCAACATTATGTAAGTCCCTTCAAGCTTGCAGGGCCTGGAGGAATATTTTTTAACTTTGAAATTTATAAACTTAAACTGTTTCTGTATACAGAGAGGTGACATTTGGTTAGGAATGATACGTTTTATTTCCAATTTGACAGACATTTAACCACCCAGCTAGAAGAAATTTCCTATTAGAGGAAATTATAAGCTAAGACAGCAAGAATAGGTATCACAACTAATTACTAAAAGAACAGATAGCATATCTTCTTCAAGTGGTCATCTGTGAACTCACACAAATGGGTCATCTGTACCTGCACAGTGCATCTTTTGGAATCTTCCAGAGCAGTGTGACAAGCTTTTTGGCGGAAACCTAACCCACCTTCAAGTACCTATAAAGTATCCATTCCAGCCAAAACCCATGGCTGCCTAAAGGCAGCAGCCAAAGCACCGAGAAGAAAGTAGGACATGAAGAAGGCAGACTAAGTAGGGTTGTGTGAGTTCACAGATGACCATTTGAAGAATAACAGTTACAGGTATGCATGCTGTTCTTCTTCTTTGTGGTCTCTGTGACTCACACAAATGGAAGACCAGTAAGCTACTACCCACAGGAGGTGGGAGTGTCATACTACAGAAGAAAACAACACAGCTCTGCCAAACATAGCCTCTTGTCTCAACCTACTGTCCAGTCTATAATGTGAGATGAAGGGAGAGGGCTGAGACCAGATCACCACTCCACAAATTTCATGGAGAGGTATACCTTGCAGGAAGGCTGCCACTGCTCTTGTTGGGTGGCCCCTAAGTTACACAGGAGGCTGCTTGCCAATCAGCTCATAAGCTAGGCAAATAGTGGAAGCAACCTACATGGAAAGTCTCTGGGATGATACCAGGAGATCTTTTTTGATTGCAAAGTAGCCAAGGAAAAGTCTCTGTAACCAAGGGAAGAAGGGTGGAGAGAATGACTATACAAAAGCATTTGGGTTGAATGTAGAAGTTGATGCCTCAAAGGTCTAGCATGGGGTGAAGTCTGCTATCTTTTTTTCAGACAATGAGGTACTGGGGGAAAAAATTAGGCTGGAGGGAGAGCGAAACAGGCTCTATGCCCCCTTTGAGCACTGGGGAGTGTTGAGTGATATGCAGGATGCTGTTAGGTGGAGTTCTCTTGAACTCTATCAAATAGCTTCTTTTGATGATGTTGAGGACCCATGAGTTGGATGGGTTTGGAGGCCCAAACAGGATAGAACTTGGAGAGCCTGTTGCCAAAGGTGGCGGTCTCAAGACAGAAGGTAGTATCAAGGTGAAAGGCAGTATCAAGTAGCTTGTCAACTTCAGAGGCATTGTTCACGAAGGAGTCTAAGATGAGGTTATGCAGGGCCCTGCTGCTTCTGACTGGATGGGGTAGCCAGTGCTGAGAAGTGAGCAATTTCCTGAGGCAGAAGGTTGATATGCTGCCACATAGACGTAGAACTATACTGGAGCCCAGACAAGGTGTAGAAGCCACAGTACCTGGAGCAAATGGCCTGTGCTTGTTGTTGAAAGCCAAACTTCTTCATTGTGGTTTCAATTTTGGGGTGGTTTCAATTTTGGGGTACACTCGAATTTTTCATCAATTATGGAGTGAAAAAGACCAATCTTGTCAAAGGGAAAGTCCTCAATGGTGGATCAAGCCTGTTGTGAGAGCCGTGAGGATCTTAGGCATGACACCAAAGGGGTACTGATCCTGTCAAAGCCTTGTTGCTGGAATTCACTGTATGTTGAGCTGTCATAATTTGCTGGGAGGCAAGGAAATGGGCTTCAGTATATAGAATCCTGGGAACCCATTTATCTTCCTTGGAAAGAATGTCAAAAAAGGGTTTCACCTTGTTCCATATGAGTTGCTGGTAAGCAGCCACACAGGCATTATAATTGGCAATACAGAAAACAGCCACATTTTGAATAAAATTTCCTGCCCAGCATATCAAGCTTTTTGCCTTGTTTGTCAGCTGATGTTGAATGTAACTTCTGCAACATATGGGACTGAGCTACATCGACAATAATAGTTTGGCTTCAGATGCTGAACAAGCCACTCAGCCTCCAAACTTTTATACACACATCCATCTTAGAGGTGGAAGAGATGGATGATGGTGTTGCTCATGATTTCTTCATGATGTGAAGAAGATATGGCAGTAGACATAGAGAGACTGGAGTTGGTGCATGGTCTTGAATGGACTGGTAGATAGGGTCTCTAATGTCCTCCTGTTGATGTTCTGCATGCCAATTAAGAGAACATGCCATGCAGAGCAGTTGGTCAGAGAAGGACATGACATCATCTGTCAGTGAGGTCGCGTTACCATCATCAACAAGCAGTTGAGGGGACACTTGGGCAGGCTCCATAGATTTAGAAGTAGGGGAGTCCACAGACTGCAGAGACAGTGAACATCTGTAGCTCTGAGTAGAGGTTGCCCAGGCTGTAGAGGAAACCCCAGTGGTCTCTGGAGAGTGAACACGCTCCAGTGAGACACACTGTTCAGTGACCACCCACAGAGCCTCAGTATGGGGCCTCTTTCTCAGAGGGTGCCAAGACTCAGAAGCATGGGGTCAGGAAGCCAATCTTGACCGCTGATGACAAGATGAAGGCAAATGACAATAGTAGTAGCAGTGAGGAGCATAATAGACATCCTCTGCATACTGATATGCATGGTATCAACTAGGGATGGGACGAATCCAGAATTTTCCAAATCCGAATCCCTGGAAGTTTCTGGGAATCCACAAATCTTACGAATCTTGAATCTTTTGAATCCTTTTTTTTAAAAAGGTTTAAAAAGCAAGGGAAAGAAGGATAATTTTGGGCAAGACACACTCTCTCAGCCTTAGCAAAAGCCTAGGCAAAGGCAAACCTCCCTCTGAAGAAATCTGGCCAGGACAATTGTCATAGTTTTGCCTCGGGATCTCCCCAGATTGAAAATGACATGAAGGCCCTTTCTACATAGGCAGGAAAACGTGGACTAATCCCAAATTTTCCTGCCAGTGTAAACAGGACCACATATTACAGTACAGAGATAATCCAGATCAAAACTAGCTTTTCTTTGCATAGCTCCTTCTGGCATCCTGGGGTTTGTAGTTTCATGATGTGCCAGCACACTTTGGCAGAGAAGGCTGTGACACCTTGTAAAACTCCAAACCCCAGAATTGTGTATGAAGAGGTTTGCAAGGGAGCTATACAAAGGAATCTTACAGCTGTCCTTGAAATCTCAAGAAGACTGTATTTTCCAGTCAAGTCTCAAGTCCTGCAACAAGGAAAGCACTTAAAATACACAAACAAACAAACAGCCTCTAGTCCAATCTCAATTCTGCACCCTGCAGTCTCAAGAGTCAAGTCTCAAGTCCTGCAACAAAGAAAGCACTTAAAAAAAAACACAGACACACACACACACAAACAAGCCTCTAGTTCAGTCAATTCTCTACCCTCAAGTCCTGCAAGGGACACTCAAGTCAAATCTCTAGGCCTGTCTCAACAATTCCCAATCCCTACCCTCCAGTCTCAAATCAAAAAATAATACAGATTAATGCATGCTCAATAAATGATACTGGAGGCAGCAACTGTTCACCTTGTTTGTTGTAGGTAACACAAACTCCTCCTATAGAATCAGCTAGAGTAGAATCCCATTCTTTCCCAGCTCAGGTTTTGTGGCATTCATTGTTTACCACAGACATGCTGCTGCAACACAAGACCAAAAGTGTATGTTTCTCCAGCTCTCCTTTGCAACCTTTCCAATGGCAATGCTGCTTATAAACTTGCAGCTAGACAGAGGAAAAGAGGAAAAGGGTTGAGAAGCATATAAAGACTTTCTAAAAGGGAGCTTCATAATGGGTTAACTGAAGTATTCATGTATGCAAGACACAGAAACTTAGAGAGGAAGTGGCATCATGACAATCTTAGTCCCAGAACTGATCAAAGAAAGTTGGTGAAGGGGAAAGTATGGCTGGCATGGCTTGCATGGAACCCCTGAACCCCTTTTTGCAGTCTTTGGAACCCCTGGGACATTTCCACAAGCTCCCAGACCCACACACAAACTCAGTTTTGCTCCTCTGTCTTTCACCTCCCAATCCCTATCCCAAAATTACCTTGCAGAGGGAGGCAGCAGCAGGGAGAGGCAGCACCAATATGTACTTTGGATTTGGTTTGATGAACAACCTAGCTACTCCTGCGTTTTCCAGTCCTAAAGAAATCCTCCTTTGGACTATGAAGATTCTTCATCTATTACCCAATAACAAATCTATCCTTCACAGGCAAGTTGCTGCAGACATGGTGAGCAGACAATTCCAGGTATTCTTAGATTACAAAAATTTTCTGGGTCCATTTAAATCTGATTTACCATTGGTAGCCCTAATGGATAACATGACCCTCTCCCCAAAAAAGATGTGGAGAATGTAACAATTTCAATTGTCCTGAACCTCTTAGTATCCTTCAGTATCATGGTAACCTTCATGATCAGCTATCCAGAATGGGGTGGCACATTCCTTTGGAGGTTCTATTTATACCTGATCGGCTATTTACAGGTAGTGATAATGAGAAACTTTTGCTCTGTTGTATGCCAGTTTTGCTGCAGTGTGCTACACCACAGCAGGGCTCTATTTGTTCTGCAGGCTTTTTAACATCTATATGAAACCAATGGGCAACACCATCCAAGGATCGAAGCAATATGAAACTTACTCTAGACAAGACAAACACATTGCTGATGGGTAGTCTGTCCACCTCTAAAAGTGGGCAGCCAATCTGCTCTAGAATAAGCATCACAGTTAGGGAATGTTCCTACATCCAGCCCTCCCTGTGGAAACCCAAGCAGCATCTGCAGGCAGCTGAACCCCTTCCTAGACAGAAACATGGTGGATCTCTCTTTCTCTCTGTGTATTTATGGACCACTACAATAGGTTCTACATGCAAACGACTTTGAAAAATGTTTGGAAACTTCAGTTGGTTCAAAACACTATAGATGACTAGAATTTAGGAAAGAAATACACTGTGCCAATTTCATTAAAGGACTGGTTCCTGGTTCATAACTTAAGCATGATTTAAGGTGCTGGTTTCAAAACTCAAATCACACTGGAACCCATATTTAGGCTTAACTCCTACTGTGAGTCCCAATTAGACCAGACCCATTGAATCAAGAGGAGCTTGGTAATTCAATACTTATGCATGTTCCATTGATTCAATGGGTCACTCTAGCTGGGACAAACAACTGGATTTAGACTTTAAACTTGGAAGGACTGCCTTCTCCCACAAAAACATGCCAAAGTAAGAGTCACTGTGAAATCTACCCTCTCCCTGTGCTATCACTACCAGCAGAAGTGGACCACAGAATTGGACTGGAGAATGTATAGATTCCTAGAGAGAACATATTTTTTCCATGGCAGGGGCAAAGACAGTAAGATTTTTTTAAAAAATAAATAAAATGAATAAATAAAACAACTCACAAATAATCAAATCCATGAGTGCTGAACCCAGAAAACTAGAGGGCCAACTGTACTCAAAACTAATTAAGCTACTTTGGCATCCAAGAAAGAAAACCATGCCAATACCCATCCTGAGAGTGAAAATAAAACAGTAAATCAAATAGCTGAATTGGTTGCCCTTTCATGAACCACGCCAATACCCATTCTGAGAGTAAAAATAAAGCAGTAAATCAAATAACTAAATTGGTTATTCTTTCATGACACCTGAATAGTCAACCTGGAGCATGTGACTTGCTGTCTACTGGTAAGGCTGATCATGTAGAATTCTTCTAAGTACAAGTAGCTTTGAGAGTTTTACTTAAAAGTAGGAGAAACTTTTCTTTACGAAGGAAACAAACCGCCACCTCTTACAGTATCAACTGAGAATGACTTGACTCTTTCACCACAAATTACAGAACCGGCAATCAATTAATCTCTTCTGCTAATTTAAGTAGGTACGTTAAGATGTTTTGGGCTGGTAAAGAAGCACAGTCATCAACATATGCCAGCCTTTCCAAGCATGGTGCCTTCCAGAAATGATAGCTAATCATTACCACCACTAGTCATGCTGTCTATGGTCCATATCTGGAGGGCACAAGGTTGAAGGAAGTAGATATATACCAAAACAAGTGTGTGGCTAGTTTAGGAGAGAAGTATCACAGAATTATAGGAAAAGAAACAAGGAACATAGACTAGGGAAGATGAATTAAGGGTAGTGATGCGAACACACAATAATCCTAAACTACAATTCCCATCATCCCTTAACTGTGTATGTTGGCTTGGTTCTTTGTACATAAACATCAGCAAAATGGAAATCAGAAACTGACGGATAAACTGTTTTCAAAATGACAAACTTATCAGGGTTCCAGGGTTTTTTATTTTTGTTTGCTAATAGCAGAGAGCTAAGAAGAGATGGCCCCAGACTTCCCGGGGAGCACATTTTGTGGTCCACAGCATTAAAAACAAGGCACCATGTTAGCTAAGCTGATGTGACTCTCTCCTTCCTTGGGTCCTGTGAGGTTTTTACAAGCTCTCAGCAGCAGCAGGAAAAACAGCCAATCAGAACTGGTATTGCTTCCCAGAAGTGGGCCTTCAGCAGGGGAAGAGAAAGTTTGCACTTAGGGCCACAGGGGCACATACAATCATGGCTCCTGCTAACTCAGCTCCAGTCAGGCATTGATCTTTGTCTCATCCTCTCGTCCCCTTACAACTGTAAAATCTGTCCCAAAATTTTTGACAGCTTGGCATGGGATCAGATCTGGTTTTGTGGGTAGACAAAGCCTTTGTGTCTGTCATACCTGGTGGAAAGTTCCATTAAGGGGACTTGGATATGATGAAGGCATGGGCCATAGCCAGCTCAAGGGTTGGAGATCCTGTTTCACACTGAGGTGACAGAGGTTTGCATCCTTGTGGCATCCAAATTGCCATCACTCCAGGGATCACCAGCATTCAGGGTGGGGCTTAGTTAATTGGGCAAGCCTTCTACAGTTGTAACCAATCAAAACTGTAGCTCTATCCAAAATACACAAGTGGATTATTTGCCAAGGCATCACCTTCATCCTCATTTCACCACTGGGCATCACAAGTAGACTTTGTGTTTTCAAGCTAATGCATGCATGGATGCCAGCTTTCTACAAAATGAAGTGCAATACTGAGAATACTGAGAGGCAGAGGCCAGTTTAAAACAAGAACGCATTTTTCCTCTTTATATTTACAATTACACTTATTGTTCTCCACTACAGCATTGGTCCAGTGCTGTCTAGCATAGGAGCCTTAGAAACAACTTAAGTTACATACAGGAAACAACTGCTTGTTTTTGTATACCAACTGGTGGCAGTAACTTTTATTAGGAGAGCTTATGTCAACAATGACTACAATAGTTATTAGTAGAAATCAGAGACCTTCAGTCAGAAGTTTGGCTTTGGAAAAGGTTTAGTTCAAACAAAAATGAAATTTGTATTTCTTCCTCAGCACAGCTCATTTCAAATCGCCAGAAAGCTTCTGAAAGTACAGTGCCCCCTCCACTTTCATGAGGGCTCAGGGCACAAAACCCACACAAAAGTAAAAAACAAACAAAAACAAAACCCAAAAACCTCCAAATACTCTCCCACACTCAGGCGAGTGCTTCCCCCTCTCATTCACTTGCCTTTTCCCTTGGCACACATGCCTTTCTTCCATTCACTTAAGCAAAAAGTCAGGGGATGGAGGGGAAGGCATATGTGCAGAAAAACCGTATGTGAGCCTTCCCCCCATTCTCCCCTCCCATTCCCTCCATGGGGGAGAGGCCCACAGACACCTCTGTGCATAGTTCTCCCCCTCCCAACTCCCTTGCCTTTTGCCCAGGTAGAAAAAGGAAGCCACATGTGCCTGGGCAAAAGGCAAGGGAGGGAAAGAATGTGGGAGAAGGCAAGCAAGCACCTTGTGAATAGTCAAATTCGAGAAGGTGAAACCCATGAATGTAGAGAGAAGATTATATAAGGAGTTTGAAGAGTGGGTTGAATTTCACTAGGTACCATTTTCCTGTCATCGTACTTCATACCCTATTTGACTATCTTTCATTCCTTCCCTATCAATCATTCCATTAGCTCCCACTCCTACCTTCCAAGCAGTTGTCTGTGCTACCCCCTTTCTTTCAAGTTATCCTAACACTTGGCAAGTCTCCACATATGACAATTAGCATTCTCTCTTTCCCTGCCAAAATACCAGCTTCTCTTCCATGTGATTTCTCTTATAGCCCTCTTTCACAACTACTTTCTTAAAATTTTTCTTTCACTTTACCTACTTATCCATTTACCAGGCTCCTGCTTCTAAGTCCATTATCCATTATTATCTTCTATGATGATGATGATTAATTATCCATTATCGACACAGAGTAATGTGACAAACAATTCATTCCCAGCAATGTTGAAGCCTTTCTACAACTATGATACCACAGCTACATAACCTGAAGGGATGTTTTAAATACTGTTCTTAACCTGTGCTTTTACCCTCTTTTTATTCTATATCCTCTTTTTACCTTTGCTGGTCTATGACTGTAATAAAGATTCTATTCATTCATTCATTCATGATACCATGGCAGCTATTTTATTTTCTTATTTATTTATTAAAGTATTTTAATCCTATCCTGCTATCATGAGATCTCAGGATGGCAAACAGATAAAACAAGATAAACCATTTAAGTGATTCCAAATTAAAAGCAATAAATAATTTGTAAAAGATAAAATATAGTAAAAAATTCATCCAAAATTGCTTAAAAAGGCTAAAAGGGTTACACATGAAAGTACACATGCAGCAGAACTCAGTTCTATGAAGTCTTTGGCATGACACTCTAGAGAAGTAATTCAGTGCAGAATTTACATAGAATCATAGAGCTGGAAGAGACCACAAGGGCCATTGAGTCCAATCCCCTGCCATGCTGGATTGTACCATCAAAGCATTCCCTCTTTAAAAATCTCCAAAAAAGACTCCACTACATGCTACAAAAGAGCTTGAGCTGCTTATTACTCCCTGACTTACTTATACCTCTTCTCAGTAACATCAAGATTAATGCAACATATGATGTAAAGTTAATTTGCTTTTCAGCAGGGACAAGAAAATGCCCAACATAAAGAGTCCGTATGAATATGTTGTAAAGGTATACTTCAATTAACAAGTAGATGTGTCCCTGAGCATTAGTTCCTTAACTGAAAATTTAATAAAACTAGAGGCAGATACAACATAGAACAGGAATAAGTTTACAAAAAAGTAGAGCAGTGCATCGTGTTTCAGCAAACTTTTTACTCGAAATTAAACAATATGTACGTGCGAAATGAAAGTACCAGGTCAAGTAAACAAAAATATTATAAACCTTCAAGGGACTACTTCCAAGATGGATACAGAGATGAATTTTTCTTCTGCCACCCTCCACTTGTCTTATGATTTCCATTTTGGTGGGGAAGTATACAGATCTATGCTTTTTTAAGATGGTGGGGGTAGTTGGTGAAGCAGGGTAATCTGCTTTTTTCTTTCATCTCTTTTGCTGTTCATTCATGCTCTGTAAGCAATTCTGGATGCAGTTGCTGTTTACCATGTCTGTTGTAGACAGGTACACACCGCTATAACAACACTGGCTACAGTAGAATCCCATTCTTTCCCAGATCAAGCTTTACTGTATTGTTTACTGCAGGCATGCTGTAGCAATCCAGCATTGGAAGCCTGTATTTCTCCAGCCTCCCTTCACCATCCCCACAATGTTTATGCTGTTAAAAAAAAATACTTCCAGCTAGGCAAAGAACAAATAAGAGGGGAGCTGAGTGGGTGTAAACACATTTTATAAAAAGGAGCTTCTTTGTGATAGGCTTTGTTAACTGAGGTATGCCTGTACTATATCAGCTGCTATCAAAAAGAAGAATAAGACATGAAGCAGAGGTCACTGCATGTCTTTGGTAATATCTAGTTCTGTCATTAGTTATACCAGTATAACTCATGTTAGCATGTGACCTGTCAGCTCATTTGTAATCCCAGATTTCATATTAAAAAGTAGGTTTTAACTGTTATGATTGCAAAGATGTTTGCAAGTTAATAAAGGACTGGAAGAAAACACTATGCAACTCAAGTTCATTCTACGTCTGCATGTGGCAAAATTCAAATTCATTCAATTTGAGGATTTGTCATTCAGAATCAGAATTACTGAATAATCTATTATATAAACGTCAAAGTTTGTCTGTGTCAGGCAGAGAAGACCTCACATGATTGGCTGTGTCAGGCAAGAAGACCTCATACAATTCTGCCTGAGGAATTCTATGGAATCCTAGGGTTTGCAATTTAGAGAGAGGCCTTTAGAATTCTCATCCAGAGAGCTCTTGGGCCTGGATGGTTGCTATGGCGATGAGGCCTAGCAGCAAGGAGGAGGGCAGTGTATTCCTTCAGAAACTGAACCTCTGTATGTTAACAACTCTGAGTACAGACTGGATTGAGGTATATGGAGAAAAGTTACAGGTACTGGACAAGATAGTTTGGGGAATTCGACACAGGATCTCAAATCTGTGTATTTCAATCGCATCTAATTTCTAAGGTAAAGTAACTCCTATGGTATTTCTAACAAGTATTACCTATGAGAAAATAAAATCCTGGGCAACGCCAGGTATATACACTAGTAAGAAATACAAGTGGTCCTTAAAAGATAGAATTGTAATACAGTTTGCATCTGTTCAGAGTTGCAGCAAATCAGCCATAATTCTTCCCAAAATGTTTCTTCAGCTACCATTACAACTAGTTTCCATTCCACTCTCTGATAGAAATTCCAATGTTCAGTGATAACAGAACAAATCCAGTCCTTACTAAGCAACTTTTCTTGCACTTCCCCAGCCAGTTACAGTTCTGTGGAAGTGTGTACTTCTGCAAACTTTAGGATTCCCACAAGCCTGCTGTTATCTCCCCGTCTTGGGCATGGATGATGCTGTTTTCACTACTTGAAAAATGAGTTCATGATTAATATGTATGATTCTTGCCAGATGCAAGATCAGATTTGTAAAAGTAGTGTGTCATACTACTTAAAGCAGTGGTTCTCAACCTTCCTAATGCCGTGACCCCTTGATACAGTTCCTCATGTTGTGGTGACCCCCAACCATAAAATTATTTTTGTTGCAACTTTATAACTGTAATTTTGCTACTGTTATAGTTACTGTAACTGTAACTGTAACTTTATAACTTTATAACTGTAATTTTGCTACTGTTATAGTTATTATTACTGTAACTAAATCAAAGAATCAGGCATGCCACATATAAAATGCTTCTCAGCCATGGACAGGTAGGTTACAGAAAGAAAGATACCTATTTGTTGCAAGGTGTGTTTTTTTTAAGATGCAGGAGACTACAAACACACATACAGATATACGCACACTCAGTTCCACTATGAAATGATAAAGCATCAAGAAAACTGGTTCATTTACTTTTCCTAAACTTGAAGACCAGCTCTGGCGTCTCCCCCGGGAAAAAACTCTGAGAACGCCCCCAGGCTCGGGGGAAGAAATCCCTTTTATTTCCCCCAAAAGGATGTGAGGATGGGGAAAGAACACCTCCTCTCCCATGAGGAGGACAACAGCTGTGGGGTTTGCTTTTTTGTTATATATACATATATATATATAATCTTCTATATAAAAATATATAAATATGTGTTAACATCTTTACAGACACTCCCAAGAGAGTTTTTCTTTTTCCTTTCCTTTAGAAAAATTGGGTTTCAAACCAAGATCTTTTTTTCTTCTTCTCTTCCTAACACCTAACCCTAGATCTTGGACTTCTCAACACAACTACTACTTTAATATCTTTTAATTAATAATAATAACAATAATAATAATAACCATGTCATAAATGTTATGACATTTTATTGTGGCAGATCCATTTATTATAAAAAGAAAAGAGAAGGAAATTATGTGTAACTCTAAAAACAGATCCCAAGGGAGGAGGGGAGAAAATGAGACTCCAGCCCCCCTCCACCAAGAATCCCGAAAACCAGAAAGAGGGGGGTTGCTTTTTGCAGGGAAAGGTGGGAGCACCCACAGATGCTGGTGGAGTTGGAAGGATTCATACAGGAGGAGAAAAGGGCCAGTAAAATCTCTCTTTGCTTTGTTTTTTTTCTGTTTTTTGGGAGGGGGACAAGGAGGGATTGCAATGAGACAGCAGAAAAATAAGTCAGTACAATGAGGGAGGGAAGGAATTGCTCCAGAATCCCACTGGAGAAGAAAGGAGGCACCATACAATTCCTGTTGCCCCCCCCCAACAACAAAAAAAGCTGCATTTCCAAACCACTAAAAGAGAAATCCTTTCAAACAAAACACCCGGTTCACAAACACAGACACACACACCCGCAAACATGCAACCTCTTCGCACGGGCACATAGACTGATGTGATAAACAGCCGAACGCGCAGCCCAAAACGCAACAGAAAAGGGGTGGGATTTTGCCCAAAGGGGGGGGCGAGGGTCCTGGAAAGGGGAGAAAAGGACTCCTCAGTGCAGAGGCGGAAAGGCGGCGGGTCTCTGCCCCCACAGGGGACGCAAAATGGACAGAGCAGCAGCAGCAGCAGCAAAAACAGAGTGTGCATCGACCGGCCAGTCCCCTCCCCTGGAAGAGACCCCACCACCACTCTGTCGGTCTTTAAAAGGAGCTTCTTCCCGCGCGTGCGGCCCTCTCTCCCCTCGTCTTCGGAAACACCCCAGGCCGGGGGTCCCTGCAGAGGGAGGCAAAGGGGGACCTGGGGGGGTGGTTTCCTTCCCAGCCGCCCTGCTTCCGCCCTCAGGTGGCAAGGGGCGCCCTCGCCCTTTCCCAGGAGGGCCCCCAAGCGGTTGTTGCCTGCCCCCCCGCTCCTCACTTTTGAAAAGCAGGCTCCCTTCCCAGAGGGTGGGGAAAGGCCGCCGCCCTGGCAGCCAGCCGAGAGGGGCCTGCTAGGCCACAGAGGCCTTTCCCCACCCGCCGGGAAGGAAGCCGCGGTTCCGCCCAGCCCTCCCCGTCGTCATGCCACCCGCCCTGGGGTCACTGGGAAGCACAGAACCGCGGCTCCCTTCCCGGTGGGTGGGGAAAGGCCGCCACCCTGGCAGCCAGCCAAGAGGGACCCGCTAGGCCATGGTGGTTCCGCCCGGGGGCCCCGTTGCCACACTGACCGCCCCGGGGTGGCTGGGAAGCATGGCCTCTATCTACCTCACAGCCAGCAGAGAGGGGCCCGATGGGCGACGGCTCGTCCCCCGGTGTCCATGCCTCGCTCCAGGGAGGAGAAAGAGGGAAGAGTGAACGCAAGAGCCTACATGGTCCATCCACTCCTCCCTTTCTTCCCCCCACCCGCCAGCTCCACAGGGGGTGGAGGAGGAAAAGATGGCGCCGAGGAGGCGGCGGCCCAAGTGAGAACGGCTGTTGGTGGCAGCGGCGGCGAGGGGGAGCAGTGACCCCCGTGAAAGGGTCATGCGACTCCCTGGGGTTGCAACCCCCAGGTTGAGAACCGCTGACTTACAGTAAATTAAATTACTATTTATGAACCCTCTGATATTTGCAATCATTACCCTGGAAAGCGTCTTGTTTCTTTGCCATTCTCAAGCTCCTGCCAAGCTCCAAGCAGAGGAAAACAGTCAATAGACATAGAGAACACAACCCAAATCTACTTCAGCATCCACACTTGAGTAGAATGAAGCAGATGGTGGAGGTACAGTAACCTCACGGAGGTGCAGCAACCTCACAGAAAAAGTATATCCTTCTGCTCAGCAGTCCACAGCACAAACTTAGGGGATGAATTACAATCATCCCTCCACATTTGCTAGGGTTAGGGGCACAGGACTCCCATGAAAATGGAAAAATTGTGAATAACTCTAAGCCCTCCCAAACCATACTTAACACACAAAAAAGGTACGATCAATCCACTGTAGATTCCTTTGAGGTATCAGGGTTCCTTTACAAGGCAGAAGTGGGTGGCTGGTGGGGCTTACTATCACCTCCACTGCTGTCCCCACACCATTTTTAATAGGGATTTACAAGCCTCGTTTGCAGTTTCTCAGGCTCACGAGGGTTGCAGTCCCTATTAAAAATGGCATAGAGAGGCAGCAGAGGTGACAGCAAATAATCAAATCTGCAAAAGTGAAACTTGCAAATGTGGACGGCTGACTGCCACTAATGACTATGACATATTTGGAACTATAACTGAATTCAAGGTGGTAAAGTAGAGAGGATCAGAAGATATGTCCCATGACAATGTCCCTGATGGCTTAAAGCAAGGGTGGTAATCCCTTGTCCCTCCAGATGCTTTTGACTACAACAAGTACCAGCAACCTAGCCAATATAGCCAATAGTGATGCATACAGAGAGTTGCAGTCCAACAATATCTGTAGAGCCATGTGATTTCCATTCCTGATTTAAAAGCTTATGCTAGTAGCGAGTTCTGAGGATGGAGAATGGTGGACCTCGAACACATAACTATCATTTAAAAATCCTTTAACTCAGTAGTTTCCAATATTGAGTCTCCAGATACGATTGGGTGACATCTCTTAGAATCCTAGACCATTATTCATAACAGATGAGACTTCTTGGAGTTTAACTCCAATAAGATATGGAAAGGCAGAATTGGGAAACACTTGTTGTTAGTGTTGTTGTTGCTGTTGTTGTGTGCCCTCAAATCTTTTCCAACCTAACGTGAACCTATAACAGTGTCTTCTTGGCAAGATTTATTTAGAGAGGGGTTGCCATTCCCTTCCTCTAAGCCTGAGAAAGTGTGACTTGCCCAAGGGCACCCAGTGGGCTTCCATGGCTGAGTGAGGATTTGTATCTTGGTCTCACAGAGTCCTACTTTGGAATTCAGACTGCTATACCACACTGGCTCTCACGATAATTGTATTCATTCTCAATTTATCATTGATTTTACTGGTAGGTAGCATGTTATCATTATTACCAGTGATTCTCATGATGCAAACACTTCAGCAATGTCATTAGCAAAAAAAACCAGGACAAATCCACTGCTCTCCAGCCTCCTCCCTATGAAGGGTTGTTTGTACACTCTTGGGATTTCCTAAGTAGTCATGAAATAGTTAAACTTGAGAAGAATCATAGCATTTTGTGTTCTTCATGACTTTTTAACTCTTCTAATTAAATAACATGCAACAACAAACTTTGAAATGCAGGACAGCAAAGAAAATAGAACAATTGTAATTTCTTTGAAGATGTGAAATAAGATGGTGGTTCATTCAGGCAGACAGATTCAGAAAGATAAATAATTTAGCTGGAAACATCCTGAAGTCTTGGCAAATTCCACAATACAAAACAAAAGGCAAAACTAAGATAGGAGGCTCTGTCCTTAGGTAACCCCGATGAGTTTAGCATCCCACTCTTTTTTTTTCTTTTTTGCTAGAACAAGAACAACCTCTACACACTGAATACAAAAGATGAGATTACCAACTTTACTTTTCTCTCAGTTTTGTGGATTTTGGATATACCTCAAATATATTTCAATGGACATTATTTACACACACACACACTCATGTCATACTTCTGAGGCTGCAACACTTCCTGCCAAGTCCCTACACAAAGAACACTTTATAGCAAACTTTAATCACTTCAGAATTACTAAGAGCTCACAATGAAAATACTGGAAGGCTTAACTAGTCCTTGTGTAGAGCAGTTATTTTAAATGTCCTGAAAAAGAATTATCATCCATATACTTCAAATTACCATATGTCTCCAAAAGACAAGTTGAACACTACAAGAGAATGTCTTGAGATTTTATGACAAACAAAGCAACAGAGAGGAAGAAAAAGTTGCAGTACATATCAATAATTTACTCCAACATATTTAGCAATGGAAACTGGACTCAACCCTACCTGGAGTACTGAAAGTAAATACACACACACACACCACACACACACACACACACACCTTCATATTACACTTTTACATGTCTATAATTGTAGCAACTGAAGAAATTTATTGACATGTCTTTTGAACTTAAGTAAGGACACAATACCATTTCAGCAATTCTCTACTATTCAGTTTCATTTACTGACAAGAAGAAAAATGCCTTTAAAGTCACAAAAACATAGCTGTTTGGGTGAAATATTTTTACAAGAACAGACTGGAGGTTAGCTTTCTTGTATATAAAGATGCGCAGTTAAAAATATGAAGAGACATTCTGCAACAAAGCGGATGATGCCACACAGTATATAGCATCAGACTTTTGAAGACTTCTGAAGAGAAATTTCCTTGCCTCCCTAGAAGATGTCAGAGGAGGGAAAATAAATACCTACAGATGACCCGACTCAGTTTGGAAATATGACACTGTTCCATCTCTATTCACCTCAGTGGAGTCAGACAAATTCAGGAATTCCCAAAAAGGTTAAAAACAGCTATCTTCTTATATATTTATTTACTAATCACTATATACTCACCTCCAAAAAAGTTTTTCTTTAGAACATTATCTGTTTGCCTGCTCACAGCAGACCAAAAAATGATGACCCTGACATGCTCTGGGCAAAGATGAGAGAAACAGCACAGACCATATCAATATCTAGTTCCTGCTGGACGCCAGCCAGCCAGAAAAGCAGGCTTACAGCCTTGGTGGAGACTGTCGGCTCTCTTGGCCTTAGGGCTAATGGTGAAAGATACTATAAGCTGCTGACGTATAGAAAAAGGAGAATTTTAGAACTGAAAATTGAACAAGGTGATTGACAGTAGAACTGTGAACTTGGTCTTAGTTTTATGCATGCCAGGCTAAAGCCTCACAAATCGTTTTTAGCATGGCTCTGTATCCTGCTACTGATTTCAAGAACTGCTGATTAAAACACTAAGAACTTTTAGCAGCTGCACTGTTGTTGTTGTTATTGTTGTTGTTGTTATTATTATTATTAGGTGCAATTAATACACATAATCACATGAACCAGTCTAATTTTTTTTGAAAGTTAAAGGCTTGTTGCAGGTGTTTATCCAACCAAGATGATCTTCTTAAGAGGATTTCAGCATGGCCTAACATGAGAATATTCCTATCTTACTTGGGGGTCTCTTATGTCTAAGCCTCCTAGTATTCATACATGAGAGACAAATTCTAACAGTAAATACAGAGGCAGTCAATACCAGAAGTCAATTATCCTGTAGAATGTTTATGGAGACAATCTGAACAGATTATTATTCTGCCAGAACAGATTCTCAGATGCTCAGTGAGATGCAACAAAGTTGTTCCAGCTCCAATCCTGTACCATCTCCACAAGCTCAGTGTCATCCAGTGAATAGACACCAATTCAAGTTATGGAAGACAATCAGAGACAATGCATTAGACATTCTGCAACAAAGTGGATGATGCCACACAACGCACACATTGGAACAAGATACAGTAAAGTGTGTGAGCTGACTAAGAAAGGAGTAATCAAGGTGAAACGACAGCCAACATTTTAAGCCTTTGCAAGAGATAGCTTTGAAAACCTACAAGTCAAAATAGGACTTAGGTGTCCTGGCATGGCTGAGAAGAAAAATTAGAATTAACAATCTTTGCATGCTTATAGTAATTACAAATTTTCTAACTTCGTGTTTGTTTGCTTTTCCACACGCTCTCTCTATCTGCATCATTCTGACTTACAACCATTTCTTTCTTCTGTCTCAATCTCTCGCCTCTATAAAACCATGTATTTGATTATGCACATGTATTTATAAGAGCTACCTTAACATGTTTTACAAAGAAGTTTAAGCTGTTAGATCCTGTGTGCAGTTATGGGTATGGGACTAGCTGTTCAGCTTCTGCCTTGCCAATCTGATTATTCTGCTAGAGATATCCAGTAATATCTTTCATATTTCCTAACAGATGTATTGAGTGTTTCTCTGTAAAATAATGTTTCTGTATTTCTCTACAAGCTTGCCAACAATTTCAATGTTTCAGTGAAATTCAACTAACATGAAAGTATTGGTTTCTGGAAAGAAGGTTAACTTCCTCAGGCTATAAATGTTCAAAACATCAAGATAAGACTGACTAGAGAGAAAAACCAGAAACATGATAAATGCACAATATTTTCAAATAGTTCCAGTGCAATGAATACATTCTGCTACAATAAAAATACTTTTATAGTGGCACAAAAGTTAAGTACACAAAAACAAGTGGGTACTTGTTGGCTGCATATGTATTCACGCTCTTTGCTATGAAATGCCTAAATAAGCTCTGGAACAATCCATTGCCTCCCAAATTAGTTGAACAGACCATGTGCAATTAGTCACATTATTAGTTTTACAGATCAGGTGCAATTCCAGTGCAACACAATTTCAAATTAAGCATACTTATTTTCTGAAGCTTCCAGCGTTTATTGGAGAGCATATTATGCTCAACAAATAGCATAATGAAGACCAAAGAACTATTAAAAGAAGCCCAGGAGAGATTTCCTCAGCAGGCACTAGGAAACTTGTTGAAAATGTCAGAAACAGGTCAGAAATGTGGGCAAGATGGGTAGAGCTAAATACAGTGCAGTTGCAGAGGAAAACCATGTCAAATCTTCAAGGCAACCAGCACTAGGATGGGACTGGGATAAAGGTTTGTGACTATGTGTCAGTGTGACAATGGCCCTCAATACCCAGCATTAGCAACGTTGGAATGTTTTAAAAACAAAACCTTCAAAGACTGAAAATAGCCCAAAGCCCAGACTCTCAATCCAAGTGAGAGTCTGTTGGCAGGACTTGAAAACTGCTGTGTAGTCCCCATCCAACCAGTCAGAGCAACTCTGCCACAAAGAACATGCAAAGCTGAAAGAGACTTACTCAAGAAAATGTACAGCTGTAATTACTTCCAAAGATGCTTCTTCCAAGTTTTAACTTGTGGGTTGAATATTTATGCAACCAACGAAGTTGAGTTTGGTTTACTTAACTTTTGTGCCACAATAAAACTCTTTTGCACCTTCACAGTGCGGAGCATTTTGTGTACCTCAAGCAATAGTAATGCCAATTAAATCCATTTCAATTGCAGGCTGCAACTCAACAAAATGTGTGAAAATCAAAAGAGGTATCAGTGACAAATGGAACTGCTTTGGCATCTCTGTCATCACAACACACATAGGCTCCTGACACCTATTGCCTTAAGCCTCATCTAAATTAGTAAGAGTGCAAAGGTGGGAGGGGGATGTTGCTTTTGCATTGCACTCTTGCCTAGGATGGTGAGGTCCCATGCAGATGTTTTATGGAGAAAC
The DNA here is from genome assembly GCA_948472985.1 of Iguana delicatissima. NCBI lineage: Eukaryota > Metazoa > Chordata > Lepidosauria > Squamata > Iguanidae > Iguana > Iguana delicatissima. Next base: position 333,307 of record CAOKZL010000109.1, read on the forward strand.
CCTGGACTCAGAAACTTCTCCTTAGCCCACTTATCTGAGGTTGACATCCTTTACCTAGGGAGCCAAGCAGTTACCATGCCCTACATAACCACAGTTTCTTTTCCTCCTGTGTCTCTTTCTTGGTAGCACTTCCTGAGCCAATAGGGTCTACAATCTTCCTTCTCCCTTGTCAGCTTATGTGTGCCTTGTCAAAAAAAAAAAAAAATATGGGAGGAAGCTTCACTGAAAAGCCTGAAAAGCAGAAGTAAAAATTGGGCTACTGGAAAAAGTTCTTCAACTGTAAGATGCAGCTTTTCTCTGCAGTCACTTAAGTACTTGTATAAGCTGCAAAAAGCTTTTAAAAGCCAAAATATAAATTGTGGTACAGTCATCACTCCACATTTAGCAGGGTTAGGGGCAAAGGATCCCTGTGAAAGTAGAAAAAATGTAAATAACTCTTGCCCCCCCCCAAACAATACTTAACACACAAAAAAGTATGATCACCCATTCAATCCACTGTGGATTCCTTTGAGACATCAGGGTTCCTTCACAAGGCAGAAGTGGGTGGCTGGTGGGGCTTACTGCCACCTCCACTGCTGTCTCACACCATTTTTAATGGGGACTTACAAGCCTTATTCACAGTTTCTCAGTCTCATGAGGCTCATAGTCCTTATTAAAAATGGCACAGGTAGGCAGCAAAAGTGACAGCAAATAACCTGTGAATAACCAGATCTGCAAAAGTGAAACCCGCAAATGTGGAGGGCTGACTGTAGTTTGCAGGGTAAGTCAGAATTGCTAGGAATTCTGGCTTATCGTGAAGAAAGAAGTTGCTGAAACACATTGCTCTATCATTCCCTCCTAGCTTCTTCTGCAGGTGAGAATGCCCCCCTGCCAAAAAAACAGGAAACACCCTTGCATGGCTAACTTAGTGTTACATCCAAACCAGGATTCCTGGCTTGCTGCTCTCTAACTTAGGATTCTGGCTTGTTAAAAGAACAACAAGCTATACGAACTGTAGATCGAGGCTTCCTACTAAAGGAGCTACTTTTGCTGACAGTAGTTAAGTGGGAGCAATGGAACAGAATGTAACTGGATCTTACTTGTACATAATGACTCAGAATTCTCAGCAATTCTGGCTTACTGTGACATGCAAACCAGCCCATTGCACATATTACAGCGCATTAAAATCCCAAATCCATCCTGTGGTAATATTTTATTAGGCCAAAAGATACAAATACATCACGCTAGCTTTGAAGCTTCATAGGCTTTTTCTGTCAGCACAGATGGTAAATTAGCATTAGGGGAAAGACTGACAGCGTCATGGTCACAGGATCTATGTTTTGAATGTTAAACACTGTAATCTGCTACACTATTACCACTGAAAAGGCATAGGATTCAACTACCATGTTTGGCTAGGATGTACTGCAAAGTGACTGAAGATAAAATAATTCTTATTTAGTTTTATTGAAACCTGAAATATGCAGCTTCTATAAGCACAGATAAAAATGTTTTACAAAATTTAAGAAATCTTCTGATTCTCTCTGTTTATAACTTTGTTGGTATGAAATAAGAAAAAAACGATTTAAAAAATACTTCTGGGGAGCTATTCCAGAACAGAAACTGTAGAAGTGCAAGTTACATGAAAGCCTTTAGTATTTTCTCTGTGACCTCCTCCCATCCCAGATCATGACATTTTAGCTTAAAACAATTTAAAACAATAAAAAAACAAATTAAACAAATTAAAAGCATATTAAACAGTTTAGCAAATGAAGAATAGATTTAAAAAATGGAAAACTTAAAATCATGTACGAAGATATTTTGAAACAAATTGGTTAGCTCCCAAAGGCTTTAATAAACAGATCTGTTTTTCCCTGGTGCTGAAATACTTGGTGCCAACAGGACCTCCAAGAGGAAGACATTCCATAACAGGGGTGCCACAGATGAAAAAGCCCTCTCTCATGTCCTCTCACACCATATTTCACAGAATCATAGAACCGGGGTTGGAAGAGACCACAAGGGTAATCAAGTCCAACCTTCTGGTAAGCCACAGATAGCAGCCTCCATCTTTGGGCACATGTACATGGGGAGAGGTGCTCACTCAAGTTATGTAGTCCGAAGCCACTGAGGGGATTTAAATGTCATCGCCAGTACTTTGAATTTAAACTGGAAGCATATTGACAACCAGTGCAATTCTTTTAAAACTTCTGTTAACTAATATCTAATAGTTTGGCTGCTGTATTTTGCACTAGTTGCAACTTCCAAGTCATCTTCGAGGGCAGCTCCATGTAGAGTGCATTACAATAATTTAATAAGGAGGTTAGCAGTGTATGCACTGTTGTAGCTCAGCTACTTCTGTTCAGGAAAGGATATAGCTGGGAAACTGCTAGAAAATGACTGCATGGGCTCTGGGTCACAGAATCCATTTTGGCCTCCAGTAACAAAATTGGATCTAGGATTACTCTCAGTCTATTCACCTGATCCTTCAGGAGGAGTGCAAATCCATCCAGAAGAGGTTATTTACCCAGTTACCATGAATCAAAAAAGCCTCTGTCTTATTGGGATTCAGCTTCAGTTTGTTGGCACTCATCCAGCCCATTACAACATCCTGCCCCTGCACAGCCTCAGCCAACTCAAATGACAACAAAAAGTAGAGCTGAGTGTCATTATCACAGTGATAGCACACAATCTCCAAACCCCTAATGATCTTAGGCAGTAGTTTCATATGGACATCAAATAGCATGGGGGGCCCATGGCACCCCACAGCTTAATAGCCATGGAGCTGATCCCCAAATACCACTCTCTGGAAGAGGCTCTGCACATAGGATCAAAACCACTGAAAGAGAGTACCTCCATCCTGCAGAGCCCACCCAGTAAGACACCATGATTCATGGCATGGAAAGCAACTGAAAGACCCAGAAAACCCAACAGGGTAGCGCTCTCACTGTCTTTCTGCCAGAGTAGGTTACCAGTTAGAGCAATTAAAACTATTTCAGTGCCATACTCTGGCCTGAAAACCAGGCTGAAATGAGCCCAGGTAATCTGCTTCCTCCAAGAACATCTGAAGTTTCTGCCACTACATGATCAAGCATCTTGCCTAGGAAGGGGATATTAGCAATACGGTAGCAGTTCTCATATACCTTTGGGCCCAGGGAGGTTCTCTCCAGGAGAGAGTATACGAAAGCCTTTATCAAGGCAGCAGGAACTTCCCCCCAACAGGATGAAGGTGTTTGCTACCCTGTGGATCCATTCAATCAACCTTGCTTGGCTCGATCTTAACAATAAGGATGGTCAGTTTACACGTATAATTAGCCCTCCACAGGTTTCACTTTTGCAGATTTAATTATTCATGGATTATTTGCTGTCATCTCTGCTGCCTCTATATCCCATTTTTAATAGAGACTGCAAGTCTCGTGAGACTGAGGCTTGCAAGTCCCCGTTAAAAATGGTGTGGGGCAGCAGTGGAGGTGGCAGTAAGCCCCACCCACTTCTGCCTTGGGAAGGAACCTTGATGCCTCAAAGGAATTCACGGTGTGTTTTTGTGTGTTAAATATGGTTTGGGAGGGCCTAGAGTTATTCATTGTTTTTCCACATTCACAGGGGTCCTGTGCCCCTAACCCTAGTGAATGTGGAGGGATGACTGTAGTAGGATAGTATGGTTCAAGCATCTTGTCCAGATCATCAAGTCTCAACAAATAAAACTTGACCAGACATTTCTGAGCAAACATAAGCAACTGTCTCCTTGAAGAACCTGGCAATTTTTTCACTGCAGGTAATTGAAGGTTCTATTCCTGGTTTCTCTGGGCCAACAGGCCCCTCAACACATGGAATAACTCTGCTGGGTGACACGATAAGTATAATATAATATAAGCACTGGAGCTTATATTGCTATTTTAAACAAAGGATGTAATGAAACAGCATGGTCTCTGTCACAACATTCCAGAACCAAAACAAAATCTGAAGTACCGTTTGATGTTATAAGTACAAGATGAATGTTAACTTTACAACGACATTGAAACAAAGCATTGTTAAATCATATTCACTGGCATCAAAACCAGGTTTTTTTATTTGAAACTAAGTTAGTTAATGCTGCTTCTCCTAACATCAAAATGAATATGCATGTCTGCACATATGCAGGCTCACACATATGAATCCTAGATTCTTAATTCAACCTCATCACAGACAGAATATCACGAATTAAAAAAATGTGTTCCTCCACATACAAACTGACCAGGAAGAAAAGTTTCTCTCATCTCATTTCTTAAATTTCCCTTATCCAAAAAAAAAAAAAGGAAAAAAAAGGAAAAAAAAGAAACAAATCCAGGTAGGAATTTGGCAAGAGTAAAACCTGCTGGAACAAATGGGTATTATTGTGCCACAAGCTTACATCCCCTCAAGTGCTTTGCTAGGGGACAGGCTGAATGCTGATTATGCTTAAGCTTTTCTTTACCGGGGACCCTTGTAAGTATAATTTGTTGGAGGAAACTCTCAAGACTTAACTCAAGGTTTAAATATTTAAATTTAGATTTAAATATTCTAATATTTATTTAAATATTTGTTTATTTATTAAAGGCTACAGAGAGTAAGATTTAAATCCCTGCTCAGACACTGAGTGATCTTGGGCAAGTCACATTCTCTTAGCCTCAGAGGAAGGTAAAGGCAAACCCCCTCTGAACAAATCTTGCAAAAAAGTGAACAAACAAAAAACAATTGTGATGGGTTCACCTTAGGGTTCCCATGAGTTAAAAGTGACTTTCTAGATATTGTGTCTTTCTCTTTTGAAAACTGACTTATAGCAACCCTAAGGCAAACCTATCATGGGGGTTTTCTTGGCCAGATTTTTTTGCCTTTGACTTTTTCTGAGACTGAGAGAACATGACTTGCCTGAGATCATCCAGTGGGTTTCCATGGCCAAGGGTGATTGAAGCCTTGGTCTCCAGAGTCAGTTTGGGTGTGCACACACACCTGCCCCCATGTCCCTTTTGCAAGGGGGGGAGTGCGGGTGCCGAAACTACTCTCCCATTTGCAAACAAGGAAGCAGATTGGGGGCACGCACATGCCTCCACATGCTTGTCAGGGACATTGCAGCAGGTGGTGTGGGTGCCAAGGGACATGGCAGCAGGCATGTGCAGGTACCTAAACTGTTCGCTCATTTGCAAATCAGGGAACAATTCTGGCTTCCACACCCCCTGCTCCTGTGTCTCTGCTGCTGCCACTGTTGTTGGTATCCAGCAGCAGGGCTTCACAGATCCCCATGAGGGCTCTGTGAACCGTCAGCTGCCTGCAGACCCCAGGTTAGAAACCGCTGCTATATCCTCATCTGTCTTTTTCCAAACCAAGAGCTCACTATCCTGTTTTGATTAAGCTACAATTTGCTCATGGTCATTCAGGCTATTACCAACATCAGACACCAATTTAGACGAAAAATAGCTTCCCCCAGTTTTGATGAGAAAGAGAAAGTTTCTTTTTTTATATATAATATTTTTAATAAGAATTTAATTTTAAAAGTAAAAAAAAACCCTTCCCACTTCCAAGCTTACATTTCTCAGTTGAATCTGCTTGTTTTCATTACATATATACATACATGCATAATTTCTGCTTAGCAAAGAAGAAAGCGAGCTTAGCAAAGAAGAAAGCGAGAAAGTTTCATATCATCAGCACACGGATAAAAGCAAACTCCCAAACTCTGAAAATCCTTTCCCAGTAGTTCCATGTATATACTGACCAGCATAGAGGACAAGTCCAATGTAGTGGATGGAGTGTTGGACTAAGACTCCAGGAGACGAACCATGGTCTCCTCACTCACTCAACTCCTCACTCAGCCATGGAAACCCACTTGAGCGAGTGACATTCTCTCAGCCTCGAAGGACAGCCATGGAAAACCTCCTAAGAACAAATCTTGGTGAGGAAACCCCATGACAGGATCCCTTAAGGTTGCCATAAGGTGGAAACAACTTGAAGTCATGCAATAACAACACAGGGGACAAGACAGAACCCTGGAAGACGCCATAGCACAACAGGCCTGAATTCAAATGCACCATCACACAGTACTTCCAAGTTTTATCCCAGATAGACGGCTCAGAAAGATACAATAGTATCTGAGGTCCACAAAACCTAAAGGAGAATCAATACGTATAAGATCCTACCACAGATAACCTACATAAGGTGACCAAAGCAGTCTCCAGAAAAGGTTAAAACGGGCAAGCCATCTCATCTAGAGACCTCTGGAGCTCAGATACCATCACAGATTCTAGCACTCTGCTGCAGAATGAAACAGTGGGGACTAGCTGGCAATTATCCAGTATGGTGGCTCTAAGAGAGGTTTTGTTCTTGTTTTAAACAGAAATCTCATCATTGTATCTTGGCAGTACCTTTTTGCAAAGAGATATTCTCTTCCTCATTTTATTGCCCCCCACCCTTCACCAGATACAATTAAAAGCCAGAAAAGATACAGTATAAATGTGGTTGATCTCCAAGGATCCTATCTGCATCCTCTGAGTGAATAAACTTAAAAATACTATCATTAGTAAGCAAGTAAAACCCACTTGTATTTTGAAACATAAAATATAATCTAGATGTTTTTAAAGGTTAACCTAATCACTTACAAAAAGTAATATTACAACCTATTTTAATGCTTTTCAAGGGACTACAGTACTTAAGACATTTAGGAAGAACAGCTGGAATTTTTAGAATGTGTCATATCACGGACTAGGAGCTGACCTCTGGCACAGAATGTAAGTGAACTCATTCACCTCCTTGGGTTTTCCCCTCTCTCTTCCCTGATCTTTACCCAGGATACTATGCTCACAAAGAGCTGTTCATTTTATCCAGCTACAGTACTTTGGCTAGGGCAAGTTGCCAAATTACAAACACAACTACTGGATTGAATCTTTAAGCAAATACACAAGAATGTCATTCAACCTCATATGGGAAGAACACTTTTCATTAGAACTGCAACAGGAAACATGCTTTAAAACAAGGCTGGACCATTCCTTAGAAAATGTATCGTGTCTTTTACCCACAAGTCTCCACCTACTGACAATCCATGAGTCAAAAACAAAAACCCTCTTAAAAAATGCAAACATTTATCTCATGCCAAATGTATGAAGCAAGAAACATCATCTATCCACAAGTGGTTAAAAGTAGATTAGCATCAAAAATTGTTCCAAGACAGAGCCAAATGCACTATTATAGAAACTGGCATTAGGAAAAATCATCAAGGAGGAAGGAAGAAGGAATATTTAGACACAAATCAGACCTCAGGCTCAATTAATGGGAAAATGTATGGATTGAGTTTCTTCTCATTCTTTACTAAAATACAGATTTATGGTAACAGACAGCTTCTCCATTATTCAGTCAAAGACAAGACATCCTGGGACTTCTAAAAGTGGTAATACTGAGGTAATTGCCTTGTGGAACAAGTACCTAGTATCAAGCATTAATTATTGCCTGGAAAAACATTGGCAAAAGACTGCATCTCTGTAAAGTCAGGTAAACATCTTGTAGGCCCTTGTGACACTATGGACCATACATAGGCTTGCTTCCCAAGACAACAGATGAAATTACTAGCTTCCTATACAGAGCGGTCTATAATCCATTCTGGCATCTTTTCTCCTAGCAATTTTATATTTTAATTATGGTTACTAGCTAATTCCCAGCGTCAAGTCTGACATAGTCTCTCCTAGGAATTTCTCATGAAGGAAAAAAAACAAGGAGAAAAGCTTCATGATATAGTCTATACTTAAGAGCCTACTGACAATCCACTGTGTGTGATATCATTTCTTGTGAATATTCCAGATCTAGGCCAAAAGAAGGTAGGGACAGTTCCTACTTCTTGCTTATTTTTTTTTAATGATTTACAGAGCATTCAATTCTGAGACACATCTTGATAAAGTAAGTTCTATAAAGAGCAGTGTTTTCTGTGTCAGGAACATCAAACAATCTGGGCCAGAAATTCAAAAGTTCAGAAGGAATTTGGTAGAGGATCTAAATGCAGCCTTCACAAGCAAAATCAGCATACTGCAGCAGAATATAACAACTGCATCTCTGCCAGGAAAAGTCTGATACAAGGATGATCTAAGAAGGATTTCCTATAAGATAAGAGAGAGGTAGGACCTTATGCTCCAGCTGTGTAAAGTCACTGCCTTCCAGTGCAGCAAGTATTTTCCAAGCCTGCCTGTTATAAGAAGAAAGCTGTTATCCCCCTGGTATCCTTGCTCAAAAGAATTCTTGTCCTATTTGCTCTGGGATTTAAACATTAAGAATGACTTCATTTTCTAGAAGTCTGATCCACAGCTCCTACAGTATCATGACTAAAATCTCTGAAATTTAGAAACAGTTATTTCTAAGCAGATTGGTTAAGTAATAAAGTCACCTGAGACAAGGACATATTTCTTATCTTTCTTTCCAAGCCTTCTGCTCCAAATAGACCCAAAACCTTGTTTTTTTCTGATTCTCCTCTTTCCTCTAACCTCCATATTCACTGCATTGTCAGGTGAGGTCATTTATCTCTTTGAAACATAGCAAAAATTCCTTTGTCATTTCATTAAAAAGTCTGGTATAGGACCTAGTAGAACTCTCATTTGACTACTACTACTATTAGCCAAATGAGAGATATAGTAGTTGTAGTAGAAACAACCTTTATTTATAACACCTTCTCCACCAAAGAGTGGGACAGCAAACATATATAATCAGAGATAAAGACAATAAAACATAAGACTATAAAATACATATAAAATATACTGCATTCCTCTTCCCTCTTAACTTCCATACAGTCTGCTTATGTCCATCCAGGATTCTGCTGCCAAAGTTCATTACCTCTCTTGTCATTCTGACCTTTTGACAACTCTGTTTAAATCCCTACACTTTCCAATTCCAGATCCTACATAAACTTACTCCCTTTACATTCAAAACCCTCCATTGTCTCTCCCTCAGTTCCCTCTCCGGTTGTTGTTGTGTGCCCCCAAATTGTTTTGGACTTATGGCAACCTTAATATGGCAACCCTATCATGGGGTTTTCTGAGAGTGTGTGACATGCCCAAGGCTACCCAATGGATTTCCATGGCCAAACAGGTAATCGATTCCTGATCTCCAGAGTTGTAGTTCAATGCTCAAACGCTCAAACCACTACACTACACTGGTTCTCTCTCTGCACTTACATCCTAGCAATTACTTCCTTTGACCCTCACTAATTCAGCTCCGTCATCCTCAGTCACCTGAAGGTCTCCTGATACCTGAAACTATTCAGGTTTTTCTGCCCTGATGTATCTTATATTTCCCTGAATGCCTCCATATAAACCATATAGTTTGTTTCTTTAAAAAAAAAAGCTACAGCAAAACCTGTCCTAACTAATTGAATCTGTGGAATCTTTGGAAGAGGGTGACCAAAATGGTGAAAGGTCTGGAAGCCATGTCCTATGGGGAATGGCGTAGGTAACTGGGTATATTTAGCCTAGAGAAGAGAAGGTTAAGAGTGGACATAACAGCCATGTTTAAATATCTGAAAGGTTGTCATATCGAAGAGGGAATGGACTTGTTTTCCACTGCTAAAGAAACTAGGGCAAGGAGCAATAGATTCAAACAACAGGAAAAGAGATTCTACCTGAACCTCAGGAAGAACTTCCTGATGCTCAGAGCTGTTTGGCAGTGGAATATGCTGCCTCAGTGTGGTGGAGTCCTCTTCTTTAGAGGTTTTTAAACAGAGGCTGGATGGCCATATGTTGGGAGTGCTTTGATGCATAGCAGAGGGTTGGACTGGATGGCTCCTGTGGTCTCTTCCAACTTTAAGATTCTATGATTCCATGATTCTATGAAGACAGGTACAGCATGTACTCAGGGAACCTACAAATTCAGTATGTGGAAGTCCCTTTGACATCCCTGAGTTGAAGGCATACATAGGCAGGCCTACTGCTCCTGGCATGGGCGTATCATGGACAACATGAACCCCTGAAGGAACTGCAGCATCCAGTCTCAGAGTAACAGTGCTTCACAGAACAAGGTCCAAGGGGAGATTTTTGTCCAGTAGCTGTATCCAGAAACAGGAGCTGTATCTAGAGTCACTGATAAACTTTGAAGATAGGTAGACTATTTTTGTTGGCCTGCTTTTGAATGTAGCCACACAGGGATGCATAGATCTAACAACTGATAAATAGCCAGTTGAGTTATTTATCTGCTTAATCTGGAGGTACAGTACACATATATCTCAGCTCATTTCCACACTAACCTGTTATAGTGCTATTATTCCACTTTCAACATCCTATGGAATCCTGGGGTTTGCAGTTTAGGAAGGGGCTGGCCAGCCCCTCCCTAAACTGCAAACCTCAGGATTTCATAGGATGTTGAAAGTGGAATAATAGCACTATAACAGGCTAGTGCGGAAATAGCCTCAGTTAACAAACTTGATGTGTTCCTGAGCATTAGCTTTTTAACCAAAAATTTGTAACCAGAGGCATAAATAACATGGAAAGAATGTCCCATGCCAAAAACCCCCCCAAAAAACCCAGTTCAACATGTTTCAGGAAACTTATTCTTCAAAATGGACAATATGCACATGCAAAATGAAACAAATCAGGTCAGGGAAGCCTTGTATAAGTATTCCTGATCTTTCTAGAGAACTCTAGAAGGCTTCTTCCAAATTGCATCTAGGGATGACTACTACTACTTTCACCAGTCTCTGCTTTTCTCAAGATTTCCATTCTAGCGTCCATACCTAAAGACCTATCCTTTTTTTTTTTTTTGCATGCAGGGGGTAGCTGATGAGGCAGGCTTATCTGTTTTCCTCTTTTCTTCCTGTTTTGCTGCTCACACATGATCAGCGAGGAGGCAGCTGCAGCTTACCCTGGCTGCGTAGGCTCGGATCTGGCAGCAGCCACAGTTAACTTTGCCTGCTCCAGGATCAAGAGTAGAATCCCATTTGTTCCCTGCTCAAAGATTATTGCATTGTTTACTGCTGAAATACTGCTGCAACTTGATACTGAAAGTCAGTGTTTCTCCACCCCTCCCTCACCATCTTTACAATGCTAATGGTGCTAAAAACAAACAAACAAATTGCCAGAGAACTTGAAAACAGAGGACAAGGTACAATAGACAAGCAGGGGAAGTATAAAAAACTTTGTGAAAATGAGCTTCTTTTTCAGAGGCTTCATTAACTCTGGTATGCCTTATTTGTCAGTAAATGAAATGGAAGAAAAGTGGGATAGTGGTGAAATGTTAAGATATCATATCATTTGATGCGAGACACTTAATTGAGGAGGCAGCCTGGTATACCACAGGAAGTCCAACTTCTTTACAGTGTGATGACAACTATTGGTTGAACCTTATTTCCAAAAGGGACAAAATGTGATGAAAGACACACTTTGTATCATCTTAGAACTGTCAGAAGGCCTGCTAACCAAAGGAACGTTATGTGGGTATCATTTGATAGAATAAGCCATATTCTCCACTGTTACCCAGCCCTTCGCCGGGTGTGTGTGATTTTTGGTCAGGAAAGTTTTGTCATTATGGTAGAAAATTATTCTATAATGCTATTAAGCTACAGCTTCTTGAAAATAAAGAAAAGCGGCCATTTTCTGTCAGGTTTTATATATGTTTCCTAATTTTTGAGGCTCAAAGAAGTTTTGTTTTTGCTTTGAACGGGCAATATTTTTGGAACACAGAAATTGTCTGGCTTAGATTTTGTTTTGCAGAAAATGGGTCCTGTCACCTACTCAAAACAATGTTTCATTCTGTGGAAACATGTGTTTTCTCTCCCTGTGTGTTTAGGTATTATGCAGCAGTCTTTTTGCCAATACTCAGAAACACTCCTGTGTACATGGCTCATTTTTATCTCCTGAATTACACTGAAATTCCAAAGGGGTCAGAGAATAACTCTGAGGTCAGTTGATGCATTTTTTAAAAATCATGTGGATGAAGGTTAAGACACTGTACTGCAACTAAACTCCAGTTGGCCCTCCACATCTGTGGGTTTAACATTCAAGGATTTCATTACTTGCAAGTTTCTCCAACTCCTGCCCCCCACAAGCACCTCTTTTCCAGGGGAACCTTCCGATCAGACTCTGCAACCTTTTAAAAACCCGCCCTTGGTCTACTTCTTTCTCCTCCATCCACTGCCTGGCCAGCTACGGACAGCTTGCACCCTGATTTCTCAGTACCATAAACCCTCTCCTGATGCCTTCCCTTACTGAAAGGAGATGGGCAAAAAAGATGAAGTATAAGACATTCATGCTGACCCATCCATTTTCCCTCTCCTTTTCCTGATCTGATTTGGATCCTGGGTGCCTGTTCTCCCCACCATGCTTTGGCCCCCTTCCCACAGACACACATGCACGCACATTTTGATATTTGCTTTATTTCCACTTTTGTGGGGTCTCCTGAGCCCCAAACCCTAATGAACGTGGAGGGCCAAGTATATTACAAAAGATGAAAAACCCAGTTCCATATGTGCAATGTAAAGGATGGTACGGTACACCTGGCTATAACACAAATGTTTTTCGTCCTTTAAAAAAATACCACATTATTTGCCATGTCTGCTCTAGCCACTTGAGCTTCCGTAAAAGAAATATGACACATAGCAAAAGCTTCCCAATATGAAAGATTTGTTAACAGTGGAATGTTCCTGCTCATCCTAGCTTTTCACTTCTGAACATAACAGGAATGTTATGCATTTCTAAACGATGTCTGCAAGCACAGCCAGATAAATATGACTACATTGTGGTTGTTCTCTACATCAATTTTTAAAAAGTTATTCTACTTGTATTTAGATACAAAGTGGGACCTTCTTTAAATACAGACTGTACCCATTACAGGAAGGAGAAACATCTAAATATCTTTTTGACATTTGGCTTCTGACTTATGCTCCTCCTTCTCCTCACTGAACAAATTCCAAACACCACACTAAAGGCTGACAAGACAGTGTGTTCTTTCTGTATTCAACATATTGCACAGCCTTGAAAAGAATGCTGAATGCTGAGCAGAAAACTTTTTGGACCCAAACAAGGGCTTTCCTACCCTATCCTCCTCCAAAGGCTTAGCTTTGTGCAGGCAATAATGTCTGCCCATTCCTTCTGTGTATATAATAAATGTCTGCATGATATTTCTGGATTTCTACATAACTACCAATGCTGTATTTTCTTTTGTAGTGCACTCTCACCAGCAGAATCAATTCCTCATTTCTCAGAAATCTTTAGTGTCATAAATAAGCAAATAAATAACATCAATTGACAGAATGTTACTAGACTGCCAAGTTTAACCAAAGAAGAGATCAGGATTTGATCAACTGTTGGTTACACAAGGTGCTGATTGTAAAGTGAGATGTTTGAAACAAGTTGTCCTCAATTCCTTCTTGGAAAGTCAGACTATTTAAGCCTTGTGTTTTGCATGTGAAAAGAGCCTCAGCTTAAAAGGGTACATGCGGTGCTCCTCCAAAGCCTTGACAGAGCAGGCAAGGGGAAAAGGCTATACCCAGAATAACTAGAACGAAGGTGATCTTGCTGATACACTCTGACATGAACATGCAAGTCAATATGTTAAAATAGCACAAAAGTTGACTGTCAGGTCACACTTTATGTCCAGACATGCTTTTAGAATGCAATGGGTTGGATCCAGATTTTGAGCTGGCCCACAGATAGCAATGAAGCTTAGGTTAGCTTACCCTATGCCCCAATGATTTCAATGGATCTACTCTAACTATGGCTACATCTGGATCAAAGCCCATTTAAAAAATACTTTAAAGAAATATGCCTATTGAAGATAAGCTGCATCTTCTCACCTGCTATCTGAGCATAACAGGAGTTGAATCATGTGTTTATTCTCTAAGACGTTCCACATACAGGGGTAAACACCACAAATTATTTTTATGTGTATAATTACAGATTAAGAATAATCTGTTGTTTGACATTAGAGGTCAAACCCTCCCAAGAAAAATGAACTTTCAGCACTTTGGTGAATAGAAAGTTTCTGTTCAACAACATCATTTTACCAGAACACCTAACTTTCTATAAATAAGCTATATTATATTCATTTATAATTATCACCAATCAGACTGGAGTGGAATTTGGAACAATATGTAAGATGCAGTGGAATTCAAAGAGTAACTGGGAGCCATTAAGTACATTATATGTTCATATATCTGTGACCATTTTCACCATATATTGCTAGGAAGACACTCCAACAGAAGAATAAATGGTTCTTGTTGTTGTTGCATGACTTCAAGCTGTCCCACTATCTGGTAAACAACAAAGAGAAAATATTTCTGTTTTAAAGAATTAACATGCACTGGGAGATCTTCCTTTTGTGTGAAAAGAACAACTCTACTCCATTACATAAATGCTTCCCCCCCGCCAACAACCAAACATATTCTTTTGTGGTTCAATCTGACTCCCAGAAATAATGAACTACTCCTAGGTAGACAGCAAGTTTATAGGAACTCTGATTTTACATCTTTAAAGCCACCAAAGGGCCTCTTACAAATTCTTAGAAAATGCCTTGGGGAAAATAGGAAAAGATAGTAATTTTAGCAAAACAATGTACTTCCAAATGCTAAAAATAGATAGAGAAAATAACTCACAAACTGTGAAATGTCGGTCAGCAAGCATTTTATACTACGCAACACAGCCTCCCTACCACCTTGCTAAAAATAAAACTGTATGTTACTGCAATACTTTTCACTTGCTTCAGCCAAAACCTCCCTGAAACTAACCTCAGTTGGATCACTTGCTTGTGTACTATGAGTCAGCACTTCTTAACATTTCTGGAAATTCCTCAGTGTAAACTCCTCCCATATAGCAGGAAACTGCAGATCCAATTCAGTGTATACCAGGAAATATACACAAATTTGCACATTTCGGTGGAGTCACATAAGCACTGAATTAAATTTTTGGGTAGCTACCAACCATGCTGCTTTCAATTATTCCCTTTGTTGAAAAATAATACTTCACTGAACACAAGAATTAACAGTATGATCATCTGAGAACATTGTTCATAAAAATTACAAAGTGTTATGATTATTCACTTTTTGACTTAAGTGATTCTTAATAGTACCACTCCATACATCTCTATACATAAGTTAAGTCTGCCACGACTTAAATAAGGCCTACTCCCAGATTTCTGGGTCAGGACCACAGGCTAACTCTCCAAGACAATACCAAATTGTAAACCATAATATGTTCATGTTGCTTTTAATCTAAAACACGTTCTTTCAAAACTAGGAAAGCTGTTCTGTAGCACAGTTGCTTCCCAAAGAAGATTTTTATAGGGTTGCCAGATAGGGCTTGTGGGAGGAAGGGGAGGATTTTCATTCAAGAGAGATGCAAAGGTAATTTCAGCAAGTACATTTTTTTCTCATTGTTTGACAAGCTATACTGCATAAAATGCCCGTTTTCTGCACAACTGCAGGTAGACTCTTGTTCTCTTTTGCACTGGGCTATTCTATCATTTAGACCGCTGTCCAAATCACTCAAGTGGTAGAAATCATAAAACAGAAGATATTTGTACTGACACCTAGCTTCTGACTGATATGTATTTTTTGGGAGCAGCTTGAAATGTTTAAATAATATTTTAAGATGCATGAATCAAGATTTCATGGTCTGGTCTGGAAATATTGGAGGCATCCAAGTATTTTGACATTTTCTTAGTTTCACTCTGGTGCCTAAAATATGATGCCGTATGTCTAGCCCTGACTAAATCTCAGTGGGTTGGATTGCAGTGAGTTTACTCTAAACATGACAAAAATTGGGTGCTACCCTTTATTTTGTATGGTGATACGTTGGCTTTAGATAACTGGATCAATTCTAAATTGCCATGCCTCCTTATCATCCTGTACCAGCAAAAATGCTCCTGTTGCTACAAAAAACACCCTTCCAAGGTTCAGCTATAGGTGCTTTCAAGTTTTTATGGATATATGGGATTCAGTTTTAATAAAGACTGTTCCCACAGAAGTGTCACACAGGAATATTCACTGTCCAAATTTTTAAATCAAATGGATAGTTTTGTCAGCTCAATTGTTGGTATACTCAGTCAGGTGAAAGATTTTTTCCACCCAAAGCCATGGAAATGCTTTGGCTCCTAAGAACACCAATTATTTTTAAACTGAAACAACAAAGTAGAAGGTGTACTTGGTTCTTGTGTTTTCAGGAAACCCTATTTCAATATACTGCATCCTCCATCACTCGCCAGAAGGCAGCGGTGATACCAAGAATGAGCTACGGAGAGGTTTCAGGTTTAATGATAAACAATGGTGTAGAATTAAACAGATGAACTTCAACAAGTCTCAGGCTCCTCCCTTCTCATCTGATTGTAATTGTGACAAAGAGATCGGCAGGACTGTGCTTCTGCTTTAAATTAACTACTAATTTAAAAATGACATTGAGCTTCTAAACTTGCTTAATCTGACCTATGATTTATTCAAACAAACCACCTTCCTAAACCATGATCTGAAATTAGCTTCTTAAGATGAAGCACTTTATTTGATTTGTATTAAGCAACAAGCTCTGATAAACTGAAAAAGCTTCTCAATTTATCCTTGTGGCCATGCTAGAAGAAGGAGGAAGATTGTGAACACAAGACTTGTTGTCATAATAACATGTAGCCTATCATTACATGCATACTAATCCAGTGCCTGATATCAGTTGTAAAAATCATTTGATGTACTAAGTATGACAGAACTGTTCACTCATGCTCCAGAAATATATTGATAGACCCAAAATATTTTTTGAATTTCGCCAAAACTAACATGCATTGACACATCACATGTTGGTTCAATTAAACAGTGTTATCATAATGCCCCAGGAGTCTCTGAATTATGTCATTATTGATTTGTATTAATTTATTTGCTACATGTTTAGATCAGCCTTCAGAAAACATTCCATGGATGGGGCACCCCACTTCTGTCCTGTAGCTGCCCACCTCCCCTCATCTGGTGAACAACCATAGGAAGCCCTAAGAAGGTGTTGGGGTTGTTAAGTAGGAGAGGAGGTAATCCAATCCCCTAAAGGTAACCTGGTTCCAAGGCACTTAGGGCTTTAAAGATTAAAGATTTAAAAGTGGTTCAAAACCCATTTACTTTAAAGACTAGCATTTGAGATATAGACCAGAAATAGACTGACAGCTAGCACAAATGGAAAACCACTGGCACAATATCATCACATTACTTAGTATCAGTAAACTGCCTATCCATCTGTTTTGGTCTAAACCTAAGTTTTTGGACAAGTTTTCAAAAGCAAATCCATGTGTAACATAGAGCAAATGAGAGGAAAACAAAATATGAGTAAGTTTTGCAAGGCTACCTATATCCTAGTATGGTTATAGTTACAGTTGGCCCTCCATATTTATTAGTTAAGCATTTGTGGATTGATTTTTCATAGATTGCTGGAGGGAAGGGGAAGGGATAGGAGGAGGGTGGGCATGTATTCACTCACATGCACAGGTGGAAAGAGGGAGCATGTGCGTTTGCTCACTCACTCACTCACATACATAGGCAGGAAGGGGATGGGGCAGCATGTGCCTTCACTCACTTGCTCACATGCATGGGCAGGAGGGGAGAAGGGGATGGAACGGGAAGAGGCAGCATGTGTATGCTCACTCGCGTGGTCAAGAGGAGGAGGAGCTGGGATGGGAAGCAGGCATGTGAATGCGTTTGCTCACTCATGCGGATGGGAGGGGAGAAGAGGATGGGATGAGAGGAGGGCACAAACACATTTGCTTACTCATGTGGATAGGAGGTGAAAGGGGATGGGGAGAAGGGAGGGTGTGCGTGTTTACTCTCTTACTCACTCACATGGGTGGGGGAAGGAGATGAGAAAGGAGGAGAGTGTGTATGAGTACTCATTCAGGTATATTCTTTCACCCCACCAGTTCAGGTACTTTTTGTGAGTATTAAATACAGTTTGGAAGGCTTACAAATTCATGGTTTTTCCACTTATGTTGGGGTCCTGCGTCCCTAATACCCATGAAAATGGATAGCGAAGTACAGCATCTCAGTCTGAGCTGAGAAAAGGCATTCTAAGTCACTTAAGTAGTATCTACCTCTAGTGAAAATGCTGGATCCAAAAACACCCCCCTAATGCAGACATGAAATTTTAGGACAATGGTTCTCAAAGTCTGGTTTCGGACTTTTTAACTTCCAGAAACTGACACAGTCAATGATCGGGGATACTGAAGGTTGAAACCAGTACCTAAACATCTTCAGGAGCAAAGATTAAGAACCATTGCTTTTGGGATAACACCATCCTCTCTGTTGCAGATGGATTCCACCCAAAGACATAAATCACTTGTAAACAGTATCACAATCTGGAATGAACCGAGTCTCCGTTGACTGGTTCTCATTCAATAATCACACATTAGTGCAGGACTGTAGACATAACTGACCTGCCCATTGGTTGGGAGACTTCTCCAGGTCACTGCTGAAACCCAGCAAGGCCTGGATATACCTCAAAGCAACAAGAAGCCTTAGTTGGCTTAAACAGCAGTTTGAATATCATACAATATCACATCCCCATGTACGGCACTGGCAATCTCTGCTACAGCCTACAAATCTTAACTGGAATCCATTTTCGTTCACACACTACTTTTCCTCAGCTGGAAAATAAATCAAAATGTGGCTTGGATTTCAGCTGAGGAAGAATTCAGAGCCATGTTTAATATCAAACTAAATGTTTCTCTACATTCCAAAATTATGTTTTGCACTGTCACAAATGGGTATTGCTTTCACATATATCGTTTCTAAATGTCAAAGGTGTTTCAGAACTCCAATATTCAGTTTATCCTATTAATATTAGCAGCCCCAGTTTCTAAATAAGGAGATACCTTCTCTGTTACTGCTAAATATATAGACAGTAATGGTGATTAGTAATTTTTCTAAGCTGGCAATCTTGGCAGCATTCAAAACTGGCTCAGAGATACAAGCCTATGCATTAGAAAAGAGTTCATTATTTATTAGCAATCTGTTTGCAGAACAAGGAAACAGGTACCACGCTTGTTATTTGGAAAACAATAGATGAAATCAACTATTTCTCACAGATCAAAACATGTGAAAACAAAGAAGGGAACATTCCTTCTCAAGCTGTGTAAATTATATATGATCATTTGTTTGTGTACACTGCATGTCACAATAAATATCATAGTCTCTACTCAGATCCAATAAACTTTTTGAATTTTAGCTTTTTGATAAGCTTACAAAGGAAATAGGTAAATATTTTACCATTTACACCAAAGTAAAGACTGTGCTAACTAATGAGATTATTATACCTGTTGATACCAACTGCTTCTTCATTACATGATAAAGACATTCATTTATAGCAAGAAGAAAATCTTGCAAAAGAAATAACTAATTGGTTCTCTTTGACTCTATATTTCTGTCCATTAGAACAGCATTTTTATACTATCCTTTTAAAATGATTAGTTAGTTAAACGTAGTCACAAAATCTGTTTTGCTCAACTGTTTTTATTTTTTATTTTTTTAGCACAGAGCAATGAGATTAAAGTATGGCAAATGGCCAGATGCTTCAGCCATTGCAGTCACTAATAGATCCGTTCAACATTTATGCAGTTTACAAACTCAAAACATCTGGTTCCAATTTCAAATCTGGCTTAGAATAAAAGTACCTCCTCCACAATACTTTTATTATAAACTGTTCTTTTCCTCCCTCATTTTTTTCCTCCTTTTTGGAAGAGGCTGTTCCTTCCTTCTTGCTGGAAGCCACCTGACCACTGCCAGGAAGAGGAATGCAAAACATTCCCAGGAGCTGCTCCTGACGTCAACACAGCTTTTCGCCTCCCAGTGTTCAGAACTGTCTGGAAATTCCAGTCTCTTGTAGAGCTAATTGAATGTGATAGCAGCTGTAGCCTGCACTGAATAACAGTCAAAACTACTTTGTATTCAGAACTATCGGTTGAGTTAGCTACCCCCAAGCCTGATAACTTTTTCACATCATTAATGCACACTGTAATTGTGACTGCCCCGATTACTTCCAACAGCATATCCTCGAAACTTGAGCAGAGAATACAAAACACATATACACATAATAGAACCTAATGTCTTTCATGCATCAGACGGAGAGAAAAATATATGGTTTGTTTCAGTAAACACAGGGGTAACCATGATTCAGCCAAAATTCCTCAAGTGGATTCATACCATGTGCAGCTGTTTGTGTCATCCCATTCAGTCTTTGGGATATTATGTTCTAAAGTACAGGCTTTCCATCTTAGCAATATTTATGCTCTCTTTTGATTTTAGTCAGACTTAGCAGAGAACACTGCTGCTAATCTGTGAACCATTAGTTGTTGTTGCTTTGTTCCTTCAAGTCATTTCTGACTTATGGTGACTCTAGGTAAACCTGTCACAGAGTTTTCTTGGCAGAATTTGTTCAGAGGGGATTTGCTCTGCCTTCCTCTCAGGCTGAGAGAGTATGACTTGCTCAAGGCCACCCAGTAAGGTTCCATGGCTAAACAGAAATTGAACTCTGGTCTCCCAGTGTCCTAGTCTAACAATCACACCATTACACCATGCTGGCTCTCATGTGAACTGTTAGGTACTTATATTATCTTCTCCCATTGAGTACCTTAAACCAAAGGAATACACAATGCTGCCTGTTCTTATACATCTGAAAGGAAAGGAAGGTTTATTTCCATTAACAGAGGAGTTAATTAGTATCTAAGGCAAACCAAACATCAAAACAAGCATATTAATTTTCACATATTAAGTTCTGCAGTTCCACAACGTCGTATAGTCTATACTTCCATGGTACTAAAAAGGTATGTTTTTAGAATTACTTTTTAATGTTTACATTTTGGCTATGAGGAAAGAAGGATACAGCACAACTACTAGTATAGATATTCTGTGTCTCCAGTAAAGGCCATAACCATATTCTAGAAGAGAGATGATGTGGTGTGAACCATTTAATAACTTGCTCATTCTCATGTGCTATCAGGCTACAATTTAGGGACATTTTGACCGTGAAAGTTAATATTTTCACCCTTGTAATGAACAAAATAGCTGACCCATGTGCATAATTAAACAGATCTGCAGCTTTAACACAGATAAGCCAAAGAATGAAGACAAAAGGTGATTTTAAAATATGCCTCTAGAAAAGATGGTATGATTTATGATCTAGTTGAAGAGGCTGCGGACATCTGGCTCTGGATGTTACAGGCCCACTCCTGAGCTCTGGATATTCTGGAATTGCTTCCCCTTGTCACCCTCTCCTTCCTTCTCATTCTGTACACACACACACACACACACACACATACACGAGGCAAAGAAGGGATAGAGTGACACTCAAAGTAAAGAAAGAAAGAGTTTCTGTAAAACTGCCAACTGCACCTAATTTTGGCTCTGGATACAATGATTAATGGCTGCGGACCCCCAATCTCTAAATTACTTTCTCCATGAGTCAATAATCCTTCGTAGAGGAAAATGTTCCTTAATCCAACTTTTCTACTTCTTACTACTGTATATTTTGTATCAACACATGACTGTAGTAAGTCAGCTTTGTAATATATCTCTGCCAATTTGAATTTTTTTAAAAAAGGAACATTTCTTAGGGCTTTTGATTATCCAGAAAAATAGACCCTTAGACCCAGACTGGGAAAAATACTTATTAATGCCATCAGATATTGGTAAAATGGGATTCCAAATGAAATATAAGCAGATTTCTCTTGAGTAACTTTCACCAAAGTTGTTCCCTTACTTTCAAAATGTGACGGCTTTGGATACACAATGGTAATTATTTTATTTTATTTGTTCTCTTCACTGAAACAGTTTTGATTATTGGAAACAAGGGCATTCTGCACTGCCAAAAAATGTCCGCTGGTGAGGAGGGATTGAAAAGGGATGTTGAGGTAGACTAAATAATTTATCACAGTAATAAATCCCAAGTGTATACTACAGAGAAGATGATCATTCAAAATGATGCCTCAAAATCCCATGACTCTCCTGAGCCCCATTCCAGGGAGTTGTGGCCAGAAAGTCACATCCAACTTTCCCTGGCCAGAATTCGGTTAGAGGCTTGATTCCCTTTAAATCACTAATGGGAACATTTGGCATTAAACTGAAAATTCCCATATTCTCAGAAGTAAATATATTTACACTGAGAAAACATTATTTAGCAACATGCTATGCCACATTTTTAACTTAGCCATCAGTGGGCAAACAACTTGCATTAGAGGGATCAGGAGAGAAATCTCTGAATATTTACAAAAAGATTGAAAATAGGTACAAGTCTATTTTATACATGGCAACAAGGATATTTTTGCAACTCACAGTATTGTGTAATGTGTCCCAGTCTTTTAAACATTGCTACCCTACGTACATGGCCAGTGAAAGAAAATATAGAGGTAAGAGAAATCACAGTGATAAATACAGCTTACACATACAAATGCTGTGAAATGTCTGACAACAGAGCCACTGCTTTCCTTTCCTCTGTTACATGCCTTCTAAGTGCACCACACTCCAGTGCCATGGTAGGAGATAGCATCAAGCTTCTAGGATAGCTTTCCTAACCTAGCACCCTCCAAATGTTCTGGTTAGGGATAATAGGAATTGTGCTAGGTTGCAAAAGATTACCCTAGTGGTCTTCTCTATGTTCCTTCCTATCCTTCCCCCTGAAAACAGCCTTTAAAAGACAACACCAAGGTGAGACCACATATGAAAACCTGACCCAGGTTATTTTGTTACCTTATGTACTATACCACCACTAGTGGTGGCTTGTTTCCAATTGTGACCACAGTCATGATTATATTAACACTACTGTTCACCTTCAGTCAAAGGTCATACAACAACAACACAATAAAGACTTTTTGATTCTTTAGTTTGAAATTTAAGACTCCTACTCTACTTTAAGACTTTTTAACTCTCTTCTTCAAATATTTTCCTCTTGGTATATATTCTGCATCCAGCTGAGCTACAGAATGCCACAAATTTGATTTAAAATTTTATAACACAAGTCTCAAATCAAAGTCAGTATTTCATATTAATATATCTTTAAACTCTGGTCAGTAGATACATGCAGGTATCTACTGACCAAGATGACACATCTCTCTCTCTCCCCCCATATATATATACATATGTGTGTATGTATATGTGTGTGTGTATACATATAATCAGACTATTACTTTCAGCTTTGATTATTAACCAACCAATGGTTTTGTATCTGTTTCTACAGCTAAAATTTTTGCCAGATTAGGTCTTGTAATACATATTACTGGTCAGTAGCCATTTTACTTGCAAATGTCTTCAATATAGTTTATTTGGTTAATGGAGGTTTTTAAAACCCAAAATGAAAACAAATGTGTACTTCTAAGTCTATGCTGTAATAGACCTCTGATGTTAAATTTGTTGCTGTAATTTATTACACTGCTTAAACAAATTATAAACCTTTTTACTAGTCATACGTTCTAGTCTAACATCCTTTGCCAACACAAAAGCTGAAGAAAGAAATAGTTTCAATCAGTTTGACAAAATGTTAAACTGTTTTTTAGTGGCTGATTGGTTGATAAAATGTTTGCA
The DNA here is from genome assembly GCA_948472985.1 of Iguana delicatissima. Lineage (NCBI taxonomy): Eukaryota > Metazoa > Chordata > Lepidosauria > Squamata > Iguanidae > Iguana > Iguana delicatissima. The sequence continues at coordinate 356,780 of CAOKZL010000109.1, forward strand.
TTTAGAAGTTCTCTGGAGAGTTAAATCACTGAAATGAAATACTTTATAATCACCTAGAATAAATATTTCGGCAAATGCCCAACACCAGTATACACACACTGGAACATACACACTCTGCCAAAAGAAAAAGGGGAACATATTTTTTAAAAGTTCTGTACAATAAATTCGCAGGAACAGATGGCACGCTAATAGATCTGTTTTAAGCCGTAGTAACAGAATCCATTCCAGTTCTAAACAAAAATTGCCTACAACTATGGAAAACAAAACAATAGCCCACAGATTGGAAACACTCAATATTTATTCCGATGCCTAAAAAAGGGGACACCAGGAATTGTAGCAGCCATCAGACCTTTACATTAATCTCCCATGCATACAAAGTAGTGCTCAAAATTTTCTAACATACTTACCATACATGGAACATGAAATACCAGATGTCCAAGCTGGATTCAATAAACAAAGAGGTACTAAGGATCATATTGTAATTATACACTGGGTAATAAAGTGCACCAAAGAATTTCAGAAGAAAATCAGCACTCTAGAAAAATGTGTGTGCCACAATATCAGATTGCCTTGACACTCTGGACAAAAGTCCACTTTAAGGACAGAATATAGAGAACCAGAATGCTTTCAAGTTGGGAAGGGATCAGGCAAGATAGTGCTTTATCACCCTATCTGTTTAATTCATATGCAGAACATATCACATAGAAAGCTGGATTACACTCAGAGGAAGGAGACTTGATAACTGGAGGAAAGAACATCAAGATTGTAAGACATACAGGTGACCCACAGTACTAGCAAAAAACAGCAAAGACTTGGAACAATAATTGAGGAAAGTGCAAAAGGTGGATTACAGTTGACCAATCATAATGACCACAGATGATTTGAGTAACTTTAAAGAGAATGATGAAGACGTCAAAATAGTCAAAGACTTTCTATACTTTGGCTCAGTCATAGATCAGAATGGAGACTGCAGTCAACAAATCGGAAGAACACTAGGATTTGGAAGAGCAGTCATCGAAAGAAGTAGATGAGATCACCAAGTATAAAGATATATTATTGAATATATAAGTTAGGATCATCCCTGCCTTCATATTTCTGATTTCTATGTATGGCTGTGAAAGCAGGACAATGAAGAAAGCTGACAGAAAGATAATCATTCATCTGAAATGTGGTGCTGCTGGAGAGCTCAACAGATACTGTACGCTGCCAATATGTACAAGAAATGAGACCTACATCAGATGAAGCCTGAACTCTCCCTAGAAGCCAAATGACCAAACAGAGGCTATTGAACTTTGGCTATATCATGAGATGACAGGATTCATTAGAAAAGACAATAATAGCAGCCAAAGTGGGAAACAATAAGAAAAGAGTAAGACTGCATTACAGGTGAACAGACACAATTAAGGAAGCAACAGCCCCATCTATGCAGGACCTGAACAGAGCTGTTGGTGAGAGGGTGTTTTAGAGTTAACTCATTCATAGGGTTGCCATAAGCTGAAGTTGTCTTGACAGCAATTAACAACATATAACTCTATACAATAATTTGGAACTAATGTTGTCTTTCCAATGCAATAGCTCAAGGTGGACATCCACAGACTGTTGAACTGCTGCTTCCATCATCATCTAACCACTGGTTGTACAGCTAGAGCTGATGGGAACAGCAGTCCAAAAATATCTGGTGGGCAGCAAGTTGCCCAGCTTTCAGATAGGACCACAATGAGATTTTAGATACACTACAGTGTGACAACATATTGTAACCTTGGCTTTGTGCATACAGATTACCATATATAGGTCATCTATTCCTCTATAGTTTCCAGACTATGTTAGTGCCTAGCAAGACTGTGAGGTCATCAAGACTGACTTCTTGCTGGAAGCATGAGGATCTCTGAAAGATAAAAACTCCTAATTTGACTGGTAGGTTTCATATGTTTATCCAGAACAACACTTTCTAATGATTTACTCTTGAAATGTAAACATATGCTAAAAGTACCACGAAGAATCAATTGGGCTGGGACTAGATGATCATGGAATTTGAAGAACAGGAAAGAACATCCACTCAAAATCCAAGTCAAATCCACAAATTCCAAAGCGGCCTTGCCTGTTCTTTGTATAAGAGCACTAAGGCACTAATTCATGGTCTCTGTTTCATCCAAGAAATGAGTCTCCCCTCTTTGGGCAACTTACAGCACAGTAGATTTACTGAAATGAATGGGACTTGCCAATCACTACCAACACAAGTTTGATTTCAATGGATATGCTCTAATTGCAATTAAAATTCTGTTTAGCACATAGGTTTTCATGCCTCCAAACAGAAGACATTACATTTTACTATTTGACCTTATTTACTTTTGTTACTTCAGCTCATGAAGTCATCCAATGCATTATCTTCAATTTCATTGTAATATAATTTGGCCTTTTAATCTTCAATAGGTGGCATTCAATTTGAATAGGCTGACATGAATTCTCTTTTAGAGATGAAAAACAATTTTGTATAGTGGGCAAATCACTCTGTTTTAGGAAAAGAAAAAATCAGTTATTACCAACTATTATTCTATATTCATTTTCTCTTGGTCAAATGATGTAAGGCACTTTAACGCACTTATACCCATGCCTATATAAGCAAAATTATTATCTTTAACAGGCCAAGATTTTAAGTCTACCACTTCCTCATTAAATAAAATGTGGAATTTGTCATGGGATTAAGCACGCATGGGAATGGTACTAAATAGAGCGATATATTAATTGAAAGTTCTGCATCTAGTCTGGAGTTAAATCCTTACTATACATCTCTTACTGACTTTAACAATACTGCTTGCTATCCCTTGTTTGACGTCAGCAGGCAACAACAAACCAGCCATTTCTGTCATTTCAGTATCCTTGGAATTTCCTCTTTTATAAGAGCTGGAAAATTTCAACTCTAGAATATTCTTGATATATCTCCGAGCATTTTCATTCCAATTCAAAAGCTTTACCCACAATTTTTTAAAAAAGTAAGATATGACACATCATTTTGAAAGAGATAAATCGCAGTATTGTTTACAATGTATATGTTCATTCATTTTGTTCATACGTAAATATAAATTCCATTCTCTTCACACTTCCCCATTGATATTGTTTAGATTTTGAAAAAAGTCTCTTTTGAATCTAAGTAATAGGTAAAAGCAGAATGAAGTTACTACTACTACTACTTTACTTCAAATACATTTAGTATTTGAATGCTAGGCTATTTTAAATATAAAACCAGAATAGCACCTACCCAGAGAGCTTTGGCTATACAGATTGAAGTACAGGCCAACTGTAAGTCATCCGTAAATATATCACAGTAAAAGAGCAATTGGAGCAACAAAACATCAAAACCTATCAAAATGAAGCAAGTTATAATGCAAGGACATGGGGCTAATATAAGCCAGTGTGGTGTACTGGTTTGAGCTATGGACAATGACCCTAAAGACCAGGGTTTGATTCCCTACTCAGTTGTGGAAACCAATTGGGTGACCTTGGGCACATCACACACTCTCATGCCTAGAAAACCCTGTGACAGATTTGCCTTAGGGTCACGATAAGGCACATGACAACAAAAAGGGCTGATAAAGGTCTTTATAAGTGTGACGTATTTTATGGACAGTTCTGTGCGTAAAGCCACCCAAGAAAACCCCTCATCCACTGATAATACGGACTTGCTAGAAACATGCTACATGTGATATTTTTCTGAAGGTAATCACAAAAAAGTATACCATCTAGATATTAAAACAAAAGCTGACAGTGGACACAGCTTAAACACAATGTTTAAACCAGAAATTCTTGTGAGCTTTATTTCAAGTGGAGATATAGAAATGTTTTGTACCTGATAAATATTTCTAGCTTACAATACCCTACCACCTGTCAACACAGCTTAATGCAGATCACAATCTTTGGGGCAAAGACTAGCTAGCTCCCTTTTGAGTTCACTTTCACTAGAAAAAGTCAATAACTGTCACTTTCTCCAATCTGCAAATACTAAATAAATAATCTAAAATGTTTGCAGACATTTTATTGCTGGGGCATTCATCTCGAATCTGTTCATTCATCTTGACATAAGCAAGCTATATAACTTTATCTTCTATAATTTACCTTCAAAAAATAAAATAGTAAGCAAAATTGATATGCATTATTAAATTTACAATCCAGTTCAGGGCCCTAAATACCCTAAAGGCCACAGATCCTGTCTGATCTTGGAAGCTAAGCAGGGTCAACACTGGTATCAGACAGGAGATCACTAATGAATACCAGGTGCTGTAAGATATATTTCAGAGGAAGTAACTGGCAGAGCCACTTCAAGTATTCCTTGCCTAAGAAAACCCTGTGAAATCCATAGGGTTGCCCTAAGTCAGTGAGCCACTTAAAGGCACATACACAAATAGGTCAGTATAGTCTTTGTTGCCTTTGAAGGAAAGAATAGTAGGATGGTATGTATCTCAGACTTCAGACCCAACAATAAGGGACAAGATCCTTCCAAATGAAAGTCAGGGACAAAGTAATTTGATATGAAGAGCTTCTGCCTATCTATAAATAATACCTGACACTAAATCAGAGCTACTGAAATGAATCAGATGGTAGTGTCTGGCACAAATGGAGGAAATAGACACTGATGTTTATTCCAAGACTTTTTTACATATCAGAAAATCTTGGAATTGGATAAAACTTTAAATAATTCTGCACCCTCAGGAAAATTTAGAACAGCTTGAGATATCTGTTAGAAGTACAAGAAGAGAATGATGGCCATCAGCAGAAATCCTTCCAGCAACTCTAGGAAGATAAGCACAGATGACTACCTTGCACAGTTAAGAATTAAGGGCTTTACTGAAACTCTGACGCTTTACTCCTTTGCATTAAGTGACTGTTGCTATGACCATATTGTGTTTTTCAATAAATCTGCATTTTATAGTCAAATGCTATGACATTTGTCCATGACATTGTTCTTTATTTAGTACACTGGATACTCACAAGTACAGAACCAACATAAAAAAAAAGCTAGATCTGCTTCCATGAGCAACATTTGCTATTTAAAATGTATTGACCTTAACACCACTTCTTTTGCCATATCACAGCTCCAGCTTCCAGTGGTAAAATAGTCAAGCTAAACAATTTAAAATGCATACTAGAATTATGTATGAAAAGCTCCAGAGGTTAACATATACAAAATACTTTTAAAAAAACCTACAAGCATTAATCATAATTTCCACCACTCATATTTTACTACATTTTTCAGAAGATTGAGATCCTGAACCCAGCCTGTATTAAAACCAAATCTTCCCAGGCCTAACATTTCTGCAAACTGATTGTCAAACAGTTAATACGCTTAATATGGAAGAGTGTGATAAAAGATTAATTTTACTGGGACAGCTGGCTGATTATTAAACCCAAGCAAACTCGTTTAAGAAACTAATTTAAGTAGTAGGCTTTTATATCTCAAACTATATCGTGAATGATATTAGATACAAGAGCCTAAATCCAAATGTTAGTCCCAACTAGACTAGACTCATTGGTTTAATAAGTATTCATTTATGACGTTTCAGTTGAGTCAAAGGGTCCATTCTAGTTGAGACTAGTGATTGGATTTAGGCCAAGTTAATGAAGGTTGCTGTTTTTCTTCTTCCTCTTCTTTGGAATAGTTTAGAATCTCAGACTCTAAGATCTTTGAAGAAGTAATCAGCTACAGATTGTACTATTACATCTTTCTTCCATCAGGGCTCTTGTAGTCAGTGACTTTGAATTTTGTTGAATTTTATTGTAGGGTAGCTAAGCATCTTGCCTTATCAGAGCTCAACCCTTTCTGCTTTTGCAAAAACTTCAAAGGAGGAATGTAAAAGAGGACTTACTCTCTTTTTGATGGTAGGGATTTATCTGTTTATTTTTTTCCTCCTCATTGTCTGCTTGAAAATCTATAACTTTTTCAATGCATACATTCTATCCCAGAGCTCTGCAGGAACAATATCCCCCATTGGCCATGTTCTGACCGATGAGCTACTGATCTTGCGAGTCTGCCTTTAGCAATTAGATAAATTGAAGAATTAAAGCTATGCAACTTCCAGAAGGGTAGTAGAATTTTTCTGATTTGTGTTTGTTTCATGCTGCCCCTTCCACCCCAGACAAGTTCTCATAAGGGAGTGGAAAATACAACACATCATCTCCCATGCGACAGCTAAAGAACTGATGTCCTTAAAATATAGTGTTAAAATGCTTTGTTGACCACCAGCAAGACCATCAGAGTCACAATGAAGCAGCTTCACATTTAAATCTCATTTCATTATGTCATCCATTTGAATTAAACAGTTTCAATGGTTAATTAGCTATTCACACCCTGAAAACATAGCCCAGTCAAGTGAAATAGATGAATTTATAAAATACAGGACATGAGAAGACATTTTCCAGGGCGACTACACTTTAAGCTGGGATGGCCAACTGTGGTAAGCAAGGGGGCTGTGTTGGTCCCTGGACGGTGGCACTCTCAGCACTGCAATCCCTAGAGAAAATGATTTTTCTGCCTCCAAACACACTCTAGGGGCTGTGGGGGCATTTTTGCCATCTTTTCCCCCGACCAGAGTCATTTTAGGCCCAGGAGAGTCCTTTTTTTAACAACAGGAAGTGATTGGAGAGATACTTCCGGTTCATTTCTTGCTCATAAAAAAAAAGCGAACAATGGCCCAAAGGGGCCAAAACCTAGAGGTCAATGGGAAGAGAACTGACCCCTGGAGGTCACAAGTTGTTCTGGGAGCTGCATGCAACCTGTAAGCCACACTTTGTCCCCCTCATTTTAAGCTGAGCAACCAAAACTTAAAATCTGGCTCTCCTACAGTAAGAGAAAGATTTAAAAACTACAACTGGCTGGCTATTAACTCACCAAGGAGGATGAATATATACAACATCATTTGGAGCTGCCTTGAGATGAGCTGCTGTTTCTTTTGCAAAGAGAACTTTGAGCTTCGGCGGAATGTCAGCAATTTCTTCTGTGGAAGAGGTGTCAGGACTAGTCTGCCTCAGCTGATAACACAGTGCTATGCAGAGAGAGCATTCTTCATGCATTTCTAAGATCTTTACCATTAATACACCAGTTTTACCACCTAGAAATGAAACAATGAAACAGGTAAGTGAATACTATATGGGAATCTTCTGTCTTCACCCACCACCACCTCTCTCTCTCACACACACACGTACATGCCAAGAGTGCACTGTTTCTTTCTATGACTTTTGTGCATGCAGGAAAAAAGGAATGACTAAAGTAAGTTTGCTAATACATGAAAAAAAATTAAAATCAATCCATCTTCTTTTTGTAATCTGTCAGTAAAGAAATCTAATAGTCCTTACCATCTTTTAAAAAATGTAAACGTTAAATAATAATTTAGTGTGTTGTACAATGTTAAATTACTTCCTAAAGTAAAGTGAAATTTTATTTCGATCAATATCAACCATTGCTCAACAGCAAAACATACGCTTTCTGTAACAATGGTCTGTAGTTAAATTGCTAGCATCTTCAATTAAATGGTCAGGTGGCAGAAAAGTCCATTGATAGAAACCCTGAAATCAAAGGAGACAACACTGCGATACATGAACTAAGAACCTGAAATGCTCTAAGCCAGTGGTTCTCAACCTGTGGGTCCCCAGATGTTTTTCGACTTCAGCTCCCAGAGGCCCCAGCCACTATGGTCAATGCTCAGGGCTTCTGGGAGCTGAAGTCCAAAAACATCTGGGGACCCATAGGTTGAGAACCACTGCAAGCAGAGTTTTGGAAATATTTTTTAAAAACTACAACTCCCAGAATCCTCCAGCCAGCATGGTCACTAGCCTTGTTGCCTGACAGACTCTGGATCTTGTAACCTCAACACATTTTCTCCAAGCTCTGGGTTTAAGGCAACCTCTTACGTTCCAATTGGTGGGGGCTAAACATGGAGGAAACAACTAGGCAGGTCTTTAAGCATTCTTTATGTACAGAAGTTAGCGAAAGGTTTTGGGGATGCAAAGTTTTCCTCAGTCATCACTTAGCAGAAGAAGAGAAACTGCAATACTGGACTAAACATGTTAACAAAGCAAAACTAAGAGCCTAGAAGAGCCCCAATACCACTACAGGTTTTGTTGTTTGGCTGTCTGTCTGAAAATGTAAGTCCTTTCTCCCTGAACCATTTAAAAATCAATAGCAAAAACTAATTTTAGCAATGTTAACAACAACATCAGTATGTTATAGAATTTGCTTGATTCTGTAAACAAGAAACAATAAAATGCGCAACCACAGTCATAGCTGGGAAAGCATATAACTGTGAGGGAGCGGGCTTAAACTATTTAAGTGTAAGGGATGCTTAGGTATAGTATACCAGGCTTTCTTTGTAGCTAGAAAGAACAGCCAAGAGGGGGTTTAAAGCACCACATCAAAAGAGTTCTGTTCCTGTAATACTTAAGCATTGTGCATGCAGCTGCGCTATCAATTAAGCCCTACATGACAGTCATATGGCAAGCCTCTATTATTTTTATTCTCTTTTTGCTCCCATGTGCTTTCAAACACTTACCTACAAGAAGATTTGTATTACTCTATGAAAATTAGGGGGGGGGGGTTGAAATGAGGCAGCTGTTGTAAAAGACCACAGATACTTAGAAAACCAGAAATCCATCACAAATACTAAGTACTTGCCTTGATGTTATCTCTTTATTTTAAATATTACTTTGTTGTGCTTTGTTACAAAGTTTACAACTTCGTATACTTTGAAAGCTGTAAAATAAAGGCACCTAACAATTTCCCAAAGGAAGTTGGAATATATTTTTCTTATGTATCTACCTAAACCAGTAGTTCTCAACCTGTGGGTCCCCAGATGTTCGTGGACTTCAGCTCCCAGAAGCCCTGAGCATTGACCATAGTGGCTGGGGCTTCTGGGAGCTGAAATCCACGAACATCTGGGGACCCACAGGTTGAGAACCACTGACCTAAACCAAGCACACACACACACACACACATAAACATACAAATACATTTTTCAACAAGCTCTTGAGTTTGTTCTTTGGATTTCAGGCCCTCTGAAACACCCTAAATGAACTGCTAGTGTTGAGCAACTGTTATTTTATAATTATTAAACATACATTTAGTAATGCGAACAACTTCAAATCCTCTTTTATCACCTAAGTGGATTTTTTGAGGGTATCACTCAGATTGAGTTCAATTTTTTCTCTCACGTAAGTTGCCGTAACTTAGCTCTACTTTTGGCCCATCTCCATCCAGTAAACTAATTTGATGGATAGCTATGAACAGTTATGATCTGGTGGAGAAACTCAGGAAAAAAGGATAAGCACATCAGCAGTCATTTGGTGAAGCCACACCTTCTGCAGGGTCAAGAGCACACATCTATTCGAATAATACAAGCAGAATATGTGGGGAGGAGTCACAGTTCAGTGGCAGAATACATGCTTTGCATATAGAAGGACACATATTCAAACCTGGTGCGAGTGGGGTGAAAAGAAAGGCTTCTTACTGCCTTAGGGTCTGGAAAACCATTGCCAGTCAGAGTGAAATCACAGAATCATAGAGGTGAAAAGGAACCACATGAACCATTAGATCCAGCCACCTGCTCAATGCAAGATCTCTAGCTAAGGCATCTCCAAAAGATAGCTGTCCGGCCTCTTTCTGAAGACATTCAGAGAAGGAGACCTCACCACATTTCTAGGCAACTGGTTCCACTGATGAACCACTCTCACAGTCAAGAAGTTCCCTCTAACGTTCAATCAAAATCTATCCTTCTGTAACTTAAAACTATTAGACTTCGTCCTACACTCTGAGACAGCAGAGAACAAGCCAGCATCCTTCTCTTCGTGGCAGCCCTTGAGATATTTAAAGACTCTGATTGTATCACTCCTCAGTCTTCTCTTTACAAAGGTGCCCAGCTAACTCTCCCCTACATTTTGTTCTCTATACCTTTATCGTCCTTGTTGCCCTTTCCTGAACCTGCTTCAACTTGTCTTAAAACGAGTCAACCAGAACTGAATGCAGTACTCCAGATGAGGCCCCACCAGCACAGAATATAGTGGGACTTTTACTTGGAAACTACAGTCCTATTAATGCTGGCTAAGATAGCATACATGCTCTCTGTTGCAGCATCGCAATACTGGCTCATATTGATCTTACAATCAACAAGAATCCCAAGGTCCTTTTCCTCTAGCATTTTGCATTTGTCCTTCTTGAATTTCATTTTACTGATTTCAGCCCAGTTTTCTAGCTTATCAATTCTGTTCTTATCTTCCAATGTGTTAGCTACCCCTCCTAGTTTTGTATCATCTGCAGATCTGATAAGGATTCTATCCACCCTATCATCTAAATCACCGATAAAAATACCAGTGAATATCAGCCCCAGGATAGGACCCTGCAGAATTCCACCCCAGTCAGTTTGAAGCACAACCACTGATGACAATTCTTTGAGCATGGTTTTCCAGCCAATTATGGATTCATCTGATGATGTTTCCATCTATTCCATATTTAGTCAGTTTGCTAATCAAAATATCATAGAGGGCCTTATCAAATGCTTTGCTTAAATCCAGATAAACAGCATTTACAGCAATCTCACCATCAAAAAAACTAGTGATCCAATAAAAAATGATATACGGTCAGTTTGGCAGGATTTTTTTCTTGACAAACCCATGCTGGCTCTTCCTAATCACTGAATTGTCATCAAGGTGCTTACAAATAAACTCTTGTATAATCTGTTCTAGTATTTTTCCTGGTGTTAAGGTCAGGCTGACTGGTCTGTATGTCTCTGGATCATTTTTTTTTTTGTCTTTTTTTAAAGAGAGGAAAAATGTTTGCTTGACTCTAGTCCTTTGGCATTTCATTCATTCTTTAAGATTTCTCAAAAATCTTAAGATGGCAAGTGGTTCAGAGAGTACATCAGCAAGCTCCTTTAATATTCTGGAACACAGTTCATCTGGTCCTGCAGATTTGAATTAATTTAGCTTAATTAGGGGATTCTTGACTAACTCTTTATCAATTTTGATTTGCAATCTGGATTCCTTGCCCAGGTCTCTGCTTATATATGGAAGCACACAGTTTTCTTTCAGAGGGAAAAGCTGAAGCAAAAGAGGTGCTGAGCAGTTGTGCCTTTTCATAGTGATCTGGTAGCCATTTTGCCATCCTTGCTGAGCAGTGGTCCCACTATTTCCTTGGTCATTCTCTTGCTTTGAAAAAAATTGATATCATGTAAAACCATACAGTCTCTGTGTAGTATAGATACTACCTATACTAGACTGGTCATCATGTCTCTTCTGCTGTATAGCAGCTTTCTACACTCCTAGAAGTCCAAGCTACCAACTCATGAAATCTATAACATGAGGATATTAACATTAACACTAACACTACCAGGTTGTTGTAAGTTATTTTTACAGCTGGCCCTCCACATTCATTAGGGTTAGGAGTGCAGGATACTCGCAGAAGTGGAAAAGTCACAAATATCAAAATGTTTGTGTGTCTATCTGTGGGATGGCATGATTGGGAAAATGGGCACCCAGGGTGCAAATCAGGTCAGGGAAAGAAGAAGGAAAAGAAGTGGGTCAGCATCGTGGCCCTATATATTCTCTCTTTTGCCCATCTGTTCTATTGGGTATAGGGGGCTATCAGGAGAGGGTTTGTGGTGCTAAGAAATTGGGCTGTGCGCCATCCTTAGCTGGCCAGACAGCCAGCCTGGAGGAGAAGGAAGAAGGCCAAAGGGCCTTTAAAGGGCTGTGCAGCCTCCTCAGAGCTGCTGAGAGGGAAGGTTCTCCTGTAAAAGAAGCACCTGAGTGGAACAGGGGTTGGTGAAACTCACAAATAATCAAATCTGTAAATGTTAAACTCACAAATCTGGAGGACCAATTGTATAATTCAATCTTTGAATTGGGTTGATAGCACTACCATATTTTCCAGAATTGTCATAAACCACTGTTGCTTTGCCTTCTCTCTTCATCATATTATGCATATTTCATCAATTACTCATATAGTGATAATAGCACTATATGATAATTTATTCCTCACCACAGAAAGTGAGCATCTGTTTTGCCTCTCTGAGGGATGACTTGGTATTACCAAAGCAATTCAGCAAAAATACTGCAGACTTCTAGATTATTTCCTATGAGAAACTGTTATTATTATCACTCTACTGAGAAATGGACAAGGTCTCAAAAGCTGATCTGTCATCCTGGTACTCTCTGTACCCATGGGCAAGGGATCTGGCAAGAAAATGACTAACTGAATCGATTAAAAGCAAAATGTGTGGGATGTAGCATGGAAGCCCCAACTGGGGATTTGAAAGGTGATCTAGAGAGGATACTGTTCAAGCAAATGCTGACTCTCTCTAGCTAAATTTGTAGCGACACCAGACAATGTATACACATTCTGATTAGCTGCAACCAACAGCATCATTCTCCATGAAGAATGTCTGGTATCCCTTTAAAGCTCTCCACATTGGCAACTACATTTTGTGACAGTGAATTTCTTAATGTAACTATGTGCCATCCAAAACAGGGCTACCATGTATCTGCCTTGCATCTCCTACCTTTCCACTCCATTAGATGACTCTGGGTTCTGATATTACAGTAATATTTTTTCTTGTTCTTTTTTCTTGTTCTCTTCCCTCCACGCCATGCATAATTTCACACAACTCTATCATGTCCCCTTGCCACACACTTACTCACTTTTTATGTCTAAGCTTAAAGCGCCAAAAGCAATTGCTGCAACTCTGATCATCTAGATATTTTTCTAAAGCTGCTGTCCTGGGTGGCTGCAACACACTTTCCTTCTGAGTAAACACAATCAGCTATTTCATCTAAGATTGCCAAAAAAACTGCAGAGCATACTCTGAGTTTAACCACTCTCTGGGAGGAATCTGGAAGGCATGGTCTCTATAACAGTTAAACAATACAGCTGAGATGTCTTCTTTGCCTTTAAGATCGCCCTTTCAAACTACTTAAATGAGGCCTCCAAATTATTTCAATTTTGTGCCTTCCTCTTCTGTTTTCTATGAAATTCTTTTAACACAATTTAAAAGTTCTGTTAACCTTTCCTTTGGTAATTCCAGTGCTCTTTTCCCATCCCCACTATTTCTCTTTTGTGCACAGAATTGTCCTCTTTGGCATGCTACACTTCTCTCTCTTGAAGAGTTTCATTAAGAAACTTTGATTTTATTTGTCCACAATTAAAAGAGAGCATTTTCACAAACTAGCAACAATGAATGCCTATGTTTATGCAGCTACTTTGTAAATTTCTTAATAACTTTCATTTATATTATTGTAATCTTTTTTCTGTTCATGTTTTCTCTCACACATAAAATATATACTCCGTACATATACAAACACACAATGCATACTAGACATACAGAGAGCTTTATCTTGTATCCTAGGGGAAGAAAAGATAGCTCAGGGGGTTTTCTACATGTTACAATTTGGGGAAGAGTAAGGGTGAAAGATGAAAACTTAAATAACTGTTTAGCTAGGTGCAAATTATTATTTAATTTATATCCCATCTTTCTCTTGACTTGGGACCCAAGGTGGTTGACAACATGAATTAAAGCAAAATACATGAATTAAAGCCTAATAATAAAAAAGTTAAAAAAACAAAGAAACTGCCGTACTAAAACATCAGTATTTTAAACCAATTAAGATAATTTTAAAACATGATAGCAATAAAAATACAGCACACTCCGGTAAAAGACCTTTCTGCGTAGCCAGTTAATAGCCAAATACCTATTGAAATAAAAATGTCTGCCAGCAGAAGGTGAGCTGGAAAGAGGTCAGCTTAGTCTCCTGGGTCAGAGAGTTCCACAACCAGGGAGCAGTCACCAAGAATACTCTCTTCTATGTCCATACCAATTGTACTTGTGAAGATGGTGGGACCAAGAAAAAGCCCTCTCCTGAGGAGCTTAGAATTTGGGCAGGCTCATATAAAGAGATATGGTCTGGACCTAAACTGTATAAGGCTTTATAAGTCATAATCAGCACTTTGAATTGTGCCTGACATCAAACCTGTGAAGCATCAGCCTGTGAAGCTGTTTCAGCAACAGAGGTAAATGTTCCCAATAACCAGCCTCAGTCAGTGCTCTGGCTATAGCATTTTAAGTTTCTGAAAAGGTTCCAAAGGTAGTCCCATGTAGACTTTGTTACAGTAGTTCAAAGACTACCCAATGTAAATTTTCTTATAGTAATCTAAATGACATGTAATTAATGTATGTGTCACTATAGCCAGAACTTACATCTCTAGGAATGGGTACAACTAGAGCACTAGTTTTAACTGTGCATGCACTCCTGGCCACCACTGAAACCTGAGAATCCAGGTTTAAGGTTGAGTGCAGAAGTACACACTATGAACTTGAGGTTTCATGGGATATATAAGCCAATCTAGCACAGGCTGAATCTCTACTCCCCAAGTATTTCAACTGAGCAGGAACACCTCTGTCTGGTCTAGATTTGTCTTGTCAGTTTGTTCATCCTTAGCTAGTCCCACTCTGGCATAAAGCCTCTGTTTAGCACAATGTCCCTGAAATCAGATAGAAATGACAGACTTTGTTGAATGACATCTAATCCCAAAATTCTGGACAAACTCTTCCAGCAGTTTCAAGTATATGTTGAAAACCAAAGAAGACAAACCCAAGCCCCAAGGGACTCCACAAGCTTAACAGCTAGCATACTGAACAGGAATCCCCCAGAACCACCTCCTGAGTTTGATCCTCCAAGAAGGACCGGAACCACTGTAAAACAGTGCCTTGGGGTCCCATCCCAAAGAGGTGACCCAGAAGGATACAATGGTTGATGATATTAAAAGCTGCTAAGAGGTTAGCAAAACCAACAGGGCCACACTTCCTCACACCAGTTCCTGGAGTAGGTCATTTACCAAGGCAACCAAAGCTGTTTTCATCCTATATCCAGGCCTGAAGGCAGACTAAAACGGATCTGGATAATCTCTTGCATGCAGGAACCCTGGGAGCTGGGAGGCCACCATGCGCACAAAACATGGTCAAAACAGGGATACTGGAGACTGACAAGTAATTCTCTATCATGGGAGGGTTCTGGGAGGGGTTTTTTTTTCAGTAACAATTTCATCACAGTCCTTTTAGGCAGGGGAGAAAGCATTCTTGTGGCAATGAGGCATTTACTACATCCCTTACCCACTCAGACAGCCCCTGTTTGGTAAAGGTCCAGAATGTCCATGGTGGCTCTTACCTCTCCAAATATTCTGTACACATCCTTAGGCTGCACAAACTGAAATATATCCAATAACAAAGGACAAGCAGGAACCAAAGATGTGTATCAACTATAGCTTTTAAGTCAGGAAGGATCCAAGCAATTTTTTTGCACAGCCTTGTGCAGACTACTATGTGATCACCATTCTCCTCTTTTGGGGCAGAATATAGAGAGCTGCTAACTACTTGGAACAATTTGCTGGATGTGTTGACATGTGGAGACTCAATCCTGGGGAGAATTCTGATTTCTTTGCTGCAGCCACCATCAAGCATAGGCTTTTGAATGAGCTCATGTTCGGCTGGACTGCTGAATTTTCCACCATCAACATTCTAATCACTGACCTATTCATTTCCTCACTGCCAGCTCCCTGGTAAACCAAGGTGCTCTTCTGGCTTCACTCTGCAGGAGTGGACGCTCAAGAGCTATCATGATCACCACCCTGGTCATTCCCACATTCCAGAGGTCAGCCAGCACTTCCATAGAATCATCTGGCAGGGCAACAGAAAACTCCCCAAGTGTCATCAGGAAACCATCTCAATCCATTAGC
Source organism: Iguana delicatissima (assembly GCA_948472985.1). NCBI lineage: Eukaryota > Metazoa > Chordata > Lepidosauria > Squamata > Iguanidae > Iguana > Iguana delicatissima. Next base: position 372,543 of record CAOKZL010000109.1, read on the forward strand.
CTCTTGGGGCAGACTATTTTAACAAGTATGCCACCACTAGAGAGTTGCTCAGTCCCAGTGAGTCTAAAGTCCAACAGGCAATGACAACAGAACTATGGAAATCTACATCTAGACTACCATCATCCCATCCAGTACAGGACACTAGGTCTGAACTGTGGCCTTTATGCATGGGTGATGTCAGATACTACTTGTGACAGACCCATGGTTGTCATAGAAGATATGAACTACTGAACCTCTTCCTACAGAGTGGTTTCAGCAAGGATGTTGAAGCCTTGCAGCACAAAAAGCCAGGAGTTTCCAATACCACTGCCAAGACTGGCTCAGCTAGATCAGAAAGGGAGGCTGTGTAGCAGCAGGGTGACTGCTGACAACTTCAAGGTCCAGAAGGTGGAAAAGGCCACAAGGGGATCAAATATTCTAGATCTGATCCTGACCAACAGGGATGACCTTGTTAATGAGGTAGAAGTGGTTGGATCTTTAGGGGGGAGTGACTATGCCCTACTGGAATTTGGCATTCAGTGGGAAGGAGAAGATAAGGGTAGCCAGACACTCATCTTAGATTTTAAAAAAGCGGACTTCTGTAAACTTAGGGAGCTGCTGGCTGGAATTCCGTGGTCAAGAATAGTGAAAGAGAAAGGAGTTCAGGAGGCATGGGAGTTCCTTAAAAAGGAGATATTGAAGGCACAGTCTAAAACTGTGCCAATAAGGAGGAAAAATGGAAGGCATCTGAAGAAACCAGAATGGTTGACTAAAGAACTCTCAGCTGAGCTAAGTGTTAAAAGAAACATGTATAGGAAATGGAAGAAGGGGGAAACCACCAAAGAAGAATTTAAGCAAGTGGCCCAGAGATGTAGAGAGGAGGTCAGAAAGGCTAAAGCACAGAATGAACTTAGGCTGGCCAGAGACATTAAAAACAATAAAAAGGGCTTTTTTAAATACGTCCGCAGCAAAAGGAAAAAGAAGGAGACGATAGGGTCGCTGCGCAGAGAAGACGGTGAATTACTCACAGGGGGAAGAGAAGAGGCAGAACTACTTAACAACTTCTTTGTCTCAGTTTTCCCCCAGAAGGATACAAGCACTCAACCTGGCCATTGGGGAGCAGGTGAGGAAGCAGGGGAAATGAGGCACGTAATAGGTAGAGAGGTGGTACAGGAATACCTGTCCACACTGGATGAAGTCAAGTCTCCAGGGCCAGATGAATTGCATCCTAGGATATTAAAAGAGCTGGCAGAGGTCATTTCGGAACCGCTTGCTATAATCTTTGAGAAATCTTGGAGGACAGGAGAAGTTCCAGCAGACTGGAAGAGAGCAAATGTTGTCCCCATCTTCAAGAAGGGAAAAAAAGAGGACCCAAATAATTATCGCCCAGTCAGCCTGACATCAGTACCCGGAAAGATCCTGGAGCAGATCATTAAGCAGTCAGTTTCTAATCACTTAGAAAGCAAGGTGGTAATCACGAGAAGGCAACATGGATTTCTCAAAAATAAGTCATGCCAGACTAATCTTATCTCTTTTTATGATAGAGTTACTTGCTTGATAGATGAAGGGAATGCTGTGGATGTAGCATACCTCGATTTCAGTAAGGCCTTTGACAAAGTTCCCCATGACATTCTTGCAAAGAAACTAGTAAAATGAGGGCTGGACAGGGCTACTGTTAGTTGGATTTGGAATTGATTGATTGACCGAACCCAAAGAGTGATCACGAATGGCTGCTTTTCATCCTGGAGAGAAGTGTCTAGCGGGGTGCCACAGGGTTCTGTCCTGGGCCCAGTGCTGTTCAATATTTTTATCAACGACTTGGATGAAGGAATAGAGGGCATGCTCATCAAATTTGCAGAAGACACCAAATTGGGAGGGGTTGCTAATATGCCAGAGGACAGGATCAAAATTCAAAATGACCTGGATAGATTGAAGAGCTGGGCCAAGGCTAACAAAATGAAATTCAACAGAGAGAAGTGTAAGGTCCTACACTTAGGTAGAAAAAATAGAATAAAGAAATATAGGATGGTAGACAAGTGGCTGGATAGCAGTACATGTGAAAGGGATCTAGGAGTCTTCATAGACCACAAGCTGAACATGAGTCAGCAGTGTGATGCGGCAGCCAAGAAAGCCAATGCAATTCTCGGCTGCATCAACAGGAGTATGGTGTCTAGATCGAGGGAGGTACTGGTACCACTCTACTCTGCTTTGGTTAGACCTCATCTTGAATACTGTGTCCAGTTCTGGGCACCCCAATTCAAGAAGGACATGGTCAAGCTGGAGCAAGTCCAGAGAAGGGTGACCAAAATGGTGAGAGGCCTGGAAGACATGCCCTATGAGGATAGACTTAGAGAGCTGGGTATGTTTAGTCTGCAGAAGAGAAGGTTAAGAGGGGACATGATAGCTATGTTTAAATATTTGAAGGGATGCCATGTAGAGGAAGGAGAGGGCTTGTTTTCTGCTTCTCCAGAGACCAGGACAAGGAGCAATGGATTCAAGCTGCAGGAAAGGAGATTCCACCTGAACCTCAGGAAGAACTTCCTGACAGTCAGGGCTGTCCGGCAGTGGAATATGCTGCCTCGGAGTGTAGTGGAGTCTCCTTCCTTGGAGGTTTCTAAGCAGAGGCTAGATGGCCATCTGTCGGGAATGCTTTGAGGGTGTTCCTGCATAGCAGGGGGTTGGACTGGATGATCCGTGTGGTCTCTTCCAACTCTACATTTCTATGATTCTATGATTCTATGATAAATCAACAGAAACTTTATGTTGTCCTGCCCACTTTTCCTTCAAGTGTATACAACTCAAACCCAGCAGACTGCAGGACTAGGCACCTGGTAAGGAAAATGGAATACCAGTAGACTGTTGTAGCTCTGCCCCTCTACTCTTCAGGCCATATCTGCTGCTGTGCAAAGAAATCAGGACAGAACTCAGAGAAATTTCTTCTCTGCAGGTTTTCAAAAGTCTAGTAAAGTTTCTTCAAGTGAACCTTTCTATGGTGAACACTTAGGATGGTTTCTTTGCAAAAGTATAATCTTGTTAAGTCTGCAAAGCTCATTATCTATTACCTAATACCATTTTACCATTGTTCTTGTTTTCTGTTGAAGAAGGTTCAACATACTTGAGCACAGGTGTACCCAACTAAGCCAGAAGGCATTTGGCAAGGAAGGCTTTTGAATATAAAACCAGCGACTCAAGCCAAAGTGAAGAAAGGGGAGTGTACTTGCACTGTACAAACTCATGTAAGTGCTACTTTAGGCCTAATCATAAAACCTTACATTTGAGAAATGTTTGTTTTTTCACTTTTACCCTTTCATTTTGTATTTCTCACATAACATAGGCATGTGAGGAAAAAAGACAATGGACACATTATGTCCTGCCTGGAATCATATGACTGAATATATTCAACTAGTTTTTAATTAAGAAGCCATTACTTTCTAGTTTTTGGTTTCATAAAATCCCTAATTTAAAATAGATAAATATAACTGTTTTACTTCTCTCTGTTATTTCCCCTTCCCCCAAAAATGAGGTGATGGGAAGACACAAAGGAAAAGTTGATTACTTGGCATTCCTTCATGGATCTAAAATATTGCCATCTCTTATTCATTTAGAATTGAGAACTACTAAGTACAGTGCCAAGTGCATAAAGTCCAAACACTTAAAGTACTGGAAAAAAACACACACAAAAGATAGGTTATACAAAAGGAAGTGCTAAAGGAGTTTTGGCTAAGTGTGATTTGCCACTGCTGTGGATGGCCGTGGAAGAGCAGGCGCATTTTCGCAAGAACAGGTATGATGCACTGAGCTTACCACTTGACTAGAAACACATAAAATGCTAACTTCAGGATTGAACATATGAAGGCAATGCTTGCATAGTCAGAGACATAGGTTGTTCTTACCTTGCAAACATTCATTCATACGAGATAAGCTGTATGCTTTATGAAAACACATACAACAAAGCCCCACCTTTAAATTCCTGGTAGAGAAAGGCAGTCTCAGAAAGCTGCAAGCCTGAGCAAATGAAAGATGAATTGAGGAAGGTAATGTTAAATTTTAATCCTTTTGCCATGGGTTGTCTTCATGCATGCCCTCCTACTCAGCTGCTTTTCCCCTCCAGAGGTATTCAGATGCATATTTAAAATACAATTTATTATGATGATATACATCCAATTCCACAATGGCAAGGTAGGGGAGTAATTTTGAACAGGAAAACAGCCAGCAACGAAAGGATTCAGTGCACCCTCTTCCTTTATGCTTTTTATTTATTAGGAAAAAAAGGGCTTCAGTACGCATATTTGCATTTAACATGTAATCTGCCCTCAAGAAGCTGTGTTAGCTCCCATCAGAGTGATTCACTGAGTGACACTCAGTCTTCAGTAATGTTTTAAGCACACACTTTGAAAAGGCTTTTTCAAATTGAATTTTCATAGGTGGAAGCAGGGAGAGGGGAGAGAGAACACAGCTGGCCAGTAGAGATGCCACAGGAACTAATTTGGTTCCAAAAACACAAATAACAATGGATACGTTAAGGGACAGAGAGGAGGGAGAACAGTATTTTCCCAGCAGTGGGAAACTCCAGTTTAAGTATGAGAAAACTGTCTTTCTTCCACCACTGAAAGACTATCTGCTGGTGGTGGGAAGGATATTTGGATTCCTGGAAGTGAGATGCATGAATTACTAAAATGAGGTGTGCATCTCCTATGTAAGTTGAGCATTACTTGTACTTCACATCAATCTGGAATTGCACTTATACAAAAAAAGAAAAAAAAACTAACATGAATTCATACCGTGGGATTTTTTTTCCTGCCCAAACCTGGTAAAATTCTCATCTAAATCTCCCTCACACACCCACATCCAGTCACCACTGTTGAGATACCCAATTTTGTCAGTCATCATAATGTGATTTTATCTATACTCTGTAATTATTCCACACCTGCATGCAGCTTGCCACCACTCATTCATTTGTTTTAGTCCTATATCCTAAAGGCTTAGCATGGTTAGCAGCACTTAAAAACAATTTTTTTCAAACCACTAAGGTATACACACAGTATATTTAAAAGGTACTAATAGCTTGTCTAAATAAGATCTTCAGTGTGCTTGCTATCTTTGCTGGGTGATGCTTCCATTTTTTGCCCAATGCCAGAGGGTATTACAGGAGTCAAGCTTGGAAAACTTAAAGAAGGACGGGAATTATGCATCCCTTCAGATATTGCTGGACTACATCTCCCATTGTTCCTCACCATTGTCTTATGCTGGCTAGGCTGCTTGGAGTTGCAGTCCAACAATATGTGGAGGGATGCATTATTTCCAACCCTAAGGCCATGAATAGTAGCCATTATACTCAAATGTGAAAGAAATAATTAGCAAAGTGGTTGAAAGTGACTTACCATTGCTATTCATCATCATCACCCAAAGGTCCAAATAATACGCAGCAATATAGAGAAGGCAATGAGTGTACATAACTTTGATGTTTGAACTTGTCTAATAACTAGTTGGCCTCTTTTCTCTATAAAAAAGTCCTGCTGCCATTAAATATTTAAGGATGCAATTAGGTGTTGCATCTAGAGTTCTGTGATGGGATCTCCAGCCATTTTACTATGACAGTTCCAGGAGACCCAAATATGGTAGAAAGTACAGTCATCCTTCCACATTTGCTAAGGCTAGGGGCTCAATCCCCCCACTACAACAAAAATGGAAAAAATGGAAATAACTCCAGCCCCCTCCAATCACATTTAATATACAAGAAGTATCATCCACATATCCAACCCATCGTGGATGCCTTTGAGGTATTGGGGTTCCTTCTCAAGACAGATGTAGGTGGCTGGCGGGACTGCCACTGCCTCCACTGCTGCTTTTCGCTATTTATAATAGAGACTTACAAGCCTTGTTCATAGTCTCTCAATCTTGTGAGGCTTGCAGCACCCATTAAAAAGGCATAGGGCAGCAGCAGAGGCAGCAGCAAATAATCTGTGAATAACGAAATCCACAAAAGCAAAATGCACAAATGTGTAGGGCTAGCTGTATAACATTGAGGGAAAAGATGCACCCCTTACTCCACACTATTTTTTCCAATTAAATTCTCCTGTCTCCTTTCCAGAGGCTTCTTTTTGTTCTCCAGACTAACACATGTAGGTCTCCTGTCTGTTACTCATTCTTAATTTTCCTTCTTTCCTGAACATCCCAAATAAAGCCAAACGGGATTTACAGCCATCACAAAATTTCTCTCTCTCTCCCCCGCCCCATCTTCCTCTCCCTTTTTAAATCTCACTATGGTCTGTGTGATCCTACACAACAACTTCTAAGGGGATTTAAAAAGACTCCAAAAGTTAAGTTGGTCCAATCTCATCTCATTGATCTCTGAGCTCATCTGTCTCTCTGCATGTTTGCCTTAAGCAACAACAGAAAACCAAGAAAGGTGCAGACATCAAATACAATTCTGCAAGTCATCACATTTTTTAAAACACTGTAATAACAAAGCAATCAGAACCCAAAATTGTGAAGACAACAAATTTATAAAAATTTGATAAAGTGTGCTTGATAAATTTGACAAAGTGCAATATAGTATCAGGACACTTTTTTATTCCACACTCTTATCAGTAATTGTAGACAGAAGAAATTGGTAATAACAAAAGTAATACACCATTATTTAACATGGAAAAATACTGTTACAGCAACCACTCAAAGAAACCATATGAATCCATATGAATTCATCTATATGAATTCATTTTCTGGTATATGAATCCACAAGTAACAAAATAGAAATTCAAACGTTTAGAAAATGTTTATACTACGAAGGCAATGATGGCTTCAAGTCAACATATATTTGTCTTTGTTAAGAACTGGCTTTTTCAACTATCAGATTGCCTTTAAAAATCACAGCATTACAAGTATTTTCTTGGACTCTGTGTTGGACAATAGTATTACAAAGCATAAAGTATTACAAAGCTTAAAGCTGTTTTCTCATCAGTTTTGGCCACATGATCTGCTGTTGATTGTACATGATCAGGTGTAACCATAGAGCTGGATGGGGCCTCACGGGCCATACAGTCCATTTCCCTGCTCAATGCAGGATCTCCAACTAGGAGATCTGCACAGGTAGCCATCTGTCTTCCACTTGAAAACATCCAGAGAACGAGGCCCTGTCATCTCTCTATGCAATTGGTTCTGTTGTCAAATTGCTCTTACCGTCAAGAAGTTCCTTCTAATGTTCAATTGAAATCTACTCTGTAAGTTCAAATCATTAGGCCTGGTCCTCCACTCTCTGGCAGCAGAAAACAGGTCTGCCCCTCCTCTCTGTGACAGTCCTTGAAGTATTTAAAGAGTGCAATCATCTGACCCCTCAGTCTTCTGATTACCAAAATGAACATTCCCAGCTCTTATCATCTCCGTTGCCCTTCTCTGAACCTCTCAAACTTGTTTATACACTTTTTAAAATGTGGCACCTAGAACTGAATGCAGTACTCCACATAAGGCCTGACCAGCACAGAATACAGTGGCATTATTACTTCCCTCAACTTGGAAACTATCCTTCTATTAATGCAAGCTAAAATAGCAGTCCTCTTATTTGCTGCAGCATCACACCGCTGGCTACACTGTGCACTTTCACTATTTCTATTTCATTTTCTGGTCGTTAGCATGTCACTATAAGAACTATAAGAATTGGTAAGTTACTAAAACCTACCATTAATTATCTGTGGTCCTCACAACAGTTGTATATTATTAAGTATCTTAAATACATAAAAAATTGTCTACACAGTACCAGACTGATTGGACACAGACAAGGTAGAATTCTGTAGAATGCAAAAAGAAATATCTAAACAAATGACAGATTTTCATTCATTGCTGGTTTCTTGTATCACCTTATCCCAACCATCTGGCATGTCTCTCATTCTTCCCTGACAAGCCAGAAAAATAAACCAAGAAAAAAATTCATTGGCTGTTTCTCTGGTCATTGGAGGAAGAGAGCAGACTTCTAAGTTCAGACACCATAAAAGAATGTCTATGGCTATTTAGCTGCTCCTACTTGTGGTATAAGTAAATGAGTAGCATGTATCACCACTCCACTCACCCATGTTAAATTGCCATTCTGTACTAATATGATCACTGGCTTAAGACAACGTACTTATTTTGAGACTCAGCAATATTAAATTACTTTTAGAGCTACCGACTTAAGAATCTGAAAGCAAGACTGTTCTGGTTAAGTCTTTGATTGGAGGGGAGCACTCTGAGAATATGAACAAGGTGTCTGTATTATGACTGCAATCATGGCACTATGTTAGTGTTGCAGATCATATAAAATATTTGTATCTGTATTCAAGAACATGAATAATATAAAAAAATACAGGTAGGCATACAGTTTGGCAGCGATCCACAGTGTTCCACACCGTATCTTTTAGAAGCACAGCTTTAAAGGATTCTCTAACTGCACCTTCCTTGTATAACAATAAGTCATAATTTAAAGAAAAAAAATCATAGTCTGCTGAAATAGTTTTCAGCGATGAAAAGCTGCATTTCTATCACAATTCTTACCTGAAAGTGAATGATCATCAGATATGTGCTGATGTCTCCAAAAGCTAATGGCGGCCCTCTCTCGGTTCTGCAGCCTATTCAATCTCTCTGCTAGTCCTCCCCTAAAGAAAACAAAGTATTATTCATTCAGACCAATGTTTACCTTTTTTGGGGTCCAAAGTACAACTTTTTGATTTAATATATATTTCCTAAACTTTTTAGAGCTAGAGAGACATTACAAAAATCACATGTTATATATGTGTTCAGAAAATCAGTATATTCTATACTCTACATTTAATATAAGCTATTATCTACTACAGTTCTTCAGTTCCTAGAAAAAAAAGCAGAGTATTTTGAAAAGGGTACAAGAGGACTCCCTGGGTCAGAGCAACTATCCAACTCAAGAGTGTAATTTCAGCTACAATTTTCATTTGAGTGTATTTTGACCACTGACCTACAGCATATTACTGGAAGATGTGTGACTACTGGCAAGGATCATGTCCCAAAATACTCCATACACAGACTTGACCTTATGATTCATTTCAGAAGCTGGGTCAAGTATGCACTTTCAGTGGTCTGAAATTTGTCCTCAGTTGAAATAGTTCAGTATTTGGAAAAGGAACAACACGCAAAGTAAATATATTTCAGGTAACAATACAGGAACTTACAGTTCAGATTCAACACTGCCCACCTGACGCACACAGAGATTACTTTGCTTGTTGTTGCCTTTGAGCCAATAAAACTGTTGAGTGAAGTGCTGAAATATGCAGCTCTTCTCTTTAATAGGTCCTAGTTTGAGGACGCTTTATGAACATAGATGGGATGGGGTGTGAGGATAACATGGCTTCCTGTAATAGGGCCCAGTCCTGGGAACCTCCTCTACTAGGAAGCTCTTCCAGTGTACTCACCTATAAGTTTTAAAAGTCATAGATAAGCTTAATTTCATTTTAGTGATAGCATATCAAACTAGATACCCACCATTCTGTTTTATTGTTGTATGCCTTTAAGTCATTTCCAACTTTTGGCAACTCTAAGGCACCCCCTATGATGGTTTTTTGGGGGCTAAGAGTATGTGACACACCAAGACCACTCAGTGGGTTTCCGTGGCTGACCAGGGTTGTAATCCAACACTCAGCACTGTGTAACGTCGCTCTGTTTTAATGTTTACATTAGTTACTGTATTATAGTAGTTTATCATTTCATTTTTGCTAACTACCTTATGAACAAATAATCAAAACCTTAACATTTTAGAAGTACACATGTTTGGTTTATCAAAAACACAAAGGAAAATTCAGTGGATCCACTAACAAATTTTGCCCTCTTGCCATGAGCTACACCACTGCCCCCAATATATTTTTTTTTCAAAAATTGAAGTTTTCAGTCCTCCTCCCCCAAAGGAAACTAAAATAAAGCCTTCCTCTTTGAACCAAAAATGTTTTTGACAGAGTGTTTTGGGCTGGAAAAACAGGCAGGGTGCAGAAGCCAAGATATTTCTCTCATCTGTGCTTTAATTACTTGAAAATGAAGCTCTGTTTAAAATGTAGACTTGTTCTAAGCAAACCTACATTCTGAGCTATTACATGTACATAGCACATATTGGAAAAATGAATGCTAAAAATGAATGGTATAATTTTTAATGGCTGATATAATTCCAGCAAGTGTTCAAGAAAACAGCTCAAGACAAAAGAATTGAGAAGCCAATAAAAATAAATGATTATTTTTCTCTTAACAGTAATAAAAAACCTAAGGAGGCCAGAGGTTTTTTAAAATTACATATAGCCTCTTGACCAATTCTTCACTAGCCAAAAGTATTATGAGACTCATGGAAGAAACAAAATTTGCAACCACTACATAAATGCTTTTGCCTCTGTTACTTAACCCTCTTTCTTCTGTTTATAGTGGCAAGGTACCTGTGAACTTTGCTGCTGTTGTAATGTACCTTCAACTTGGGACTGACTTATGACAAGCCTATCATTGAGACTTCTTTGCACCATTTATACAGAGGAGGTTTGTTTCCTTTTGACAGGGTGTTGGGGACCTGCTTTTCTTATCGGCTGAGAGAGCTGGACCTGCCCAAGCCCATCCCATGGGTCTGCATGGCTGACCAACATTCAAACTAGTATGCCACTCTGACTCCCCATGTGAACTTTGCCACTTAAAATTAATTGCAGCAAAGCAGCTTTACTCTGAGTGTATGAATAGCACAATGACTCAAGGATATAGTCTCGTGCAGCCTAAGGAACCTCATCACTTTTTCAGGAGGTAGTGTCAGGAAGGAGGATCTCAATGACTGATTCCCTCTTCATTGTTTCAGCACAAGCAGAACTCCTCTAAGCACATATATGGATGTAACCCAATTTATTTGAATGTATTATAGCGATACTTGGGAATGTATTGTTATAAATGGGATTCTAACTACAGTTAGACCAACTGTAGTCAGAAACCATGAGGAGAAGTATGTTTGCAAACAATGGTTTTGGGGTGAACAGAGGAATGGAAAAGAAAAAGAATATGAATATACAGGTTGTTGCGAAGCAGCTAAATTTGGCATTACATTTAACAAAAGGTCAAAGTAGCATACTGTGCAGAGCACAGTAAAAGTTCATAACATTTTGAAGAAGGTGGTGTAATGTATTTCTTTCTGTCTTTCCTTTGCATTTCTTTAGTCTCTTCATTCTTTCATGAATATAGCAAGTTGTCTTATCCTGAGCCACATAAACTGGTCCATGTAAGTACTGTCTACAATGACTGGAAATGCAATTTGTTTTCAAGGTGTGCTATAATCTAGCCATTGTTGTTGTTTGCTTTTGAGTAATTTCTAAGGTGAACCTCTCATTGGGTTTTCTTGGCAAGGTTTGTTCAGAGGGGTTTTGCCTTCGCCCTCCTCTGAGGCTGAGAGAATATGACTTGCCCAAGGTCACCCAGTGGGCTTCCTTGGCTGAGCAGAAATTTGAACCCTAGTCTGCAGAGTAATAGTCCAATACTCAAACCACTATACCGCACTAGCAATTATTCAGCGTATTTGCTTTTACATCATAATCCACAGCAATACATACATCTGGGCAAAGTTCAAACATTAAAATATGCATGTGATTTCTGAACATCTTATCTATACGGACAAACAAAACTGACATGGTCCTGATATGCTCTTGGGCAAAAGAAGTGTAGATGTACCCAAAGTACTTTGATCCTTAACTTCCATTTTCATAAAATTTAGCACACTAGTAAACAAGGATATGGATTTTATTTTGATAAACTATGTTACTAAGAGTATTTGAGTTTTTGAGGAGAGGATTCTGTACTACAAACTTTCTTAGGTTAAAAAACTGTAATACAACCAAAAATTCATTGGACATGCAATGTTCTTTTCTTCAACTATTTATTTTCTCTTCAAAGCTTTGTCTTGCTGCACCAAATGAGAAGGTTGTTTTACTTTTTGTGGTTTCAAAACATTTTGTATTTTCTGCTACTTTGATAAATATATGTTTACCATACTGAATCGTGTGCTTAGCTGTGTTTCAGCAGTACAAACTGTGTTTAAATAAATAGTGTAAAGTTTGATTGTTTTATTTTTGCTTTACATCTCTAACAACACTGCAAAATAAAGAGGAACTAAGACCAGCACTACTAAAAAGCAATGCTACAACAAAAAAATGTTACAAAATTAACATCATCATCCAAGGCCACTTCTTCAAATTTAGGATTTACAGTTTTAAACAGATTAATATAACAAGGTGAGTTTTTAACATCCCACTTACCTGATGACATATATAAAGCTGTTCCACCCACATATCCATAGAGCAAGGTGAACAGAGCTCAGTGTTAAGATAATTTCCAGCCTCATGTCATCACATAACACTGTCAGATATGCTATACATGTTCCATTTGTCTTTCAGAAATCAAGGCTTATTAAAAACCTCAGTCAAACAGGATGAAGACCTCAAAAACATTTGTATAATGGTGGAGACAAACTTGGAAGCAGCCTCTCAGCATTCAGTTAATACATGGCTTTCCATGTCCAGGATCATGATCCAAAAAAAATGGAAGTAATTTTGTAACTACAGAAGAAAGGTCACTTTGGCTGGCATAGATGGTCACCAACTACCCCCACCACATTCCAGTCTTCAAATAAGTTCGCTTATTTCCTTTTTTTTTTAAATGTTCTCAAGATGTGTTTGACCATATCTACATGCCGAGAATTAAATAAATCAAAGGATGGGTATTTTTACAGCCAGCGTAGTGTAGTGGTTTGAGTAATGGACTATGACTCTGGAGACTAGGGTTTAATTCCCCCCTCAGTCATGGAAACCCACTGGGTGAACTTGGAGAAGTCACACACTCTCAGCCTCAGAGGAGGGCAAAGGCAAACCTCTTTTGAACAAATAATACCAAAAACAAAACAAAAAAAAGGTTTGTCTTAAGGTCACCATAAGTCAGAAAAGACTTGAAGAACACAACACACACATACAAAACGTGGGTATTTTAAGTGGTGTTCAAAAAAAGAAGAAAGTAATGGACAACTTGTTTGAAGCATGCAAGAAAAATCAAGAACAATGGCTAAACAGCAGCATGTGCATATGCATACAGAAATACTGAAGTTGAAGAACTTTGTCTTCACTGTACAGTGCTCTATTTCTTTGACATCTCTCATGTGAGGGCATGCTTGGTTGAAAGATGTCATATGGCATTGCCTCTGCTTTAATAGCCCTCCTTTTGCATGGACTATAGTACTTGAAGTGATGCTTTCAAACCAATAATCATCTACTGAAAACCAGAGATAATACAGTTGTGCAAGAGGGCTGGTTACTTGAATTAGTACTTCAAGATTTCAAGATGGTAGCCACTGTGGTGAACCATCATAAGGTAATGATCATTGAGTAGATGCTAAAACAGACATTGTGGTACCACCATCTACTAGAAACCATCTGAGAAGTGAATTCAACTGCCATGTGAAATTCCACAAATTATAACAGTCAACTCTTTATTTAAATCTTCAAATATTTAATCTAAGATTAAGCAGCCCCTGTCTTAAAGGCCTAATGCAGCTCATGGATAACTGGAATCTGCCCTAACGGAAGCTCCATTTTACACCATCCCATCCCCTCAGTCTCATCCCTCATAGGGGGAAGATAACAAGAAGATTCCCCCACATACTTCCCACTCTCCAAAATAAAATTTAGGTAGAACATTCAAGGCCAGCTGAGAGTGTTTTGCTTCTCCTACCCCTTCACCATACAGGGAAGGAGTAAGAAGGGCATAGTTGGGAGCTCCGCGCCACCTGAGTTCCCAATCAGGGCTCTGCTGGTGTTCGCAAAGCCAGTGTCAAGCACTTATTTCCTCCTGTCCCTCCACATATGTGGTGGGAGGAATAAAGATGGGTTCCCAAAAAAAGCACCAAGACCTTTAAAGAGCTTAGATGTGGACTGCTGTGAAATGAGGAATCCAGCCCCACACACTGACACTGCTCCTTATCCTTTATTTAACCCTCAAAATCAATTTTGCCAGTGTAGACAGAGCATGCATTACTGGATCTTGTATTTAAAAGATTTGATACGTGCCTCAGGAATTTTCTTTTTTTGGCAGAATCTTCTGGGGTTTTTGAACTCTTAATAGATTTCTTCTTAGGTGTCTGCAGAAGAGTCTGAGCAGATTTTAACCAGTCACTTGCTGATCTTCTTGCATCTTTTTCAGTTCCTGCTCCAAAACTGAACTGGCACTTCTTAGGAAAATCTAAATTACCAGCTTCAGATTCTACTTGGCATTCTTCTAGATTTTCACTGTCTGATGAGTATTCTGAAATTTCTATAGATCTTGCCTGCCAAAAAAAATATGCAAATTTAAATTCACATTTAAAGAAGAAATAGCTGCCAGAATATCAACCAATAACTGTATGACAAACAGTGTTAGTAATTTTGTCAATACATCCAGAAAGTGAGAGATGAAAGTGAGAATGTGTTTCATAGGGGGGAAAAAATAACCCACTTTTCCATCTTTAAAAAAACTGTTCAAGGCAGCTTACACAATTTAACACTAAGAAAATGCTAGGGAAAAAGAACAATGGGTAAGACAAGTATTTAAAAAAACTGTAAAAAAAAAAAGAGCGATTAATCAAGGAAGAATACAAGAAACCATCCTAGTGCTTGAGAGGAAGGAGAGGGACTAGGAAACAAACAAATAAACCAAATCATGCCACTGATTCTATCCAACTCAGGACTGAAAGCTAACAGACAGCAACTTCCCAGACATTTAGACATGTCACTCTTCCTGCCCTGCCTGGAGATGTCACAGCTTGAGCCTGGGATCTGCTTGCAGATAAAGCATGTATTCTACCACTGAGCTATAATCCAGCCCTCCCTGCTCCCCCCGCCCGCTTCATATCTAAGCAAATACTTGCTAGCTCCTTGACAAAGATTTTTGGTAGTCCGCAGGGCACTGACAAAGGAGCCAGACAAATCATTCAAGCTATGGAGATTGATGTTTGTGATCCCATCGCAAAAAAGATTCTCTCCTGTGCTGGCCACACCTCAGAAGGTAGAATTATGTGCAAAGGGCCTTACCAGATGACTGCAGTGGACTGCCAGGTTCACTTGGGCAGACACAGCCATTTAAGTAGCAATGATTTGCTAACAGAAGACTAAAATATCAGTAGTATTAGTGAGATATATTCTGACTTTATGTCTGCAATAACCATAGAAGCACAACCACTACTCCACTTGCTTACAGTAGAGGAGAGCATAAAGCAGATGCTTTTTGTGTCTAGCTGTAGCAAGGATTTCTGACTCCCTAGGAAATGACTTGAAGGCATGCAACAACAAAGCAACACAACAAAGACAGATGGAAGGACAGACATACATGCATATGTGTGTGCACACGCACACAGAGGGAAAGATTGTCAAAAACTACTGTTGAAATGCAAAAAGCTTTGGGTTGGCAAAGAACTGCTTGCTCGATTCAGTTTTCTTACTCAGAAGCAACTACTGGGCTCAGATTCCACGAGCCTGCAGTTTGCCCACTCTTGGCTTAACAGCAGTGGGTCACTCAGTATTTCTTTGAGCTAACCAGCTTTCTTTGTGTGCCTGCTGGGAAAAAAGTGCCTGTTGTTCAACAAATTAGCTTATCACTATGTAGATCTTCCTGAGCCAGACTTCTTTGCCAGTAAGTCTGACATAAAATAGGAACAAATCTTCCCTAAATTAAAATGATTGGCTACCTTTTTGCTGCTGCTTATCATCCCAGCTCATGCTGAGAATTTTTCCTGCCCATTTGGCCCCTGACTAAGTAAATTTCCAAATTACTATACTTGGTATAAGAGAATCGCTAGTATGCTGAGACAAGTGACATAACCCACCCTAGAAGACCTAAACCCACCTGATGTGCATTAGCATGACTTCCTCTTTTGATCATTACTAAACTGCATGTACTCAGAATCAACAACTCCAAAGACAGTCCAAAATCTCCTCCTTTCGGGATTCAGGAGCAACAAAATTCTCAGCTCTGCACCACCATCAGAATCTGAAGTTTGAAGCCAGAGTTATATCCCATTAAGATGGCTCCAGAGATGCAGAGACAGAGGAAATCAGATTTTATATCCTGCAAAGCCTTTCTGGAGTGGTTATAACTGCTGCTTCCTACTCCCATACATCCACCCACCTAACTAGTGATCCTAATAATTCAGGCTTGAATTACTTCTGCAGTATTGACCCTAAACCAGACGCAAGCTGTCTATGGATTATTATCGCAACTTATTACTCAATTATGCAGACACACATGTGGTTCTTTACCACCCATTTTTACAGTATATTACAATGAAAAGAATGGCACTAAATCAGCAAAACATTCTCAATCTATGTATTTTCTCTGAATTCAAAACCAGAAAACTCAAAATACACCTCTCATGTTAAGAAGTTTATTTATTAACTACTTGCAATGTATAACAAATGCCTATACACACAAAATCCTGTCTGTGCACACAAGGTCCTGCAGTCTACAAGAACTTCACAGCAAAGAGAATTAAAATATGAGGTCAGGTTTTATATTTATGTGTAATAGTAGCCCAATGACCCTTTCTTTGCAATGAAGAGAGGCTTTTTTTCACTCAGAAGGGGCTAAAAAGTACAGAAACAGATGGCAGAGGATTGCTTCACTTTTCCCTGGAATAAACTGCCCTGCCCTCAAGCAGCATCTCCTCTCTGATTTCAAACACACTTTCAATTGCTTCTGATGTAAGCAAAAATCCAAACGTAAATTTTTCTCTCCAAGAAGAGCTGCTTTATTAATGTTACATGTGAGTAAAATGTAGCTTCTCTCTGCGGTTTCACTGTTTAAAGAACTTGAAGAACACATAGCCATTCCCTTGGTTGGTAACACACCACTTGCATCTTGGCTACATTCATATACTTGTATGCCTCTCTTATCCTATCCCTTTCTTATCTTTGTTAATCAAAAAGGGTGAAAGATTTATACAATGTAACACAAAAATGTTACACAAAAAAGGACACAGTAATAAACTAAGATCATAAACTAAGATTCCAATTCTATGTAATTTGATTCTGAAATTAACACGTGTGTAAAATAAGCACAAAACATATTTCATTATAGCCAAATGTGGGCAACGCTGCCACCTCATGTGTTTTGAGACTGCAACTCCCATGATCCCCCACCATTGGCTATGCTGGCTGGGACTGAGGGAAAAATAAGCAACATAGCAATATTGACTGAGCTACTCTCCCCATAACTAGGTTTAGAAATACCTCCAGTGCTGTATTGCACAGTACGCCAAACACACTTGAAAGGGAATTTCATTTGTCCCATTAGTATTCATGCAGAAAAGCTGAAGCAAATGTTCTCAGGTTAATCTTTAGATTTAGGTGTATGCCTGCGCTTGCACCTGCTTGGGTTTGTATATCGTGCACATCATGATGAGTTAATCTGGTATTTCAGCATGCTTACTGTGCCAAATCAAAAGTTTGTTTAGCTTCTCACATTTCTTTTTAAATTAGTTTTAACCAACACTAAGTATTTGTCAAGTTCTAAGAGGATTTGAAGTGACATTTTTGACAAATGAAGTATATAAAATGAGCAAGATGTTCTGATTTCACCCTGCTCACTTTTCCAATAGTTGTTTTAATATTCATGTTTAAACTTCCATGACTTAGAATCATGCAGCTCTCCAAGTGCTCTTATGTATGTCCCAGCATTCCTCACCATTGACTTATGTTTTCTATGACTACAGGGAATTGTAGTGCAACAATAGCCTAGAGGGCCACATGATTCCTAACTCCTGATCTAAGCATTCTACAGTCAGCCCTTCACATTGTGGGTTTAACTTTGACAAATCTGATTGTTTCCAAGTTTCTCCGAACCCTACCCCCATCACACCTCAAGTACTTCTTTTCTGGGGAAACCATCTCTCTTCATGGCTCTGATCAAACCATACAGTTGTTACTACAGCTTCTAGGCTGCTTTGGCAATAGCATAAAGATACACTTTTGATATCAATAATTCGGCTTTCTTCCACCACCCCTCTCCATGTGTTTGTGAGGCCCCCGGACAAGCACGAAACTAGGCTCAGCGGCTGATTGCTGCAATATTCCTAAACAATACAGGTAAGCCAGAAATAGCCAGATCGCAGCTTCAGGAGACCTCCCGGCAAACACCCTATTATGTATGCGCGCCACCTACAAAGGACTCCCTGCCCCGAGCAGGTAACTTGACTAAGCTGAACTACCAACCGTCCAGCATCATGCATTTGCATACTGGCTACTCCTTTGTTGATTCGGACCTAATTCAATCATGCTAAATTTTGACCTTTCTGAGGCTTTGTCTCACACCCAAAATCCACTGTTCCGTAAGGCATAGCTTGCAGTCACACTTCTCCCTATAAAAACCCCTGATTCCGAGACCCTCCTCGGATCGCTCCCAAGTTCCTAACCGCCTTTCTGCCTCTTTGCTTGGCGAGCCTCCCCTCAGCTCCACGTGCTGAGCCACATCGAACCCCAGCATCGCTCTCTATTCTCCCGGACTTCAGGACCCAAATCAACTATCCCTCTGAAAATCTCTCTATCCCACTCCCACCTTTATTTTCTGTAGTTACCTGAGTGAGTGTGTTGCATGCACTGTTTGGCTGTATTTTAATAAAGATCTCATTTATTCTTTCAAAACGGTTTGCTTCTTGACTGGCCTGACCCCATAGACATAGGGTTCAAGATCCTGCTAACTTACCCTGCCTCTTGTAACGCTAAAGCAGTGCTCTGAGCTAATTTTCCCCACCTATAGTCGAGCACATTTAGGTGTCCCTCACGGCACCCCCAGTAAACAGGATAACACAGTCCCTTAAAAAACTGCCTCTGGTCCTTCTCCTCCTCCACCGGCTGCTACTTGACCAGCTAAGGATGGCTTGCACCCCATTTTCTCAGCACCACAAACCCTCTCCAAATGTCCCCCTTACTCAAGCAAGGAGCTGGGTGAGAAAGGAAGTACAGGGCCACTATGCCGACCCAGTTCCTTTCCCTGATCTTGTTTGGATCCTGGGTTCTCATTCTCCTCACCATGCCTTGGCCCCCTTCCCACAGACACACATACATTTTGATATTTGTGGGTTTTCCACTTTTGCAGGGGTCCTGCATCACTAACCCTACCAAAGGTGGAAGGCTGATTATAGGCTAGGCTCTTTTAAATTCAGTAATAGAAGACCCATTTGCACCATTACCAAAATGGAGACAGAAACAAGTCTTTACTGCCTAAACCCTACTCGGATGCTATGAATACTGGGAAAATAAAGTTCCAAGGCAACAGAGAGAACACTTGCTTTTCTCCCTTTGCTGTCACTCTCCTCATGTGAAGAGTGACTTTCTAAAGAAAGTCTCCTTTATTCATGAAGGCCCTGCATGTGAATCATAATGCTGTGATCCAGATCAGTGAAGAGCCTGCATGGAAAGTAGTTCTCCTCTCCCAAATTTTGCTCCTCACATGAGGAGAGCAGTAACAGAAGGGTCAGTATGTTCCTCACATGAAAAAATAGGGCTACAGCTCCAAATGATCCATAAGTACTGCTAGCTCCTATACTCATACTGTAAAGAAATTACTAGATTCTGTGCCCAGTTCTATTAACCTATGCATATTGCTACATTGGTTGCCCCATTTGTCTATCTGTCTGTCTGTCTGTCTGTCTGTCTGTCTGTCTGTCTGTCTATCTATCTCTGCTCGGTCTAGGCAGAGATAGTGAAATCTTTGGCAGTTCAGTTGCTTGGGTTCACCACAGTTAATGTGGAAATATTGTAGGGACTAAATGTTCTCCATCAATGATGTTGGATATTATTTTCCGCCCAAGTTCTTCCAAAAGAGGGCCAGCCTTCTCCTGACAGCCTACCTTTTCTCTTTCCTGACATACACTACAGACTCTTCCCTGTTTTTCTATTGTTTCTATTAACGGGAAAGATATTCACTCATAATTGTTTTTCTTTCAACCTCCAAATTCAATCTGTGGATAAAATCTGTTTTCACTCCTTTTTAAGTACTAAGGAAGTATTAAGCCTAAGGACATTTGGGCAGTATTAAGGACCTCACACAATTAAGGTCCTTTCCACACGCGGGGGCCAAAACGCGGCGGAATGAGGCGGCGCACGTGGGGACGGAGCTTACCTTAATCTGGGTGGCTCCGTCCCTGCGGGGAGCAGCGCGTGTTCGCCGCTCTATGCACCGCCAGCATCCAGCGGTGCCCAAAATGGCATCCGGCGGCTTCCGGTGGCGCTCCGCCAATCGGGGCAGTGCACCAGCCAGAAGCCCGCCCCCGGGCAGCTCTGCAGGGACGCGCTTGCGCGCCCCTGCAGTTCTTCACGGGGCGCTGCAACTTGTTTTTAAAAGACCACTTGAAAGGTGGTCTTTATAAAACATGCGGCGCCACCCCGCGGCCACACGAGGGCGCTTTGAGGTGTAGAACCTCACCTTTTCAAACCGCCCTAGCGCACCTCACAGTGTAGACAACCTCCTGGTGAGGTCGTCCCAGCGCGGGCTATATCCCCGTGTGGAAATGGCCTAAGAATACTAATTTTCCAGGGCTTTAAATCATGAGCTGCCTTAGCGGCAAGTTGACTCTGACTTACCCCAAACATACCACACGATTTTCTTAGCAAAAGCTATTCAGAGACCTACAGTATCCCTTCCAACTAAGTACTAACTAGATCTGACACTGCTTAGTTTCTGAGATCAGAGAGATCTAGCACCTTCAAAATATTCCTATATGAACATGCCAGAGCTCTAAGATCTGCAGGGGAAGGCTTTTTTTCATCTCACTACTATCCCAGACTTGCCTGGTGAAGACATGGGAGACAGCCTTCTCAGTGGCTGCTTCCAACCTCTGGCACTCCCTTCGTTAGGAAGCTAGACTGGCCCTCGCCTTGCTCTCCTTTCACTAGCAGGCAAAAACATTTCTATTTAACCAGACTCTTAATATATAAGCAGGTGGACTTTTAATTTATTAAGATGTTTTTAAAATTTTTGTAGTTTTTTATAATCGTATGTGTTTTTGCAGTGCTTTTCACTGTTTTAAATGTTTTACTAATGTTTTAAGCGTTTTTGGAAGATGCCTTGAGTCCCACTCTGGAAGAAAAGCTGCATATAAATAAATAAATTTAGGCATCCCATCAACTGGATTTACTCCCTGGAACACTATAAGAAGCCTTAGCCATATCCTAGACTGTATTCTTTGCCACATTTATTAGAGAGCAAGTCCCACTTAATGGAATTTAACTCCCTAATAACAACAACAACAAACAAAAAATATAGTCTAAGATTTGGTCAGCAGAGTTTCCATAATGTGCAGCAAAGCAATACAGATATCCACTAGGGTTTGGTTCTAAGACCCCCCTGTGGATACCAAAATTTCTGGATGCTCAAGTCCCATTATGCACAAGGTTATTGTAAAATGGTGTTTCTTTTTGGAATATTTTCAAGCCATTATTAGTTGAATCCACACATACAGAATCTGTGGATATGGAGGACCAACTATACACAAAACTATAACATTAAACGAAGCATAGCATAACAAGCACTCTGCACCACATTTATTTCCAGTGCATATACTTTGCTACAGTAACATGAGATAATTGACTTAGGATGCAAAGAGACCACTCCAGCTTTATAACCAACAACTTCAGATCTCTAAACCATATAGCATTATTAGGAGGTCACCAGAAACATATGAAAGGCTGGCGAAACTCCATTATAGTAGTTAGTAGATGCACGAATTGCAGCAAACTGTGGAAATATATTTGTAAATGAGATTTTTATCTGTCACCAGAGAGTGGCAACAGCCTGTGATAGAAACAGCAAGTTGGTCAGCTAGCTCTTCCTTTGTGCATGATACTTAAAAGAAAAGTAGCAGTAGGACACTTGAATTAACTGCAGGCCACTATTTCCTTTTGTCTTTGAAGTTTTTTCTTTCCTATTTCTAAAGCACTCAAACACCCCAGACTTCTGGGGGAAAGGATGAGGGATAACATCTTTGAAAATCTGATGGTAAGTGGTAAAGAAAGAAGAACTGAAGTACAGAACACACCCAAATTTTCCACTCATAGCTGTTTGTGTATACAGCTCTGTGGGTGACACCTGCCTTCTTTAAAGTATGAAACCACAGATTGGCAACAGTCAGTATGTGAAAGATTAAATAGGTGAAAGATTAAATAGTTATGTGTAAGCACAGTTAACCATGATAAACAAGAAAACTGATAAATCACTGGTTTCTTTTTCTTTCCCAGAGCAGCAAGCCCAGAGTAAAATTCAGCTGTCACAGAGGCTTTTCCTAAAAGAAATTACTTCTTACATATGTAGTGTTTTTAATTGCTTTAGCATGCAAGATTGTTTTTTAACTGTGGCTTTTGAGACACACACATAGAAATGGGAAAAATTATTTTTCTTTTTGAGTATAAGAACCATATTTCAGCATAAAAAAGGAGAGTAGATTTTCTGTTCAAACCCAGCTATACCCAGCATATGTAAAGCAGAGGTGGTATTGACTGTCTACTAAACTTTCACCTAGACCTTAACTTATCTCCCTGTAGTCTACTGACTTCTTGTCTACTTGGGCAATAACAGTGGCACGGTTTCAAGGGACTGCCCAAGAGACATTAATTTTTTTTTCAGTTAAAGGCAAAGAGTTGGGTAAAAAAGGCAGGGTATACAACACATAACTTGACAATTTGACTACACAATCCTGGACTTTTCTGCAAGTTTATTAGATTGTTCCAGATGGATACTGCTGGGAGTTGGTAACTAAATATTGTCTTTTACAACATAATGTCTTTAACAGTGTGATTTAGAGCACTGTTATTCAGAAGGAACCCCTCACTATATTTAATAGGAAGTTACTCAAAAGTAACTGTACACAACTGCAGCCTTAGCAATGCTAGGCCACAATGACAATAATTTCTCAAAATAAGGGCATGAATCACAGTACTTTCTTTATCCAAGGATGTTAATGTGTTTCCAGAAAGAGCTGCACCTGATTCCAGTGTTCTGTCTGCTACAGCACACTGGTTCCTACTGACTGGCCCTTTCAACCCATCCTTAGTCAAATCCAATAGCTAAAAGCCACAACGTTCCCTTTCATCTATTATGAGCAAAGGCACCTCTAAGAAGCCCAGTATTACTGGACACCAGCCAGTATTATTATAAGTCAGTTTAGGACTAGCAGTGGGCAAAGCGAGGGGTAATATGAATGCAGTAGAACTTGAATCAGATTAAAAATCTATCAGATTATAACCTAGTCACAACCACCACCTCATATCTTCATACAGCAATGACTTATATTTGGAATGTGGTTACAATTTTAATGTTATGATTCCTTATCAGGGAAGTAATATCTTAGTCCCTTATCACACTGGAGCATAGGCTAATTATCTTTACATGTATCAATTCCTAGACACTTTGAAGATTTTGGGTTTTTAGACTTAAGTAGACATGTACTTGCCAACAGTGCACACTGACAAGACTCTTCTCTAAATATCATAGTTATAAATGCAAATCATTTAACACTGGTTATTTGTAAAATTCATAAGAAAAATAGATTGTCAATTCCTTTCTCCGTAATGGCAAGTTAATTATAAACAGACAGAAACACTTATTTATATTTGTTGATCCAAATTATTCCAAACCATAAACTAAATATCTACAATATTGCTTAAAACATCACCGAATAAACCCATTTTTATCATACCTATATCTACGTATGCGTACAAAGTATTTCCCCATCGTCACATTTAAACTAATGAAAACTGTTTGAACTAAATTAGACTGAACAAAAGTGACTAGTCCAGCATTCTGCAACCAAATGCCTTCTACATGTGATAGATTACAGTTCTCATTACCCCAAGTATTATGACTTGTGCTTGCTGGGATAATAGGAACTGTAGTCTAACACATTTGGAGTTAATTGGGTTGGCAATGAGTAGGCTAATTTTAAGGATCAGGAAAACGTTAGCACATTGACCAACCAACAACTACTTAGGTGTGTTAAAGCTTCATAAATGTTATCTTGCTATAATTTTTACAATGTTATTGGATTTGATGTATGTACAATGGAGTTGGTAGAACTAGATTTCCTCAGCCTTCTCTCCCCACAGCTGTTCTTCTAGCCACTTCAAAATGCTAGACCAAAGGCTGGAGGTCAAAATGCTAGGCTGAGGGGTAGGCGTGAACTGTTGTGCCTGCATATGCTGGAAAATCAAACAAAGACCAGCTAGCCTATCAGAACTTGCAAACTAATGGATGTTTGTCCCTACATCAAACTGCTGCATAGTAGCTTTGTCATACCTCATACATCCTTTTATTACCTATTCAATCTGGCCAATATGCTATAATGTATACTATCTTCAGAACAGGGCACAGGATGATATTTTGAGTAAAATACAACTGAAATAATACAGACTGTCATAGTCAACATTCTTTTCTCAAAATAACTGTACTATATTAACTAATTTTTTTTCACAAATGCTTGGAAAAAGCTGTTGAGGAAGATGTATTTGAGGGTATAAAGACACAGGCATGCTATTCCTGTTTCCTTCTACTGATGTCCAGGAATTTTTAAAATTTATCTTATTTTTATTATTATTATTTTAAAAAATTTGTTATCAGCAAAGCAGACAGAGACATTAGAGATACGGCAAGAAATCTGAAGAAAAGATGAGGCAGACTTCTGAGGCTTAAACAAGTTATAGTCTCCAACTCTGTTCACAAATATATTTTATGAAGAAAAAACAGGTTTCACAGGTTAGACTCATTCAGCCTCAATTGCAAGCTGTTCCAGCTTGCCTCTGCTAAAACAAGTTTTTATAATATGTAGATCAACCCAATCAAAGTTATCAGTGGCTGCTTAGCTGATCTTAATTTCAACCAGATGACTGACTATTCCAACTAAATTCATTTTCTGTTGGTCTAGCAATTCTGTGTAAGGAACACCCAAGCTCAACCCCTCTAATATTAACAACTGGAAATTAGATGTCTACATAATTACCAATGTTCAAAATCATCATTTAATCAAAGTACAACATGATGTTACCACATCATACCTCCTCACTCTGTGGGATGTGCTATTTTCCTAACTGGACAAATTTATGCCTGGAACACACGTTTGAAAGAGTGCTGGCTGGAAACATATGCCGGGTCAGGATAACCTCAGATATGATCCAGTCGTAAGTTCAGAGAGGATTAGGTGGGAAAGCCTGATCCTAATGGGCTTGTGATAACCCTTTCAAAAACCTTAAGCTACAAGCACTCCCAAGAACAATAAAAGGCAAAACTGCTAAGGTGGAGCAATCAGGGACCCTACTGTGAGCATATCCTATGGAGACCTTCCCTATTCACACTACTAACCAAAAAATTAAAAGACTGTCAGGACTCCCATCAATGTTTTGTCACTTAGAGTTAAGATTATCAGCCCATTCTGAACTCCTTTGCCAGCTCTGTGAGAAAGCCATTATCACTTTATGCATATACTCTTATACAGAGCAGGAAATAGAGTACAAAACCCACAGCTCCAGCTGCAGTAAACTGTAGTATTTGGATGTAAAACATGGTGCCCAGATCTCTACTCATTCTTGCTACCCTCAGACATGCTGTCTGAGCCATTTGGCTTCAACCTTCTGCTTCAGGATTATCACCCTTTCTACTCAATCTCGTTCTATCAAACCTTTCTTGCCTCACTTTCCAATAGCTTTGTATGGTTCTTGAAATTGTCTGATTTCTTGTATGTTTGTTAATTCCAAATAAAATACCCTGTTTAACTTTTCACTGGTGTCTGTTTCTACAGTTACTACTGGTATACACAGGTAAAAAGATCCTGCTAGATAACAATGCCTCCTAATACACTCTAGCTCAGTGGTTCTCAACCTGTGGGTCCCCAGATGTTTGTGGATTTCAGCTCCCAGAAGCCCTGAGCATTGACCATAGTGGCTGGGGCTTCTGGGAGCTGAAGTCCACGAACATCTGGGGACCCACAGGTTGAGAACCACTGCTCTAGCTGAACCATTTTATACTGCATCTGTGAATCTGACAAATCAAAGCTCTGGTTACAGCACATTATGGTTTACAAAATTTTTATCCTTAATAGTTAGACCAGCAGCACATGTTTTACAGACATGTGATTCAAGATATTTTATGTTTGTAAACAGATTTCTGAACACAACACAAACAAATTTTAGATCAGTTTAAGAACCAAATCAATACTATTCCCATCACCCCTTCAGCAGCTGCCCTAGTCCACAAGAAGCAAGAGAAAAAAAAAAAAATAACAGGTAAAAAGGAGGTGCTCAACTCTTCCCCTCTCAATTTTTTCATGCTGAGGTTGTTCTCCTGCCAACAAGGGAAAAGGTAGTTACAATTAGAAATAGAACCTAGAAACAGAAATTAAATATATAATTGTGACATTCAGAAACAAATTTTTCGCAGGCCCTCTGGGAAGAAAAAAGGAGGCAGTTGCTGCAGGCTTCACAGGCAGAAGAACAAAAAGAACAGGTTATTTACCTGGAACTATTTCTTTCAGTGCTCACCTGTGCCCTCTATACAAATGGGTCTTGAGCCTGACCAGAGCCACCGCTATTCATGTTTACTCAATATTATCATTTAGACTTCCGGACCTCTATGGATGTTTCTTTTGGTCAGGCTGTAGTCTCTGCTGTCTTACAGTGACATAACCTACCTCCTATGGTAAGATCCATTTGTGTGAGGCACAGAGACCACAAAGGAGAACAGACTACTTATTGTAACTGTGTTTCTTCAAGTTGTCATCTGTGCCCCACGTCCAGTGTTGCACTCTCAGCAGACCAAGGAACTAGGGAGAATACCACTGGTGGGATTGAGTAGAGAACAGAAAGACTGAGGGTCCACCAGGACTACTCAGCTTTAGAACATTCTGGTGGTGGCTCTGTACAGACACAAGGTCAATTTGTGAGAAACAGGCTATGAAGAAGAACTGTACATTCCAGCTGAGAATAAGGCTCAAATGAATAATCACCATCCAGACTTCTCTTGAGTCTTAGAAAGGTCTATCACCTTGGTCATACAGCAAGGATGTGAACTCCCAATATTTTTCATTATTGACTATGCTGGCTACGGCTTCTTGCCCAATTGGAGGCACCCATGATTCCCATCTCTGTCACACAGACTCTGCATTTTATGCCCCGCTCCTTAACTAAGATGTGTCATTTATCAACTGTGAAAACCAAAAAATGTAAAAAAGCTGAGGTTGTTTTATTTCATTTGAGGCAAAGCAAAAGATTAAACTGCAACAAATAATTACACACAAAACAAAACTAAAACATATTCTGCTGCAATTGTTAAAAGTAATATTCCTTAAATATATGTATTCTCCAAAGTATCTTCTTTGCTACACGTTTTGCTTCTTAAGAGAAAAATGTGAGAGAAAGCAATGCAAATTATTTGTGTCTGCGTTATGTCTGATTTTCAAAGGGGGAACTGAGCATCTTGGGGAAAAAAACAGATGGAAGCTATAATTTTCATTTCTTTCAATTTTCATTAATTATTCTTTACTATAATCCCACCCCAAAGGAAGGAAGGGAAGAACAACTGTGCATCATACCACGTAGTTCTTTGGCTAAGGCTTCAGTGCCGAGAAGTTAAAGGAAGTAAGCTATATTGAACTCAGCAGATCTTGCTTCTGACTAAACAAATTACATTAGTTAGTGGGCAAGATGATGATGATGACCATTTCTACTTCTGTAACCTTTTTTTGTGAATTGTACATGTTATCTGTGTACAGTGTTATCTTCCAAGTATTTTTGTCTAGAAGAATTTATGTTGTGAAAAATATTTTTCAAGACATACAAGCAATCCTTTAACGCTACAGTGCAAGAAAACAATATCGAAAGCAAGAACAAAACAACACTCACAACTTACGATGATTGAGATCTATCCTTCTTTTTTTAAAAGATCCCAAGCATACGTTATTTAAAAAACATAACCTGATATAACTGAAACAAAAATGAAGTTTTCTAACTATCAAGTTTGCCTTCAACACACATGAACGGAGATCTCTGCTCCCCGATCAACCTAGAAAACCTCAAATCATGTATTAACTGCCTTCCTCACTATAATAAAACAGAATTCTAGCTCAATATGAGTAAGTTGAGAGTACAAAGCACAATAGCTTCTGTTTGACTTCTTCTGCAAGCAGGAGCGGCTAAACAAACTACAGACCTTTCTATCGATTGTGCATTGTGACTTGTAAACTCAGCAGTCTGACTTCTCTCTGCTGAAATGCTTAAGTCATAAGCCAATTCATTCCTAAGTACTGATTCTAGTATGTCTGGGGAGAGATAAGCAGAAGGTTCTGGTTCATATGTTCCCATTAAAAAATGTGGACAAAAGGTCCATGCTTTATTTTATCTACTCCGTCTTGCAGCTAGAATTTTTGCAGTCATCACAATATGGCAATATTCTTAAGCACTTTAGCTTATTGTGCCTTGAGAAGAAGGCCATTGTCTCTTTGCATTTTACATACAAGCTA
The DNA here is from genome assembly GCA_948472985.1 of Iguana delicatissima. Classification (NCBI taxonomy): domain Eukaryota; kingdom Metazoa; phylum Chordata; class Lepidosauria; order Squamata; family Iguanidae; genus Iguana; species Iguana delicatissima. The sequence goes on from CAOKZL010000109.1 coordinate 401,041, forward strand.
TTCCACAGATTCTACGTATTACGTATGACAAACTACTATATTTCTATAATCTCTTAAGCAGAGTCATTCAAGGACATATGGCCTTGGATAAAAAAATAGAATGTGTATGCAATTGACAACAACTGATTTGGATAAATAATGACAAAACTTGGGTTAAAGAAATGTTTAGCAACAATAGAAGAAAGGACTTCTCCCTTTAACACTAAATAAAAATCACTCTTTGGAAAACTTGGAAGTCTTATCCAGTACCTCTGTGCATCTACTATAGTTCAAGCTAAAAGAATTATACATCAGAACAGTACAATCTGATCTATTTTTCAGTACTTAAGATGCAAGTCAAAGTAATTTCATTTCCTTCTACAGTTCCTCAATTCAGCAAATGATGAAATTCTAGCCCAACACTGAACAGTTGGGTCCTGGTAGGTCAGAATGTACATCCATCTCATCTAGTAGATTCTTTTTAGTGGGAGGCCAACCACATACCTCCAGGAAGCCACATGCAGAGAATGAAAGCAGTCATCTTCCCCTATTGTATGTTTGTGCTGTCTTTCATGTTGCAATGATTTCAGTATTTTAAAAGGAAGAAAATCCTCTGAACTTAGCTGTTAAAGATTTTGCATTCAAATAGGAAGTTGCTCCTCCAAAGGATATTGCAAATTCATCTCTAAGGGGAAGTTGTGGAACAGAATTAAATGTTCCAAAACAATTCAGACATCAAAGTATTAAGGTCACACACAGAAGTCTAGTATCTACAGCTTATCAATATGTACTCAGCACTTCTATTCATTTGCTTTTTAAAATGTCCCCATTATGTATCACAATAAAAAGTGCTTGAGAGAAACATACATCTCTGTTAACTGACCAGTGCTATCACACTAGTACTATACAAGTGAGGATCACGCCAAGATGGTGCTGGAACAGAGGAGACAAACACTCTGCAGTTTAACCAAAAATGAACTGAATGTGCTTAAAGTTAAAAAGTATTTTTGCACTGAAAAATGAAAAGCCATTTCTGTATATCAGTTGTTTCCAACTACAGCTGGCTATTACAAAAATCTCAGGGAGGCTAGTTTTCAAACAACTCAAAAATCCACCCCAACCTGCCTTTTCTACTCCTCCTTCCCAGTAATCCGATATATTGTATATTTCCTTGTCTTTGCAGCTTTGAAATGTAGAGTCCTTGCTAACTTTTCTGTTGTGGCTTAATAAGCTGCTGGGCAACTGGGGATGTTCGCTATTCAGGAATGGTCACATATCTCTGTCTTTTCCACAGAGATTAAAAGTAGGGAGGATACATGGCACAGCAAAGATTAGTGTCAATACTGTCACTAAAATACTGTTTCTGATCAACCAGTGGCACCTGTACAAGTTATAGCTGCAAACTGGGGCAAGAACTTCTCTGTGTTGCTTCTAATGAAAAGGATAAACTTTCAGATTATAGCTAGCAAGACCACAGCTCAGTGGTAAAACATATAGTGGCATGCAGAAAGTCTGAGGTCCAATCACTAATGTTGCTAGATAAAAGAATGAGATATTAGATGATGGAAAGATCACCCCAAAAAGTATACTGCAGAGGTGGAAGGAAAAAGGTTACAAAAATATAAAAGGAACAGGTACTTCGGAGGGGAAAATAGATGAGTAAGGAGGGATATGAAAGAAGTACATAAAATTATATGAGTTGTCATGAAATAAGAGAGCAGAAATCATTCTCCCTTCTCATGATACTAGAACACAGGGTTATCCAATTAAGCTGAATTTAGAAGATTCCAGATAGGTAAAAACACTTTTCTGTAGAACATATACTATGGGATTCACTAGGACAAGATCTAGTGCTAGGGAACAGGAGAAGAAGAGCATCACACAGCCATTTCCTGTTTGTGGACTTCTCACTGGCTCATGTCCACTGCGTGACTATTATGTGAAACGAATGATGGAATAGATAGGTCTCTCATCTGATCTTGCAGGGCTCTTGTGATCTTCTGCAGTCATAGATGTCAAACCTATTTTACATAAACAACCTTTATATTTCTGTAGCATCCATTTCTTAGGTAAGGGCAGATTTAAAGCTTTTAGGAAGGTAACACGCATCGTTGGGAGCAATGTATTCAACTAAAATTTAAGCCTGAATATTTGCTATAATCATTCATAGCCTCATGCATATTTTCTCCTATACATCCATTACAAAAAGAAAACGCTTCATGCTTACTACCTTTCAATATCTGACAAAAGAATATAAACAGATTGTGGTAGTGATGATGATGATAAAGAAAGTCTGCCAAATTTGTGACCCACCAAACTCATATAACTGGTAGATAATGGACCCACTACCCTAGACTTTTTGCAATCACAGAGAGCTAAGACATAATTTTTTGTATTTGTCTGGTAGACTGCAAATCATACTAGTACAGCATCCTCCAGCATAGAAAACTGTCAGTGTGTGCCTTTAAATTAGGACTGCAGCACAGTACAGTTAATATATCTGATAATAAGAGCTCCCTGCTTCAACACAATACAGGAAGCTCAATAAAGAATGGGAAAATATTAGCCCTATACAGTTTCAGCTGGTCAATACTTTATGACTATGAACAAGTTTGTACAAATTGTTATGGACTGCAGATCCACCTACTCATGATGTGTGAAGTGCGGTGTTCAGATATATCCACAGCAGAATTTGCTTATAGGAAAAACATAATACAGACATCTGAAATGTTACCTGCCAAGTTTGCTTGTATACTCTCATTTTGGTCAATATTGTACACAGAAATGTCCACGTATAAAACCAAACTGTTGTTACTATGTGCCTCCAAGTGGCTTCTGATTTATGGTGAACCTAAGGCAAACCTATCACAGAGTTTTCCAGGGGCCAAGAGTGTGTGATGTGGGTTTCCCTAGCCAAGTGGGGAATCAAATCCTAGTCTCTGGAGTTGTAGCCCAGTACTCAAACCACGATAGCACGCTGGCTCTAAAGATCAAGCTAGTGTAAAACTAATTGAATTGAATTGCAAAATACCTTTCTTCCTTAATTATTCCTTTTAGAAGTACATCATACAGGGGGGAAAACGTTAAATGTATAATTAAACTATCAATAGAATTAATAGCACAATCAACGTACAGGAAGCAGACTGCATAGAACTCAAGAGAAGGGGAAAAAAACTCACTACCAAAATGAGGGGGGAATCCAATGAGGATTAATGAGGATAAGAATATCCAATGAGGATGCGTTCGGTAACAACAAAACACAGAGTCATTTTGGAAAAAAAAAACTTGGGTGGGAAAGGTGAGGCTAGAAAAATTGATGGCACAACCGTCTAGGAATGCTACTCATTAGCTGCCAGTACAGACAAGAAGATAAGACTCATGGGAGTGCAGAGTAGAAGATGGCCAGTTACATCTCTGTGTCTTTTTGTTCATTGTCCTTTGCTTTATTCTTTGCATCTCTTTCCTTCTCAGAGAGCAAGAAAGCAGTGGAATATGCTGCCTCGGAGTGTGGTGGAGTCTCCTTCTTTGCAGGTTTTTAAACAGAGGCTGGATGGCCATCTGTTGGAAGTGCTCTGATGTGTGTTCCTGCATAGGATGGGGTTGGACTGGATGGCCCCATGGTCTCTTCCAACCCTATGATTCTATAAAAATAATAACAGAAAAAAATATATGGATATAACAAGGGCAGAGAGAACCATCACACTGTCTGGTTCTGGTTCACATCAACATATTGTTTTTAAATGCTTTAGAGGCAGATGTAAAAACTGCCCAAATAAATCAACACAAAAAGCCAAGACTTGATGTACCTCCGTTTGGATAGCAGTGTATCTACCCCATCCTGTAAACAATGGGAAATATTCGTTTTTAAATCCCTCCTGATGCAAATTCCAAAGTAAATGCAGTCTACCATCTCCATGACAGCTAGTGCAGTGCAGTCCTCTGTCCATATTCATGGATTTGACCTTCACAAATTTAATTATTTGTGAGGCACCTGCTTGCCCCCCTTCTTCCCCTCTCATTCTGTTGCCTTTTGCTCAGGCATGCATGCCTTCCTTCTCTGTGCCTGTGCAAAAAAGCAAGCAAATGGGATGGGGAAACCCTGTACATGGAGAAAGAAAGAGTGAGATAGCCCCCTCTCATTTTATCCCTCCCACTCCTTTGCTTTTGCCTGGACGTGTGGAAGGAAGGCACATGTACCTGGGCAAAAGGTAAGCAAATGGAAAGGGAAGAATGGGGGAGAGGTATGAGACTACCTCCTACCACTCACTTGCCTTTTGCCTAGGCACATGGAAGGAAGGCACATGCACCTGGGCAAAAGGCAAAGAAAAGGGAGGGGGGAATCGGGAGGAACATATGAACAGCTTCTCCCATGTGTGGGGCTGCCCCTTCCTGCTTGCTTGCCTGTTGCCTGCATGCATGGAAGGAAGCCACGTGTATCTGGCAAGAGAATGGGAGGGGGAGAACAGAAGGGAAGACATGCGCACACCTTCTCCATGCACAGGGCTGCCCCTCCCATTTGCCTGCCTTTTGCCCCACCATGTGGAAGGAAGGCACATGCACCCAGATAAAAGGAAATGGGGGAGGAGCCCAGGAGGGAATGGGAGAGAGAGTGTGCTCATTTGGGCGGGGGGAGGGAGTTATTCGCTGTTTTTTTACTTTCACGAGGGTTCTCCACCGCAAACTCTCAAGAAAGTGGCGGGGCACTGTATATTGGTTTCAGTACTGGACTACAACCCTGGAGATCAGGGTTTGATTCCCTGCTTGACTATGACCTTGGGTACCTCACATACTCTCAGCTCCAGCTTTTTCTCACAATCCTAAACTGCACACTATATCATGTAGTTTGAAATTACTTTTTAAAATATTTTATTTTATGCACATGTAGGGGTCCAGTCAGACCTACCATAAGAAGGTAAAGTGAGTGTAAACCTTTGCAGTTGGCTTGAAGTTTAAAACTTTCTCCCAGCTCCTTCACACATGAAGCTAAAAAAGGGAGGAAACCCCATAAAATCTGAAGGCCTCTCATTTTACTCCTGTTTAGGTAGGGATTTCACAAGAAATTTAAAGTTACTCTACTTGCACATGGTAGACACAATACAGATAGAGGCCTACATGCTTACCTATAGAGAAAACAGTGTGTAGTTTAACTATTTGCCAACTTTATTAGGGAGAACATCCTATAGAACACAGTGGGATTCATTTTTGAGTGCTGCACATATAGTCACGCCCTATCAGGAACTCCAAAATCCATCTTTCTAGTTTAGTAGAACTGTAAAGAACTCTTTAGTTATCTGTATTGCGTTCTTAAAACCACATTTAAGATGTTAGCCTTGACTTTTATTCTTATGACCTTACTTTAGCCTCAAATCAAAATCTGCCAAATCTTTTAGAAAATGAAAGATTAGTATTTATCTTGTATGAAAGGCAACAGGAAAATACTTACAAGCCCCCTCTCCTTTGGCTTCATGCCCTTTATCTGGCTACCAGTGAACATTTTGATCATATCATTTTTCTTCACTAAGTGACCTTTCTCCATTTGCAACAGGAAAGAAACATTCAAAGATTTTTTTGGTAGATAAATTCTAGTGCATATACCAAAGACAACAGATTATAAAAAGAGATTTCATTATAGTTTACTGTACAGCTATAAAATAAAATTACACATTTTGCAAACTGGATAAATCAGTAGATAGCATTATCCCCTGAGAATATGATCACATATTTGGGTTGGAATTTGACAAGCAAAAAAGAAACACTTGAAGCAAAGCTGCCTGAACTACAATTTACTTCTGTATTTATTTTCCTCCTACAGGAGACCTGAAGGTCAGCACCTGAGGTTCTTCTCCAGGCACACTGTGTAACTGAGGGGAGAGGGCTCCTTCGCTAGTGGCAGCTCAGCTAGGGAATGCCCACCCCAAAAGAGCTCACGTGGCCCCTATAGGATGATATTTTCTATACCAGGACTATTTTCCATCTATAATTTTAATTTTTATACATGGTAACATTAATTTGACAATGTCAATATGAAAAAACCCCCAGAAACCATACATGGCAGATTATTATTATGGTGTACATCGAAAAATGAATCACAGAAAAATGATTTATTATGTGATAGTACAGTTCATAGTTTGCAAATTACATGTTCACTCTTCTTGTCAGGTACTGCTTTTTAGATAGTTGCATATACTGTTTCTCCCCTCCTATTCATTTTACTTTTGATTTCCTTATTTATTTAATTATTAATTACATTTATTTCCACCTTTTCTCTGACACATAGTTCTCATTTGCCCACTTTGTTATACGTTAATTTCGTTTTACCATATTTTGTCTGGCCAATTTTACTGTAGTGGGTTCTTTATCATCTTGCATTTTACGTAACAGGCCACAGAGCTTCAATCAGAAATTAATGGCTATTTTTTTGTTCCTGCAAGGGAGATGGTAGTGGTTCTAGTGTCCTACTTCCTCCATTTTCCTGCCTCCAAAATGCTATCTCCTTACTCTGTGTCTCTCAAACTCTTATTATCTTGGGGAGATTTTCTGCTTAGCTCCATTCACAGGTGCTGAAAAAAAAAGAAGAAGGAAAAGTGGCAGCACCTTTAAGACTAACTGGTCTGCATTTCACACAAGCTGTCATGGATATAAACTCACTTCTTTAGATGCAGTACTGAGTAGTGTTAAGGCTTTGGGCATAAAGCATGTTTATACAGGTGTAGAAGTGGGATAGAATGTAATGGGAAACAGAAAGATGCAAGTCGTGACCCCTGCCCTACATATTCAAAGAGCTGCACAAATTTTCAAATTTGCTTTTTATTATATTTTACTGTGTCAGTCACTGCTTACTAATGCCTTTACCATTTGCCTATTTATGATTCTTTACCTGTCAATGATACATGTTTCTGTCCTCAATTTTTGTAATCTAGCCAGAGATGGTTCAACTGATTATAGAGGGGATAAATCACTTAAACACACCCAGAAAAAAGTCTGAATTCTTCCCAGGGACTTCCAGCAAGATTTTTGATCAGCAATTCCTTATCCCAATCATGATCTGCTTCTGCATCTTTGTAAGACTACAGGTATTTGCTGTATCTCCCATCATAATGTCCTGCATAAAGGGACATGGCATAGTCATGACCCCCAATATTTCCTGGATACTTTTATACCTTTACCTTTTCACTAGTATCCTTAATGATCCAGTCCTCTCCATGCTCCTCTACCCTTGGATTTCTTTACCACCATTAAAAAACACATTCTTCACTCCCTCCACTGAAGGTTTATCATGACATTACTAGAAAGCTGTTTCTGACAAAATCTTTTGACAAAGTTAAAAAACTTTTGCTGTATATCTTCTCAGCCCTCTCATACTCCGTATATAAGTAAAAGTATTTCAAGATCCTTTTCTTCTGTTTTTTACGGGACATCTTAAACAAGTAAATCCATTTTTACCCTCAACTAGAACAGACCCTATTGAAATTCATAACTTCACATTTATGTTAACGGGTTTACTTTATTTCAGACTAACATTGGATTTAGCCCTGAGACTTCAGTGTGGGTTCTTTCCCCAAAAAAGCACCAACTGGCTAGTGCTTAATAGACCAAAGAACTATTTCATCAGCTCTGCAGACTCTCATATAATAAAAGTGTGCCTACCTGAAACCTTAACTAGAGCCCTACTGACAAGTTTATGTTAACCTGTCTCGGTTTAAAGTGTGGAGGAGAGGGTTTCTAAGTACATTCAGCTGGCTGTGATTAGAAATCTCCAAATGACTGGTTGTCCTGTCTTATCAAAGTTCCCAATTGCATAGTAGCCGCTAGGCACGTTTGGCCAAATATACTTAGAAGACTTTCATAGAAGACCTTCATGTTGAATATGCAAAGATCTGAAAAGAAGCCTGTGAATGTAGGGGTGGCAAGGGCAGGCCATATAGGGAGGGAGAAAACCAGCAACATCCCACCACCCCAGGAGAGAAGTCTGTTTGCTGCTTGTTTGCTTGCTGCCAGACTGCTTGCTGCTTGCTAAGAACCTCACTGAGAAACTGTTGCCTGCATTGGGGATTGCAATCCTGGCAGAACCAGGCCCCAGGAACCCAACCAAACTCTGCCAATGAGCAAGAGGACAACCTTCTGGAAGGGGATAAAGGCAGAGTGCCTGCTGTGGCAGCCCTGCTGCTGAAGAGCAGTTGTCTCCTTGGAGGAGCTGCTTTGAGCAATGGCCAGGGCCAGGGCCAGGGCCAGGGCCAGCCCCTCTAGCTGAGAGGAGGAGAAATGCATTGGGTTTATTTTGCAATTTTAATGAAGCCCCTCCCCCGCAAAGAAAATGTTTTACAGAAGCATGGGAGGGGAAGTAGGCAAGGGAGAACCCATCATGACTGTGATGGACAGAAGGAGATATAGTGTGGGGAGACATTCTTATTAGAAACAAAAGGGAGAGCCAAAGGATTTTGGTTACCCTCAAGCTGTCCCTCACTTTGAATAGTCTCAGTGGTCTTGGCAACAGACCCCCCCCATTTTAAAATCCTGCTGCTCAATGCCAGCTCAGTGAACGGAAGAACATCCTTGATCCTGGCTGAACATGCCAACTTGGACTGTATCATGGAGACCTTGCTGGATGAAGCTGTGTGTGTGTGGGGGGGTAATCTCTCCCAGCTTTGTCCACCTGGGTTCTCTATACAGCAGCTGGCAAGTCCTGAGGGGGTGGGGAGGCAGAGTTGCAGTGGTCTTTTGGGATTCCATTGCTCTCACCAGGTGCTCTATCCCACAATCTGCTGGGTTTTGAAGGTGGGTGGACAGGACAGAGTAGGGATTCTGTTGGTGTCCCACCCACTCCATTGTTCAACCGTTTCCCTACCTGAGCTGGCTGCACTGATCTCAGCAGTGGTGTTGGAATCCCCTTGTCTTGTTGTACTGGAGACTTCAACATCCAAGCAGAGACTACTCTGTCAAAAGCAGCTCAGGACTTCATCTCCACCATGACAACCCAAATGACAGCCTGTCCCAAGTAATAGCTGGTGCCACTCATGCTGCAGGACACATTCTGGACCTGGTTTTCTGTTCTAGGCAAGATGATGGTGATCTAGATGTAGAGGAACTTTCTATGGTTCTATTGTCATGGACTGATCACTACCTGGTGGAGTTTAAACTCACTGGGAGTCAGAACCTCTGCAGGGATGGAGGGCTGATTAAGACGATAAGCCCATGAGATTTATGGATCCAGATTGATTCCTGATGGCTCCTGGGGAGTTTCCTGTTGCCTTGGCAGGTGATCCTGTTGAAGCCCTGGCTGATCTCTGGAACAGAGAAATGGCCAGGGCGGTGGACACAATTGCTCCTAAGCATTCCCTCCCACAAAGTGGAGCCAAGCGAGCCCCCTGGTTTACTGGATAGCTGATGGTAATGAAATGAACAGGATGGAGAGCAACACTGGCAGAAGACTCAGAGCAAGTCTGACTGAACATGGGCCAGAACTCACTGGAAGCCCTGCAATCACGGCAGTGAAGAAATCATACTTCTCTGCCACCATTGTATCTGCACAGTGCCATCCTGCGAAGCTGTCTCAAATGGTCAGGGGCCTTTTACATTCTGGCCCACAAGAAGGAAATAAAGACCGTTCTACAGCGCACTGTGATGACTTTGCAAGACACTTTGCAGACAAAATCGCTCAGATTCGCCCAACTTGGATGCTGTAGTTGAGACAGGTCCAGTGGATGTAATCTTGGCACCTGCTTGTCCTGTATTATTAGATTTGTTTGATTTGTGCAGCCTGAGGATGTGGACAGGATCCTTAGATAGGTGAGATCCACAATATGTATACCGGCCTCTTGCCCCTCCTGACTTCTGAAAGCAGATAGAGGGGGACTGGCTGAATGGGTAAGGGGAGTAGTGAATGCCTCACTGTAGCAAGAAAAGTTTCCAGCATGCCCAAAAGAGGCTGTGGTGAGGTCATTACTAAAAAAGCCCTCCCTGGATCCCACCATTCTGAATAACTCTTGGCCACTCCCCAATATTTCATTTTTGGACAAGGTTCTAGAGCATGTGGTGGCCTGCCAGATCCAATGGTTTATGGATGAAACAGATTATCTAGATCCATTCCGATCTGGCTTCAGGCCTGGTTATGGGATAGAGACAGCTTTGGTCACGTTGGTGGATGATCTACACAGGGAATTAGATAGGAGGAGTATGTACCTGTTAGCTCTGCTGGACCTCTCAGCAGCTTTCGATACCCTCAACCATGGTATCCTTCCGGGCCAACTGTCTTGGATTGGGGACACTGTTATGCAGTGGTTCCAATCATTCCTGGAGGTTTGAATTCAGAAGGTGATGCTGGGGAATTCCTGTTAGACTTCCTGGCCATTGGTTTGTGGGGTCTCTCAGGGTTCTGTTTTGTCCCCCATGCTGTTTAATATCTACATGAAACTATTGGAAGAGGTCATCTGGAGTTTTGAGGTTCAGTGTCACCAATATGCTGATGACACCCAACTCTACCTCTCCTTTCCATCCGATTTCAAGGAAGCTGTCTCAGTACTGAACCAATGTCTGTTGTCAGTAATGGAATGAATCAGGCAAACAAATTGAAGCTTAGTCCAGACAAGACAGAGGTGTTCTTGGTCAGTTGAAAGGCAGACCAGGGAATAGGGACTTTGCCTGTGCTAGATAGGGTTATGCTCCCTCTGAAATAGGCTTGCAGCTTTGGTGGTCTCCTGGACTCAACTCTGAGCCTGGATGCCCAGGTTTCAGCAGTGGCTGGGAGTGATTTGCACAGCTAAAACTTGTGTGCCAGCTGTACCTGTTGCTTGAGACATCAGATCTGGCTACAGTGACACACGCCTTGATTACATCTTGGTTGGACTACTGTAATGTGCTCTACATGGGGTTGCCTTTAGAAACTGTTCAGAAACTTCAGTAGGTTCAGAATGCAGCAGACAGAATGCTGATCAGAGCCAGTTACAGGAAGCACATAACTCCCTTGTTAAAACAGCTCCACAGGCTACCTGTTACTGGGCACAATTTAAAGTGCTGGTCATGACCTATAAAGCCTTATACAGTTTAAGTCCAGACTATTTGAAAGTCTATATCTCCCCATACAAACCTGCTAGAGCCCTGAGATCTGCAGGGGAGGCTTTCTCTCAGTCCTGCCACTGTCTCAAGCTTGCCTGGTGAGGACACAGAAGTGAGCCTTCTCAGTGACTGCTCCCACCCTGCAGAACACTCTTCCACAGAAGGATAGACTCCCCCTCGACTCTTCTTTTGCCAGCAGGCAGGCTTTTATGTGAGCTGGGGAGCTTTTTATAATTTTATATGTTTTTAATATTTTTAATCTTTAGTGTTTAATGTTTTTGTTTTAAATGTTTTTACCTTGGGTCCCATTCTGGGAGAAAGGGTGGAATACAGATTAAATAAATAAATAAATAAATGTGCATCTCCAACCCTACATATTGTTAATCCTCATGTGGCCAAGCAAATACATGAATAGGGCTTAGCAGGCCATTTAAACCAGTCAAAGCACCAGTATTTTTTTTTGTTTAATTTCTTATTCTGCATTAAGAAATGTGAAATAACAAACCCTTCACACACACCCCTGTGCCACTCACATAATTAACTGCAGTTGGAGCAGTCTGACATTTTAAATGCTGCACACTGAATGTCCTCTCATTCATTCCCCTCTGAGTGTGAAACAGAAGTCATGAATGTCTGAAACCAACCATCATAGGCGCAACAGCAAATAGTGGTGATCATCATGTGTGAAACAACAAATAGTGGTGGTTGTGAATCTAGCAGAGTTCTCCCTCTTCCAGAGCCCAGTTGGATTTAGGTCCTCATTTATATTCCTATTGAATACCCAACTCCTAACAGAGAAGACAGACTTCTAACTGACTACCCCATTGATTCAGCGGGTTTCAATACAGTAAAGCCCACTTTTTTACAACACTTTAACCACTTGATTACTAGTATGACAAACTAAATGCATTGATCAAGTATGTCACAACTCAACATTTTTTATGGTTTGCACTAAAGGTCAAATAAAACCACTTTTCCCAGAAAGTAATCCTGCTATAAAAAGACTTGAAACTAAAGAGGTGAGAAGAAGTTCAAAATGCTACACTTGAAAGATGAAATGGTCACTATTATAAGAACCAAGGCAACCACAAAAAAATTAAATAAAACCAAAATCAAAACAAGCAGGACATTCCACAACAATTACTTGACATCAACAATTTTAGGTCATTTTCACATTAGCAAAAATACTCAAGGCTACTAGAGTGAATGTGCTTTGATGTATATAGATATTATTACTCTTTGTAAGTCATCTTGAGAATGACTTAAAATCCAAGCATATCTAGAGGGCCACAAATTATACAAGTCTGGAAGAAAGGAAATTATGGCATTTTAAAAAAAAATAGATGGCGCTAAGTATTAACTTGATTTTTTTTTTTTTAAGTTTAAGAAATGCATATGTACTTTTCAGGGCAAAGCCTACCAGGGCAGCTTATCAAATACACACAAACAATCTATTTCTAAACCAAAAATAGTAAATAACCTGCAGACTGACACAGAGATTACTTACCACGCAACACTTCTCTTTGAATCACAGGCAGCATTCCAGAATATATAGACAGAAAGATCTTCCCTTCCCCAAAAGGCAGAGTCTAACAACTTTAGTTGTCCTCTAAGACAATCATAGAGAACTGCCTACCCTTAGGCTTTTCCAATCCAGCAATGCAACTTCTTTCCCTGTACCTTACAGCAATGCATCTTCTTTGGTTCAGCTCCACAGAAGTCATCATAGGAACAACAACAAAGGTGAAGACAGGTACCTGTTGCCCTCTAGATGTTACTGGGCTAGAAATGCTATTATCTTTGATTAGATATGTGCAATAAGATGGATGGGAGATGCAGTCCAATATGATCTGAAAGATCACAGGTTCCCCATCATTAGCTAGCAGCCTCAAATCCAGAATGTTTGTCTATGTTCCTCTCTTTCCTGAGTCTTTTTTCTTTTCTTTCTCCCAAGGCCTGCCAAATCTTGGCAGAAGGAATCTCTGCCCTCGTGCCAAAGCCTTCTGGCAAAGTCCCTTAAATCTGCACACTGTGTCATTCCCTGAATTTTTCCAAAGGGTGCAGTAAACAAAGTTTAAAGACCTGTTCAAAAGAAAATCCCTGCCCTAAATAATTAATAATTGAAATAATTAATAATGGAAACCACAAACATTTCAAAGTTCTGCTTGCAAACTGACATAGATGGGCCATGTGTACCTGTTACAGAAAAGAGGTAAAGAAAGGCTAGCTACAAAAAGGTCCTCTTTCTTATATTGGGTCATCTCACAGCAGGCAAGCAAGCAGAGGCTTTGAGGTTGCTCTTAAAGCAGGTAATTTTCAAACCACCTGTTCCCAAACTGCTTTGGACAAAGGCAGATAACAAACAGCACGGGCACATGTACCTACCTGCACCTGTTTTCTTGAGTCCTGCTCCATATTGAAATTTCGTAGCATAGAAGCAAGAAAAGTGACAAAGTCCTCATTAAAAGCAGAAAATCTCCTTTAAATAGATTCAGGGAGTTCATGCCATCTTTTCAAGCTCATCAGTATCACACAAAGTGCTTCAAAGTAAGGCACACACCCCCTGCTTAGCATTGTAAAAGAGAGGTGGGCAAGTGGGCCAATTTTCTCTTCCTGGGACCAACCAAAACCCTTATAACTCAAATACAAAACCAGAAGAGGGTAGACATCTACTTCTGGTTCCTAAAAAAAGGGGTGGTTTTTTATGTTCAATAATGTGGGAAGCAGTCCTGCAACCAATGTAAAAAGTGAACTGCATTTCTGGAGACACACAATTTCTCTCGCCAAGGCTGTCCCAAGGCCCAAGATGTTGACCCAAGGCACTTCTTTACCTACCTACATTTCAAAAGATAATGGCTTTTTCTAACACCATCAGTATAACTGCAATGAGAGAGGCTCTCTGTGGTTTGGAGACAATAAGTTCCAACTCAACCACTCACAGTTCCCATCCAGATTTAGGACCTTAAAGGTGAAAAACGGAACTTTAAACTTGAGCCTGGAAATGATTAAGCAGCCAATGAAACTGGTACAGTATTGGTGTAATAGCCTCAGAATTCATCCAGTCCAAAACACCTTTCTAGCAGCTCCCTAGTCTTTTGAGACTAGCAAATAGAAATATGAAGTAGAGCTATCGATATAATCAGTACTTTAGCTTACATCTGCAGATGACTTCTTCCTACAGTTACATGTTAATAATGTTCAACAGCATGGGGGAGAAGACACAACCTTGAGATACCTCAGAAGACAATGATTTTGAGACGTATAGAATTCCCCCAACATCATGTTGTAGATTAATCACTTCACATTCAGAAAAGACCAAAGCTACAGTAAGACAATGTTACCAAATCCCATCCTGGAAAGGAGCACAGAATGATAATGTGATTGATGACAACAAAATCTGCCAAGAGGCCCAGGAAAACCACAAGAGCTGCACTTCCCACCCATCCGGTCCATCCTCCAGTGTAAGTTATCCATCTGAACGACTAAGGTTGGTTCTACAGGCTAGCACTCTGAAGCAAAATGATTAGAATACTATACACAAATTTTGTTTTCTTCCTCATGCCAGTTATTTTTACCAGATCATGGCAACTATCACAGTAGGGGTAATCTGACAAGTATATAGATATGATGAGTTAAAAAAAAATATTTCCTAAGGAGAAGGGATTGCATATAAATATGAGGAAGAAAAAAGTATTTCCTAAGGAGAAAGGACTGCAATTGACAATTCATTCAGTTGTCCTAATTGCAGTAGCTTTCTCTAGCCTCAGAGCACCCAAAGAGTAAAACAGGTTAGACCCAATTTCAAAATCTAGTCTAGTAAGTTTCACTCCTAAGGATAGTCACAACTCTGTTACTTGAACAATATATTATAACATCTGTGAGTAAACATATACTCTTGGACACATGAAAATTAGTTTTTTAAAAAATCTGTTTTAATTTTTTTCAGTGGCGATGTGGAGAAAAGGAGCAGAAAAATGTGCTCATTTTTAAATAGCACTGGTGAAGCAGTCCTTGCTATAGTCGCACAAACAAAATATGAATATGTCTCCTACAGCAGGGATGATCATGCTTCTCTATGGAACACTATGAAAGCCTGCAGAGTGATTGGACTGGACACTCTGGAAGCCACAAAAATGAGGGCGTTCATCAGAAACAATAATAATAAAAAAACACTACAGTGTTATCTCCAAGCTTCTGAAATGTATTTATATACTTATCTGGATACAAGGAGAACAGCAATATAGAGCAGCAAAAACAGATTAGCAAGAGACCAAAGAAAATTTTGAACAGATTCTAAAAGTCCAGCAGTACAGTTATTACCTAGTGGATGAAGCAAAATCAAGAGAAGACCAATAAACAAAGAAACTATAGCCAAGTTCTCATAGAACTATGAATGTTTAGGGAGAAGATGACCTGGGTGTTTAAATCGAAGGAGGCTATACCACCAGTCATAGGAACAGGGATGGGAAACTGTACAGGAGCCACAGGCCAACTCCTCTTGACTTTCCTAAAGGCTGCATCTCCCTGCCATCGGCGTACCAAAATACCTCCATTTTGATTCAGAGACCCTTTCAAAATGGCAAATGGAGCTGACACTGTCTCACTTCCTATTGCCATTTTGAGAGGGACTCTGATGAAAACTGAGGGATACAGACCATCAATATTCTTGATGGGTGGGCTTTCAGGACCATTTGTGAGTAAACATTGTCCAAAAATTATACCGTATGTTAAAACTGGAGGTTGGAAGACTGGAAGGGGGCTGCACAGGCTGCAAAAGTGAGGTCTAGATCCCATATGCAACCCAGCAGCCTTAATTTCCCATCCTACATAGGAACGAAGATCCTCTGGATCCCACTCTCCGTCTGGACTATACCAGTTGTGACTACACATAAGGTTTCACATGACTTAATGCTCTGCCATATGAAGATTTCATAACAGTCCCTGCAGACAACAAAGTTTAAAAATATTACTATTTCTTCTTTCCTTCTGTGTGTGTGTGTGTGCATGGGCACATACACATGTATTTTACACTGTATGTCTTTGACAGGATCCATTTTGGGAGGTTGTTTTACTTGTAAAGCAGCATGTACATCAATGATGTTATATAAATTAGTGATGATGATGATGATGATGATGATGATGATGATGATGATGATAGTAATAATAATGGTTCCAGCCAACCTTTCTCCTCACTTACTACCTCTCTATAAGTTGGAAAAATTTTCTACATGATAGAACATTCCATCGTTTGATTCTTCAGCTGACGTGGTATCTAAGCTTGCCATCTCATCTGCCATTTTTGAGAATTAGTCCTGCCTCAATATATCAAGTTGTAAGCATGTGTTGGGGTGCACATGCTACTTTGAAACCAAAGATATCTTGAGACAGAGAAGTAGAAAATAACAAGGCTAGCAAAAACAAAAACAACCAAAAAAGCAATAACAACTTTTACTTGCAGAAAGAGAACAATAAAAATCCCATCTTCCTTGCCTCTACACAGGAAAGAGGAAAACAAGACAAAATTTTATATTTTCCAGTGAGATACAGGAAATCACTGAAACTGAGTGACACCTAGTGATGAGCACTAAGTTGATCAGCTTTCACTCTCCCATGTAGTCAAGATAAGGGAGCAAGCTCTGACAAGTAGTTTTTCAAGAGTGGGAGGTAAACCATGGGAACCTGGTACAGCTCTCTTTCTCTCCCTTAAAAACTAAACATCAACTGAGCCAAGACCCAGAGCTGATATATAACCCCAAAAACAAGTTGGTAACCAAACAAGATAAAACAAAGAATTTCAGTAATTATCTACTTAATTCTCTTCTTCATTTTTTCAGGCAAGAATACGCCCCAAGGACCTATTCCAGATATTTTATTAAGGCATAACAACAACAACAACAACAACAACAACAACAGATAAATGGGTGGTGGATGATTTCCATTTGCACTCTAAATATTAACAGTTGTTTTGTAGACACTGTAGTGGCAGCCTGACTATATCTGCTGTAACTAATGTCCTGTTGCTAGCTATTTTATGGGCTTGTCAAACAGATTATTTTGCCAGTGGTTCCCAAACTGTTGCTAACAGTGCAGTTACTGGAAGAGAGGAAGGGGGCAGGGATGCAATGTGATTTGTGGCAGGGTTACAGGAAGGAAAAGCTATGCAAAGCAGAAGCAACCAGCAGTTCACCAGAAGGGAAAATGGAGCAAAACAAAAAAAAATCAGGGTTGCTATTCTATCATGAGTACACAGTGCACCCTTGAGGAGAGATCCATCCAGGAGACTGGAATTGGCTTGATTAAAAATGCAACACTAACTTATGAAATAGGTGTGCATTTTCAGTAGCCCCAAAGCATACCCTAAGAACATCTAGATTTGTGGGATGTATTTAGACATACATATACTGTGAAGAAAAGTCCAAGTCCAGGACCAGATCTATTTTTAATCATAAGAGACATCATAACAGAACACTCAGTACCAAGGCAAAGAGGTACATTTAGTCTCCAATAAGATCTTAGAAGTGCTATTTTTGAGGACTGCAACTCCCAGAATCCCTAGCCATCATTGGCCATGGTGGTTGGGAGACTCTGGGAGCTATAGTCTTAAAAAAGTAACACTTTGAATCTCTGTTCTATCTTGGGAACCAAAAAAAAATGCAAAAGAGAAGGAGATCATTAAGCCCTGCAAGCTGATCTAATTTACTTTCTAAGAACCTTTTTTCTCAAAAATCATTTTAAGTCATTACGCTAATAAAGTCATCCTTTCTCGCTCTCTCTTCATATATACATATATCTCAGAATTTGACAAGACGGAGGCAGATTATCATGCAAAGACAGGACTGACATTCCTCGCACAGCAAGAGCCTACGCTAAAACTTATTTGAATGAACTTGACCCTCCTTGGCTGCAGGCCAGGGTGCAACGTCACAGAATGACTTAACAGAACACTGTGTTCTTGGCACAAGCACAAAAATGTGTTGAAAGCCATGCTGGAAAGAATCTAAGTATAACATTTCACATTAATAAAAAGAACGAGTAATAAAGAGATAGTAAACATAACGCCAGCAGTAGTAATCTGAATCTTTGCTTGCTGAAGGAAATTTTTGAAAATTATTCTCAGTACACCACCAGCCATCCTCTATCCCAATACACAAGAAAGTAAATTAATGGAATGGCTTTCTGAATTGATCTTGGCTCACCCCACCCTGCCTTTACTCCCTCTTCAAATCCAAGCCCACACACATTCCTTGTCCTGCTTTCCCTCAGTCATATACCTGGAAAATTCCAATTCACCATTTAGCTTAGAAGGGGAGGGAGTGACTTCTTGTTAAACTAGCAACAATCCATGACTCACTTCCTCTCAGAGCTTTCATGTAGCTGCTACACTGCAAGCATTTCAGACAATAATCTTCTATACACAATAATGTGTTATGACATTGTATCATTCGTGAATAGATGTTAATTCTACAATGAGATTAACACGAAACAGGACAGGAGGCCAGCAAAAATCAATATAATTTAACATGAACTCAGTGTACTTCCTTCATGTAAATAAACTGGCATTACCTACTCTCTCATTTCCTCATCTGGGGTTTCCCCAAGTGTTCTTCCCAGAGCCCTGTGCCAAGTTCAAGACGTTTTGCTCCTCTCAGTTTCTAATCTGCCTCAGATATTTCTCCATACCCACCCTTTACTGGTGTAGGATTAGTCTAAGCTCCCATTACCTTTGAAGCATTAGTCTAATCTCCTTCCTTCATCTACTACTACAGAATCTGCAAAGGAGAGATTTGAAGAGAGTTTGCAAACTGTGTGCATATGCAAACAAAGAGCTTTACATATATTACATATATTAGTAAATTTGTATTGTTGGTACAGCATTCTGGTCTCTTGGAATCTTTCCCACATCACAAACGTGTTTAAAGAGCCACTGTGGTGTAGCTGCCAGAGTGCTGGATTAGTTGTCTAGGAGACCTGAGTTTAAATCCCTGTTTGGCCATGGGAACCCATTTGTGGGACCTTGAGTAAGTCACATTCTCTCAGCCTGAGAGGAATGTAATAGCAGACTCGCTCGGAACAAATCTTGGCAAGGAAACCTCATGACAGGTTAGTCTTAGGGTGAGAATCAACTGGAAAAAAAGAAGGTAGAAGCAACCTGAAGGCATATAATAACTATAACAAATGTGTATAATATGAATAAATGGCATGGCATTTATCTTGACCTGGAATTTTATGTAATATTTCTTGGAAGTAAGCTCTACTGTATGCAATGGGATTTGTTTCTGAGTAAATTTGCATGGACTGCTAGTGTCAGTTACACAGGTATATAAAATATGTGCAAATTTATTTGTATTACTATCATATTTTGAACACAGAAAGTAGAATTCATGTTACAGACAACTGATTTCAGCCTTCTTTACCAAGTCAGATGAACTGTGCAGTGTACAAAATAAATTTTCTTTGGCTCATTTTTAAACCTGTACACTTAGCCCTAGATATGTATTAATGCCTAAAATGGCACAACAAACATTGAGCAAGTTCTGCTGAGTTAACTACTAGCCACATCATTTAAAATTCTACACTGTCCCTGAAGAAAACAAGGAAATAGCAATACAATGAGATAGTATTACATGATTTTTTTCCCTGCAGAATAAATCTGCTACATGTTTTCACTTCAAAAAAATATGAAATACAGTCAGCCCTCTACATTTGCAGGTTTCACTTTTGTAGATGTGATTATTCGTGGATTATTTGCAGTCACTTCTGCTGCCTCCCTATGCCATTTTTAATAGGGACTGCAAGCCTTGTGAGACTGGGAAAGAGACTTGTAAGTCCTTATTAAAAATGGTGTGGGGCAGCAATGGAGGTGTCAGTAAGCCCACCAGCCACACACTTCTGCCTTCGGAAGGATCCTTGATGCCTCAAAGGAATCCACAGTGTGTTTTTGTGTGTTAAATATGGTTTGGGAGGACCTAGAGTTATTCACAGTTTTTCCACATTCACGGGAGTCCTGTGCCCCTAACCCTTGTGAATGTGGAGGGATGAGAACAGGTTGCTTACCTGTAACTGTGGTTCTTCGAGTGGTCATCTGTGCTCAAGAGGGGTCGTCGGGTTAGGACAGAAGGTAGGAAGGATGATGTCTTGGTTAAGGTGGAAATGAGAGACGACCTTTGGGAGGAAAGAAATGTCTGGGCGGAGAACCACCTTATCCCGGTGAAAAACCAGGAAGGGGTCGCCGATGCGTAGCGCTGTCAATTCGCTGGCATGCCTGGCAGAGGTGGCAGCCACCAGGAAAGCAGTCTTAAGAGTCAGGAGCCTATCATTAATAGTGGCCATAGGCTCAAAGGGTGGTCTCGTAAGTTGAGAGTACCAGAGATAGGGACCAGGGAGGCAACGGCAGCGATAGCGGTGGGTATAGATGGTGAAGTACCTTCAGGAACTGTTTCATCGTGGCATCCCGGAACAGCGCTGCCGAAGGAGAGCCTCGGGGTTGGTAGGCCACAATGGCAGACAGGTACACCTTCAACGAGGAAAACGAGAGACCCTCTTGTTTCAAGTGAAGCAAGAAGCGGAGCACGGTACCGAGAGCAACTGGCGGTACCGTGTCTCCACGCTCCTCTGCAAAAGTCACGAACTGCCACCACTTGTAGGCATAGCTGCGGCGGGTCAATTCCTTTCTAGCCACGGTAAGGATGTCCTGGATAGCAGGATCGTCTAGGGATCTATCCTCCATGCGTGGAGGTCCAGGAGAGGCAGGTCGGGATGGAGAACGCGACCGTCGGAGTGAGACAGCAGGTTGGGTGCTGCCGGAAGCCTAAGCGGCCGTCCCCGAGAGGCCTTGAGCAGCGGGGCGAACCAATGCTGCCTCGGCCAGTATGGGGCAACTAGGATGGCGTCGGCTCGGTCCGCCAGGATCTTGGCGACCACCCTTCCCAGCAAGGGGAACAGTGGGAAGATGTACAGGAGACTCTCTGTACATCGGTACTGGAACGCGTTGCCAAGAGAGTTCGGTCCCCGGCCGGCTCTCAAATAGTACCGGCGACACTTGGTGTTCGACACCGTGGCGAAGAGATCGATGTCGGGATCGCCCCAGCGGCACCGTATCAAGCGGAACGCGTCCTCCAAGAGGGACCACTCGTGGTTGGTAGAAGTGTCCCTGCTCAGGGCGTCTGCTGTCGTATTCTCCTGTCCTGCCAGGTGGACGGCAACAGGGTGAACTCGGAGGGACACGCACCAGTCCCAGAGCTGGAGAGCGATGGTCAGGAGTGTGGTAGAATGGGTCCCTCCTTGTCTGTTGTTGACATAACACACCACTGTGGTGTTGTTGGTCAGGATCAGTACTGCCTGTCCAGCAACCAGATTGTGGAACGCTCTCAGAGCTTTCCCGATTGCTAGGAGCTTGAGGGCGTTTATGTGGAGAGCGGTCTCGTCACCAGTCCATCGACCTCGGACTCTGAGGTCGTCGCAATGCGTTCCCCATCCGAAGAGGGAGGCGTCGGTCGTGATTGTGAGCCGAGGGGTCTGTCGTGTGAACGGCATCCCGAACAGGAGATGACGGAACGAGAGCCACTACAGCAGAGAGCGATGTACTGGTGTCGGCAGTCGAAGTCGCAGGTCGTTTCGGAGCGGATTGAAGGCTCTGACAAACCAGTGTTGTAGGGGGCGCACTCGCAGCCTTGACAGGTACGTGACGGCCGTGGTGGAGGCCATGTAGCCCAGGAGCTGTTGTATTTTCCTCGCCGATATCGTTGGGGTGTCGAGGACGGCCGCAGCAGATCGACAGAGGGTACGAGCCCGCTCCAGAGGCAGGTAGGCCCCGGCCAAGACTGAGTCCAGGGTGGCTCCGATGAAGTCTAACACTCTCGCCGGCTCAAGATGTGACTTCTTCGGGTTGACCCGAAGACCCAGGCGGGTCAGGAGGGACAGCGTTAGATGGATGTCCGAGTACAGTTTGCTCTTGCAGGACGCTACCAGCAGCCAATCGTCTAGGTAGGGGAAGACGGTGATGCCCTTCGTCCGCAGGTGGGAGACCACAGGGTCCATGCACTTCGTGAACACCCTCGGTGCAGTGGAGAGGCCGAATGGCGGCACTCGATACTGGTAGGAGGTGCCGTCGATCGCGAACCAAAGGTATCGTCTGTGCTGAGGACGGATGGAAATGTGAAAATAAGCATCCCGCAGGCCGATTGAAGCGAACCAGTCTCCCCGGTGGAGGAAGGGTAGGATCGTCGACAAGGTGACCATCTTGAACCTCCTGGGGCGGATGTATTCGTTTACCCCTCGGAGATCCAAAATAGGTCGTAGGATCCCGTCCGACTTCGGTACTGTAAAGTACCGGGAGTAGAAGCCGGTGGTAGTGGCCGAGGGCAGGACCGGCTCAATCGCTCCCTTCTGGAGGAGGGACTGGATCTCTTCCAGCAGAGCTGGGCTGGCCCGGGTGGAGTAGAAAACGCCTCGAGGTGGAATACTTGCAAACTCGATGGTGTAACCAAGCCGAACAATGGTGAGCACCTAAGAGTCCGACGTGATCGATCGCCACGAGTCGAGGTGTTTGGCCAGCGTGGGATGGTTCGTTAGGGCTGATGGCAGACAGAAGGTTGGCTGAGGTAGGGTCCCGCAGATCCCATCAAGAGCGGGATTTGAATCCCGATGAAGACTTCTTGGAAGCCGTCTGTCGGCCCTGTGCAGGACATCTGGAGGAAGATGTGGCGGGAGTTCGAGAGGATCCGGACCTGGGCGAGCGAGGTCGGAAGCTCGCAGAGGACGAATGGCACCACGCAGGCCGCAGCGGGTCTGCGGAGGCTGACGGATCCCCGTCTTCTTGGCCGTTAGACGGGCCTTGATGATGTGGTCCATCGCATCATCCGTTGACACATTGAAGAGACCCTTGCCGTCAAATGGGAGGTCCTCGATGCATTTCCGGGTGTCCTCCTGGAGGCCTGAGGATCACAGCCAGGCATACCTTCGGAGGGCGACAGAGCCGACCATGACTCGGGACGCTACCTCCACAGAATGTCTCGATGAGATGATCTGTTGGTTCACGAGCGCTACCGCTTCGTTGTAGAATTGGTTAGCGCTCACCCTATTCTCCTCCGGAGCAGTGGAGAGAATAGGGACGAACTTGTCGAGAAGACTGCGCAGGTAGGCTGCCATGCAAGCTTGGGTGTTGGACACCCTCGCCACCAAGGAGGAGACAGAATAGAACATCCTTCCGAAAGTGTCCAAATGACGCCCTTCCTTGTCTGGCGGTGTCGTGTGGGGCCTGGAACTGCCCTTGGTCTGCGCCGATTCCACCACCACTGAGTTGGGCTGAGGATGATTGAATAAGAACTCGGCATCCTCCTTCTGGGTCCGATAGAGGTGTTCCAGCCTGTGTGGTACGGGCTGGGCTGAAGACGGCTGAGGTCACGGGTGCTTGAGGGCCTCCATCAAGGCGGGCAGGAACGGTAGTGGGGCTGCCTCAGGAGGGCAGGTATCCATGTAGTGGAAAACCGGGTCCTGCACCGCCGGAGCCGGATCCGCCACCTTCAGACCCAGGGCTTTTGACATCCGAAGGAGGATGTCCGAGAACTGTCGCACATCCTCAGGAGCTGACTCAGGAGCTGGATCCCCGAATGCCAAGGGAGGGGACTCGTGTGAGACGGGTGTAGAGTCCTTAGAGCCCGACTCAGAGTCGTAATCCTGGGAGGACGCCATGGAGGACCTGTCAGGAGAACGGTCCGACCGGTGTGCAGGTGATTGGGTGTGAGACAGTACCGGCAGCGAGACCGTCTTCGGAGCCACAGGTGGTTGCGCGGTAGTCGCCGGAGGAACCAGTGAAGACACCGGACGCGGAAGCGCCTGAGTGAGTGGCGACCGCAGAAGGAGCAGGCTGGGTGGAGACAGCCTCAGATGTCGGGCGGGACACCATAGACGTCACCCATGGAGGTGGAGGAATCAGCCAGTGACAAGGAGAAGGCTCTCAGGACCAACGATGTTGAGGCACTCATCTCGGGGAGCGCGATGGAGTACGCTCACAGCAAGGGCGATGCTCAGCTCCCCTGGAAGGCGATCTGGAGCGGCGGTAAGGGGACCAGCGGCCGACATCAGAGTGGTAACGGTCTCGGTAAGAGGGAGAGTATGACCTGTAGGAACCAGGATACTCTCTCCAGACATGCTCCCGGCCATATCTCAGGGCGTAGGACGCCGATGAGTAAGGCGAGTCCCGAGGTGGCTGCCATCCTGGATAATCATCCCGATGCCTTGGAGGGGATCGGCTATATTCGGGACGGTCCCCTCGGTCGTCATGGGCGCGGTGCTCAAGATCTCGACGATGTGGGGAGAGATGCACAGTCCCGCGCTCCGAATAGACTGGGCGGTCCCGATACTCGGGGAAGAGCTGCCGGTGGTGTGAGGAGGAACGCCGTTCAGGCGAAATGCTTCTACCGACAGAACCTCGAGATGTTAGCGAGGTCTGGGGAGCAGGTGGACTATCTTCCGAGCGGGCCACCAGAGCAGGGCGTCCGGTTGGAGAGGTCTCTTCCTCCAAAGGCGGTGGCTCCGGGAGAGTCGGGGAGGCCACCGGGTCATCCACATCAGAAACCTCAAAGATCAGTTGGAGTTCTGGGACTTCACCGGGGTCGACCATTGGCTGGGTTGAGGTGGAAGGTGGAGTAAAGACAGGTGGTCTAGCCGGAGACCCACGCTTGTCCTTCCTCTTCTTCTTTTTCTTCTCCCTTTCTTTTTCAGACTCCGAAGTCAGCGGGCGCTTACGCTGGGTGGCAGTAAGCGTCTTAGAGGGCTTGGCACCCTGGGAGCCCGCAGGGGCCTCTCCAGGAGTCACCGATGAGGAAGCCGCCGAGATCTTCAGTATCCTCGGTAGCTGATGCACCGGTACCGAGCTCGGTACCGTCGGCGCGGCGGGATCGGAAGACGCAGAAGACACCGGGAGTGCGGTCACTGGTCGGGTCTTTGCCATCTTCAACGGGCTCCTTACTGGGGCAGGGTCTTGAGGAGACAAAGACTGCTCCCAACAGAAAGACTTGAGGCGTGCCAGCCGGTTCCTCAGAGTCTGCGAGGTGAAGTCCTTGCAAATGGGGCAGGCTCTGATGTTATGAGCCTCACCCAAACAAAGAAGATACTCGCTGTGCCCGTCGGAAGTAGTGACCTTGCGACCACACTTCTTGCAGGGTTTGAAAAGGGTCGACATAGAAGTCCAAAAGAAAGGTTGAAGACAAACGAGAAGAGATGTGACAAACGTCAAAGACGGGAGGTGGCAAGTCAGGGTCAAAAGTCCCAGAAAAAAAGGGGGACAAAGCACCGAAAGCGACAAACCAGTCCGTAATCTGTAAGAGTAGTCCAAATGCCAAGAAAACCAAGTCGAAAACCAGAAAGATTTGCAAGAAAAGGCCAAAGAAGAAACGCTCTAAGCTCAGAACCTCCGTACGCGACGGCGGACGAGAAAGAACTGAGGAGAGACCGTTGCTCAGCGGACTGAGCATGCTCAGTGGATACATGGGGGGAGGGGTTCCCGCCAAGCTACTAAGCTCTAGAATTTTCCGAACGGTACCGCGCATACGCGAAAGCTCCTAGTGTGTAAGGCACAGAGACCATGAAGAAGAACTGTATAGTATTTTGCTTCCAGTCAACCAAAGAAAAATAACATGTAAAGGTGATATAATTTTTCAAACTGTGCAGATTTTCCTATTATACAGAATGCTTGATCAGGCATGCATAAATACATCTCTAGTGACAAAATGGAAGCAGCAGCTGGCCATTTCTATCAAATTGTATTCTTTTACTTATTTCTTCAACAGAAGGCTGCACTATACTGACAACTAAGTTTCCTGTCCAGCTCTGCCCACAGCACACTACAGTATTGCCATTCTTATTGTATAAGCATAATTTATATTTATATCGCCATTCTTATTGCACAAGCATTATTCGTATTTTTAAGTTTCAGCCATCTGCCATCTATTTTTAGTGCCTATTCTATCCCTCTAGAGGTGATTAACATCCCAACAATGTAAGAGGCAGACTATAAGATGCAAATTAGTTGACCAAATCAGCATGATTCTTCTTACGGTTATGAAACAATGCTGAGCAGGAGAGCAGATTCCATTCTCTTCCTCCCACCCATGATTTTAGTCATTTGCAACGAAAGTATACTACCTGCCATGATCAGGGATTAGCCAGACATTCTATTTGCATGCATGGGAAGAGATGTGAACAACAGAAGAGAATTATGAGTAAGATGTATATAGGAACGTATACTAGGGAGCAAATAGCAATCTATATCATGTGTGTACAGTCCTCCCTCCACATTCAGAGGTTTGACCTTCGTGAATTTGATTATTTGCAAGGCACACGGTTGCCTCCCCCACATTTTCTTCCTTCCATCCTTTGCATTGCTCACCTGTGGCTTGTGAGGCTTGGGCTCAAAATGGATATTGTTCCTTTTTGGGTGAGCAAAGCCCCCTCCCACTACTGAAGGCATGGCCTTTCTGCCATGTGGTTGCACTTCCTGCTGTGTATTGTCTGCTAACTGGTTGGGTGCCACCAGAAGTAATTAGAAGCCCAGAACTCCTCTCTTCTCTGTCTGAGTAGAAAGTACCAGTAAGCCTTTTAGGTTGTTTTCTCTCTCTCCCCACTCAACATAGAGGCCAGAGGAAAAGGAATGGGAAGTGGGAAGCTCTGGTGGGGGGAGTTACTTGTGATTTTTCCACTTTTGCAAGGGTTCTGTGCTCAAATCCTCACAAATGTGGAGGAGCTACTGTAGTTTCTTTCCCTTCTCCGGCCTGTCAAAATCACAAATACTAGCAGATATATTACTTGTCATGCACTCAGTCTACTAGTATCCTCTCTTTCCCTTAAGACTTCCAGGTTGTTATTTTTAAAAAGCTACCATTTCTGAAAACTAACATAAACAAAGCCATGGTTAATTTGCCCATGGCTTACCTATATTATAACTAAGTCATATAAATTGTAAGAACAGTCCCAATCTCAGGTGATCAGTTCCTGGCTTTGTAACTTCAAGTGGGAAAAGAAGGACAGAGACAAACAAATAAAGTTTGCTACATGTACTACATTTCATTCTGGTTTGTAGAACATGGAGGACAAAATATAAAGTAGAGGAAAAATCACTTCCATATTTACAAGCTATTTTGGCTCTAAAACAGGCACATGAGACCCAAACAGTCTTTAAATGACTAACCACGCCCAGGAGACTGGAGAGGATTTTTATACCAACTTTTTTTGAAGACCGGACAAGTACGTGATAAAGATGACCACCAGATCCACTGAAGTTGCCCACTCCAATACTGATCCGGCAGGTGTTACATTCTTTGCCTACCTCTTCCACTATAATATTAAAAGGTCATCACCATCTGATGACAGAAAAAAGATGTTCAGCCTTCACAGCACAGCTTTTATTAACCCAGCAATGGCAACCTGCCACTTGGGTTCTTACGTGGGGAAATTGCTACTTACCCAGTAAGTAGCAAAATATAAGCCTCTCTTAACCTAAAGTGGAAAAGGCTAAAGGCTGAATGAAGTCCCATCTGATACAGACTGCTGTGAAAAACAGAAGTATTTTGCTTAAAATTCTCTTCTCCGGAATGTTGGTACTGATCAAAAATGCAAATATAAAGCAAGGTAGGAAGAAAAAAATACTAGGAAATAAGTTTATTAATTTTGAGTAAAAATCTGGAGTTATCACTAAAATGTGAGTGCATTATGGTTTTGAAATCCAGCAATATCAAAACGCTCCCAACCTAGTTCAAGAAATCTGAAAGTTTGCTTGAGAACCAGATCTGCAAGTTTGTGATGTTTCAGGAGCCAGTCCCTGTTGGTTAGTGAAAAGTCATGTGAGACTGCCATCAAATCTAAGGAGGGCAGAGTTGAAAGAACAAGGATGTGACACACTTACCACAATTGTCCAGGCAACTGGTCTTTGTAACAAATGCACAAAGTATCCTGTAATCACTTCAACGGATGAGACTCAGACAAGATGAGAATAATTTTCACTGCATGTGAAAATTACAAGAGAATGTACTCAAATGTTCCATAAAGTCTTTACATTGATATTTCTTTATTCACATTAGAAGGTACAGTTAGACACGGGACATAGAACAATTCCACTGCAGGCATATACTGTGTCAATGGTGCACCTTACAAACAAGAAAGTTATGCTACTAACTTAGTTACTAATTTGTCTGTTCTAATTTGCTTCCAAATTACTTTCAATTTGGGAGAAGAAAAGTTCATTTCCAAGTACGAGCAACATGTTGCTTTATTCCTCAAACAGGATACTCAAATAAAGCTAACCAGCAGTCCCAGATGGCCATGGACTCACCTATCATCCCAAGCATCAAAATCAAAAGAAAGTGGCAAAAAAGCAGTGCAACTCATTAACTCCATCTTGCTTCATAGTACAACACTGTTTGTTACCAGAGTAGAAAACTGGCTAAACATTATGTGCAAAAGCAGAGCTTCCCAAACTGTGTGTCATGACACGTTAGTGTGTTGGCTGCAGTGTGTAGGTGTGTCACACGAACATAATGGGTAGAGGGGCTGCTTCTCCCACTGCCACTGGCCTGGGCCAAGAAAGACCTCAGTGAGGGCAGCAGCAGCGGTAGGCTAGGTCCAGGTGGAGGGGCTGCCTCTCCCACTGCTGCCGCTGCTGCCCTGAGCCAAGAAAGACCCCAGCGAGGGCAGCGGCAGCGGTGGGCCAGGCTCGGGTGGAGGGGCTGCCTCTACTTACTGAATTGCTTACTGAATTACTGTGTCACAAAATGGTGCATGTCTAAAAAGCGTGTCACCAACATGAAAAGTTTGGAAAGCTCTGACCTAAGGAGTGCAATTTTATCCACACACTTAGCTAATTTGCTGTTGTTGAGTACCTTCAAATTGTTTCCTACTTATAGAGATCCTAAGGTGATACTATCACAAGGTTTTCTGGGGCTGAGAGTGTGTGATGTGCCCAAGGTCACCCAGTGGGTTTCCTTGGCCAAGCAGGGAATCGAACCCTGGTCTCTAGAGCCATAGTCCAATATTCAAACCACTACACTGTGCTGGTTTGTATATGTGAGATATGATGTTGCTGCAGCATTAGTTTTGCCAATGAAAAGCCCCATGAATTAAAAGTTCTCATAAAAAGCTATCATCTACAATTGAAGAAAATTATTAAATCATATGCTTCTCTCTCCACTCTCTCCCTCTCACACACACAAACACGTACATGCATACACAACCAATAATCTTTCTCTATTGTTGTTGCTGTGCCTCTTCAAGTCATTTGTGACTTACACAGACCTTAAGGTGAACTTATGATGGATTTTTCTTGGCAAGATTTGTTCGGAGAATTTTTCTTGGCAAGATTTGTTCAGACAAGATTTTATCTTACTCTGAAGCTGAGATAGTGTGACTTGTCCAAGGTCACCCAATGAGTTTCCATGGTTGAGAGCAGATCTGAACCCTGGTTGCTAGAGTCACAGTACAATGCCCAAACCACTATACCACGCTGGATCTCTTGACCTTCCTCTATAGGTGATCTATATTTCTTGACATTTTGCATATAAGTCATCAAGCTGGACCACATCTACTAGCCACAGGGCCACCTTCGCAATATGGTATGAGTATAAAGCACGTTGCTGTTCTGCTATTGGTTGGTGAGTTCTCTGTTCTTATTCTTCCAGATGGAACCCAATCACTTATCTTGTAATCAGTATGTCTCACAGTTGGCCCATTTACCAGAGGAGGTAATCTGCAAAATCTTTACATTCAGTGTGAGATTATCTGAGCTAGAAAAATTCATGTGTCCTCCTGCAGACAATGCCCTATCATGGAGTACTGTTTCTCTTTTTCCCTGTAAATTTAGCAGAGAGAATATATTTCTAAGACAAAGTGCTAAGTAAGAAGGCAGCTATTGAGAGGGGATAACATATGCACATAAGAAACAGAATGATACTGGCAAACGGAAAATATTTGCTTCTCCAAATCATTTGTTGTTACTCACCAATTGTCTCCCTCCATTCTTTTTACCATGAGTAAACTTGGCAGTAGAGCTTTTTGTATACCTGAAACTGCCCAGCAGCTAATTACATGTTTGACCTGTTTTTCTCAGTAATTCCCAAGTGTTCTTCTTCTGAAGAAGTTCTAGCAATTCCTGCTGCTGCTCTTTTAGTGATGTTATATAACAATTTCATGTTTCAATACAAATTTTTAATTTGTAATGCCAACAGAGAAAAATATTAGCTCTCTTAAATCTGGAGAAAACAAAAGAATGCTTTTTATTGCTATCTAAAACACACCAAGATACTAATGCTCTGCTTCATCACAATCAGAAGTTATGTTAGAAATGGGTAGAAGGGGCAAATGGAAGTCACACTAGCGAAGGATATAGGAAAGAGAGGCATATAAACCTGTGGTCTACCTCTAACTTCCAACACCCTGTTTCAGTTGTAGATCTGACCTTGGTGCAGAGGGAACACTTAGATCAAGGGGAAGGAGAGAAGACCTCCAAGAGCAATTCTATCAATTTCTATCAATTATAACAATTAATCAACAATATAAGAAAATAACAGTGTAATTGTTTAAAGCACATTGAAGGACAATTATGTGCCAAACATAAAAATAGACTGTCCTTAGCGAGAACACGTTTACCACCCAATGCACATCAAGGAAAGGAAGCATATATCAGTGGCAGGCTCCTTCCTTTGCATGCAGAACACTCCAAGTGAAGCCCAGGGACCTCTAATGAATGGATCTCAAAGGTACTTGCATCCTTGAAAAAGATCTGAGCCAGAATGGGATGGTGGAAGAAGCATAGAGGATTATGGTTGAGATAAAAAAACTCTCTCTAGTGTTCACCCCGCCTCCACTGTTGGCAGCAATAACAGCCACAGAAGGAAAATTACCATAGATTTCTGGCAGGACCCTGCACCTCTGGATAAATCCCTCCGATGTTCCCGTGGTCCCAATCCAGATTATCCCTGCATTACTAATTCTAAAAACAGAAAGCAAAACAAAAAACAAATGCAAACCACACATTTGCACTTATCTGTAGTTGGCCCTTAAATGGAAGGAATGAGAACAGACTTCTTTTTCCTAAAATGTTAGAGACCCTGTCAGTGCTGGGATTCCTATGTTCCAGCCATAAAAAACAACTCATTTACTTTAATTTTCATTCACATAAATTTGATTATATGAAGTATATTACAAAATGTGACATGAACTAGGATTTGTTCCCCACTGGTGTTATCCTTCCAGCTACATAGCTTTACTATAAAACTTTTATAAAAATATTTAACACACACCTTTCACTTTTGTTTATTTTTCTGTAATCCATGCCAATCAATCAGCAGCATTACTAACGCTTGAAAAAAAAAAAAGAAAGGAAGCATGGAGGTCAATACTGGCTTTATTTCTTAGCAGTTAGAGAATACTGTAAAGACCTCTGGTAGTTCCAGAATCTGTTTCTGCTCTCATATTTAAAAGGCTCACATTGTTTAGAAAAGAATTGTTTTTATAGGACACTATTCCCAGCCATTACTCAGAGTAAGAAACTACATGACCAGGCTGACTTTTTTCCTCTGCTCTGTTAGGACGGGGGGGGGGGGGGCCTCACAAAATGTGCAATGATGCCAGCATTAATCACAGGGTTACTAGCTAGTCAGCATATTAATATGTAAAATAGCATATTGACAGACAACGCTCTTATACTTCTCGTGACATTTCCTATACTTGAAGCAAACTGGGTTATGACAGGCAACCCCATGACCTTTATAATGGAAATGCAATTTAGAACTGTAGTATTTTCACTGTTAAACAGACTTCTGCTTTAAAAAAAAGGTAAGAATTTTTTATACTGTTAGGTCATAAAATAATTCATTCTATCAATCAAGCCCTTCTTGCAAAAAGCTAATTATATTCTCAGTCCTGTCTGCTTGATTCTGTACTTTCACTACAACAGGAGCAGGGGATTTTCCAGATGTTTTGAACAATTCCTCACTAATTACAAAGCTGGATGGGGCTTCTAGCAGGTGAAAGCATAAACTACAAATGTGGGGCAAAGAGACACCAATATTTTAAAACACTGAGCTCATATTTCTTCATCACATCCGAATCAGACAAAGTAGTGCAGTTGTGAATTCAGAAGTGGGCTGGATGACAGCCAATAAGCTGAGGATGAATCTCAGGTCTAAAAGACAGGCAAGCTACTTGATCTGCATGGGTCTGTGTTCTCTCTGAATGATCTGATACACATTTTTGAGATAGCCCTGAATCCGTTTTTGTTACTGGAAGCACAGGGAACCCAAATGACTCTCACTGTCTTTTACTAGCTTCAGCAGGCATATCAACTATGGCTGTTCTGGGACTGGAACAGTTTAGTGACATTGGTCCCAGCACTGGTGACCTCGAGGTTGGATTACTGCAACGCAATCCATATGGACTGCCATCAGGGCTCATCCAGATATTGCAGCTAATGGAGAATCCTTCACATAGACTGATACCTGGGGTAACATAAGAGGAATATATAGCACTTCCGCTCAAGGAGCTTCAGTGGCTGCTTATTTGCTATCAGGTTTAAGGTTTTATTGTTAGTGTATAAAACCCTAAACAATTTTGGAACTGATTACCAGAGAGCTCAGTTTCTCCCTTACAAGCCTATTTGGTTCTTGAGGTTATCTAGATAAAGAGTCTTGGTAATACTTCACTTTCCCTAGGCATTGTTGTTGTTGTTGTTGTTGTTGTGTACCTTCAATTAATACACCAGATTTACTACCTGGAAATCAAACAATGCGACGGGTAAGTCAATACTCCATGGGAACCTTCTCTCTCATACAGACACAGTGTACTATTTCTGCGATTTTTGTGTGTGCAGGTAAAAACAAGTGACTGAAATGAATTTGCTTATACATGAAAAAAATTAAAATCCATCTTATTTAAATTTGAAACTGTCACCAAAGACATCTATCAGTCCTCACCAAAACTGTTGTTACTGTGTGTCTTTAACTCATTTCAAACGTATGTTAACCCTAAGGTGGACCTATCATGGGGTTTTCTGGGGCACAGAGCATGTGACGTGCCCAAGGTCACCCAGTGCATTTCCATGGCCAAACAGGTTATTGAACTCTGGTCTCAAGGGTCATAGTTCAACGTTCAAACCACTACACCAGCAGTTATTCAACGAAGGCCATTTAGCAAAGTGGCAACTGTCATCTGGAACTTGCTTCCCTCTGGTATTACACATACACCAAGCAATTCCTATCTTTAGGCACATGTTGAAGATAATATCTATTTAGGTGAGATTTCCTGGTGTTGTCTTTATTTTATTCATGTGGATAATGAATATACTGCATCTTGATTTTATTTAATGTTTTATGTACTGTATGTTTTACGTACTGTATGTTTTATGTACTGCATGTTGTGGCACAGTGATTTAAATTGTGGACTAGACTCCGGCAGACCAGGGTTCAAATCTCCCTTATCCCACTGAGATACCTTGGACAAGTCACAATAATAGAGTGTGGAAGTGGCAAATCTCTGAATGCATCTCACCAAGATTATGGTAGGGTCACCATAAGATGGAGTCAACTTGAAGACATATAAAAGCAACATGTTTTGTTATTTTTGTGCATTGGTTTAAAATTTCTAAATGTAAGTGGTTTATAAATAATCATAAATAAATGTGTTTATTAACTCAGTAATATCTGTATTATCACCCAACAGCTATTTTGTGAATGGCTTATTAATGACACACTTACTATCTACACTTAGTGCATTTTCTTTCTCATGGACTGCACAGTTTATGCTTTCGCTTCCCTTCATAATTATGTATCTATTTGTGACCCAGTATAACACTCCAAGTATCTGATGAAGCAGACTGTAGAGCAAAGAGGCTTACACTACAATAAATGTAGTAGCCCTTAAGGTGCCATAGACCCTTGCGCTAACATAGTAACTCCTTAGGAAACCTACTTCAGATTAATCTTTGTAAGATACTATCACTACTATGTTCAGAAGAAGGCTGCAACGATTGCTTTGTCCTCCAAACATCCAAAAGGAACCTGCAGTTCATACAAATAAAATTATAGAATGGCAACTAAGTTCTCCATTATTATTAAAAAAAAGGAAACAAAAATGGAAAAAAATGGAAGGAACAGCAAAAAAAAACAACCCACTGATCAGTCAATTTTAATTCTATGACTTGAAAATCATGGTGTTAATTTTAGGTACATCTGCATGCTACAAAGATTTATCTCAAGACACAGATGATTGCAAGACTGTGCTTCTCATAGGCAGCTTGCAAAATATTTCTTCCTTTTCATGTGTCTTCAACTGAATAAAAAAAGTGAGGAAGTTTATCCTGTTTTCAACATCTTTCACAACCACTATAGGCTCATCTGGTGATGAGGATTTTAAAGTCTTCAAATGTTTGTTTCTTAACAATCTTTTCCGCTTAGACATGCTGTTAATTCACTACCTAAGTCCAAAATGGACCTTTGGGAGGTTATAATTAACCCAAGAGAGCCTGTGTATAGTGGTTTGAAAGCTGGACTATGACTCTGGAGATCAGGGTTCAATTGGCCATGGAAACCAACTGGGTGACCTTGGCTGCATTACACACTGTCAGCCACAGAAAATCCCGTGATAGTATCATCTTAGGGGTACCCTAAGTTCGAAACAACTTGAAGGCACACCACCACTACCACCACCACCATCACAACAACAACAAATTAATTTAAATCTCATTAATTTGAAGGGGACCACTCTACGCATGGCTAAATCTGAATCCAACCCATAACAGCAAGAAGTACTTATTCTAAACCTTAAATGTGAAAATGCCCTCAGGACCTTGATCCAGGTTTCCTTAACCTTAAACAAAACATTAGGAAGTTCACAGGATATTCTTTAATCTTGCAATTTTGAGTGTCTCTTACCAATTATTACAATTCATGACCAGTGTGTTCCAACTTCATTCTAGAGCATAAGATCCAAATAACAATGATGTTCTAATTGATGCCCTATCATCCTAAATCGTGTCTTAATGAAGGATAAAAGTATGGTGAATACTTATTTTGACGTGGGATAACTCCGTAAGATCTCATGCGGGGAAATAAAAAAAATTCTCCCCATATTTTCTAACAATCTCCTGTAAACTTTTCCCTTTCATATTGTTACGTGAAATATTTTTAAATTCTGTTCTAACAAATCCTGTTCTAACCCACATTCACAGGTTTTACCTTTGTAAACTTGATTATTTGTGAGGTGCTTGCTCGCCTCTCCCCATTCTCTCACTCCCAATCCCCTGCCTTTTGTCCACGCCCAAGCAAAATGCAAGTGAACTGGAGGGAAGGTGCATGCGCATGCCTTCTCCAGGCGCACGGCTGCCCCTTCTCATTCTCTTGAATGGGAGAAGGCACACACGCCTTCTCTGGGGGTGGCTGTCCCTTCCCATTTGCTTGTCTATTACCTGGAAGGAAGGCAGTGCACCTGGGCAAAATGCAATTGAATGGGGGGGGAGCCCTGGAAGGGAATTGGAGGGAGAGCACTCACTTGGGCAGGGAGGGTTATTTGCAGTTTTTTTATGTTCACAAGGGTTCTGCACACCAAACCCTCGTGAAAGTTGAGGAGCCACTTTTCTTACAGCCAGTGTAACTGTTTCAAATCAAGAGTTTCAGTGCTGAAAATATAAATGTTTATTTAAAAGCCAGTGTCTCTGAATTCAGTGGTGCTTTGTGGTTGTTGTGCACTTTCAAGTCATTTCTGACATATGGAGATCCTACAGTGAACCTATGATGGAGTTTTTCTTGGCAAGATTTATTCAGAGGGGGGTCACCTTTAACTTCTGTCTGAGATCAAGAAAGGGTGACTTGCCTGAGGTTTCTGAGTGAGTTTCCATGACTGAGCAAGTATTCAAACACTGATCTCTAGAGTTGTAGTCCACTGCATAAACTAATACACCATGCTGGCTTACAGTGGTGTCTACTTCCAGATAATACACATGACTGCAATTTGATAACAGTGATAGTATATTGTAATACAACTTTACTGCAAATTAAAGTATGTTACTCTTACTGAATTACATTGTAGGTAAATTACAATCTGAACTATTTCTCTAAAACTAAGTGTTTTCCTTGTTTTTTCAAGATCATGATAATATTACCCCAAGTGTAAAGCTATTATTCTATTATATATACTGTTCCTTCTCATTTTTACTTCTCTTCCTCACCCCTGCCAACTACTTTCCACACAAGCAAGTATTATTCTTAAGACTTCAGTCCTAATACACACTTAATACAGAACATGCATAGCTGGATTTACTTCCAAAGAAACATTCTGAAGACTGATCTCTCTGGTACTTTAGCAGGTTGCTGCTTCTAGCTCAATCTCAAATACGGGGTATAGTAGTTTCAATAAAGCAGAGGCCAAGAGCCAACACTTCTACATTTAATAAATATATTGTGCAAAACAATTTTTATGTACAGTTATACACATTATGATTTAAATTAGCTTATAGTGCTGCCTTAAGAATCACCAAATCATCATTTGGTTCAAACATTAAGATAACTTCAATTTTCAGCATACTTGCCCCTTGCTCATGCTATGGCCATCTACAATTGCAGCCTTTACTTGGAGTTTGTCCTCCATTTGCATCCATATCAATGAAACTATTTCTATTATATGTTTGGGATCACAAGCCTATAGCAAACATTTATACAGCATTTCATGCACTTAGCTTTGGAAATATTGCTTACAAATGCCAGAATCTTATAGTTGAAAGCTATTATAGAATGAAAAATAAGTTACAGAAGAATATGAACATGCCACAAACAAATGAGCCTGAAGAAATGACACATGTTTTACATGTTTGGACCATCTGGATAGCTTTAAAAAGATTCTTAAAAGTTTTTATTTCATATTTTAAAAGATTTAAAAGATTTTTAAAATACCTTGGGAACTCAAGTAGGTACCACTGGTAATTCAAATGATAGGTCCCTAGTTCTGTGGTAACGGAAATATAAATGAGCATGTTCCATGAGTCTAAGCACATTTTAAAGGAACTAGTGAGCATGGTATAGTGGTATGAGTGTTGGACTACAACCCTAGAGACCAAGGGTCAATTTCCTGCTCAGCCATGGAATCCCACTGGGTGACCTTGGGAGCATCACAAACACACAGCCCCAGAACACCCCATGACAGGTTTGCCTCAGGGTCACCATAACTCAAAAACAACTTGATGGCACATAACAAGGTTATTTATCATAAATAACAATTCTCTGTTATACTGAAGCAGCATTTGTTGCTGTTGTTGTTTTAATTGGGCACATTTACTTCCCTTCTCCATAGTAGATTATACTACAAACTTTTACTATTCATGTAAAATATAGACCAAGGGGAACATCATCAGGCAGACCTGGTAAATAAATCTAATGGCAAAAATATGTATTGCCGTAGTAAATACATTAAATGAACTCAAGGGATGGTGGGATAGAACAATGAACTAGCGGAAAACGTTATAATTAAATCCCTTCCCATTCTTGCCATTTTACCCTTAAAAAAACCAATCCTTGTCAATTTGATTTCTCCAATTTGGACTTATTTCTATACTATCTCCCTTGCAGATGCCCTCTCCCACACAATAGCGTCATAAGGCAAACACAGGATTGGAAATTGTGTATTCATGTTGTAACATGTAATATTATACACAGACATTGACAAAATCCCAAGCAAGTTTTATTAAATTCAAAAAGCCTTTTTTTTTTAAAGTAAACACATGTGGAATCACACTGCATATATCTCTCAGTAAAGGAATCTCAGCCATCAACCTACATTACCCACCAACCTACATCAGTTTCGTATGGTTAGTGTGATTTTAAAAGTCAGCTTCAAACATTGCTTCTCTTTGCCCTACAACCTCCTAAGCAGAATTTTGTATTCTGTTCAAATGTTTGGTGCCCCTAACTCAGTGGTTCTCAACCTGTGGGTCCCCAGATGGTTTTGGACTTCAGCTCCCAGAAGCCCCAGCCACTATGGTCAATGCTCAGGGCTTCTGGGAGCTGAAGTCCAAAAACATCTGGGGACCCACAGGTTGAGAACCACTGCCCTAACTGAACTGAAGTGAACTTCTGATGCTCTTGTTTTGATTATATAAATTTTATATTATGTAAATGTAAAACTGTAACTTAAATAGAAGAGGCTGAAAAGACTGTTTTAAAAAAAAGTTGTTGCCAACAGAGTTGGTAGGACAGAGAAAAGAGATGATGAATCTGATAAAAGCAAAACACCAAATTAAATAGTTACTCACAAGACATGAACAATAACTTAGTCAGGAAGATGATGACTCAGGGAATGGAAAACATAGGATCCTGAATCAGAAGGTATAGAACAAAACTGCACAATTAAGCAACTGAGTGAGTAAATTAATCAAGGAGAAGAGGTTGTTCAGTGCAAAAAAAAAAGGATCAGAACTATAGAGTGAGGAAATTTTAAAAAAGATCCACACTCATACCCAAAGATGAGCTTGTTCAAAGGGAAGAGTTAAGTAGATGCTGAATTTTTAGCTGCTTTATGATAAATGTGAAAACAGTATCTTATCAACATCTAATTCTACTGGAATAGGACCATAAACAGAGAAATGCAACATGTAGAAGTGTGCAAGACTGAAACAAAAAACACCTAAGAATAACAGTAAAGTGAAATGAGTAGGAAAGGGGATTGCCCATGCTGGCTCTCAAACAAGGATAAGCTGAGATTCTGGCTTGAGCTGCTATGTGTGTTAATTCTATAAAGCCTAAAGTATACAAGCCTTTTTTTTTTTTTTTAAGCACAAGTCTATACAAGCTATACCGAGAAACCTCTCATTCTTCACAAAAACTATTTACTTGGAATGTCCTGATAAGAAAGGAATTGTAAATATGACTGGCAGGTTATAGATGAAGATGTTTGCTTTATGACCCACCTACATCTGCCCAAAGATAATGAAGGGTTATTGTTCACAAAGTAGAAGATGGACTCTCCTAAGAAAGCAAGGTAATTTCTAGCAGAGGTTGGAAACCCTACTATGTGATCTTTAAGCTCAACTTTCAGACAGATTCATATCCATAACTTATCTGGTTACTGTTTAAAACTGTGTTTATTTTCTTCTGTAGAAATTTGTTCAAAACATAGGGCCACCATGAAATCTCTGCTGACTGGCTTTTTGATTCAATCCAGTTTTTATGCAGTTTGCAGGAGGCAGAGAGCCTACAACATTTCAAGACATTACAGGACATAAGTGAATGGTTATCGTGCTTCCTCTCTACTGGTGCCACTCCCTCTTCTACCCAAGGCTCTAAAAGACCACATAGTGATCTTATCATCTCAGCTATTCATACCAACCCTTTCGGACTAGCAACTAGAAGGTCTTTTCAACAGCACTATTGTTGAAAGATTAAATGAAAAGGCTGGAGAACAAAACAAGCAGCAAAAACAAAGTAGTCTCCATACTTCACGTGTATGTCACTCTGAGGGAGAATGTTCTGCACACTGACATTGTGGTTCTTCTTGGTTTCTCAGACAGGACAACTAGAGAAAGTTTGTGGCTGTGTTAAGTTCAGGAAAAGTTCTGTTTTCTAAACAGGGGAGACTCCTTATGACATTGGATAAGAACCCCCACTGACACACACAGATATCATCAAAGGAATGCAAACAACTGTTTGTCTCTTTCCTCTTGCTCCAGGTTGCTCTATGCACCCTACTAACTAATAATATCAGTCCATTTCTTCCTGGCCTGCCCTCTCTTTATCATATGCTATTTGGCTATGCTCCCTCTATCCAAAGGCCAGCAGCAGCATGAAAGAAAGCACAAATATGTTAGCTGGCCTCTCCCTTGTGAAACAAAACAGGCGTAAAATTATACAGATACGCATCTAAGAAAAGAGCTTCATCCATCTAAGAAATGGAAAGAAAACAGATGCACAGGCCTTGAGTGACCAGATTACTGGAATCTTAGTGCTCTTAAAAATGCCAAGCGCTAGCAAATATTATAGAAATCCTCCACCTAGCCTAGATTGGGAAGATTCTAAAGGAAGCAAAAAACAAGAGTAGCTTTATTTTACACAGTACACTTTCTATGAAGGAACTTCCAGTGTTCTTCCTTCAAGAAAACCATATGCTTGAAAAAGACATATCACCTTCTGAGGAATGTCAGCCAACTCCCAGTAATACATAGCACTGACATGCATGTATTCAAAATTTTGAAACAAGATACCCTAAAACCACAAAGGACATGTTTTTCAACACCCTATTAAAGGAGCTATCCTTCTAAAATCAAACAAGATATTAAGACTAAATGTTGGAGATATCTGCAGCTTTTACAAAAAATGTAGTTTTTGAAATAATTTCTAGATAAATACAGATTCATCACTTGAAAATAAAATTCAGTTTTACACACACAAGTATTATTGTCAAAAGTGGCATAAAACCTGGAAGGCTTCTGGGGAAAAAATACTATGAAATACAGAATTTGGTTTCTGTTAAAAAAAACACTATATTTTTTCCCCCAAGACATGCACTTTTGCAAGCTACATTTGTCCAAGAGTAATGGCAGTATGCTACCATAGCAAACAGCATAATAAAAGCTGATAAATTGAACAATCAGAAAATTAGCAAGCAAAGTTTCAGTGCAATTGACTTAAAACTAAGTAT
The DNA here is from genome assembly GCA_948472985.1 of Iguana delicatissima. Lineage (NCBI taxonomy): Eukaryota > Metazoa > Chordata > Lepidosauria > Squamata > Iguanidae > Iguana > Iguana delicatissima. Next base: position 441,736 of record CAOKZL010000109.1, read on the forward strand.
GCATAGGATGTAGTTCAAATGTATAAATAAGCAGTTAATTTTCCAGAAAAACTTTTTGCTTATTGTACTGGCTTTTTGTTTTTAATACAGCAGAGAGCACTTAGAAGTATGATGCCCCATCCATAGCATTCTTTGCGTATGCTATCTGTAATTCTGGATTTAGCTTATGGGCATGCCCCCCTCTCACTTCATTCTGAGCTTCCTAATCATATGCAGGAAAGTATGACATTTGGTGTGTCATCAGTGTGTACCAGGAGAAAACATTTGCAACAGAAACACAGATCTATAACCTCTCATCAGGCATTAAGTCATCAGTCTGACACAGATTCCATTCCACTCAATATTGAGAGAGTGTCCTACCATCATTCATTTTGCATTACACAATGGCAGGAATCATCACAGACACATAAAAATAGCAAGATACACAGGAGAAAAAAACAAAGCAAAACAAAACTGCATGTGAAATACTTGCATAATTAACATTTTGACATTAGCCTGATATAAATTTTAGTGGGTAATCTGGCGTAGGTCCAATTTTTAGCCCCAAACAGAGCAGATTCACAGAATAAACTGTATTTAAGTGTGGAATGACCACCTTTCCATTGATAAAATGGGTCTGTGACACTTAGGACTAAAAAAAGGATGTAGATTTTCAGCTCACAACAAGAAGTTCTGCTTGAAGTGCAAACATTGCCATTGACTTCAGCTGAACACAAAGGGTCATCACTGAAAGAGTGATTTGGGCTCATAAAGCTTACATACTGGTCCAAACTGCTTTTGACACTTCAGAAACTGCTTTTGACTGCCCATCTGTTTCCAAAACAGCTTGCCAAATGGAATGTGTGACAGAAATGCTATTTAGGAAAAAAAAATTCCAAATCTAACCCTCTTTGGACTCAGTAATTTCACAGTTGTGATTCCTAGCCCAAATCTTTTCAAACTACTTATCTCTCCAGCATGCAAACATTTTTAAAAAGACATATGTACTAACTGTTCATATTTCAAATAAAATATCCAGAGTCTGAAAGTTTTTTCCTCTATTGTATGTTAACTGAAGAAAGGCAGCATCCTTCCTTCCACTCTCTAACAAAGCTTCTGCTCCTTCCAGGAAAAACAACTTAAGCCACTACACACTTAAGAGAGTGTCTTATAAACTGATGAATATTAGCAGAATAGGACATAACTGATCTACCACTGCCATTTTCAATTATAAGGAATGATGACCCACATAACATTTGGTTAATTTTCCCCATCGTTGCCTTTCCAAGGATGATATTTCTTTAAAACTTGAGGAGTGGATAAATGGTAGAAGGAGAGATAAAAGGGGACATACTTGTGTCTCTATTGGAGGCTTTGTTATTTTCCAATATTTTATAATATCTGTTTCCAGCTGTTCCCTTACAATTATCCTAGAGACTGAATTATCAAGACTTGTCTTCTTGTTCCCAAGCCATTAACTTTTGTTCTGTCTCCCTTAGTCTGTTAAATCCAAATAGGTATGGCAGTGGTGGTACATGTAACATTAAGTACACTGCTGGTACATTAAATATTTTAAACAAGAAGATAAAAGGGCTATTGGCAAGTGGCAAAAAAAAAAAAGAGAATGCTGTGGATGTAGCATATCTCGATTTCCGTAAGGCCTTTGACAAAGTCCCCCATGACATTCTTGCAAAGAAGCTAGTGAAATGAGGCCTGGACAGGGCTACTGTTAGTTGGATTTGTAATTGGTTAACCGACCGAACCCAAAGGGTGATCACGAATGGCTGCTTTTCATCCTGGAGAGAAGTGACTAGTGGGGTGCCACAGGGTTCTGTCCTGGGCCCAGTGCTGTTCAATATTTTTTATCAACGACTTGGATGAAGGAATAGAGGGCACGCTCTTCAAATTTGCAGATGACACCAAATTGGGAGGGGCTGCTAATACGCCAGAGGACAGGATCAAAATTCAAAATGACCTGGATAGATTGAAGAGCTGGGTCAAGGCTAACAAAATGAAATTCAACAGAGAGAAGTGTAAAGTCCTACACTTAGGTAGAAAAAATGGAATACAGAAATATAGGATGGGGGACATGTGGCTGGACAGCAGTATGTGTGAAAGGGATCCAGGAGTCTTAATAGACTACAAGCTGAACATGAGTCAGCAGTGTGATGCGGTAGCCAAGAAAGCCAATGCAATTCTCGGCTGCATCAATAGGAGGATGGTGTCTAGATCTAGGGAGGTATTCGTACCACTCTATTCTGCTTTGGTTAGACCTCATCTTGAATACTGTGTCCAGTTCTGGGCACCCCAATTCAAGGAGGACATGGTCAAGCTGGAGCAAGTCCAGAGAAGGGTGACCAAAATGGTGAGGGGCCTGGAAGCCATGCCCTATGAGGATAGACTTAAGAGAGCTGGGTATGTTTAGCCTGCAGAAGAGAAGGTTAAGAGGGGACAGGATAGCCATGTTTAAATATTTGAAGGGATGCTATGTAGAAGAGGGAGAGGGCTTGTTTTCTGCTGCTCCAGAGACCAGGACAAGGAGCAATGGATTCAAGCTGCAGGAAAGAAGATTCCACTTGAACCTCAGGAAGAACTTCCTGACTGTCAGGGCTGTCCGGCAGTGGAATATGCTGCCTCGGAGTGTAGTGGAGTCTCCTTCTTTGGAGGTTTTTCAGCAGAGGCTAGATGGCCATCTGTCAGGAGTGCTTTGAGGGTGTTCCTGCATGGCAGGGGGTTGGACTGGATGGCCCGTGTGGTCTCTTTCAACTCTACATTTCTATGATTCTATGAAAATTCTGGTGCCACACTATAACATCAGAAATCGACCAACCACACAAAATGTGGTTTTGTGTTAATCAGTTAAATCTGCAGAACCTAGCCACTGTAACTTCTTTCACAGTAAGGGGGGAAAAGCATGTGGAAGGAGTTTATTTTTATATTTTAAGCCAAGGTAGGTACTTTTCTGTGTGCCAGTTTAGATGTCACAGTAAACCATGCTTTATGGTGACAGGAATAGGCCTGAAGTGCCATCTTGCACTTGTACACACACAACCTTGTCTTCATTCCATGCAGCCACAAGGAGAAGATAAAATAAATAAATAAATAAATAAAAACATTTCCTTAAGTACAACTCAGGGTTACGTCTGAAACCTTAACTGCATCTAATTGACAAATATAGTCTGCCCAATACAAGACAACCTATTGCCTGAAGTCTAAATGTAGTTAAAATTTCAACAGTTGTACTTAATTAAAAAAAATGAGAAGCAAAAAGTGCCCATTTCATCTTCAAAACCACAGAGGAGCAGAAGGCAGATACATACATGAGTCTCAAACACAATGCAGTTAGCTCCTGCCATGATTTATTATGACATCCAGATCAGTTGGCTGTGTATCATGAAGAAAAAGATTGCACTGCTGCATCACATACCATTCAATGGCTAGAAGTTTAAAAGCTTGTAGCTGAGTTTAATGGCTAACCACTGTCAGTATAAGCAATCTTAGAAGAACAAGTATTAGAAAGTAAATTTTCGTCATATGAATCTATACATCTGTAGCAATCACGGAAACACATACCTTAATAATTAGACAAAAGAGTTGTCGCTGAAATTTAGGAAGAGCATTTCAGAACATAGGCCAAGGCTAAAAATGGAGTTAAATCACATTAAACATCCTAGTAGTTTAATCTTCTAGAATGAAAATATCTAAGTTCAAAATGATGAAGTGATTACATTTCATTATATAACCAGAGTATCATCTTAAGGATACAAAAATAATCAAAATCAGCCATGATTGTGACTTAATAATGTGTATTAGAGTACCATCAAGAGCATTCTATATCTTCATTATTAAAAAGGGAGCGAACAAAGTAAATCAAGCAGAAACACCCAAAGAGAAGTAGTTCTATCAGTTTTCTATACATGAACCAAGGCTGAGAGTATATGACTGGAACAAGGCCACTTAAAAGGTTTCCATGCCTGAGTGAGGATTCAAACCCTGGTCTCCCCAAGTCTTAGTCCAACATTCAAGCCACTGTACCTCACTGGTTGGAAGATTTCTTACATCTTCCATTTTCTCCCCATTTCTGCCTTTATAGCAGCATCACCCTGGGGAAGTAAGCATACATGTTCAAATAATCATATCTTGGTTTAATAAGTCAATATATGAAAGAGTTTTCAGCCCTTACAAATAACCATTTTGCTCCTTCCTTCACATAGTCTGGAAAGTTATCAGTTAACTACAGTTTCTTGTTACATTCAAACAAGGAAACAATGCATAAGATCTTCTCAACAAGACAGGATATGGATTTTCTTTCTTTCCTTCTTTTTTTTTAAAAGGCTTTAAAAAATCAACAAAACTTAAGTGTGTACTGTGATAGCTGACTTCACACCTACATGAATCAGTATGTGCTACAGTTTCCAGGTCCTTTATTACTGTACAAAGGATACACAGTATTGTCAATAAAATACACTGGCCAGCAAATAAGAATGCTTGTTACTGGATTAATCTGCCAAGATTATTTATTGCTTTTTAGAAAATGAAACAAGATGTTCATTTTTCATTTTATCACATTCATCATTCATTTCCTAAACCTGATGAACTGAACTAAATTGGGAAGCAGAAAGCAATCTAATCCTGCACACTCTCTTCCCTCTTCTTGATCAAAAAGATAAGACATTAAACAAACTTCATGAAGTATCCTTTCCTCAAAGTAAATTTCTTGGATATGTGCTGGCACCAAGAGTTTCGCTTCTAAATATGTATAGAAGTGACTTATAGATTTAAGCCAACATCTACTAAAAGTTTTAATTGCTGTCTGCCATGATTTTATTTTCATCAGTGCAACAAACTATTTGCTTTTGTTTTTAACTATTTAAATTAAGTACTTTTCCACATATCTCAGAATATTTCTATCCAACAGATGACTTTGTGTTTCTGTCTGTATGTATATAACAAACACATACTTAGGACTGTGACATGACTGATTGGGCACCGAAATAAAGTGTATAAAATATGTAACATTAAATAATTATTATGGTAATAATCTTCCACACCACATGAGTCAACTCTCAACATAAAATTTAATGACCCAGACAAGTCACTGGTTTGGAAATTCCCATAACAGGACACATCATTTAGATGACAGAGGTTGCATTTTGGATTGCATTGCTATAATTTGGTTCAGGATGAGGAACACAGGGATGTACAAGGAAGACTGAGTTGCAAACTGTAGACAACATCATGGTTGGCAAAAAGAAAGGGAGGAAGAGAGGGGGAAGAGAACAATTTCTATGTGTCCTTTTTTCCCCTACAGAAACTCTAGGTACAAGTATGGCACAGCAGAACTGCTGACAAAAAAGGTTATTTCCCTCTTGAGACCAGATGGGGAACAATTTAAACTGGCAAGCCTGATTTTGGTGCAGCTTATGAAGCATAAATTTGTCAATTTTCTTCAGGTTCAAAAAGCCTATCATTTGCTCCTTTTCCAGAATGAAATAGAAACTACTGTATAGTTATATTCATATATACTACAAAGTGGGCATTCTAGCGCTCAGTTCACTTGTAAGGCCATGCCACAGTTCAAAATTACATAAACAAGCCTTGTTCCACATTTCATCCACCCTCTTCCGCACTTTACTTAGTAACAATTTTATCTTCAGGAAGCCATGACTTGCATTCGTTCCTCAAAGCACGACTATAAATCATCTTCAAAATATAGTTAGTAGTACAGATTCAGAAGGCAAATACAAATCATGGCTCACCCGATCAAATGCAATAACCTTGCTGAAGCACTAACTTCTGAACGAGTCTACAATTACACGAGCTTCATCTTCTCCCTGTTGACTGGGCTAGCTTCCTCTGTGTGTGTGTGTGTGTGTGTGTATGTGTGTATACATGCCTTCAAGACATCTGTCAACTTATGGTAAAATTCATAGGGTTTCCTTAGGCAAGGAATACTCAGAGGTGGTTTTGCCAGTCTCTTCCTCTAAAATATGGCCTACAGTAGCTGGTATTTGTTGGCTTCCATACCCATGTTTAAAAACCTAAATGTGATAGAAGTCCCTCCTGCTTCAGACTAAACTAACCATGCATCAGACTGGGAGATCTGCTGTCATGTCTAGAGTCACCAAAGGTTTGGGGACAGCCCTAAACACATATCCTTCGCACTTTTAAATGTGGACACCTGAAGAGGGCTTATAGCTTGCCACAAATGAGGAGATCATTTATTCAGCAGAAGATAACAGGAAAGAAAGGAGAGGAACTTATACTGTACAAACAAGGCTTATTCCCACAGTACCAAACTATGGCTAGCTATTATATATCAAATGACCCAATGAATTGTGAAAGAGTAGGATTTAACTCTGGCTTCACCTTCCATTAGACACAACTGTGCTCACATTCATAAAAAGAAAAGGTGCGATCTGCCAACTGAACAGACTCCATTAGCAAAATGGATTCCCCCTCTGTCCTGTGTGCCCTTGGAAATCTCTTTTAGAGAATTTGGGGACCTACTGTCAGGTTGGCTTTGCTCTCACTGCTATGCAATGTAATGTCATGTAATGCCATGTAGTACCATGCAGTGCTCTGAGGTTTGGAAAAGGTCAGACAGGAGAATGATGGAACTGAATGAGAAACCATGTGTTGTGAATGAGGGAAGTGTTTTAATGAACTGTGATAAAAAAAGGGAATAGATGCAGCTTCAAGGTCAAGCAGCTGGCAAATTGGATGAGAATCTGGGAAAAGAGTTCTTTTAATTAGCCGTCAAATAGAATGTATGTGCATGCAAGCTTGTAACGTTACAGCTAATAAGGTACTGCAAATCCAATAGTTCTTTAGTCTTGGCAATAGCCAGAATATGCTGCTGTTACTTTGCTGTTCCTGAATAAATCTTAAAAAACTCTAAGCCTAACTACTGGAAATATGAGTTAGCCAGTACATGACATGTACAAAACTGAGTGACAGGGGCATGGAAGGAGGAGAGGAAGAAAGAAAGTTTCATACAACACTATTGGAACCTAAGGCATTAATACTCAAATGATGTGTATGGAATGGGAACAAAGAGAATACATTAAACAATAGGAAATGAAGTCAAGAAACTTCATTTCTTCCTAATAAAACCTGCATTTTAAATTTACACTAGCCCATTGCAAAATATCACTCTTTATCAACAAACAATAAGAAATTTCAAAACATAGTTGGTCCCCTTCAGAAAGCATCACTTGTTTTGCAAACAATTTACTGCTTGAGAGGAGTGATCTTAAAAGCAAAACGAAGTGTACCACTCCTTGCCCCTATAAATCTATGCCCTTGATCTTTGGAAAACAATGATGGATTAACATGCAATATGCCAAAATCCTGCAGTGTCCTGGTCCATTAGGGATGGTGAAGGATGTGCCTGCATGCTACTCTGTCACTTCTACTGAAAGCCACAGATATTCTGTTCAGTGTTTATATACTGTGAAATTAAAACCATACATCTCCCCCAAGAAGTCAGAGAAATAAGCCTAGAACAAAGTATGGCTTTTGGGGAGAAAAACAAGTTAGACTGCCAAATTTTGCGTCACAGTAAACAGACCATGCACAGAAGCTTCATGATTTGTTACGCCACTCCCATCTGCAACACCCAGACATATACTAGTGCACTATCTCATCTGTTAACAGGACAGAATTCTACAGAATTTTAGCTACTTGTTGTGAGCAAATGTAGTCAATATTTCTGTTAGGACTATAAGAACATCCTGCCATACATTCATATATACGTATGAACTAACACATGCAACTTAGCTGTGGCCAGGTCCCCCCAAACTCTAGAACCTCCATGAGCAAATCTTACATAATATGACTAGCATCATGTGAGGGGCAAGACTACAGGTATAATTCCATTAATAAACTGGACATGATCTTGAGCATTATTTCTTACACAGAAAAGTAGGCACCAGAAGGAGAAATAACATGGAAAGAACAGGAATAGGCTCCTACATCACAAAAAAGAAAAGTAGTTCAACATGTTTTAACAAATGTTTTATTTAAAATCAACAATATGCATAGTGTGAACCGAAACTATCAGAACAGATAAGCCTGGGCTAAGTAAACAAAAATATTTTGAACTTTCTAGAGACTACTTGAAGGCTTTCACAAAATGCATCCAGGGATGTCTTTTTCTTTCACAGGCCTCTGGATTTCTTATGATTTTGATTTTTGTGGCTAGACTTATAGATGTATGCTTCTTTAACACAATGGTGGTAGCTAGTATGGAAGGTTTATCTGCTCTTTCCTTTTCTCTTTGTCTTGCAATTCACATATGCTCAGTAAGAGATTCTAGACGTAGCCGCTGTTTATTTTGCCTTTTGTAGTCACACAGCTACAGTTGGCTGACGTAGAAATTCTATTCTTTCTCAGTTTTCTCAATTACAGTCAGCCCTCCACATTTGCAGGCTTTTGCGGATTTGATTATTCATGGATTATTTACTGTCACCTCTGCTGCCTCCCTATGCCACTTTTAATAGGGGCTGTGAGCCTTGTGAAATTGAGAAACTGCAAACGAGGCTTGTAAGACCTTCTTAAAAACCGTGTGGGGCAGCCGTGGAGGTGGCAGGGAGCCCCACCACCACCCCACTTCTGGTTTGTGAAGGAAACCTGATGCCTTAAAAACGGAATCCATGGTGGGTTGAATATGGTGATCTTACTTTTTTGTGTGTTAAATATGGTTTGGGAGGGCCTAAAAGTATTCATGGTTATTCCACTTTCACGGGAGTCCTGTGCCCCTAACCCTAGCAAATGTGGAGGGGTGACTGTATACTGAATGGTGCTGCAAGCGAACACTAAAAGTCTGTTTGTCCATTCATCCTCCACCACCTCCAAATAATGATGCTGCTATTAAAAAAAAATAAAACCTCCAAACATAAGCACACTTTTAAACATTGTATGAATACATCTGGAAAATACATCTGGAAATAATGGGATATGAAAAAACAAAAAGTCATAGACACAGGAGTTCATCCCTTCATAAGGGCCAAAAACTCTGGATTATAATAATGACTGTAGTGAAAAAAATACATTTGACATTTTTCTTCAGCCCTTACATCTTCCAGAACAACTGGGAGGAAAGGCACCTATGTCTTTCCTTCTTTGGTTTAAGTAAGTGAGCACATCACAAAATTTTGGTGAAGCTACATTGGCATATAATATTAGCTCACATTTTGAAAAATAATTTCAGGTATTTTCACAGTTCATGTAATCTGACTAAATTTATAATGTTAATTTTATAACTTTAAAAAAGTAAAATGTCAAAGCATCTTTCCACATGCATTAGATATCCTCTAATTATTAAATCTCTCTGGTTCATGAGGCAAATATCATGAAGTGTTCATGGATTCTTTTGTTAGCTTAATCTATTTATATTACTTAAACGCCACAACAGAAGAGGATATCAAATAATGTGACAGTACCCTCTCCAAGAAGCAGCTTTCACTGTAGTTTTCAAATGAAAGCTCTCTCCCAAAAAGTTGGATCATACCTCCCTCTACTGGTGGTTCTAAGAAAACCATGGAACAGAACCAAAAGTCTCTATAGGTTGACATTTGTAAATGTCTCAACCCACCCAAGCCTTAACTCTAAGCTTCTATCAATCTTTTCACTACAGTCTGCTACTAAAATCCACATTATAAAAAAATTACTTTGGGGGATGTTTCCAAAACTAAAACTGCATGTTTGACATCCATAAAGAGCAGTACAAAAATATTTTAAACAAATACACAGATTTTTTTTTAAATAAACATTCATCAAAAATGTAAACATGGTAAGGAGGATTTATGGAAAATACTAATGAGACAAGAATCTCCATATCATCAAAACAGAGAGCATGCAAAAACAAAGCAACACTTGTTCCTGGTATCATATTTTTGTACCAAAAAAAAAAGCCTTAAAAAGATTGTTGCAGAATCATAGAACTGTGGAATTGGAAAAGACCTCATAGTCCATCAAGTCCAACCCCCTGCTCAATGCAGGATCTAAAGCTAAAGCATCCCCAGCAGATGTCCATCCCTTTTTTCCTGATGTCCAAAGAAAGAGACCCCACCACCTCTCTGGGCAGTTCTATTGCCAAACCACTCTTACTGTCAGTAAGTTCTTTCTAATGTTATTTCAAAATCTATCCTCCTATAACTTCAAACCATTAGAAGTGGACCTACTCTCTAGGGCAGCAAAGAAAAGGCCTGCATCACCCTTTCCTTTTAACCAAAAATTAATGAGTTCCAGAAATAACTCCAGCTCAAGCAACACTTCAGAAAACTTCTCCTCTCTACCTGAAACACTGATAATCCCAATTACTTGAGCAATCATCAGATGCTAGGCATGCTCTAACGCTTAAATGATTTCCCATCAAGAACAATTTCTTACCCTTTTGGGTTCATCTTCCTTCTTTTCATCCAGCATAAAATTACCGCTTGTGCAAGAATCAGTGTCTGATATTTCAAAAGGACTGTCGTCAGTTTTTGATCCATTGTGCTGTTCAACACGTTCTTCATAATCACTATCATTCTCCCAGTCAATTATTTGTGATTCACCTTAAAAGGAAAGAAATATTAGAAGATTTTATAACACTGATATCTCCCCAAAAAATTGTTACAAGATTTCAGGTGTATTAAACTTCACATAAATCTAAGCTTATAAATTTGTTGTATCTAGTGAGCATTGGTGCCAGCTAAGACTAGCCCTTAGGAAAGAGTTCATATATAAACAATGTAGAGCTAGGATATCTAACTTCCTTACTAGCTTTCTTCCTCTGCTCTTCACAGAACTGATATGTGGAAATATTTGCCTCCACTTATCTCGAAGCCAGCATAACTTTTACACATAAATTTCTGTGATTCAGAGTGCTATTAAAAAAACCAAAAAACAGGAAGGTCAAAATGGAGTTATAATCCCACACAGAGTACTTGTCTAAAGCACTATTTTAAAACATTTATTATTTGTTATTAGTAGATCTGCCCAAGTCTGCTCCAGAATTAACCTGAAGTGATCCAACTCATTTTTTAAACACTGTTATTTGTGTGCCTTCAAGTCATTTCTGACTTATGGAGACCCTAAGGTGAACCTATCATGGGGTTTTCTAGGCAGAATTTGTTCAGAGGGGTTTGCTGTTGCCACTTTCTGAGCCTGAGAGAGCATAACTTGCCCAAAGTCATCCAGTGGGTTTCCATGGCCAAGTGGGGATTCAGACCCTGGTCTCTCAGTGTCTTAGTCCAATGCTCAAACTACTATAGCCAATTCAGGCCTTTTAATTGCTGTAGAATGTATTTCCATTCCAACAGTTACTTATAATGCTTTTATCCAAGAAGTCTATAACAGAAGAGCAGATATGAAATATTTTGAGAAACTCAGCAACAGCTTCAGTTCAACAACATAACCATATTTTGAAGTGGTACATAAAAACAAAGACAAATCCTCAAGAGATTTCAAATGAAACTGGATGATAACAACCCCATTATAAAAAAAGAATAACAAATCACTTTTATGTAGCAAAGTTGTACAATACAAAAGGGAGATCCAATTGCTTTTTATCCACTGTCTTATAGGTTTGTTAGATATTTACAGAACTGGCTAGAAGCATGTTTAGCAATATAAACTTTTTTCCCAAAACAAACAACAGCCAATAATCTGAAAAATGAGTACAACCTCCATCAGATTAAGAACAGCAGGAAATTACAAAAAGTTCAGTCTGACCCAGTTACACTAGCCTAACATTTACTGAACTAATAAACAAATGTTGGAATACTCTGCTAGAGAAAGATGGCCATCTAGTGTTTCCGATTACAACTGCCTCAACAAAATAGCACTGAAAAGTTACTATACAAGAAATAAGAGCCTGTTCGCATATTGTCCAGGGTCTTACACAACACTATGCAGCATTTAGCACTGCAGGCATGAACTGGAATGTGACAGATGAGTATCATGGACTCACGTACTGCTCCTTCTCCTCTTTTCCTTCTTTTTTTTTTCTTTTTATTGACTCTACACTATAGTGTCATCCCTCATAACCCCTTCCTGGACAGCAGTACACAAAATTGCTTTTCAGTTAAGTTGTGTGCATGTGTATGTGTCTTCAAGTTGCATGTCAACTTATGGAGACCCCATGAACTTCATAGGATTTTCTTAGCCAAGGAATATTTAGAGATGGTTTTGCCAGTACATAGCCATAATATAAAAAAAAATACGTCAAAACTGTTTCCTGACTCAGTCAGTCAAAAACACTTGAATGCCTCTGAAAAACCAGCATTATCTCTCCCCCTCTATATATACAACAAAACAATTCCAAATTACAGTAAAATTGTGTTTTTCTTTCCTTTTTTCAGCTAAGGTTTGTTAATTTTTCAATCAGAATTGGTTGTCATACCTTATTAAATCAGGTTGTTACAGATAGCTCTTTTAGATCTTTTCAAAATTAAGTAACAGCCAATCTGGCAGCTACTAATAAACACCCAATTAAGAGCTTGTGAGATGCCTTTGTATTCTCTTTGGGGGGCGCGGGGACAGGAGGGCCGATTCTGGAGTCTTTGTAAGAAACTAGTCAGTGACATTATTTCCGAACAGACTGCATCCCAAAATTTAGATACTTTGCTACAGTGTCATCGTAAATGTTAACAGGAACCTCTAATTTTACAATCTCACAAACAAAAAGGGGAAACTGTAGATTCTACACATGATAGTCATGTCAGAGTTAAGTATTATTACGCACAATTTTAATGAATTTTCCTTTATTTTAATAGAGAGACTTTTAAAAGGAAACTTTTAAGAGGTAGTTCACTTTTGTTTTTATCCAGAAAAAGGACCGTGAGGTGGAGAGGTCTGGATGGGTCTAAGGTCATAAAAGCAGCCTAGGGGAGATGTCCCAGGGTTGTACTTTATGAAGTCTTAAGAGTAAAAGATGGAGAGAATAAACTGAAGGGAGTTTCCATGTGACTTGGTTATCGTAATCGTCAATGTACTAAGTGGCACACAAGTCAAATTTGAATTATTATTTGAGGGGGATGAAGTTGCTCAACCATCACCACTTTTCTGATTTAATAAGAAAGCAATTGGAACAGAAATCTTAGGCCAAGTCGTATAGACAGCACAATATCCTTTACCGTGCTGCAAGTGCTCACTTCAATTCCCTTTCCAAAAATGTTGCTTAGATCATCTCACTGACATCTCAATAGATCTTGCCAAAAATGATGAATTGGACTTTATCTTGAAAACTTAAGTCCCTAACTTTTTCAGACTTAAACTGAAACACATACATATCTAGCCAAGTGAGTGCCAGTGAATTCAGTGGAACTTCATCCCTGACATGTATACAAGACTGCAACCATTTACCTATCCTTCATAGAGTCATGGGGAAAGGACTGGGAAGAACTGCAAATCTGTTTTATCTGTCTTCACAGGTTTGCTGTTCCTAACAGCATTTATCACAAACACTTAAACTCTAAGACTTCCAAGTATCTTTTTCACATCTTCACCTATTTGTCTCTAATTACTGCTCCTGAATTAAAGCATTTTGTTACATACACAGAGATACTAAGACAGCTCCAATATTAAATATTTAGAACAATCTTTACCAAAATACCCATACATAAATCATGTAAGTATTCTTTTACATTTGCTCCTTTCACTTTCTCTATCAACAGAACAATCTTCACTTGCTGTTTATTTATTTAGCCAGGCAGGGCACAGCATAGGGCAGGAGATTTCTGGCAAAGTAACCTCCAGAAGCACTGCACCATTGACAGGCTGGGGTATGGGGGAAGCACCTTTTCCCCTGCAGGTCACTGCAATATGAGGGGAAAGAAATTAATTACACCAGTGGCAGGACAGCATAGAATCATGCCAACTCTTGGAGTCTCACCGGAAAATGAAAAGGTTTACTATGCAGCACATCCATATCCCCTTCCAACATGTCCTCCAACATCCTGGTTACAGATGGTACTTTTTGCAGTACATCCACTGTCCAAAAGCATACCTCCACTTCACCAGTGTAATAGCACTTCTGCCATATCCTGAGGCACCTTAATTGGACTTATGGTTAGTACAGGAAGTCCCGACCTTTAGATGCCCTGTTATCTGACAACTCACACTTCTGACACTTCCAAATTAAGGACAAGTTCCATTAATTCAATAGATGTTCCACTCTTTCATCAGTTCTTGCCTACAGAGGCTTGCTTGGCAACACTCACACAAGTGCTGCTTGCAAAGAGAGCTCAAAGAAGGGAAAAAAAGGTGCTAAGCCAGCTGATCAAGCAACATGCGCCCAGTCAGTCCCAAGTGAGCTTCCTAAGTCCTTCATGCTCCCCACAGTACAGTACATAGTCTCCTCTTTTCAACCAATTTTATTTTCTGACAGTGCTCTGATCCCTAATCTGTCAGATAAGTGAAGGAAGCCTCTACAGATTTCCACTTTACATCTCTTATTTTTATTCTTACTGTCTTTATCAATATATTCCTCTAAACCAATGCTAAACAAAAGTGGTGGTCCCTGCTCTACTGCCAATCTGCTGGTCCCTGGTGAGTTTTTAGGAAATGAAGAAACAGTTGCAGTCAGTGGGCACAAATGGTGCTGGACTCTGGCACACTGGGAAAAAAAATGCCAGGTCTCCATAGAAGAAAACCTGAAAACCTGCTCTATGTTTCAAATTCTGTTTTTAATTGTTTTAAACCATGTTTTTAATCTAATCATGTTTTAATATTTGCATTTGTTTGCATTCTGTTTACATTTTTATTCAATCTTATTTGTTTATTCAACACATCCTGCTTTCCTCCCATTTTTGGGAGAAAGGCAGCAAATAAATCCAATAAAGAAGCAAATAAAGAAAATCTGCTAGATTTAGATCCAGCTATTTTATTTTTAAAATCCTTTGTTACTTTCAACATTTTCACTATATTTGTACTCTGTACAACTAGATCAGTGGTTCTCAACCTGTGGGTCCCCAGATGTTCGTGGACTTCAGCTCCCAGAAGCCCTGAGCATTGACCATAGTGGCTGGGGCTTCCGGGAGCCGAAGTCCGCGAACATCTGGGGACCCACAGGTTGAGAACCACTGAATTAGATCCTGTTTTATCTCTTTTTTAAAAAATCTCCCAGTCCTTCTTTTGCCATTTCTGCAATTTTCACTAACATATTGAGAACTATCACAAGTGAAGAGTACCCCTTGTTACACAAACTCAAACTATACTTTACATTCTTCTTTGTATTCTTTAATATATAATTCTTCATATTCTTTAATATATAATGATTGCCATTATAAACATTTTAAAAAAATACACAAAAATCTGGGAGATGGCAAACTTCATTTTAGTGGCATAAATTTTTATTAATAAGAATAAAAAGTACTGCTTATTATTAGAAAAAATTTACACAATTTAGCAAATGAAAAAGATTCATAGAGAATATCAGCTTAAACAAGCAGGACTTCTACATTTTGAATAGCAAACATATGTAAAGGGACTTACCATCATTACACTCATCCTTGCAAATCAAATCATATTTTCTATATTTTTCCACTTTAAGACATGAAAATCTTGAAGTCCTGTTTTCGTCATCTGAGAACTCACTTTCACTGGAGCTCCACACTATGTTTGCGCATTCACTTGATCTCTCACTTTTAGAAATTCCTGTGGAAGAGAATATGAAAATATTTTCCACATTACAATATTGTGTACTCCAGATTCAGCTTGTCTCCCACAATAATGACTCAATGCACATGTCACAACAAACATTGAAATTTAACAGCAATCTATTTTTTAACAGTACAACTTCACTGCTCAGTTTTTAAGAGTACATTTTCACTACTCAAAATTAACCTATATAATGAACTCTCAAATTTTATTTGAAAATAAAACAAATGCCTAGCACTAGACCCATCCATAGGATATACTTTGGGAAATCGAAATAATATAGTACACTAGCATATATACCTGGCATTACCCAAAATTTTAATTTATCATAGGTAAGATTTGTTAGAAAGATTTGAGATCCTATGTCTCTAATTCCCCAAACTGTCTTGTCCAGGACCTGTAACTTTTCCCCATATTCCCCAATCCAATCTGTATTCAGAGTTCTTAACATACAGAGATTGGGTTCCTGAGGGAATACACTGCCCTCCTCCTTGCTGCTAGGCCTCATCTCCACAGCAACTGGCCTATTCAAGACAGACACAGTTGACTGAGGCCAAAGAGCTCTCTGGCTGAGAATTCTAAAGGCCCCTCCCTAAACTGCAAACCTCAGGATTCCATAGAATCTTCTTAGGCAGCCAATCATATGAGGTCTTTGCCTGACATAGATAAACTTTGACTTTTATATATTAGATTTTGAGCAGTAAAAGAACAAGAATTATAACCATAATTATCTGTAACCTCAAACTCCAAGAATTATTTTTCAGTCTTTTCTATAGTTTTTACAGCTCCAAACTAGTTTCCTGTAATGAACAATGAAACATCTAAGAACTTACATCTACTCCCAAGAGACAGAGAAGACCTGCCACACATAGACAGACAAACACACTGTCCTGAGTTTAAGCACTTCTCTTCTCCTCCATCAGTGCAACTATGAAGAGATTTCAGCCTCTGGATTCCATTAAGTTAATCATAGTAATGATAGTGTGAATCCTGCGTTATAAACTACAATTAATCTTAACTACTGTTTGTTGAAACAAAATAGTTTCATTGTTTTAGGAAAGTCATATTTCAGATTAACCACAGCTGATAAGGATCAAAACACCACCACAAGCCACAGTTAACAAAAAATGGAAGGAAGAGTGTCCAAATAGCTCCTCACAATCTTACAGATTTATCATGAGATCCAAACAGAACCACTGGGCCCAGATTTTTTTGAACATGAGGACTCAAGACTGTGATCCACCCACCATTCAATGGGGTGAGTGAAGAAATCTTACTCTGAGGAACTGTTCTGCCCTCAATACATCAGTTTTATTTGTGCACATTAACTTCTGCCAGTCATATGTTCTGCTAGTATCCTCTGGGTCTAAACGAAGCAAGATAATTTTAGACTTGACCCATTGCCCCACCATGTATAAAACCAACACACAAGGAGATTCATTAGTTTCCTTGGGTACGTTCTCAAGTATTACATATTTGCCCACAACACTATATTCCAGCATCAATCTGGTGAAAACAATTCAGAACATTTAGGAGCAAAACACTACAGAACGCAAATACTATTTATCTATTTAGGTCCTACCCTTCAGCCAGAAAGGCTCCCAGAGCAGCTTGCAAATTGTTAATTTGATAGTTCCCTATCTTCAGGCTTACAACCTTAGGTCATTTCTGCACTATACTATTATAGTGCTATTATTCTACTTTCAACATCTTACGGAATCCTGGGATTTGCAGTTTAGAGAGGGGCATGTAGAATTCTCAGCCAGAGAGCTCTTTGGCTTCAGTAAACTACAGAGTTCCACAGAATGTTGAAAGTGTAATAATAGCACTATAACAGTGCAGTGCAGAAATGGCCTAAGAAAGTCATGGAACTTAAGGACAAGGGAATGGCAATGAGGGTGGGGAATAAGTCCAGTTGATACTGCCTAATCTTCTCTCCCTCTGAGGCCACAGTAATGGTAACTGGGGTGGCACAAAGGCCATCAGCTGTTGGGACTAAAGCCTGATGGAACTGTGTCTGCCTGCTCTTCTCTCCCTCTAAGGCTATGCTAAATGCAGCCAAAATGCTATCCAGATACTTCTAGTTACCCAATTTTAAATACTCTACCTATGTTACTCTTTTCATATTTACTGTTTTGCAACATCTGTTTTATAGTTTCTTAGTGGTACTTTGGGTACTTTGCCTCCCTCTGCAAAAAGCCAACATGTCAATACTGTGTAAGCAGCACTTGCAGTGGCTTTGTGTGAATAATCACAGTATTTACTAACACACTTTGTATGTCTGTTGAAAACTGTTAAGGCACAGGGCTGAGTGTGACAATGTAACCCATGTTGTTACAACGTAAATAAAGTAAGCATACTGCAAAGGCATACCTGTGTGCTTTGAAAAGAAGGCATATTAATTCCTCCCCCTCTTTTCTCCTTAGAGCAAGGAGAAAACGCTAGCGGACTATTTTCCCTTAGAAGAGCCCAGCACTAAGCCTCTCAGCAAGGATATAAAAGGGCTGATGCTGAGGGGAACACAGCTGAGCAAAAGGCTGTTTTAAATCTGACAGAAGTCATTCAAGAGGCATGTAGAAGATGAGCACTGTGGAAAGACCTGTGAGATTTACTCCAAGGACTTGTGCTTAGAATTTCACAATATCTAAACAGACACATCAATCAGATCAAGTCTGCACAACATGCAGCCCACCAAAGGATTTCGTGCACCCCTCATCTCCACCTCGTTTGCCTGCCGAGCCCCATCAGTGGGAGCAGCCACTCTATGCTCTGCTCCCTGGCCCTGCCTCTCAGCTCTGGATTAGCGAAACTGGTGACGTGGTGGGACAGACCCTGGGTGTAGGCCAGCCCCTTCCACACACACACACACAAACGCATTCATACACATGGTGCCCACCACGCAGATAGGGAGAAGCAGGGACTCTTAGAGGGTTGGCAGTGCCCGAACTGGCTTGGCTGGCTTCTTCAGTCACTGAGGGGCGAGGTGGGCTGAAGGGAGAAAGGAAGCTCTCTCTTCAGCACCACAGCCATGCCACACACACACATATACACACACTATTTTTCTCCCAGCACTGAAAGAGAGAGAACAGAACAGCTTCTGAGGAAAATGAAAAGGTCCAGAGAGTGTGAAGCAAAGGAGGATGTGCCGTAGGGGAAGTGTGTGTGTGTTGGGGGAGCCAGCCCTTTTGTCCACTAAAGAGACCACTGCTAGGGTGAGTGGGAGGAGAACTGGAGGGAAAGGGAGAAGGAGAAAAGGGCGAGTTGCCTTTGGTTGGCAGCACTGCGGGACAGCCTGTCCACATCCGCATCCCTGTCCCCATCTCCATCTCCTGCTTGCACGGCAGCCAGGCCATGGCGCTGCTGTGAGCCCACATGCTGTACAACTTCAAGTCGGAGAAGCCGGGTGAGATCTCCCTGTGGGAACATGAGGTGCTGAGCCTCTGCAGTGACTGGAGGGCTGGTTCAAGGGCGTCAACAGCTGAGGCAACTGCAGCCTCTTCTTGAACAACATCTCCACTTTTGTGAAATTGGGCAGTGAGGTCTTTGTGTTGGGCAAGGGGTCGGATTTCATGAAGGATGGGGACAAGCTGTGTGTGGTGCTGGGCACCTATGGGCTCAGTTGGCAGGAGAACCCATACCCTTTCCAGTGCTCCATCAAAGACCCCTCCAAGCAGACCAAATTCAAGGGCATGTAATTTTTAAAGATAATTTAAGTAACCATACATAATGAAACATTGTAAGGAATTTTGTAGTTGATGATTTGTGGTTGTATGTGGTGGTGGAGTTTAATGAAGTCGTGCATGAGAGGCCCACTGTTTCCAGTTGATTAAACCTGCCCAATTAGAGATGTAAAGACCCAGGGGGAAGAAATGGAAATGGAAATGGAAAAAATCATGCCTTTTTGCTGGAAAAAAATGGATTATGGAATACTTTCTTTTAGAATGATGAATAAAATGTTTAAGTTAAGGTGTTCACATATTAACTGCCTCAAAAATCTTTTCTGAAAACTATTTAAGGGGAAGATGTTTATGGAAGACTACATACACTATCAGGTCATTACAACTGCTAGTCTTGTTTTTCTTTTCCAGTTCATTATACGGAAAGGAGTGTGTTATGTCTGCTTTATGCTATGGACAACCAGGGGAAGCAAACGAATTTTCTCCTATATTAATGCTGATGTTTTGTCCATCATCATCATCATCATCATCTGTTTTTTGCCTGTTCCTCTACCTGGCAAAACCAGAGAGGATCCTTACAGTTAAGGTGTTCCTTACAGTTCAGAATCCTGTAGCTCCATTTGTAGCAAAAGAAAAGTTTAACATGTAATTATATTAAAATTTTATATATTATATATTCACACTATAACATTATATTAAAAGTAAAATTTATTCACAGTAGATTAAATATGATTGTTTTCTGCCAAACAGTTATATAAAATGAATTTTATATTGCTAAAGAATAAAATAACTCCCAACCTTTAACAGTGGGATTAATATTGCATTTTCTCCCCATTTTTCCAAAATCTCCACCCCCCTTCAAAGAGGGGAGTTCCCCTGGCTTCAAAGTTTCCACAAATTTTACATCACTATCCTTAACTATTAGAGAGCCAGTATGGTATAGTGGTCTAAGTGTTGGACTACAACCCTGGTGATCAGATTCAATTCCCTACTCGGCCATGGAAACTCTCTGGGTGAACTTTGGCATGTCACACACTCTCAGCCCTGAAAAACCCCATGATATGTTTGCTGGAATGTTGGAAACAACTTGAAGACACAAAACAACAATGTGCAACTATTAATGAATAGTGAGTTATATCAACAGTAAACACTATTTGTTTAAGAAGAATTATGTTGTCAGATAAAGAATTCAGACATGAAGTTACTTCCCACCTTCTTTCCTCTAAAAAAGTCATGCTGCCTCACAAAGTAACCTCCATTTTTCCTGGGCCTCAATGGCTAGTAAGAATCCCTTCCTTCAGATTCCATCTGCCATTGCTTTGGCCTCCAAGAGAAAAGAAGAGCAACCAGCATCTCCTGAACCTAATCTCCTCTCCAGCTGCCATTCACTTCTCTTTGTGTCATAATTTATTTAGATTGTAAATCTGAGGGGCATGGAACTGTTATACTCTCTCTGTTATAAATTGCTCTGGTAGCAATTTTGGCTGAAGGGTGGGGTAGAAAAACTTAAAATAAATGAGTAAGTAATTAAGAACACAATTCCAGTTTTATTAATTAGAATTATTAATTAATTCTCAAGTTAATAAGCACAGGGTTGCAATCTCAGTCATCTCTCACTACCTAGTTCAATCCTGTCAAAGTCCACAGACTTGACTACCAGCCATACCTTGTGCTCAGAAAGTTCTGTTTTTGCCAGGATATGGTAATACTGAAAAAGCTGTGTGGAATTAATTTTACAAGGTCATTTATTCTTCCAATTATGTAACTCTACTGTAATCTCGACTATAAACCACCACAGGAGCTGTGACTTGAGAAGAACATTTTGTGAGTAAAAACAAAATCTCCTTATGTAAATAAACAATGATATAATAATAATAATAATAATAATAATAATAATGAAGTGAAATGATACATTATCTGTTATACCTTCAATAACGTTGAGCAATGAGGCAAAGCACTTTTTTGCTCTAGATGTTTTTTCAGAAGATTCTTTAGTCTGTTTTAAAATAAAAAGTTAACAAACATAAAATGAATAATCATCAATAAAAAACTATTCTTTGATATTTGTATATATTATAGTCATTTGCCTTGTTGGGGCTGCAATCCCACACTCACTTACATCTGGGAGCAAGATGCATCAATGGGAATTATATCTGAGCAGAATCATATAGGACTGGACTTTAAACCATCATTTATATCATACATTCCCAACACAAATGTCCTCAAAGAGGCTTCCAATCATATTTTTAAAATACATGTAATAAATGAATATACAACAAGAGAAGAAAATGCATGGAGACAAAGGCATCTGCTCAGAGCATATACATGTTCTATCCTTTATCCTCGACAGCAGTGGTTCTCCACCTTTTCTTTACCGAGGACCCCCTGTAAATATAATTTGTTGCTGGGGACCCCCAAGACTTAACTCAAGATTTAAATATTTAAATTTAAGTATTCAAATATTTATTTATTTATTTAAGTCTTCTGGAGACTAGGATTCAGATCCCCACTCAGACACTGGGTGACCGTGAGCAAGTCTCATTCTCTCAGCCTCAGAGAAAGGCAAGGGCAAACCTCCTCTGAGCAAGTCTTGCCAAACCCCCCCCCCAAAAACACCTGTGATAGGCTTACCTTAGGATTGCCATGAGGGGAGGTTCTTTCTAGTCATCATGTCTCTCCCCTTTGAAGACCCTAAAGCGACCCTATCCTGGGGGTTTTCTTGGCAAGATTTGTTGCCTTTGGCTTTCTCTGAGGCTAGCAGAATCTGGCTTGCCTGAGGTCACCCAATGGGATTCCCTGGCCAAGACAGCATTCAAACCCTGGTCTCCAGAATCACAGTTTGGGTGTGCACACATGCCCGCTACCATTTCTCTTTTGTCAGGGATGCACAGCTGGGGGGTGTGGATGCTAAAATTGCTCCGTTGTTGAAACTGCTCCCTTGGCACCTGCAACTCCCACTGCCATATCCCTGTTGGTGCTGTTGTTGTTGGTTTCCAGCAGCCGGGCTTTGTGGACTCCCTATGAGGGCTCCATGGACCCCACTGCTCTACAGCAACAAATCAGCTAGAAGTCTGGGCAACATTAAATACAATCAGAACCTCAACTGCTTAATAATATCTGGGCCAACATTCAAAGTAAGGGTGCTTCCAAGAACACTTTGCTTCTGTTGGGTAATGGCAAAGTAAAGCCACTGCAGGGCTGGTAAGAACACTGGCTTGACGGAAGTACTGCCACAGCTCTGAATCTCTTTGAAATGTTATTTTTCATCCCTCACAGTAGGCCTTGAAGCAAAATCCAAACATCTTCATAACATAACAATAAAAAAATGCAGTTATAATACTTATTAAAAAAACAGTAAGATGTAAAAGAACAGATTAACCAACTAAATTGCCTAGCCAAACATTTGTGTTTGTGATCCCTTTTAGAAACACACATCTGTTAATTAAGAAGCCACATTCTATAGTGTCAAAAGCTGCTGTCTTCAAAGGAAGCCTTTCATACAAAATACTGCAATAACACAAGTGGAGACTATCAGAGTGTGGGCCACTATTACCATACTATTTCTGTCCAGCAACCATTAGGACAGACTACCCATTGAGACTGCTTGGGCTCAAGTGATAGAGCCTGTCAAGATAAACATCTGGTCATTAAGGAGGAGAACAATCCATCTACAACAGACTCCAGGAATGACCTGGGACGGAAACAACAGTGAACTATCCACAAGGTAGGCCACTTCCGCACTAAACTATTATAGTGCTATTATTCCATTTTTAACATCCTATGGAATCCTAGGGTTTGTAGTTTAGGGAGGGGCCCTTGAGGTGGAAATGGCCGTAGTCTTCTCAGAACCCAACTTCACTTTATTGGCCCTTGACTAACTCAAGATCTGGCATAAACAACCTGTTAAATATATATATTATACATAAATAGATAGACAGACTGCAAGGTTCAGTAATAATTGAATTAACTGAAGATTCACAATTGACTGATTGAAAAGGACCAACTATAATGATAAAAAGCAAACTTTAACCAGTCACACTAGGAGTTAGTTTATTTTTAGAGAATAAAAGGATATATTAAAAACATTTTTACTTTCCAACCATCAGTGGCAACTTTTGTTCATTAAACTGAAAATTATCATCATGAGAAAGCACTATGATAAGGTTTTTATAATTAGGCCATTTTAAAGTCAGAAAATTATGCAACAGAGAAATTCCTTAATGTCCCTGAATAACTAGTGTAACACATAAGCACACAACCACCTTGATTCCTATTCTGGAGGAAAAGGCAGTATCAGTACATAAGCAAAGAAAATTGATTAATACATTTTACCTCCCGTGAAGAAGCTGTCTGAAACCCATCACCACAACGAAGCCAGGCACTTGAAATGGAAGCAGCAGCTACAGGTGCCCCTGCATTTCTCTTCCCTTCCCCTATAGGCCTCTCCTCTGGGAAAGAGGTGAATGTTGTGCAACTCGCTCGTTTTCTCTGTAAATAAAAATTACCAGTTTATTTCAATCCTTGGCTTATCTTTGTTAACAGTTTGACAGTACAAGAACACACAACAGACCGTTCCTAATTTTCTTCATTTTAACAGCCTAATTAAGTGGAAACTTAACTGTTGTCACCATTATAAAATAACCGAGAGTCAAAAACTTTTAGTGAATTATCATTAAGTTCCTAGAAATTTACCAGTAGATCTTGAGACACCTTCTACCTATCCTTGGTCTAGATACTCAAAGACAGCGGGGAGGTTCAATTCATAATTATTCTCCTTTCAATATTTGTTTCCAGACTAGTCAATGAACGTAAATCCCACTTACTAGTTTGTGGCTTCCATGCTTTCTCTCCTGGTTACCATATCAACCGATTAAAGCAGCAATTTGGAAAACTCAAGCCCAAGAAGGCAATAAAAGAAATGGCCCGGCGGGCAATAGTTTCCTTTGCGTGAAGGCCACTTTTATGACAATACAGACAAAAGCTTCACAACTATCACCACAGCAATTCAAGTAAATGCCGTGGCATTCACCCACGCAGTTTTATTTATTCATTAAAAATGAATGATGATTTTCCATGAAGGCATGTCTAAAGTCATTTACAATGAAAACAAAAATATATGACAACAAAACTATACAAGAGGCGGCTCTCAAACTGACAAGAAACAATCAGCATTCCACAGTTACTTAGCAGGACTGGTATATTGGGGTGGAAGTATTTGACTCCTTTGGGATTTTTCTGAAGGTCTTTTCCTCCTCCCAAACATGCCAGTATTTTACTCATGTTTATGAGTGTTGCTGTTCATTACATAAGGACCGGCATTCACAGAATGAGTTCAGTATTAATATATGCAAATAAAATCAGAGAAACACAGTACAATTGTGTGTCATCATACATTACACACATGCCATCTATCAAGAACTGACAGGAAAGCCTTTATAAGCTTTCTTAGGCTGTGAATGAGGAGACTGCCTGGTTGGTCTCCCTTGGGAAGAAGTTCCACAATTACATCATCATTATGGAATTGCAACAAAAGCTATTAAAGTGAGCAGATATTTGCCATCTTAGGTGATTTTAATTCCGCATTTGGCATGCCATTCTCCAGAGCATTTGACACTGGATCAAGGCAGAGTTATCACAAAACTCCAATAACTGAAAGGCAACGTTTCACATTTTAAAGTTCACCAGTTCCGTCCTCCATGGAAGACAGTCCTCTCTCTTCTATTGAGAAAAGTGGGCACAGCGGACAAGCTTTATCATACACCCTGATCCTCCAACGCTCCATGAATACAGAGACGTACAGGCCATTTCTACACTAGACTGTTACAGCGCTATTATCCCACTTTCAGCATCCTGTAGAATTCCGGGGTTTGTAGTTTATTGAGGCCAAAGAGCTCTCTGGCTGCGAATTCTAAATGCCCCTCCCTCAACTGCAGGCTCCAGGATTCCACAGGATCATGAAAGCGGAATAACAGCACTGTAACAGTGTAGGGCAGAAACGGCCTCTATTGCAGCAAAGCAACACAGAATTTTCTGGCGCGTTTATGACCAGCGTGCCTCTGGGCACATACAGAGCGCCTTTCTAGCACCCTCAGCAACTCTCAACCAACCGCCAATACCTGGAATGAGAGAATAAAATCCGGGATCCCACGTCCAGAAACCACGAGATAACTAACGCTAACGCTTCCACCTCCTTTTTGCCTCCCCCCTCCCCTCCCGTACCTTCTTGGCGAGCATCTCGGACTCTCACAACCAATGTCCCGGCTATCACGTGACATGAGACCCCGGCCCAAGGGACGGAAGGGTACAGAAGCCCCAGCCCCCCTACTCGGGCAACGAGGGAAGCCCTCTCGCTGCAATAGGACTCAGGCCACGCCCCCTCCCTTCCACTTTGGCGCCGTTTCATCAGCGGAGCCCCTGATTGGGGGAGGCAGGGGAAAAAAATACGGGTAAGGCAAAGGCGGAAGAGTGGAAGGAGGTGCCCTCGGATGCTGTTTCCCATTCTCACCACGCGGGGGCCCTCGTGCATTGAGGCCTGCGTGCCAATCCTCGAAGCCTGGTACGCATGCGTTGAGCCGGGACGCTGTTGGTTGCTATCAACGCGCCCAAATTCTCTTCAGACTCTTTACAGGCCTTTGTAGTGAAATATTGCTCGAGCCCGATTATCTTCTTTGTGAATTTAGTCGCCTCCTTGTGTACAGAAAACGCTCCCTTTCCTTATCGCCGGTAGATTTCTGTGACAAATAAACCCTCATATAGGGCCTAATGGTAACTTAGTATGTGTGCATTTTTGTATTTAGCCAGGCTGTAAGGGTTTCAGTGTTTGACTAGGGGACAGAGAAATCCAAAATGTCACAAGGTAATTTGAGCTTCTTGATGGGTTGCTTTGTAAACTGGATGGTGCAGCAAAGCTTCAGTACCAAAAGTATAATCCTGCATGCTTTTATTTGGGAGCACATTCAACCTTAAGGTAATTTACACTGAACGTAGGCCATTTCCGCACTAGAGTTTTATAGTGCTATTATTCCACTTGCAACATCCTATGGAATCCTGGGGTTTGCAGTCTCGGGAGGGGCCGGCCGGCCCCTCCCGAGACTGCAAACCCCAGGATCCATAGGATGTTGCAAGTGGAATAATAGCGCTATAACAGTCTAGTGCGGAAATGGCCATAGTGGGATTTACTTCTGAGTAAACATGCATAGGGTTTCTGTACATCAGAATTTAAACAAAGACATTTAAAAGCACTGACAGTTCATTCTTTTGTAGATTTTAATTATTCATTTTGACTTTCCCATTTCAAATATACAATTAACAAGCTTGCAAGTTACCGTGGCAAGAAGTTTGAGATAAGGATATCTGTATATTGGCCAAAATCCTAAAAGCTATACAAACCTACATGCTATGTAAAATTGTGGTTTGCACATAAATCTCCGGCTCGTGACAAACCTACAATTCTGAACCTAATTGTCTGGAGGAATGCCTATTGTATAAAGACCTACAATGAAATTACAGGGATGTGCAAGGCAAAGCATTATTTTGTGTGTGTACCTGCAATCACCTGAAAATTTATAGCAACCCCATAAATTTGACTGGGTTTTCTTAGGCAAAGAGTTGGTTTTGCCAGTCCCTTCCTTTGAAATAGAAGTGTAGACTATCTGGTATTCATTGATGGTCCCCCATCCAACTACTAACTGGCACTGACCCTGCTTAGCTTCCCAGATCAGACAGGAGCTGGTGCCTTTAGGGTGTTTTTGACATACTAAAGTACCACCAGGTTTCAGCTTTCTGACCATAAGGTAAGACGTGAAGGGCTTTTGACTGCTATCTACCAAGGAAATGGTCAGACCACATAAGCCATTTCTGCACTAGACTGTTATAGCGCTGTTATTCCACTTTCAACATCCTATGCTGGCCCCTCACAAAATTGCAAACCCCAGGATTCCATAGGATGTTGAAAATGGAATAATAGCACTATAACAGTCTAGTGTGGAAATGGCTACAGACTTTGCATATCAGCTCAGTTCACTAATTTGTGCTTTACTTTTGCCTGCTCACCTTCAAATGTATGACAAAGAGACATCTAGCAACTCCTACTCCCCTCTCCCAATCCAGCTGCATAGCTGCAGATAGGAGGAAGGTACAGAGCAGAAAAATAGCTTCTGTGTCACAACTAGAAGGTTATGAGAGCTGATTTGGTCAGTGATCTTTTACTACTTATGGCCTTTCAGCACTACACTGTTAGGGTGCTATTATTCCACTCTCAACATCCTATGGAATCCTGGGATTTGTAGTCTACTGAGGCCAAAGAGCTCTCTGGTTAAGAATTCTAAAGGCCCCTTCCTAAATTGCAAACCCCAGGACATTCCAAAAGTTGTTGAAAGTGGAACAATAGCACTGTAACTGTTTAGTGCGGGAAGACTCCCAGTCTTTGCTGTGCTTTGCAAGAGCTGTGGCTTGCTATATTTTGCAAGGCTTAATTGATTTGTTGGTGCAGCAGGCCAAGACATTTCAAGGAAGTTTAAGTGTTTACTTAGCTTTCTCCTTCCTTCCCAGTCATTGTGGTGGTGGGGCTCATCCTTCGGTCTGCTCTGCACCCAACTTCTGACTAGAAGTAGGCTACACTGACTCTTCTTTACCCTGTCTCCCTAAATGAGCAAGAAGGAATAATACCCCCATTTCACCTTGATTTAGAAACAGCCTCTTAGCCAAGACTACTGTCTTAATTTCCAAACCAAAACAATATGCTGTGTGATGTTTGAATGACAAGCTGTGAGCAACTGTGGTTGGTACTGAATGTGTAACTCTTAATGACATCATCAGGGGCCATCCTTAGATCTCAAGCTTTGGCCTTAGGGCCTGGAACAATCTTAAACTGGCAACCCTATCCCAAACTGGTCAGAGACCAGCCACCACGTACCACTGTGCTACCTCAATTGTAATATCTCAGTCATAACTTTTTTTTTCCTGTACCAGGCTCACTCCTAACCTAGTGGAAGCACCACAACAATGGGGGTAATTTTGAATAGATGCACATACAGTCATCTTGCTGATTCCCTTGTAGTTTTCAGAGTGAGGGCAATGAAAAAACAATCTGAAAGGTCTGAAAGAATATTTCAAACCTTACTTCTCACAGAGAAGGATGAGCAGAGAGTAAAACTAGTTTAATCCTATTTGACAGAGCAAGGAAGCCAGAAAGGAAAGAGGAGGAAATGGAAACAAACACCCCTCAGAAAGAGCCAAGAAAACTGTTGAGTAAGGCTGAATAATTGCTGCCCTCAACCCTACTTCAGAGGCTTCACGACAGGTGGAGCTGCTGCAAATATTTGCCTTTCTCTTCCTCAACGTTGCTATTGTTTTTTCCCTCCTACTTGTAGGATGGGAAAAAATATCCCATTATGCACAGATCCTTCCTGCAGATGAATACATAGAAAAAAATGAAATTAATTATAGAACTTGGACTTATTTTGTGAGACAGAAGTGGACAGTTAACTGTCTGAAGGAAGGCTAAAGAAAAGTAGTTAAGATGGTTGGAAGTTGAGAAATAAAATCCCTTTCAATTTTGGTTTTGGCTTTGTAAAAACGGAAGAAATTGTTGCTGTTATTACTATGTTACTATTATGTTACTTCACAGCAGCAACAAAGTTACCTAGCTATACTTGAAAATAAAAGATACAATAGAAAATTCCTCAAACAATGTTAGTAAGCAGTAATAGCAGTGATAATGCTCACTCACACAATAGAAGATTATGGTTGCATCATAGTATGATTCATCGTTCATTAGTTTTGTCTTCCTCTCTGTAGAGGCATGGGCTACACCTGCTCTTCCGAAGTTTCATGAACTGAAGGTGGACAAGATGATGTACTGGGCCCTCATGTTTTTTTTGGCAAGAGAACTTAGAGTTACCGAACATTATCTAGCTCTCTACTTGTCAGACTCAGTACGCTGGGAAACATGTGAATGGTGAAGGATCACTGATCAAACCAGGTCTCATAGTCTTCCAGCTGCTGCAACAGGATGTAGCAAAGGAACTAGTTTTGGACTGGTGTATTTTCCGCCTACAGTTTATGTGTGTGGGGGATTGGGAATCGGCTTAGATGCTTGTTTCACATTTATGTGAAAATGAACAGGGAAAGAAAGCACAGCCCAGTTAGTGAACTGAGCTGACACTCAGCTCAGGTAACATAATGTGATTAAGCTGACTTCAATTTTTGGCAACTCTATGAATGAGAGCTGTCCAAGTCATCCTGTTATCAAGAGCCCTGCTCATGTCTTGCAAACCCCAGTCCATAATGTCCTTGATTAAATCTGTCCACCTGCAGTGTAGTCTCCCACTCTGTCTTCTACCTCACTGACACATTATTGTTTTTTTTCTCATGATATATCCAAATACAACCATCTTAGTTTAGTAATTTTGGCTTCTACAGACAGTGCAGGCTTGATTTGCTCTTGGACACATTTATTTCTCTGTCAGTCCACGATATCTGTAGAACTCTTCTCCAGCGCCACATTTCAGATGAGTTTTTCTTCCCATCAACTTTCATAACTGTCCAGCTTTCACAACCATACATAGAGGTGGGAAATACAATGGCATGGGAATCTTTGACCTTGGTATTAAATTGTATATCTTTATATTTAAATATCTTGTCTAATTGTTTCATAGCTGCTCTTCCAAATCCAAGTCTTCTTCTGGCTTCTTGATTACAGTCTCCATTCTGGCTGATATATGACTAAGCCAAGGTATGGAAAAACTTGAACTATTTCAATCATCTGTGGCCATTATTTTTATTATCTTAATGTTCAGCTATATTTCTGCCTTTGCACTTTCTTCCTTGACTTTCTTTAATAGGTATTCCAAGTTTTAGCTATTTTCTGCTAGTACTATGGTGTTATCTGCATATCTTAAATTGTTGATATTCATACCTCCAATTGTCAAATCTTCTTGTTCTGAATTTAATCCAACTTTATGCATGAGATGTCCAGTATACAAGTTAAGCAGACAGAGTTATAAAATGCAATCTTGCCTGTCCTCCCTTGCCAATGGGAAACTATTCTGTTTTTCTATATTTTGATCTAATAGTGATAGATACCTACAAGCCAGTTCATGCATGTGTATATGCATACAAATATTAATCAATTAACTGGCTTCTGGCTTCCTTGCAGAGTATGAGAACAACAGAGAACATGTTATAGATGGATTTTATTAAGATTCAATCTTCATTAGTAAGTCATTGAATTATAACTCATTAAAAAGTTACAGCATTCTTATATTATTCATGGTGCAAAATGGTTAACTGATTACCTATGTTATAATATGTAATTAGTACTTCTACATCACCTATATGTTTTGCACACCTTTACATATGGAGGAAGTCAGGAGAAAAATAAGGACTAAAGACTTAATAAAAATTAAGAAAAATACTTAAAGAAAATCTTTTGAGTACAAACAATTTTTTTTAGCATTTACCTGGAAATAATCCCATTGGACTTAGTGAGATTTACTTCAAAGTAATGTAAATAACTGATCACTAATAATACTTTCATCTCAAATAAGCAAGTACTATTATGCTTATCTTTAATGAAGTCCTGTAGTTTTACTCAAATTCTGCTGTCTTCTTCATCAGGCAAAGTTGTTTAAAAATCATACAGAAGAAAAATGATGGTGTCAGCGTCATGCAACTGCATCTTGTTTGAAATGTTTGCTTAAGACAGTGTTTAAGGTGATCATGAAGGAGGGTTGATTCAGGTAGAGGATCCATCCTTTCTTGGTCGTGCAATGACTGAGGATAAAGGTAGTAGAAATTAGATAATAACATTTATATCTCCATTAGGAGCATCTGTGCTCCATTAGCAATACGCTTGGAGATTTATTGTAAGCCAGTGGTTCTTAACTGGGTCCATGAAGCCCTGCTGCTGGATACCACAGCAGTGGCAGCAACAGGGATGTGGCAGTGGGTGGGGGTGTTGGAACTCATTTGCAAATGGCAGAGCAATTTGGGCATCTGCAGACAACTGCTGCCCTATCCTTTTTGTCAGGGTCTCAGCAGCAAGAGTTGTGGCCACCAAGGGACATGCTGGCAGACGCCTGCATCCCCCCTGCTGCCACATCCCTGACAAAAAGGGACACAGAAGCGTGTGTGTGGGCATGCCCAAATTGCTACCTTTTTTGGGAATGAGAGAACAGTTTGGGTACACACCCACCCTGCTGCTGCATCCCTGATGAAAAGACACAGTGGCAGACATGTGTGCATCTCCAAACCATTAGTCTGGAGACCAAGATTTGATTCTCCACTTGGCCATGGAGATCCACTGCGTGACACCAGGCAAATCAAATTTTCCAGCCCAGGGCTTTCCAAATGATGTGCTGTGACACGTTAGTGTGTCGCCTGAAGCATGTAGGTGTGTCACCTACAATCTTGGAAATGTATGTTATTATTTATATAAATCATATATTTTTAAAAATATATGAACAGTTTTAATTAGATATGTTGCGTCCCCATACATTTTGTTATTGTAATTTATGTATGTGTCTGTATCTCTTACAAGGGGTTAGTTTAACCTCTGGTTTGCTAGTAAAACTGAATTACTGTGTTGCAAAATGGTGCATGTCTAAAAAGCATGTCACCAACATGAGAAGTCTGGAAAGCTCTGTTCCAGCCTCTGAGAAAGGCAAAGGCAACAATCTTACCAAGAAAACCCCCACAAAATGTTCACCGTAAGTCAGTTTTCCAAGGGAAGAGAGACGATGGTTAGAAAGAACCTCCCTCTGTCAGCAGCACTTTGCTGTTTCAAGCCACTTCTGACTGATGGCAACCCTAAGGTAAACCTATCACATCCCCCCTCCCCCAAGACTTGTTTAGAAGGTGTTGGCTTTTGCTGTCATCTGAGGCTGAGAGATTACCAAGGTCACCCAGTGTCCGAACAGGGATTTGAATCCTAGTCTTCTGGTGCTGTAAATAAATAAATAAATATTTGAATATTGAAATCTTGAATTAAGTCTTGCAAATTATATTTACAGGGGATCCCCAGTAAAGAAAAGGTTAAGAACCGCTGCTCTAGGCTGCCTCTCTCCTGTGTAAGGCTGGAAGCTTCAAGGAGCCAATGGTCTTTGAAAACATGGGTACCGTATCTTGTCTTTTGGCTGGCCTGATGCAGGTGTAACACAGTGTGTATTTTACATTTTGTGTGTGTGTGTGTGTGTGTGTGTTTACTGCATGGTCAAAATAACTACCCTTGAATTTATTTCAGAACGAGCTTTCATGGACACTTCTGCAGAGATACACATACTACTGACTGGAGAGCCAGTGCGTGGTAATGGTTAGAGATTTGGATTTGGACCAAAGAGACCTCGGTTCAAAGTCCGAAAAGTCCTGAATCTCACTGCACCACATTGTGGTAGCCAGTTTCTCTCGGCTCCACTTAACCCAGAAAGCTGTTGTGGGAAGAAAATATCAGCTAGAAGGATGCATGCCCCGTTGAACTTCTCAAAGAAAAGGAAGGCTACAGATTTAAAGAAAAAATCTTATCCAAACGGGTTCAGTTCTGCAAAACTACGGCATATCAAATAAAAAAAAAATCTTTCGTAGTAGGAAAGTTATTGCAGCGGCGGGGACAGAGTCCACGTGATGGGCGTGGTAAAAATAGAAGCTCGCTCCCTTCCTAAATCAAATGGATCCCCCGATGACAACAAAGAGCTAGTGTCCTCGTTTCTCCTTCCCGCTGAATCGGAGGATTCAGAAGCGGCGGCGGCGGCCGCCGTGCTGGCAGCCGGGGCCCGAGCAGGCAGGAACACGCATCCCGCGCCGGCCCGAGGCCGACACGCCGGCGCGCTCCTCGCCGCCCCCGCCGCTCGCCGCGCAAGCCTCGGAGGCGGCCGAGGACGCCGCCCCGCCGCCCCGCCGCGCCGAGGGAAGCGCCCAGCAGCAGAAGCCCGCGCGTCCCACCATGTGGCGCAGGCAGTATGTGACCGCCCCGCAGCTGGCCGGCTTCCGTCGTTACAAGGTAACGCTGTGTGTCGAGGAGTTGCGGGGGGGCAGGTAGGGGAAGCCACGTGTTGCAGCTTCGCCCCTCCCGGCCCTTTGCTCTCCTTGCGAGGCGACAGTCCGCAGGCGCGCGTCTTTGTATGTGTGGCCATTTCCGCACTGGACTGTTATAGCGCTGTTATTCCACTGTCAACGTCCTATGGAATCCTGGGGTGTGCCTTCGAGGCCCCTCCCTAAACTGCAAATCCCAGGATTCCATAGGACGTTGAAAGTGGAGTAATAGCGCTATAACGTCCAGTGCGGAAATGGCCTGTGTTTTTAAGAGTGCATTGCAAGCCCATTGGCTGTACTTGGTGCTACCTGATTGATTTCCTGCCACCGTTCGCGCCCTTCAGTGGAAGGAAGAAGAGTCCGTGCATTGATTTGAAAAACAACCAGCCAACCTTCTTTTCCTCATCACTTCTTTGCTTTTGAAGCCCTTGGTCCCTGGCACCGTCGGCGGCAGCTTCTGGCGTTCAGGGAAAAGGACTGATGTGTGCTTATCTTTTCCAAGTATTACGGAGGCTGCCTAGCTGGAACAGTCACGTGGACGTCGGAAATAAAATTCCTGGCCTTTGTAAATAGCCTGTTAAAATCTTAACACGTGATGAGAGTTTGAACAGGTTGCCCGGTTGCTGCTGTAAGCAACTTCGGCTCTGCTCTGTGTCTTTCTGGCAGTAAATCGTGCCCGGGCGTCCGTATTGCTTTTCGCAGCGTTACAGCTAAAGGCACTTGGGAGGACCGCTTGACCCCACAGATGTTTTGAACTTCTGTTCCCAGAATTCCTAGCGATTGACCTTTATGGATGGGTCTTGTGGGACTTGAAGTCAAACATCCAGGCGTCCTGAGGTGGTTTGCCCCGCCCTGAAAGATGTACCTTGTGGCACAATGAGACTGAAACCGAATGTATATTGCCATGGGAAAAATCCCTTGGAACAGAGTGAAGCTTTTAGGTGAAACAGTGGGCACTACAGACCTCTAGCTATTTGACATTTAGCTGCTGTTTTAACTTCTGTACCCTAAAATGCAGGTGTGTGTGTTTTTCTACTTGGGCCAAAGCAACTCTGAGCTTGGTAGGAAATGGGAAGAATGCCAGCAGGGGTACAGTTGGCAAAAAATATTGGGCTGAAAATAAATTAATGGGTGTGTGCCTATGTTAGAAAAAGGGGTTAGGCAAGATTCTCAGGTTGTCTCAGGTTTCTTTCTGCAGGCACAAATGACTTACGTTAAAAATAATTTGGTTACAGGTTTCTATGGGGAAGGACTCATAGCTGCATGGCAGCCAGAACTCATTACTTGTATGAACTCCTATGGTTTGGTATTGGCATATTTCAGATTAAAAAACTACTTCACCAGTGTTGCGAACTGATATTAATCAGAAGGAGCAAGGTGACAGTGCTTGCTTCATTTCTTAATTATCTTCATGTTGTAAATTGTATAGAAAAGACCTGTTACTTTCTCTGCTTGAAGAATTAATATAATTAATATACTGTTAATATACTGTTATGCTCACTCCACTTCTCCAACTGGTGAGAATTTTCCGGGTTGCAATTCTTTACCAGGTTTGGTTTCTTTTGAAAAGAAACTCCTTGAGCCTCATCATGTTTTGTAAGTTTGAATTTATTTACAAATGCACAAGTTGAGCATAGATGGAGGTGCAGTTTAAGCATTCTAGCAGTTAGCCATATACATACTTCCACACTAGGTAACTGATCAGAGAGAAGAAGGTGAGAAAATAAATGCTGTTAGCTTTCGCCCCTTCTGGTGTCTATTATCCACTCACAGGTAATCTTTCCTTCTGACTGGAGTCACTTTCTCCAACCGTTTCTTAGCCTTCTCATGCATTTACTTGCATCAAGAAGAAATTGGCTAATAATTGTCTCCCATGGAGACACATTGCCTCTATCCTCCCAAATAAATGATGTGCCTAACAACTTTGCTAGTACTATTGGAGGTTTCCACCAGTGTTTTTACTCCATTGGACTTCAGCTTTTAAGTTTCCCAACCTTGCAGCAATGTAATGTTGAGAGTAGGAAAGACTGGTTGCCTAATAATTATAGCTTGCTTCTGTCTTTTGATGAACACATGAGATTTTGGGGGTGGAGTGAGGTGGGGTGAGGTGTTAAGCTCTTGATCCTTGGCAATGTACAGCATTCAGCAATTGGAGTTCACTAAATGTCCAACTACACCTTGTTTTCTGGGATTCATCATTACAAAATGTTGTATGCTTGATACATGATTCCTGCTTATCTCAAAACATTTATGGCAGTTAAACTATTTTTGATGATGGGAATATTCTGTATGTTATTGAGAAATTAGTGAGAAATGATATACTTTTATACTCCCTGCCTATTATACAGACTGCAATCATAGATTTATCTTAAATGACTGATGAGCTTTTCTGGACTTGGTTCGTTCTGGGCCACGTTTGGATGAAACTCCCATTTGAAATTGTACTTAAATAAGGTACAGTTACTTTAAATACAGAAAATCACTCAGATAGGAATGGGGGAAATTAAACTAATATTCAATTTCTTAGCAGTGTGGTGCCTCAGAGGCAAGCCAGCCTCTTTCCCCATTGTCAGATAATATAAGGGGTATAGTGCTTGAAGTGCCAGCTGAATGCACTTCTCTCTGCCTTCACTTTCCCAGTGCAAAGAAGGCATAGGGGGAGTGAAGGTGACCAAGGACATGTCTGCTTCCTGCCCTACTGAGCAGGGAGGCAGGGCAACTGAAGAATCTCTGTGTGCCAGTGTGAGGCTGGAGATCCTCCTCTTCTGGGCTGCCAAAACTCAAATGAGCTCTTTTTCCTACTTGTTCAGGTATCTCAAGTCTGCTACTGGCATAGGGCACTAAGTAGAGTGTTCTGAATTTGGCAAGGGTAAAAATAAAGCAGTTCTGTACATGGATCCTGCTTTCTGTGGCTGCTTGCCCCATACTGTTCTGAGGGCCAGTGGGAACAGGCTGTATCTAGAGTTAGCAACCTGGCTTTCCATTCAACCAATGACAGCTGTGATTGATGGGGTAGAAGGCCTTCATGTATTCTATGTATGTGTGCGTATCCATTTACACACATGTACATAAGGTTAAGCAAACAAGCATTTAAACATATATTTGCACAAAGGTAGGCAGAGATTCAGTCAGAGTCTGGGACTTTCCACACTACGTAACTATTGCATTATGATTCCACTACCATGGTTGCCTCCTATGGAATCCTGGGGTTTGTAGTCTTGGAGATACTGCAGCTTTCTGGCTGAGAATTCTAAATATCCCTCCCTAAACTGCAAATCCCATGATTCCATACAACAGAACCATGGCAGTTAAAGTAGAATCATAGTGCAATAGTTATGTACTGTGGAAAGGCCCTCTACCTCAGTCCATCCAATAATTCATTATGCAGTTCAGCTGAACAGCAGGAAAATCTTCACTTTGAGTTTGAGTCTTCTTCCCTAGTCTCCCTGTTTGCCTCTCCTGTAGGCAAACTCACTCTCTCTCTCTCTCTCCCCTGGAGTGGGAGGCTGGGAGTTCAGCTGGAAGGGAACATATGTAAGGCCCTAATCTCCTTCTTCTGGTAAGGAGGCAGGCATGTGCCAACAAGGAGAAACGTAGGCCATTTCTACCCTCCACTGTTATAGTGCTAATATTTCCAGCCAGAGAGCTCTTTGGCCTCAGTAAACTACAAACCTCAGAATTCTGCAGGAAATGTTGAAAATGGAATAATAGTGCTATAACAGTGTAGTGCGGAAATGGTCATGATATAGGACAGCATTTACTTTTAATGGACCAGAGTCCACTGGAAAGTGGCCTGGTCTTCCTGACCCAGCTCCCTTTGGAAAGCTCTGACAGCAACTTAGGGAATGAGGGGAGAAGAGTTGGATCAACGGAGGGAGAGGAACTGGAGCAAAGGGCGAAATGGTTCTCTATCTTGTGCACTGTATTCCTATACATGTTTACTCAGAAGTGAGTTCCACTTAGTTCCATGTGGCTTACCCCTTAGTAAGTGTGTTTAAGACAGCAGTCTAAACCTCCCACTCAGTCTGTCCGTCACAGGTCAACTGTATGGGTTGGCAGTTCATTTTTGCTGGAGGGGGTTCTGAAGTGATAGCCCCATGCAATCTGTCAGAAAGCTCAATGTGACTTTTTTGATGAGCACTGTAATGCAAGTTAATGAGCAGCAGACAACTGTGCCATAGAACCATAGGCAGAGAGGCTGCTGATCCAGAGAAAGCATGTCATGGTTAAGTCCTTGGGAGCTTTAAAGTGTCTTTAAGTACCACTGATTTCCATTGTCCTAAATTACATTAATTTTATCTAGGCCATTTCTGCACTGGACTGTAATAGTGCTATTATTCCACTTTCAACATTCTGTGAAATCCTGGGGTTTGCATTTTTGCCTTAAGGCCCCTCCCTAAACTGCAAACCCCAGGATTCCATAGGATGTTGAAAGTAAAATAATAGCACTATAATAGTCTAGTGCAGAAATGGCCCTAGATAAAGGCCAGTTATTGGAGTCTGACTGTTGAGACCAATCAAATTTTGCCATTGGTGAAATGAGAATTGCACCCAAATTCATATTCTCAGCTTCATGGTTGCCACTCAGTTCCTTTTTCTCTCCCATGGCTTCCATTTGATCATCTTACTTATTTTTGTGGCTCTCATTCTTTATACCAATGATAAGAATGGCATTTTGTTCTGAATTTACACAGAGTTGTATTAAATTAATCCTGTCATTATCTGCTTTAGAACAATCTGTTTTCAGAATGAATAATTTCAGGTCAGGCAGATTTATCAGCTTACATTGCTGGTTTGAAATGGCAAAGGCATGCTTATAAACCTCCTATATTACAGTGACAATAGTTAGGTACAGCATGAACAGTGTTTCTGCACTTCTGATTATGGACACTGTTTGAAAGATAATTGTCTAGATACTTTTTGTTCTGGCTTTAAAAAACAAAATAAAACCCAGAGTGGCTTGGGATGTGAAATATCTGATATGGTTTCTTCTTGGTAAACATCTCAAAATGTCTAGTAAATAACATTTTCAAGGTACACAATATGAGAACTGCACACCGTAGTTAATAGCTAATCAATATTTAATTCCGCTAAGATCACACAAAGTATTAGACTTCCATCTCAAAACCAAAATGATTTTATTTTAAATAAGTCCTACAATAGCAGAAAACCACAAGAAAGAAAAAAAGGGAGGTTGTTTAATTTTGGAAAGACAATTACAGAGCACATTTTGGAAGGAAAATAGGTATGAAAGATTATTTTTTGTCTACCACTGTGCCTATGATCACTTTTTTCCTGCATTATTTATAGAATTGTCCTTGAAGTAAATATCTCATTTTATGTTGTTGCTCTAGTATCATTTCATGCATAATTAACAACTAAAACAGTGACTCTCACCATAGGCTATTGATTTTCTTTAAGTCCTTTGGGCCAGGCTATCTTGTTATGTGTTCTTGATATTATTTTCTGTATAGGACTTCCTGACTTCAAGAAATACTCAGCAAATGGATCCTTGGTCACAGTTGCTCCAGTAATGTTCCTCACTTCTATCAAAACACTTTTTTTCCCTATCCCTGATCAACATGTTAGATATTAAGTTGATTAGTATTATTATAACTCTTTATTTCAGTGCTAGATGCTATTTATCCACATGCTGGTGTATTGGATCAGATCTAAAATCCATCTAGTTGAGTGTTCCACAGCCACCAAACAGACACCTGTGGAAAGTCCACAAACAAGGCTCAAGGGCAAGGGAGATCTGTTGCTCTTAAACAGCTGCTGTTTGAGAAGAATTTGATATAATGGTTCCACACAGGCCTTGTCAAACAAATTAAACAAAAATATGTGTCCATATAAGCAGATGTTGTGTTTGCAAAATTCAGTGCTCATATTTTTTTTTAGGACCTGTTACTTTACCTGATACTTCACAGTCCTGGATATAATCACTGTTAATGTGCCGGTTCACCATTATTTGTTGGATTTTTTAAAATATGGAGTTGGCTGTTGGAGTGTGAGCAGGACAGAATGGCAATTTGAGAAAGGATGTCATATTATCTTATACTGGTTTCTCTTTAATTTAGAAACAGCACACATTTGAGGAAGCTGGCCTAGCCTTCCTGGAAGTCTTTTTGAGTCTGGTCTTGTTGCTAGGTGCTGACATAGCGGAAATAGCAGTGAAACTTTCGCATGAGGAAGGGCAGCAAAGCAACATGAACTTGTTTTGTGGTGAATTCTTGGATCAGAGAAAAAGCCTATGTTACCCATCATTCTTTCCATACAGTAGCCAAACATTTGTTCATGGGAATACAGTGACCAGAATACCATTGTGGTTTTACACATGTGTAAGTTCTGGTAGAGAAGCAACTAGACATTTTCATTCCATATGCAATGTTCATGGGATGTTCAAGGTCATGGAAGTGAAGTCATATGTCTGCTGCTGTTGTGCATTTTGTTGTACATTCAGTTCTGCAGAACTGCCATTCAGCATAAGAGCTCTGTAACACAACGTGTAAGTCTACGTACAGAGATGAATGTTAAACAACCCTGATGTAGGATCTTAGCCCACGAGTGCAATGGAATACTCCTGCTTGTGATTTCCAGCAAGTGATATACAGAGGCATATTGTCTCTGGTATCAGAAGTAATATTGTCTATGCATCTGAGTTCTCTGTCATTGCTTTCTTATTCTTATTTTCTGCTTGTTCCTCTGTTTCTTCCTCTAGCTTTGCCTATTTTTAGATTGGTTTTGTACTGTTTTCTGCTATTCTTTGATTTTCTTTGTGACCAGACACAAAGACTCAAGTGTTCTTCCAGTCTGTGGAAATTCTATAATATACTTTGAATGCTTCATTACTTTGCAGTGTGTTAGCTTAATAACATTACTTAATATCGTGTTGCTTAATAATATCGCTTAGCAAGAGGTATACATGTTTGCTGTATGTGTGACTTGATGCAATATGGACTCTCCAGGTACTTATTTCTTGCTTTGTGCTTCTGATCAGTTGTCTGGATTGTGTTGGGCTGAATTATGGTAGTCTGCTGTGTATGGATGGCTTTATTTCACAGCAGGGGACTTGCAACCATATGCAATAGCTGTATGCCATGAACAAAATATTTTCTGTGCACTTTGGCTATGTGCACAGCCTTCACTCTGATGCACTTGATTCTGCAGCTGGCTGGAGCAACCATTGAGTCCATGTG
This sequence comes from Iguana delicatissima, assembly GCA_948472985.1. NCBI lineage: Eukaryota > Metazoa > Chordata > Lepidosauria > Squamata > Iguanidae > Iguana > Iguana delicatissima. The sequence continues at coordinate 482,267 of CAOKZL010000109.1, forward strand.
TAACCAGCTTGGGATGCTGCTCCCTTCATGCTGCCAACAGATTTTTCAGCAGATTTAAGAGCAAAGTTTGACTGTATTGTGAGAATTCTGCTAGTAACACCTGAGTCTGTCACTGTTTTGGACAAGCTGTCTCGAGAGTTTCATTTGGGTTGGAGAGTTGGTGTTTCAGTTCAGCTTGCACTAAAGATATATGTATTTGCACATGGAGGTGTAGACAGAGATGTTATAAGTTTCCTAGACAGTCCATTGTTCACTTCAATTTATGCTGACTTTCCTTCTGTATTAGACTGATATTTCTTAAGGCTGCTGATGTCACTTCCTCTTTCTTCTCATGTGTATCTCAATGTATTATCTTTAATACATTCAGACTTTCTTATCTTCATAAGCAAACAGTCTGGGAATGTTTGCATTCTATGGGAGGTATGCACCTCAAACCATTCAGGGATCTGAAGTCTACAAAACTCAGCTACCTAGCTTACACTGCTAACCTTTAGTATGTACACATACACACACTGTTCTCTTCCTTCCTTTCTTCTAGTAGAGGCCAGCAGTAAACTGCATAGACGTAATGGTTGTTTGCTCTGTTCTAACACTGCTTTTACCAGTATCCAAAAAGCCTCACGAGACCTGGACACCATTGTACAGATACAAGGGGAAGTTTGCACAAATATCTTCAAGCATAATCCATAAGTTAGCATTCTTGTTTTTTTGTTTGTCTTGGTAGACTGGGCCTAAGTACAATGATCACATTCTCTACTACCTGCTAGTTTTCTAATCTCAGACATTGTAATCTCAGACAGCTGTACATTGTACAGCTTATCAAAATACTGTTCATTTCTTGTTGTTTTGTTCTTATACCCCAGAGATTTCCAAACTGAACTTTGCCGCACTGAGAAACAGTTCAATAACCCCCAGGTTTATTGTGATAACTAACTTTTGTGCATAGTTCAGGTTTTCAGAAGTTGGTAGAGGAGTCATTTGCTTATTTTGCTATTGACTCAGATCCACAAGTAATAATACACTTAAAAATAATTGTGGATCATCTCATCCCCATTGGATCCATGAACCAAACAAAGCATTCAGACAACTACAGTCAGCCCTCCACATTTGCGGGTTTCACTTTTGTGGATTTGATTATTCACGGATTATTTGCTGTCACCTCTGCTGCCTCCCTATGCCATTATTAACAGGGACTGCAAACCTCATGAGACTGAGAAACTGTAAACGAGGCTTGTAAGTCCTTCTTAAAAACGGTGTGGGGCAAGTGTGGAGGTGGCAGGAAACCCAACCAGCCCCCTACTTCTGCCTTGTGAAAGACCCTGATGCCTCAAAGGAATCCACAGTGGGTTGAATATGGTGATCATACTTTTGTGTGTGTTAAATATGGTTTAAAAGGGCCTAGAGCTATTCACAGTTTTTCCATATTTGCGGGGGTCCTGTGTCCCTAACCCTAGCGAATGTGGAGGGATACTTCATCCTGAATTGGGAGGAAGTTACTATAAGTCAAAGTAAGCTGCGGTCTTGTAGGAGTTTTTAAGAGACAGAGACAGAGAGAGAGAGAAAGAGAGAGAGAAAGAAAGAAAGAAAGAAGGAAAGAAAGAAAGAAAGAAAGAAAGAAAGAAAGAAAGAAAGAAGGTGTTACATGTGTATGCTTGCTTGAGAAGAAAATGAATAGAATAATTAGGGCATTCCTATAAAAAGTCTTTTCAGAAATAAGTTGCCCTGGGACTGCAGAGCAAGAGAGCAACACATCATGGCCTCATCAGTTCTCTGTGGGACCAAGGGCTGCTGAGAGATGGTAGTTTCTGTCCCACAGGAAGAACCTCATGGCATAGGATATATGAACCTAGTCCCATTCATCTGCTGGAGAAGGAGCTGATGCTTCAACTTGTTTCCCTCACCTTTTTTTTTCTCTTTTCTTTTGTATTTTTAAAAACAAAAGCCTGGAGGCAGGGAGTGCCTTCTTTTGCAGTGTCTGTACAGTGCTTAGACAGTTTCAGGAATTTTCAAAAGCACGAAACAATAAGTAGGTAATGTGTAAGACTTCATTTGAAGGCACTGAATCTGTTGTGGTGTGAGGCTTGTACAGCACATACTGTCATATCTAGTTTAGGCAGGGCCCACACTGAATTTTCAGTACATGTGTTTACTTGAAGTGTAAAGACACACATGTTGTTAATAAACTGCTTTTGTTAACAATGTCTGAGTTCCTGGATACTGAATAATAACTGGTGAAATAGGCAGTTCTGTTTGGAATGATAGCCATAGAGATAGTTATTTCTTTATCAGCAGAGGGATAAATAAGAGATCCTGTTGAGCAGGAATGGGTAAGTATGATCCATCAGATGTTTCTGGAGTACAGCTCTTACCAGCCTTTGACAGCATAATCAATGTTGAGGGATTACTTGCAGTCCAAGAATAACTGGAGCACCACAGTTGCCCACCACACCATAAAAATCCTCATTTATCAAAAATATTTTAAAACTGAATGTTAAAAAAAATACATTGACGCTTCCATTAAGAAGCACAGTTCCACAAAGTGAGGTGGCCAAAGCCTTTAGAAGAAATCATGTGAATTCAGATGATGGCTGAGATCAAGCTAAAAGAAAATGCGTGGGAAACATTGTGAAGGCAGCTGAAAGTATATGGGCGGTATGTGCTGTGACAGGACAGAGATAGAGCTGGTTCCAGGCTGGAGGAGGCCCTAAGCAGAGAACTCTGGGCGTGCTCCTATAATGGAAAAATGGCACTTACCTTCTGGCAAGGACATTGTGACAACACAGCTTGTCCTGCAAGTTGGCTCTGCGTGTGACAATCACCCTTTGAGAGCTTCAGGCATGACTCTTCTCCTGAGCTCCCAGTTCTGGCCACCAACAGTGATATTCTTTGTCTCCACTCCTTGTTTTGTCAGTCTACCACTGCTGTCTTGGTTCCAGTGGTCCACATCCAGGTGCATCCCAGCTTTCCAGTGCTCCACACACAGGTATACCCTAGCAAAATGTAACACCTTCTCTCTTAAAAGTTTACAGCCCAAAGCTAGATATCTGCTAAACTTCTTCCTGTATTGCTGCCACCACAGACACTTCTGAATTTATATCACCACAAATGTTAATGTAACCACTCAAGAGGCCTGTGGGTGTGAACAAGATTTATTAAAACAGAAGATAAATAAAAAGTTCACAGTTATGCTTTGTACAGAAGAATATTGTTTTAAAATGTACACTACCTTAATTATATCGTTGTTATACGAAATACAGTAATTCATTTATTGATACAGAAGTATATAGGATACTGTTGGAAAATGCTTTGCAACCAAGCATTTTCTTTAACTTCCTTCACCCATTTGCTCTTAGAGCAATGGAGCTTTAGACAGTAAGGATTTCCTGCATGCCTGTAACCCATACAGGCTGTCTCTGGAACTTTTCCCATTTGCTCAGTCGCCCATTGTGGGAGTGGATCTAAGCAGTCACACCATGTGTCCAGAAGACCTTCCATGCACATGAAAAACTTTCCTCTCTTCTTCTTTTTTCTCTTCCTCCTCCCTCAAGATGGTGAGTGCCTGCTCTGCTGAGCTGCTCCTCTTCTTGAAACTTTCCTGTAGTTAGCCAGGACTTTGCAACTGCATGTGTATTTAACTAAGAAGTTTGCATGCTGCTTGTTTGACTTACATTGTTAAAACTAGCCTCAGAGAGACCCAAGAGATTCAGTGTTTCCACTTGTGAACTCTGCTAAAGGAGGCTGAGTCTTTACCAGAAAAGGGGCTAAAATCTCAGGAATCTACTTCTAATTTAACAAATACAGTTATTCATTTATTCCTTTTCTAATTAAGTTACCACTTTCACCCTCAAATCCATATCCCGCAGAACTCCCTGCTTCACTCTTTGCCAACAGCCCTAATTCTACTGACTGTCATACTTGACTCACACAAGCATTTCCAATTGCCTTTTAAACTCCCAACCAATCAATATTCACCTCTAATAGTCCACACAATCTCATCCTCTCCCAAAGGACTACTTACCTTAATCTATCCAATACACTTAAGAATACATTGACATCAACAGTGCATAACAATACTTTATTACACAGAATGTTATGGGCTGGCAGGTGAGTTGCTATTGCCTGAGTAGAATGTAGACATTCCCTAGTATCTCATAGAATCATAGAGTTGGAAGAGACCACAGGGGCCATCCAGTCCAACCCCCTGCTATGCAGGAACACACATCAAAACATTCCCAACAGATGGCCATCCAGCCTCTGCTTAAAAACCTCCAAAGAAGGAGACTCCACCACACTCCAAGGCAGCATATTCCACTGCTGGACAGCTCTGACCGTCAGGAAGTTCTTCCTGAGGTTCAAGTGGAATCTCCTTTCCTGCAGCTTGAATCCATTGCTCCTTGTCCTAGTCTCTGGAGCAGCAGAAAACAAGCCCGCTCCCTCCTTGACATGACATCCCTTCAAATACTTAAACGTGGATATCATGTCCCTTCTCAGCCTTCTCTTCTGCAGACTAAACGTCCCCAGCTTCCTAAGCCGCTCCTCATAGGGCATGGCTTCTAGACTCTTCACCATTTCAGTCGCCCTCTTCTGGACACGCTCCGGCTTGTCGATATCCTTCTTGAATTCAGATGCCCAGAACTGGACTCAGTATTCCAAATGAGGTCTAACTAAAGCAGAATAGAGTGGCACCATTACCTCCCTTGATCTAGACACCACACTCCTATTGATGTAACCAAGAATTCTGTTGGCTTTCTTGATTGCTGCATCGCACTGCTGATTCATGTTCAGCTTGTGATCTGCCAAGACTCCTAGATCTCTTTCACAGGTATTGTTATCCAGCTACGTGACCCCTAACCTATATTTGTGCACTCCATTTTTTCTGCCTAAGTATAGGACCTTACATTTCTCTCTGTTGAAATTCATTTTGTTAGCTTTGGCCCAGCTCTCCAATGTGTCAAGGTCGTTTTGAATTTTGATCCTGTCCTCTGGCACATTAGCAACCCCTCTCAGTTTGATGTCATCTGCAAATTTGATCAGTATGCCCTCTACTCCTTCATCCAAGTAATTGGTGAAGATGCTGAATAGCACTGCTAGGGTGTGTGTTACCCTAATTTTCTGGGGGTCCTGGGGGTCCATGTCACCGAATTAGTTATTTTGAGTACAGGGAGGTCCCTGTCACCAAATTAATTATTTTGAGTTCAGGGAGGTCCCTGTCACCAGATAGGTTGCCGGAGTTTCCAGGGGTCCCGGTCACTGTCAGAGTTCTGTGGGATCCCTCAAAGGACACCTAGTCTGACCCCGATTTTAAGAGGGTTTCCAAGTTACACCAAGCACACGCCCAGCACACCAGAGAGGTAGAGTAACCTAGCGAGACCTTGTACCCAGCTTTTACGGGGTCAGGCTGAGTCAAGACCCAAACAAAATAAGTTTATAATTATTTTCTTTATTTAAAACCTCAGTCACTGTGCACTTATGCACCCACTCACACAGACCTAAGAAAAATAAAGGGATGAAAATTGATAGGGGATTTAAAGAAGGACATCGGGGGAATACTACACCTGATCCTGTAGTCTGGGAAGCCGAAATAGAGCCAGAGAGTCGAGAGCGGTGAATCTCAGCATGTGAGGGCTCAGGGGAAGGCTTTGGCCAGCAGAGCGGCAGCAGAATGGGGAGGAAGCCAAGCGCAATCCAAGGAAGCGCTCAAAATCAGGGGTTTTTATAGGGGAAAATGTACCTGGAGCCTAACCCTTTCCTGGGGAGAATAATAGGTTCTCAAGCGGAGACAAAGCCTCTGAAATGTCAGTGCTTGACTTGATTCATCTGGGTTGTCAATAGCGCAGACAGTATGCAAATAGGGAGCGCTTGACAGTTGTGTAGTCAGAAGCACTAATCCTGTCAAGCTGACTGTTCGGGGCTGAAAATCTTTTGTGTGCTTGGTGTTTACTTGATTGAGTTTTGATATATACTTGCCTGGAGGTCTCCTGAAGCTGCATGATGGAAAGTTACTGGCCTGATCAGGATTTTTCTTGTATTTTTCAGCCATTTGGCTGTGCCCATGCGCGTGCTCATCCGGGGGCCTCTCAAACACCTGGAGGGGTATATTTTTAATAGCCAGTCTATATTAAATGGTAGACCCCGGGTTCAGGCACATCCATCGCAGTAACATGTGGTTCCAGAACACTCCATGGATACCAAAATTCATGAATGTTCAAGTCCCTTTATGTACAATGGTGCAGTAAAATGGTGTCCGTTATATAAAATGGCAAAATAAAACTTTGCTTTTTGAATTTTTTGGGGGGGGGATATTTTCAAGCTGTGGTTGGTGGAATTCATGGACACAGAAACCACCGATATAGAGGGCTGACTGTACTCAATTGTGGAACCACTGACACCTATCATAGCTTTCTTTCTTCCCTTTCTGGTGCCTTAGGTGGATTGGTAATTGGTTGACTGACCAAACCCGAGGGGTGCTTGCCAATGGCTGCTTTTCATCCTGGAGAGAAGTGATTAGTGGAGTGCCACAGGGTTCTGTCCTGGGCTCAGTGCTATTCAACATCTTCATCAATAATTTGGATGAAGGAGGGCATGCTGATCTAATTTGCAGATGATACCAAATGGGAGGGGTTGCTAACACACCAGAGGATAGGATCAAATTTCAAAATGACCTTGACAGATTGGAGAGCTGAGCGAAAGCTAACAAAATGAATTTCAACAGAGAGAAATGTAAAGTCCTACACTTAGGCAGAAAAAATGGAAGCCATGTCCTATGAGGAACAGTTTAGGGAGCTGGGTATGTTTAGTCTGCAGAAGAGAAGGTTAAGGGAGGACATGATAACCATGTTTAAGTATTTGAAGGGATGTCACGTCAAGGAGGGAGTGGGCTTGTTTTCTGCTGCTCCAGAGACTAGGACAAGGAGCAATGGATTCAAGCTGCAGGAAAGGAGATTCCACCTGAACCTCAGGAAGAACTTCCTGACGGTCAAAGCTGTCCGGCAGTGGAATATGCTGCCTCCGAGTGCGGTGGAGTCTCCCTCTTTGGAGGTTTTTAAGCAGAGGCTGGATGGCCATCTGTTGGGAATGCTTTGATGTGTGTTCCTGCATAGCAGGGGGTTGGACTGGATGGCCCCTGTGGTCTCTTCCAGCTGTATGATTCTATGATTCTATGAGCACTGAAAAGCATCTAAAGGCACTATGGAAAAGCTAATGTGTAGCAGTGGCCACTGATGCTGTAGGAATAGACTCTTCCTCTGCCTGTGCCAGTATCAAAGTTTTAAAAAAGAAAGAAAACAAAGACAACATTGAAATCATATGGAAGATCTGGAGAAAGGGAGCCAGGATTGATTTCAGAGCAACTACTTCATATCCTGTTGTTGGCTTGAGGATGACAGGTGTTTCCTTGACCTTTTATAGGTGTTGGAAAGTCTTAATGGATCTAAAGTGTGGATGCTGTGGTCATCTTCCATAAAGTGAGGCAAAGAGCTTAGCCAGTAGGATCAGGAAAACTAATTCATCTCCTCAACCATATACTTGACTGTTTGATCATCAGCTGATTAGTCTTTTACTTTGATTAACCATGTCACAGAGTTAATGGGGGAAATGAAAGAAGGGAATCATCTGGAACAAAAATCTAACAAGCATACTGTGCTGCTTGCTGTGCTACTGAACTCTTGCTCCAGCTCCCAAATATGACTCTTTTTTTTTAAATTGCTTGGTGACATTTTCAATTTATTATTATTTTTGTATATTAAAATAAGTGGGATTTTGAATTGGCATTTTCTATCACTACTTCTACTACTACTACTGCTGCTATTGTATTTATTTTTCAAGTACTAAGCCCCAGTATAAAATGTATCCACAGCTGATCTCTGTAACATAAATTATGTCCTAGCTGGATTTGTTTCAGGGCCGATAGATGAGTTACTGTGGCCTGAGTAGAATGCAGACATTCCCAGACCTGAGTAACAGGCATACATTGGCACAGGTTTTGAGAATTTCTGTTATAAGGGAGCAGTCAAAGCTATAGGAGATCCAATAGTAGATACTAATAACTGATAAACTAGTACACCCAAGAAGTCTTTGTTCTTGAGACTGACTCATTGTCAAAGATTGTAAAAATAGCTGCATGCAATCAGTACTACTACTTTGCAGTCAGTGCAGTTTCTTTACTTTTGAGACAGATCATCCCACTTTACTGAGCGGACTTTATGATCTCTCCTTGTTCAGTGTGGTCTAGGGTTAGAGCATTTATTCTATTCTAGTATTTTTTTAAAGTTTCTAAATAGCGTTCATTAATGTTTTGGAGTTTCGTAGAAGAGTCCAGTTAGATTAGCCGAGCAGGTGTACCCCAGAAATCAGCAAGGCCCAACTAGAATTTTAAGATCAGCAATAGTGAGTTTAGCATTAACACCAAGTGACTTCTTCATATGCTGCTTTATAAGCATGAGGACTGCCATGGATGTGAGGGCATGTTGTGGAGTCAGGCAATAATTTATTTACTTTAAGCTCAATATTTATGAATCTGCTTACTTATATCCCCAGTAAATGTGCAGCTTTATTGCAAATGACAGAAATATATTAATTGCCATATCCTTTAAATGAGTCATAAAATATGTTTGTTACATTATTCATATTTCTTCATGATTTTTGTGATCTGTCTTTGCACCAGGTGAAATCCAAATGAGTCATCTTTGATCACATAGGTTGCATTGAGGAATCACATATTAATGTAATAATAACTGTCTATAGCAATGAGCGGTGCCCTTGTACCAAGAGTTTGTCAAAATGTTAGCGTTTTGGAAGCAACTAGGAAGAACCAGCCTAATCTTTTATTGTTTTGTCATGTTGTACATGTCTCTCCATAGAATCTGATACTGATGTATATTAGAAAGAAATTTAAGTTTTACATCACATGATGTTCTGATCTCATAAACATCTTTCTTTGTGTCTGGTATAGCATGGTACTTTTTCACAGTATACATGCTATAGACTAATTGACTATTCCATTTTGCCAGAGGCTCTGCATGACTGATAGATGCACACATGAAAAAAGTACACTGGTTTTAAAGTTGTCATGCTTTGTAGTTAGCAATCTCAACAAAGATAACCAATTGGCTGTTGTAGCTAAAGTTCAGGTAAAGGCAATGTGAAATTAAAATATGCTGTGAAGTATGTGATCAGATAGTACAAGATCACCATGTGTTAATATTTCTGCACATGCACTGATATGATCCATTCTTCTGTTTGGAGTGAGCAGAACAAGAACAGGTAATGGCATTGGATGCAATATCATGGAAAACAAGTATGGGGGTCCTGCAAGTCTTTTCAGTAATTTTTACTCTCTGCTTGCATTGACATAAGCATATTTGGAAGCACATACCCCCAAGTTAGCTACTTTAATCTTGTTTTATATTTGCATCCATTATTAGTGTTTATGAATGCCTTAAATGCAAGCCATTACTATACACTAATGTATACCACTGGCAACAAAGAATTTAGTGTAGGTGAGTAAATAGATTGGGGGAGAATCCATCTTTCAACTGCTCTGCCAGTCCTCTTTCCTTAGTGTCGGTGTTGGTATGATCTGCCAGTTCTGAGGCTGCTTTTCTTGACATACTGCGAAGATTGGCTGAGTTTATTGACTCAGCCCAGCTTTGATCAACTCTAAAAATTGGGACTAGTAGGAAGATTAGTTTGTTGGGATATTCACTCCATCGTGGGTTCAATTGCCAAATAATATAAGCATTTACTATAAGGGGCATCATGAGGAAAAATAAGTGAAGATCATCTAGTCACTGTTCTCTACTTCCCAGGCTATCTGATATGGGAGACCAACAGTTATTATTTTTCTGAAGTTTCGTGGAGCAGCACCATATTTGTGCCCAATGTCTGCAGTTGTTTCCTTTTTTCCTGGAAACTTACCAGGGACTTGCAGCAAATGGCTCACAGCTGACAGTGGTCCCTGGGGTCACCATTTTGAGTAGCACTGGTCTACTGGTCTATCCCATATTTCATTTTATTTTAATAAATAGTGAAGTCAGGTTTGGATTTGTTCTCAGAGATGCTTCATCATTATGGATTGAAGAAAGGACAATTATTTGCCTTCTTTTCATAGGTATCCATCTTACAAATGTCAAGTGATTTTAAAAACTGAATGTTGCAGTTGACATTTCTGGATTCATGAACAAGCAATGCTAGGAAACCTCTAGGTTATTTGTGATTGTTATAGTTGGTCCAGAATCCTGTAAAAGCAGTGCTAATTTCTCAACCACAGTCTGGTCTAGTTTTTGAGCTGCAGGGGTTTTTAATTCCCTTTATGTATTTCAGAATTGTAAGACAACAGGAATTTTGTGCTATACATGTAATTTTTCATGGCATATTCTGCCTCATCAGGCATTTTTTACTGAATTATACCTATTGTTGATCAATCATAGTGTGCTCATAAAGCATTTTTGGGAGTTTCACAATAGTGCAGGAAATAGCTATGGTGGGAAAGAAAATACAGTTTAGCTGTGTCATAAGGCAGATTCTAATAGCTAGACTCTAACTCAAAAAACCATTTCCTTGGATTTAACTGAAAACGTTTAAAACCTCCATATTTGTAAAAGGCAGTAGTTGACCTGTGGGATAATATTGACCCCTCAAAACTGTGGTGATACTAAGTAAAGCAAATGATTTATCTGTTTGTAGTGGATATATAATCTGATTTTTGGCTGTAGACTTGGATTCACATATTGATTTGGGCATAAATTTCACTGTGGAACCATGGGAAATTTGTTGTATCCCAGCTCCTCTTATGTAAACAAGTCAGCTATAAAGATAGCATCACTTGGGTTGTCCTCTGCTTCTGTGAAAAAATTTGGAAGACAGACTTGATAAAATAAAAGAACTATGAATTAAAATTGATAAGAGCTGCTTGGGAGCAATGTTTGATGATGCCACATTGTTGAAATATTATGTGAATTCAGACACTGTGTATGTAGACCGAGTGTAATTGAGGATCTGCCTCTTTGTTTATTTTCATATCACCTTCATAGTAATATAAAGAGGGAAAGCTCAAAAATGTAAGAAGGAAGCTCTCACAAAAGGTAAATTTTCTGTTGACAAAGGTGAAGGAGAAGGAAGTTGGCAGATATTCAGTAGAAGCTGGTAAAATATATGGTAAAAGTATATAATTAATAATATACAAATTAATTACAAATATGGTGACACTGAATTATTCTGACTGTGTGGCTATGTTTATATTATATTTGAGCATAAAAACATATATGAATATAGATTTGGAAAAAAATATTTGACTGGTTGTATAAACAGCTTTACTATTACTGAACAGAAATGCTTGCCTCCTTAAAAGAAAAAAGAAAAGAAATGTGAAGCTATATATTTATTAGAAGAATCATACTTTGTCATTCAATCAGGTTGACGTAATATAAAATAAACTAGGATCATTAGAGTTAACAATAAAGAACAGATTGTTGTCTGTACTATAGGCATGAAATACATTTTGAAAATATTTCATTTTGATACAAATGCATTTGTTTTGTTTGCAGTACAGTGCTGTGGACACAAATCCTTTATCTATCCATGTGATGCAGCCATTATGGGACAGAATAGTTCAGGTAAGAGTCTTACTGAGTGAAGATCACTAAGTCAAGGTTTGAACACCAGTTCATAGTCTCTTGTCTTCCCAATTGGATATATTGGCCATGTGGTAACATGTACAATATTCAAATTAATGCCTTTTTAAAATTCACTGTAATTACTGTTAGAATTGGGTTATCATTTTCATAGCTGCCAACACCACCAATGCAAGTAGGTCAAGGCCGTTTCTGCACTACACTCTTATAGCGCAATTATTCCACTTTCAACATCCTATGGAATCCTGGGGTTTGCAGTTTCAGGAGGGGCCACATGGCCCCTCCCGAAACTGCAAACCCCAGGATTCCATAGGATGTTGAAAGTGGAATAATCGCGCTATAAGAGTGTAGTGCAGAAATGGGCCAAGAGTGAGACAAAATAAGAAGATGGAGGATGGTGGGCAGAAGAATCAGTAGAGTCATACAGGTCAAGATTACCCATAAAGCACAGCACTATACAGTTTTCTGCCAAGCTGATTAGTTGTTTATGTTCAGGTCTCCTGTTGCCTGGTCATATTTCATGGGCACGTAAACCAGAATTCAACGCTATGTTAATGGTTCCACTTTTTTGGCAGACTTGCTCATTGGTGGTAAGGCAAGGGAGACAAAATCTTCTGGCTCTGAGCTGCCCATTACTTCAGTGTCTTCCTTCCTTTAGATCCACAGCTACTATGGCCTTTTTCACCCTGCTGCCACCATCTATGCTGGTGCTGTACATCAACAGGATGCTTGTGCATGGGCAAATGCAAGAGGCCACACTTTTGCATAAATAAGGCTGTATCTCAGCATCTCAGCCTACATGAATGAAAACTCTTCTAGACAGTAAGGAAGACATTAGACAGTAAAAAATGATCTTAGTCACCTCTATGCGTGGGCAGTTTCTTTGTGTTAAATATATACATGGGTTACTAAACAGCGCTATTTTAAAAGGAGTTAAATATACATGAAAACTCTTTGCAAGCTTAGAATGCAGAGCATTTTGCATAGGGATTTTGCATTAGATTGCCAATATTATGACTTGATCTGTAAACCACTACAAAAGGACCATTTCTCTTCCATTATCCTCTTTATTCTAGACTGTGAAGGTATTGTTATTATAATTTGTTTTTTCTATCATGTATGATAAATAATCTGTCTCTGCTCACTTGGGGGTATTACTCCAGGGAACAGGTTTTCCTTTTCAGAAGATAAAATTAAAGCCGTTATGATGATCACAGAAAAGGATGAATGTCATTTGAAATGTGCAGAAGTATCTGAAGAAATAAAATTGCTTTCTTTGAGAGAGACTGAGACTGAAGAAAGCCATAGCTAATATTCTTCAGCATGCATCTGTACATCTGTATTGATCTCAAAGGAAGTAATTGCTTATAAATGATAAGTGAATCTTAGACTGTGATGTTAGTGTTGAAGCAAAATCAAGAGTAATAGCTGAAAAAACCTGTTTACATCTCTATAGACCCCTTTTCATATTTATGGACAGAATACTTTGGTTGAACCAAATATCTTCTCTGTGATGCCCATCCTGAGATATAAAATGGAATGCCCATTCATATACAAAAAATCACTATAGACAGCCAGTAAAATCCAAAATAGCCATGTGGTCCTTGAATGAAAACGACAAATCAGAGTTATTACAGCAAGTTGTAACAAAAGAGGCTGAAGCCTTTTGGTTCTTCCAAACTCATGATCAGGCTGGGTGTTAAAAAAATTGGCAGGAGAGACAGAAAATTCCAAAATCAGGCCAGATAGCCAAATATTTGCGTGTGTCTTCATCTAATAAAAACAATTGCCCCATTATTTTTTAAAGGAGTATTGGAAGGGTTCAGTATTAGGAGGGAGACATCAGTGTTTATTTCCATAAATTGAAAAAAGACTCCTTATTATATCTTATTAAAATCTCTTTTCAATTGTTTTCACGCATAGCTTTATTACATTTGCTTATCATATTCTGGAATGGGCACACCCAGATAGCATGTATTTGAGAATGATAAGGTATTATTAATGAGCATATATTTTACATGTCTGATTTCATAAGCTTTTTAGTTGTGTGAGGACCATCCCATGTCTATGAAATGTGATACTGAATGGAGCCTTGTCCATAAGCAATTGCAAATTTTAAAACAATTCAGTTATCACAGGTTTGTGACACTTGCTAATTAGTGGCTATAACCATGCTATTGTTCTCGGAGTCAGTATTCTGACAAGCTTTATATGAGTGATAATTATTATGTATTCACACGTTCTTTTTGAAGTTGCAATTTTGAAATATCCATGTTTAAGAGAGAAATTGAATCTGCTTCAAGACTGTCTCCTATCCATTAAGTCTTCCATGTACTATAGAAAAGAGTGGTAACAGTGCTTCTTTCTCTACACTGCATACCTCAGGGCTGCATTTCAGCAGTCAGTGACATAGGGAACAATTAAACTGTAGCAAAAGACAACTGAAAATCTGGGTTAGTAATCAGCTACTAGTCTAGCCACAAAGCTCAGCGGTTTTGCGCTATTGTACTACGGAAAAAAAAATTCCAAAATTGTTTGTTCTTCTACCCATATAATGGTTCTTTGCTGGCCTCAAATATATGCATGCATGCAACCACCCACCCATCGATACATGTTAAGTTTTCTTAGACAACGGTGAAATAAGGCTACAGATAGTATAGAATTTTCTGCATATTTGAGGGCATTCCCACAAGTGCAGACAGAAATTGTCTGTCTTTCAGGACAATAGGAGTTACCAAGATCAGCCTACAACAGGGAACCAACACCCTTTTGCCCCATTAGTGTAGCTTTAAAAACAATGGCAGTATGGTGGGCATATACACCAAGCTGAAATGGTTGTAGAAACATAAAACATACAGATCAAACTTTAGCCTTTTTTTGTTGCTGTGGTTAGTACTTCTTGCTAATATCCTCAGTGTTTATTATATAGCTATTCTGTTACCGTTATGCTCTATTTGAAATGACTATTTTAGAAAAGGCTCCTGAAAGTACTTGGATTTACTGCAAGTTCAGTTCTATCTAATTTCTCAAGTTTCTTTCTCACTTACCCCTGGTGTCCTCTAATTCAGAAAATGCGTGTGGAAGAGTAACAGTGTTTATGGCCCTGGCCTACCTTCGTTTTCATACCTCAGCCAAGATACTGACAGATGAGAGCAAGGGTAGAGAGAGCTGGCATGGATGTAGTGGTTTGAGCCAGTTCTGGAGACCAGGGTTCAAATCCCCACTCGGCCATGGAAGCCCACTAGGTAGCTTTGGACAAGTCGTATTTTTCTCAACCTCAGAGGAAGGCAAGGGCAAATCCCCTCTGAACAAATGTTGGCAAGAATACCTGGTGACAGGGCTGCCTTAGGTTCTTCTTCATGGTCTCTGTGACTTACACAAATGGGTTTACTGTACCTATGCAGTGCATCACTCAAGAAAGTGCACAAGAAACTTCTAAAGCTGTTACGTAAGTGTTTTGGCAGTAGCCCTCCTCCCATGGTCCATGTGACCAGCCCAATTCCCACTCAAACCTCCAGCTCCTTTTTTGTCCACTGCAGCATCATCGTCGTCGTTGTCGTTGTCATCATCATCATCATTATCAAAGAAACTGTTGGTGAGCTGTATCACCTATTCTTACTGCTTTTTCCTGGACTCATGACTATTGGACTGTGTTTTGGCTTCTCTTTCAAATCTTGCTTTGGCTTTGGACTTGGTCTGACAGTTGCCCCAGACTGTTTTTTTACTATGTTGCTGGCTTACAGATCTTTGGTTATGGTTTCCCTCAGTGGTTAAAATGCCTTCTGGTTTGTTCAAGAAATGTACTTCCTGCAGGACTAAGATCTCTGGTATAGATGGGCATTTGCACTGTTTACAGTGCCAGGAAGAAGGCCACAATGTTGGGTAGTATGTGCAGTGTAAAGCAGTGACCTCTCAAGTGTACAAAACCATTAATCTAGACTTAAAATGCTCTTGTATGAGCAAGTCTTGGTGGTTGTGGATGTGCCCTCTGATTCATGATGTGGTTCAGTTCCATGATCCTCTCCTGCATCAACTGCATCAACTGCTTCCAGCTCCTTGGTCCATCTTACTGTTAAAAGGTCTTTATAAGACTTAGGTGCTAGAGATGGTGCCGAGAGGCCTGCTTCTGATTCAGCAGTTAGTGCTGAAGAGTCATTGCTACCAATTTGTGCGGTTGAATTGGAGACTCAGTCTCGAGTCCAGTCAACACCAGGACAATTTGTTGAAGTGAAAGTTTCTTCTTTTAAACATCTCTCTGAAAAGATGCAACATAACAGTAGGCAAAGGATGTTCTGATGCCTTGGTTGTCTGCTCTGCCACCTTGTAAGGAACAGGTGCAAGGAAGAGAAGTATTGGTATGGGTATTGGTAGAATCCCGTCACTCTTTTCCAGTTCAAGAAGCACATGTAAATTTCTCTCTGACACTGTTGTGTACACTTTTTCTCATTTTCCCCTCATCACCTGAGAGATTACCAAAATTCGGAAAGACATGGCAAAGTTTATCTTGATCACACTGTAGTGACCCAAACAGCTGTGATTTGCCTCTCTTTTCCACTTTGCTCAAGCTACCAGAGAGACGGAAGAGACATAGATGCTTCATGATGGGCAAGTGAGACATCCAGACCTGGACACGCTTAGGCTGATGGTTTGCAGGGTATTTCTTTTTTCTTTTTATTGTTCCATTAAAACAGAAAGAAAAGGAAAAAAAGGAAACGCAGCACCCCGTGGGGAATTGCAGGGGTGCGCAAGTGCGCCCCTGCAGAGCTGCCCGGGGGTGGGCTTCTGGCTGGCGTGCTTCTCCGATTGGCGGAGAGCCGCCGGAAGCCGCCAGCCGCCATTTTGGGCACCGCCGGCCACCGCTGCCGTGTAGAGTGGTGAACGCGCGCTGCTCCCCGCGGTGACTGAGCTACCCGGATTAAGGTAAGCTCCGTTTCCACGTGCGCTGCCCCGTTTCCCCGCGTTTCAGACCACAGTGGAAAGGGCCACAGTTTCAAAATCCATTTTTTTTATTATATTATTTGTGAGTGGTTATAACTCTTTGATCTTAGCTTCGCGTTTCTTGCTTTTATCTTATATATCCTATTTATATAGATACCTCCATCTAGACAAAAAATAATATATTTCTTTAGACAGTCTTTCAGCTCCAATTGGATGAATCATTCCAGCTGTGCTTAGGCCTGCTACCCAGTGGTCCTATGCTTTCAAATGGGCCAAGTTTTTGTCCTTTTTGTCACCCAGAAGGATCTCTCCAGACCAAGGACAAGTCTATCAAGTCTAGGAGTTTCTCCTAACATTGTCCACAGAGGTCTTTCTCTCTCTTCAATCAAATGTTGCCTGGCAGCAGTTTCCACCAACTTTCAAATAACCAGGAAGCCTTTCTGCTTCCAGAACCCACTGGTTAAGTGGTTATTGCAAGAATCTACATCCACCAGTGCTGGGATCTATTCTTCAGTGGAGACTGAAGTTGGTCCTTTTATCTGATCTTCTACAAGGACAAAGTGGTCGTTCAACCAGACATTTCCTTTTTTCTAAAAGTCATATCAGTCATTTAATTTCAGGTCATTTCACTTAAATCAAGACATTGTCTTACTTGCATTTATGCAGAACCCTACAACTGACTTGGACCATACCTTGCACTGTCCTGATGTTAGGTGTGTTTTGGCCTTTTACATCAACAGGAGTGCTGACCTTCACCAGTCCCAAAGGCTCTTTGTGTACTACTCCTTGAATGAGAAGGGTCTACCAGTGTCATCTCAGAGCCTCTCCAAGTGGGTTTCTTCCATCTGGCCTACAAACTGGCAAAGAAAAGCCCTCCTGTTCATTTGTGTAGCCATTCTACCAGAGCTGTGGCTACTTCCTCAGCCTTCCTGAAAGGCATGTCTCTGGAGGACATTTTCAGAGCAGCTATTTGGTCTTAGCCCCCAACTATTGTTACTCATTATAGATTCAATGTCAGGTCCAGAACTGATGCTGCTTTTGGTAGAGCTGTGCTGTTCTCTTGTGTCGTGTGACACTCCAGCCTCCTGTGGTGAGTAGTCTCCCATTTGTGTAAGTCACAGAGACCATGAGGAAGAAGGACAAGTTGCTTAGCTGTAACCATAGTTCTTTGAGTGGTCATCTGTGAACTTACATAACATACCCACATCCTCCCTTTGGTGTCTCCTTAGTTCATTGGCTGCTGTTTTAGCATCCAGGGAACTGAGGGTTTGAGCAGGAATTGGGCTGATCACATGGACTAGGGAAGAAGGTTACTGCCAAATGCTTCCATAATATTCTAGAAAGTTCTAGAAGGTTCCGAATGATGCACTGCACAGGTGCAGTAAGCCCATTCATCTGTGAGTTCACAGATGAGCACTCAGAGAACCATGGTTATAGGTAAACAATCCATCTGTTGCCATAAGTTGGAAACAAGTTGAAGGTTGTAGGTTGATTGGAAAATGTAAGAGCCAGGAATATTTTAGGAACAATCCCCCTATACCCATCTCAGTACTAATCTCATTTCTCTCTCTCAGTCTCTCTCTCGCTCTGCTCTTCTCTTTCTCTCTCCTCCTTCCTCCTTCTCTCCATCCCAAGCTATTTAAATAAACAACAGGAAAGAAGGGAGGGGTGGGGTTCTTCTGTGACAGGAACAACCCAGTATGCTGTTTTCCTTTCTCCAGGGAGGTTGTGTGGGAAGGAATTGAGGTCAGGAGAGATACACATGTGTGCATTTGTGAGGTTGGGGGAGGAAGGCAAATTATGTTAAAAGGTGGCTTACAGAACCAGCAGCAGCTTCACATAAGAGTGCAATCATATAAATACAAGGGCCTGTATCCTATTAGTTCATTTCTAACTACATTATACCTAGAGAATTCATTACTAATGGGTAAGTTAACACATAAGTAAAATCCATAGATTCAGTGAGTCTACTGTAGCTGGACTATAATAGAGTTTTGGTTAGTAGTGTGACTGATTTATCAGTTGGAATGATAAAATCTACTATAGTTATGATTTCCACCTGAGCATCAGAGATCTAGCACATCTAAACTATGAAGCTTCAGAGTGAGTGTGACCCTGTGCTTCATAGAGAACTCTCCAAGTGGCCAGACCATGTAGTCCTCCAGCCACCAATGTTTCTATATTATCCATGCTCACCTTTAGTTTATTATCCATCCCTTGTCCAACAAATGGAAGAGTCTTGCTGTAGAATTCATAGAATCATAGAGTTGGAAGAAACCCCCAAGGGCCATCCAGTCCAACTCCCTCTCATGTAGGAATACACAATCAAAGCACTCTTAGAAGAGCAGTCACTTGACACTACCTTCTGAAACTTCCCAGATCCGTAAAAGTGGGACCCCAATAAGACACTAAGTTCTAACTTCCTCAGCCAAGAAATATTTGATGTATCAGAGTATCAATGGCTGCTTGAGAGTCAAACATCACCAGCAAGGTCCAATTCTCTGTCCATCTCTAGACCAGTATTTTAAAAAACAAACTACAAAAGCAGTTTTTGTTTGACAGCAAGGTGGGAATCATGAAGTCCTTCAGATGCTGGTAGTCTGCAGCTCCTAGAATGTTCCACTATTGACTATGATGGCTTAGAACTGCTGAGATTGCAATCCAACATGATTCTCACCCCTGACTTAGATTTATATGGATGGGGGTTTACATATTCAGTGTCCATCAGGATCAGCTGAATTTTTTGTCATTGTCCATGTAGAGACAGTTGTTTGGGATAGACCAAACCTGTCAGGAGTCCTAGAAGAACTACAGCATAGTTTGTAGAAGCCCTATGTAATAATTTTGGGCGGCTGCAATACTGTCTCTATGTTTGAAAATTAATTGTGAAGGCCAGTAAACAATAGAACACCCAACCTGGTTTTGTAATGCTGGGTAGATATGTTTTGTTACATGAGTTAAGCATGACCTTCATTTGGACAGTATATTTATATAGAAATCCACTGTAGTCCCCTCAGCCTCTGTTCCTGACTTGGCCAACTGCCCTGATCTAGAAAGCTCTTGGTGATAACGTTCATACTGGTGACTGTATCATGAACTAGTTAATTATTTACCACCATTCTTGTCATAAACAGCAGTTATCTGAAGAGCAGAGCCTCCATTCATAGTTCACCATTATATATTCTGAGAAAAGAAGGTAGAATCAGGGCAGTGCAACAGAGACTGTTCTGCTACTTTCTGCCTCCAGTATGTTATCCATAACCTTGAACTCAGTTGGTTACGATAGATCTCTGGTCTTTTCCTTTTTAAACCTGTGTTCCTCCCTGCAGCTGACTTACTTCATCTGTGTTTAGAAATTTTCAGCAGAGTCCATCACTCTACCTACTTGCCACAGGGTTGTAAGAGGAGATATTGGCTGTCTGTAGTAAATCTATTTTAGAGGACTGAAAGCAGGAAGCAGTAGAGGAGAGAACAATGACTATTTTTCTTAGTGGAAGTGGTCATTGCTATTGTAAGCCCTAAATGTGGTATTTGAGAAAAGTGTATCCATCTGGAGTAGGGGTAAAAACTATCTCGTATTAGACTACCTGTTTAAAAATATGCTATGTTTGATGGTACCGTATCTACATATAAGTCTTCCTTCAAAACTGAACGAGTTACGGGGTCTGCAGATACACGTATTGGCCACAGCAACTACTACTACTACTCCAATTACCACCACCTCCTCCTCCTCCTTTGTGTAAAACTTATTGACCAAAATCTCCTCAGTGTAGTCTAAATACCCACATGCAGGCCTACATTATGCTTAGTCATATTTTCTCTCCTTGACTTACTAAAATGCCTGTGAAGCCACCCTGTACAGCCATTCTGTGCTTCGCAACAAGCAGGCAGGATTGAAGAAATGTCTCGCTACTTCCTCATCGGTATACAAGCCGGGCACAATGATTCAAGTAGCAGTGGGGCCCCTGGAGGGCTGCACTGAATCCCAGTGCTGAAGGTTATATTTTAAGTCTAGTTTTGGAGATGTAGGCAGACCGTTTTCCGATCCTGCCTGCTTATTGTGAGCACCACATGGAATGGTTGTACAGGGTGCCTTCAGGGGCGTTTGGGTGCTGTGGAGGAAGGAAAGTTAACATCCCCCCAGCACCACAAAAAAGAACCTTTGCATGTGTAAGGGAAACTTGTGCTTGTAGAAGTGCCTAACAGAATTCTGGCTATAGTACTGGGCACTGGGAACAAAGCCAACTTGAAGATACTGCTGTCTACTTCATGCTAAAGTATCAAGGTATAGTGCTGTAGCCTGTTTTTGTCGGCATCATAATTAAGTTGTCATGTCAATCAAATTTCAGTTCATAAATATAATGTTTATTTCTTCTTTTTAAATCACACAGATAGTACCCTTGTGGATCGCTCCTAATCTTTTAACCTTTGCTGGATTTTTGATGATTTTAATTCATTTTTTTATATTATCTTTTTATGACTGGGACTACACTGCATCAGGTAATACTATTCAATTTATTTTGAAAACTGAGTGGAAAACATGCTTTTGAAAAAAAAACCTGTGTAAAATAGTTAACGTAGCTTACATACCATGTGTAATACTTGCATACATTGTAGTGTATGGTTTTTGTGTGATATTTACATATATTGTAAGGCACTGATTTTTTAAAAACATGGAAATCATAAAATGTGATGTCAGGCATAAGGCTAGGTCTTTCAAAGAACATTATTGGAGATCCACTTCTGAAGTAGACATTTCAATAGTTCCACTCTTATTGTTTCTTTTTCCTTTGGGCAGGTTCCAGTCCTGGGTTGATTCCGACATGGGTTTGGGTATTTGGTGCTTTTGCCACCTTCTGTTCTTATACGTTAGGTAAAGTATTATCAGAAATACTGTTCAAAGCCAAATTTCCTGTGGATATTTTTACCCTGTTCAGCTGTTAAACTACCCAGGGTATCCAGTATTGGAACTGACCTGTGATGGGTGGGAGGATGCCTTTATACAATCTCTATATCCATTGGCTTAACAATGCATACGACATCACAGAGAATGCATGTAGAGCAGTGGTTCTCAACCTGTGGGTCCACAGATGTTTTTGGACTTCAGCTCCCAGAAGCCCCAGCCACTATGGTCAGTGCTCAGGGCTTCTGGGAGCTGAAGTCCAAAACAACCGGGGACCCACAGGTTGAGAACCACTGATGTAGAGGAAAGTGTAGAAGTCTGCACAGACTAGGGGCACAGGGAGGAAGCAGAAGACACAATCCTGAAGTCTGCTTCTGATCCTTTAACTCAGCCTAATCATATCTGCTTAGCTCATATAAAATCTGTTCAGTGTGCTTTAGAATGAGCTTTTGAGTGCTCACTTAGATGCAAGCATCTGGACACAAGCTTAATAGGTGAGTTGAATATGGACTCCAAGAAAAATTTGGGTAGATGTATGGAAGGAAAAGGAAAATAGAGAGAAGTAAAGGGAGTAACAAATAAAATAAATAGAGGCATAAATAATAGCAAATTCAGTAATACATTGTGCAGAATAAGATACCCCCACAAAAAAAAGTCAGAAAGAAAAATTGAGACATGAGTTGTTGACTTGTTGACCAACTTTCTAGATACATCACCTTACACCCTCTGTGAGGATGTATTTGAAGGCATGAAGCAAAAATTATTACATGGCTTCCTTAATTGATAGTGAAAAGGACAGGAAACAGTTTCTGTCATAAGTTTACATTTAAAAGTTGGAATGCTTTAAAAGTGATGATGTAGTCCGTCTGGCACTACTCCACTGGAACTGATAGCAAGATGGAAATGTATAAGCACAATTTCTTTAATTAAAACAAAGATGTCTTGAAACTTCTTAAACAAGGAAGCATTTAATGATTATTTCATTTATTTCTTAAACTGCATGATGGAAATTATGCAGTTTCAACTAGCTGTGGCTAACTTAGTCTATTAATTTCAGTGGGATTAAAATGTGACTAACTTCCTTTGGGTGCAGCCTATGGTATGATAACATTCGGTAAAATATGAGTGAATTATGCTATTCACAACGAATTATTCTTCTTTCTCTGAAGAGCTTTGTTTCACATTGGGTTTCTATCAATGAAGAAGAGCAGTGTTTAAAAATCAGTCAGTGCTTTTTCTTAAGAACAAATGTTGGAAACAGCCTGTAAGAATATGTTTTGCAGTCCAAATAGTCAAAAAGGAAATTGTAGCAAACCTAAAGGAGGAAGCAAACTTTACATAAAATCTCATTATATTCTGTTTGAATATCAGGAACTTATAGTCCAACTGAAAAGAATGACCAGAATGGAAATCACAAGACTAGCAAAATCTAGTTTGGATTGTACCACTCCACCCAAGTGCAGACATTCTTAAAAAGCCACATAAGAATACAAGAAAGCAAAAATAAAAATGCAGCTGTGACAAGTTAACAAAAATGCAAGAGCAATTATTATTTAAGAAGTAATTCCTAATCAGTTTTGGTTGTCTTTGTTGGATGAATGCATTCCCTGATTATCTGGGTAAAAGCAGTATCTTACTTTAATTAAACATGCAAAAGAGCAGTGTGTCTGAACATGTCTGTCACCTTTTCCTTCCTCTGCATATGCTTTATGAGAAGGAGATGAGTTTTTGCTCTTGCTACCTGTTGGAACACGTGGATTTCGTGACAACATATAAAAAGCATTGGGTGTTACTTTTTTAAACAGTAACTTTCTCTGCCTTGCTGTTGCAGCTATCCCTTCTCCAGTGTTATTCAATTGCTCCATGTCTGCAGCCCTCACTGTCCAAAATTTGGTCAGACGATCAATGCATACTCCCAATGGCCCCCAGGCCTCATCAGGAGTATCTCAAAAACAAGACATTTGTAGCTCATCTGTATATATAAAGATGTTTCTTGCTGGAGAAGTATGTTTCTGTATTTTTAAGTCTGTGTAAATATCACAGTAGAAAAATTACGAAATGCTGGATCAAAATCATCTTTGATTTTGTGCCCAGGCTGTAGGGTGGATGACGATGGGAGGGAGAATAGAATGAATTATAGGTCCTTAGAGAGACTGAAGGAATAAGATAGACTACAACAGTAAAACCAGTCTAGTCTACACTGCTTCTCCCTTTATCCGTGAAACTGATCTCAAATGGGTAACTTCTGGTTTAGATATGTTTCAAAGTTTGTGTCAGCTTTAAAAGGGGGGGGGGAGAGTTTGTGGCACCTTTAAGACAAACAGATTTATTTTACCATCTAAAGTGAATTTATTTTAGTGTGTTACATTAAATGTTTAAATGTTAATGGTACTGCAAGGCTCCTTTCTTTATCTTCTTGTGTTGAAATAAATTAGTTTTAGCACAGGTATAATGCTAGGAATGTGTGCATATCCCATGTTAAATCTGAAGTAATGGATAAATGCCTGACAATGATAAAGCTTCAGTAATTCTAACAAACATGAAGAGAGTGAAGAATCAAAAATATTTCTAATTACCATAGACAATGAAGGAAGTTTGAAAGCATGAGCCTAAAAGAACTAGTTTAGAAAGTAAAAGATGAAGCCAACATTGCTGATTTATGTCGTTTTCCTGTAGCAACTAACTTCTTAAGGTTCGTTTCTGTTCCTTCATAGATTCTATAGATGGAAAACATGCTCGAAGGACTCAATCGAGTACCCCTCTGGGAGAGTTGTTTGATCATGGACTAGACAGCTGGGCCTCCTCAGTTCTTGCTCTCTCCTTTTATTCCATCTGTTCACGTACCAATGGGAATATTGGAAATTCTGTCTATACCATGTATTTATCATTAAGTGTTATCTTGTTAAATTTTATGTTTTCACACTGGGAAAAATATAATACAGGAGTTCTTTTTCTACCATGGGGATATGATATAAGCCAAGTGGTAAGTATTTTTAACTAATAAAAATTAGTACTGTATAACAATATTAAAGAGAAATACTGCTTAAATCAAGTATACTTGTCTGAGATTTTAAATGGGAAATTGCACAGCTAAAAGTATTTACAAAAATATTTCTGCACAGGATGGAAAAAGTATATCTATATAAAGGGTTAACGACAAAGGCTCTTTTTAAAAAAAAATATCCTAATTCCCACAGACACTGAGGTAAATTTGAAAGCCGTGTCCTTTATTGGGGCAGGAGGGAAGGAATATCTGCAGCAGGAATGGAAGTCAGATACTGAAAAGTTTAATGCCATTTTAACTGTATTTGGATTTTTAAATATTAAGTTATCTGAAACTGCAGCATGGCATTGACTCCTCACATGTAACCTTCTGGTATGCTATGAGAACTGCTTAGTGTAGTGTGTGTTCAAATACCACCATAATAACTGTAGTATAAATAAGCACCCTGAGGACACCAGTAATGTAATTCCTACATACATGGGGAATTACATGGCCTGTTTCTCCATGTATAATTAAAGTTGTGTTTGATTTGTATAGCAATAAGATGTTCTTATGCATCTCATAACATTCATTAAAACATTGTTTTGCTTTTTATAATTTTCACCTTTAAAAAGTGTGACATAAGATTCCATCCAGTATCAAGCTAGCAGAAGGGAGCCTTCCAAATTGGGTTTCCTCACCTCTGCTTTAAAATTCTGGTTACAAGCATGCATATTAAGAGAGAAAATATGTTAGACTACTATTTAAATATCAGGTGGAGAACATTTTTTGCAAGATTTAACAAAATGTCTGCATATCTTTGTGTGTGTGTCTCTGT
This sequence comes from Iguana delicatissima, assembly GCA_948472985.1. Classification (NCBI taxonomy): domain Eukaryota; kingdom Metazoa; phylum Chordata; class Lepidosauria; order Squamata; family Iguanidae; genus Iguana; species Iguana delicatissima. The sequence goes on from CAOKZL010000109.1 coordinate 507,559, forward strand.
TTAATATGGGATTATATGTAAGTTGCTCCTAAAATGCATCTGAAAATACTTTGAGGAGTGTGTGTACGTGCATGTGCAAATGTCCCCCCCCACATATTTCTCTTCTTGATAGTGAGTTCATACTTTCTGAAGGAAAGGGGAACCTGAAAGGATGGGCTGAGGAGTACTTACTACCAAGAAAACAGAAATCTTTTGATTATACTTCTTGCTCACAAATATGTGATCAAATTCAATGTACATGTGTTCCTCCAGGTCAGGTGTTCTCATCTGCCCCATTGTGCAGAGAGTTCTGTTCCTAGATTTTTTTCCCACAAAGAACTTTTTGGACTAAAAATAATCTATAGCAGCCAGGATCCTGTTGGGAATTGCATCTTTGCAAGTGGACTTAGTATGCGGGAATTAGAATTATGATGAAGCACGAGGTCCCATATCCAGTAGAGGGCTTCTTTTACATATCTACATAGCAGAGCCAGCAAAGGGACTGATGCATAATGAGAGAGACGCAGAATAGGGCTAGTGTGCATTGCATCAGTCCCAATGCACAGCAGGTACTGAAGCGCATTAGGCAGGCTTGCTGGTGTCCTGTTATGCACCTTTACAATTCATTATCAGGGTTTCTTAATGCCTTTACTACTTAGTGAAGTGTACACAAATTTATACTGAGTGGAGGGTCATATAGGATTTTCCTACAAACCATGGTAATACAAAATGTCTTATATACATCTGTATACACTAAAATGTGCTGCTTCTCCTTTCTCTTTTCTTTGCATTTCTTTCATCTATATCCCTTTCAAAAGAAACACGGTATTTTCCATAGGCATGTACATAAATCTGTCAATGTATATAAAGGGCACCTCCCACCCAAAGATACCCTTGAAAGACAATCAAGATGCCATTCCTTCGTGACAGGGAAAAGCCAGTAAAAGCAGACTCTATGGCAGATTTCACTGGTACCTCCAGTGTAGTCCCAAGTGCCTTCTCCAGTTCCTCCCTCCTTTTGCTTGGGACAGAGAACACTCCCTGCTCAGCTACTCCTTCTTATAGCAATAGCATGTCTATTTCTATACCGCTTATCAGCTAAGTGGTTTACAATGTGTTTTTTAGCTAATTGCCCCCAACAAGCTGGGTACTCATTTTACCAACCTGCAGAAGGATGGAAGGCTAAGTCAACCTGGAGCCTGGCAGGATTGAACTCACAACCTTGTCGTTGCAGTACCAGCATTTAACCACTGTGCCAACCATGGCTCCCTTACCTCCCTTATTGCTTTTATTACCTCTTGCTTTTAAAGGTGTTTCTTACTGTGTGTTTTCTTTCTTTATCTTTAGAAAAAAGAAAGGCTATCTCTTCACCCTTTCCCTGTTACTTTCTGTACTTCTCCTCTCTGTTGCCTTAGGTCACAAATGAGGAGAAGAGAGGCACCTCAGCTCCCAAAACAGAGAAAGAACACCACTCTTGTTAGAGGAGTGGGAGATGTTACATTCCTCAGCTGGTCATACCACAGCGTAGATTGGAACAGCAGGAACCTGCCCAATCTGGAGTGTTTGAGGATTTTTTTAAAAATATTCAGGACATCCTCTCAAGTGCCTCTGCCCAAATCCAGTCCAATCAAGGACAGAAGCCTCCTTTCTGAAGCAGCTGATAAGGTGTCTTTGCCTGAGCCCGGGGCCTCTGCTCCGTGCTCAACTACTTCATTTGGCTCCATAAATACAGAAACAGTGGCTATCTTAGAAGCAGTCAGATTGGCAGGAGACAGCCCCCTGAAAAATCAAACACACAAGACTTGTGCTGTCGTGGCTAGTTCCCAAAGCAATCAACTCCTTGGCCACTTATCTCTATATGTTTTCTCCTCTCTTAGCGTTTCAGTAAACTTGTGCGAAAAGGAGGCATCATTACTCTATCTGCAGTTCCCTCCACTGCCCACCAGATGGCTTCATTGCAATTGCCTATTCATACCTAGCTTGTCTCAAGCACCGTCCTCTGTTGAAAAAAGAATTAAGTAAGCAGCCTGACAGAATCCTACTAATATCACTTGAGAAAGCAACAAGAGCCAGCCAAATCCACAGTTAGAAAGCCTACCCAGTGTTCATCGACAAAGACATTCTTTTCTCCTCTTCGAAAGGAAAAAAGAAAGAAAGGAACATCTGGGAAGCAGCCTTATCCACGTTCCTCAGAGGAAGCAGGCCAGAAGGCAGGTTCCACACCTGGATGGCCGCTAACCCATTACCCCATCTAATTAGAGCTTTAAATTTTATTTTGAAAAGCAACTCATTTGGTAAATTGTTACAAAGGTCCTCTTCTCTCCAAAAGCAAACAAAAATCACTTGCTACCAATAGCACTTAGGTGGAAAAATATCCCTAATGCATTTTTTCCCTACCAAAAGTGATGAAAATGTTACCTTGTTACACAAAAAAGTAATGTGATGAAAATGTTAACTTGTTACATGAAAAAGTAATATTACCAATCAGTTCATTATTTTGCAAATGGAACATTGCTATGCCCCTGTCATTCATAAAAGCAACACATTTAGGCCAGTGTTTTTACTTACAAGGTAATACGGCGCTAACAGGACTGTTAGCATCCTGGCTCTGGTGGCATTGGGTCCCCTGCTAAAGCACCGAAACATCTTTCCAATCTCAAATGTTACCACCAAGGCACTCCAAGGAACTGCTCTGTTAAACTCCCAGTGATTAATTGCTTCTGTTGCTGAAGCCTGCACAGTATCGTCACTGCATTTGCTAAATGTCCTTCTGAGCCACTCTGAACTATGACTTTGGCTTCTTTCCTTGAGAGTGCTCTTCCATGTGGCCACTGCCTGCAAAGGGTTTCAGAGTTAGCAGCCTTGTCATAGGTTTCTAAGAAGGCCCTACGTTATGTCCATAAAGGACTCATTTACTCCAAAAGTCAGTTCCATTTTTCATTGGAGTTAAGATATAGTTTTTCCTCCTTTTGTCTGAAACCTTCCCACGCACTGGCATAGACTAGATTCTGAAAGGCTTCACTTCTAAAGTGGCTTCTAGCTGTTCTAAGGCCTTCTTTGTTTCCTTCCACCACAGTGGGATAAAAAGTCTTTGAAACTATTATGGTTAACTGACTAAAGGAGCACATCTTTTTGGCCTACAAGATACAGCAGTTCCCTGAGTCTACTCCGATCAAGGCCCAGTCCTCTAGCACTGCAGGAGCGTCAGCAGCACTAACACCACATTGATCAAGATCTTTAAAACTACCACATAAACTTCATCTAACAAATTTATGGGACATTACAAGATTACCAGTTTGACACAATTGCCGCAGCTTTTGACAGGAGAGTTTTCCAGTAGTTGGTCTCCCAAGTATAGATTCAGCTCACATGGTTGTTCCACCCTCCTAAACTGACTTAGGTCTGTCCCATCCTTTCAGATGCCTCCTTCCTCCAGAACAGAAGACTAACAGTTTTCATGAAAACTGCTTCTAATCAGCTGTGAAAGAGGCATCTGAACTGCACTGTGGAAGGGCTGAGTCAAGCACACATCATATAAATTTTAATCTTAGCCTTCATCTATCTGGTTTTAGGCCCAGAAAAGTCTTCTCTTCCAATAGGAAGTGGCTTGGAATTTGACTTCCAGTTCACTTATTGTTGGAAAGAAGATTTCTCTCAGATTTAAAATGTCCTGGAAAGAACCAAAAAATGGGAAGAAATATTCCCTCATGATTCCTCTGGGGTGTTGGGGGACTTTTGGAAGGATAAAAAGCCTTTTTTTCAGTGCATTCAACAGGATGGTGCAGCCTTCCAATGTCTTGAGGGGAGGCCATCACACTCCCCTAATTCCCAACAGTTGCCTATCCCAATCTAATGCAACCTGCTGTGCCTATACCTGTGGTGGCTGGCACGTCTCAAAGTGCTCAAATGACTGTTAAAAGGATGGTTGTTTTCTTAATAGAAAAGCCTGATGTGTTTCACCCTGTGTGTACTCTTAAATGCCCTCTTCAGAGGACTATTTAGAATCAAAATTCAGAACTGTTTCACTTGTCCAGTATATGGTTTGAGAGTTTGTGGATCAGAAATTGTTTGATTTTAAATAGCCCCCTGAAAAAGGCCTCACAGACTCACAGTCTGAAATGAATTGGGCTTTTCTCCTAATAGAACAATGATCTTTTGAGCATCTTGAGATGTCTCTTGTTTATTCTGTGGATTCCATTGGATGCGCCCTAGTTTCTGCTTCTTTTGATTTACACTTTTGGTGGGATAGATATTGCGGCTTGTTCTTCACTTTCATTGTCTTTGAAGAGCAAGCTGTGACTATTCCTGAGGTTCTTTAAGCTTTTGCCACAGGCTTGAACAGATAATGAACTGTAGGAGGCCAACAGTCACAAATACAGGGCCAAAAATTACATTCATGTTATGGCTTTGTTCCTTGCTGGTAGGTCCTAAACCCATTCTTTCAAATGCCTCCTTCACACCAGCCCAGGAGAAATCTTCACAATAATACCAAGTTTCCATTATTCACATTAAAAAAAAATTTAATAGGATGAGTTATACTTGAAATTAAGCTTGAAGATGTTAGAATTGGTTGAAGAGACTAGACAGTGGTGGTCTTTCATATGAAGAAGCAAATTTTACTTACTTTTGTTTCTTCAGAGAAAGATTACTGAAGAACTAATTTTCTATAAAAGCTTATTTATTTCATCATTCTAACGAATCTGATGAGAATATGACGTCCCTAGAGATTCCTTTGTAAAACATCCATGGGAAATTAATTGGAATTTTTAGAGCTTAAAGCTTTTGCTTTATATTGATGAGTCTATGTTCTTAAAACATTAACTCTGACTCAATTTTTCCTAGAAAAATCAGCAGGTCTATTTCTAATTATTCTAAAGGAATATCTAGTTGTCTTTATGCATTTTATTTTTTTATATTAAGTAAAATTGCCTATGACATTCTGCTGCTTCCTAATTGGTAGGATTCTTGGCATGCATAGCAGGGAAATATCTACCTCCAGTTTAGTGTCTCTGAAGATATGTTCCATATTTTTAGACAACACTGATTTGGGCACCTAGTCATTAAAAATGTGGAGCAGTGAGTGCGTGTGAAATAATTTGTGCCAACTGTAGTGGCCAGTGCTTGATAAATGAGCTGCAGCAGGGGGAATGAACAGCTCTGTTCTGCGCCACTGTCTGATAGTTATAATTTCCTCAAAAATTTGTGCATGTGTATGTGCCTTCAGGTTGCCTGTTGACTAACAGCAGCCCCATGAATTTCATAGAGTTTTCTGAAGCAAAGAATACGCAGAGGTAGTTTTGCCATAGAATCATAGAGTTGAAAGGGGCCTCATGGGCCATCAAATCCCCTGCGCAGTGCAGGATCTCCAGCTAGAGTAATCCAAGCAAGTAGCTATCCAGCCTCTTTCTGAAGACATCCGGAGAAGGAGACCTCAACACCTCTCTAGGCAATTGGTTCCACTTCTAGACTCCTCTTAACTGTCAAGAAGTTCCTTCTAATTTTCAATTGAAATCTAGTCTCCTGTAAGTTAAAACTGTTCGATCCGGTCCTACTCTCTGGGACAGTGCAGTCATGCCACCACTGAATCTTCTCTTCACAAAACTGAACATGCCCAGCTCCTTCAATCTTTATTCATGTTTTGTTCTCCATGCCTCTTATCATCCTTGTCATCCTTCTCTGAACCTGCTCTGAGTTGTCTATCTCCTTCTTAAAACAAGGCACCTAGAACTGAATACAGTACTGCAGATGAGGCTTGATCAGAACAGAATATAGTGGGACTATTACTGCCTTTGACTTGGAAACTATGCTTCTGTTAATGCAGGCTAAAATAGCATTTGTCTTTTTTTGTTGTAGCATATCACTACTGGCTCTTGTTCAACTAATGGTCAACAATAATCCCATGGTCCTTTTCACATGTAGTACTGCTGAGCTATTTATCATCCATCCTATATCTGTACATTTGGTTTTAGTGGCCTAAGTGTAGAATTTTGCTTTCGTTGCTTGAATTTCATTTTATTAATTCCTGCCCAATTTTCTAGTTTATTGAGGTCCTTTTGAATTCAGTTCCTATCTTCAAGTGTGTTAACTACCCCTCCTAGTTTTGTACCAGACTTGATAAGGATTCCCTCCACCACATCATCTATGTCATTGATAAAAATATTGAAGAGTAATGGCCCTAGGGCAGAACCCTGAACCATTCCGCTTAAGATCTCCTTCCAATCTGAAGCACAGCCATTGATGGCAACCATTAGGGCACAGTTTTCTAATGAATTATGGATTCATCTGATTGTGTTTCCATCTATTCCCTATTTAATCAGTTTGTGAATAAAATATTATGAGGGACCTTCTGAAACGCTTTGCTGAAATCCAGATAAATGACATCCACAGCATTTCTACCATCTACTAAACTAGTGACTTGATCAAAAAAGATATAAGATTAGTTTGTCAGGATTTGTTCTTGTTGGCTCCTACTAATCATGCATAGTCATCGAGATATTTGCAGACAATTCCTATATAATCCATTGAATATTTTTCCTGGTGGTGAGGTCCATGACTAGTCTGTAGTTTCCTAGATCTTTTTTGTCTTTTGGAATAGAGGGACAATGTTTGCACTTCTTGAGTTCTCTGGCACCTCACCTGTTCTCCAATTTTTCTCAAAAATGATGGCAAATGTTTCAGAGAGTACATCAGCAAGTTCCTTCGGGGATGCAGTTCATCTGGCTCTGCAGATTTGAACTCATTTAGGTTAGCTAGGTGATTCCCGACTAAGTCCTTATGAGTCTTGATTTGCAAGCCAGATCACTTACCAGAATCTCTGCTGCTGTGTGGAAGCACACAGTTCTCTTTGGGGGAGAAAACTGAAGCAAAATAGATATTGAGTAGTTGTGCCTTTTTGCTGTGATCTGTTAGCATTTCACATGTCTTCAATGTATCTAAAGAACCCCTTTTGTTGCCCATTGCTTGCCTAGCCAGTCTCCGCTCATTCTTTAGTTCCTTTCCTCTGAAATATAGCCTACAAACTTTTTATTTCCTTGCAACACCTTTGCTCCAAGCTATATTATGCAATGATTGTTATACAGGGGCTGTATAACATAGCATTCTTGCACAAACTGTGTATCATTGACTTAATGGTTCATTGTAACTTCTGGGCAGTTGGAGCTCAGTAAACGTTGCTTAAAAGCCATTTGTACATCTCCTCCTCTTTTCTCTGACATTAATACAAATATGTGCTGTACTATTAGCATGCTGAGAGTTTCCATGCAATTGACTTTATTTATGAAGTGGAATGGGATTTGGGAAACTTAAAAGTACTGACAGCCAATGTGGCGTAGTGGTTTGAGCACTGGACTATGACCCTGGAGACCAGGGCCCTTTCTGCACAACATTGCTGTTACGTTTCTGTCACAGGATGGCAGTGATCAGCAGGTCGCACTTCCACATGATGTCATTGCTGTCCCACTGCCATCCTGTCACAGAGCGTTGCACTTGTGCAGTTTTCGCAAAATGGAAAAAATCCATTTCATGTCTGCAATTGCGGGCGCTCCCATCACTTCTGACCATGCGGAAGCTGTGGAAGCGCATTGGCAATGCTTCCTAACGTAGCGCAGCAATGGAAAAAGCCCAGCTGTGCTGTGGAAGGAAGACGTGGTACCATTGCATTCGCTTCCGCATGGACTGAGCGGGTGCAGAGGGGAGCGTTGCTAATGCGCTCCCTTCTGGAGCCAGGACTGCAGCAAACAACGCGGAAGAATGTCATTATGCGGAAATGGCCCAGGGTTTGATTCCCCACTCAGCCATGGAAACTTATTGGGTAATCTTGGCTCATCACACACTCTCAGCACCAGAAAACCGTGTGATAGATTCACCTTAGAGTTGCCGTAAGTTGGAAACAACTTGAAGGCACAACAATAATGTTATGCATTGTAAATTATGGGATAGAGTAGGGGAAGAGATAAGGAGCTGCTGTTTTTGGCAGGAGCCCCATTATCTCCTATAAAGTCTTAACTACAGCCCTACAAGAAAAATGAATAGATCGCCATTTCAAAATTCTGATGCCACATGATTGCACCTGATGGAGTTAAGCACTGTTCAACAGTGAATTCAAGTGCCTACCAGTTGATATACTTGCGAAACAGCCAGATTCCAACAGGATCAAATAATGCTACAGTTGTCTTGCAGTACTATATAATGCAAAAATTCATGCTTTGAAGTTTTCATACAGCAGTGCATTAACAACTCAGAAATATTTTTTAAATGCATTCTGTGTTGGATGTAGGGTTTTTTCCCCCTCATGGGATCTACAGATTAAGTTATTTTACAACCAGAGAGCCATATTCAATATGACCCAAGACATCTAGCTCATAATATAGGCAGCACCTCAGATCAGTGACTGGTGAACTGAGTACTGATTCTTCTTTAATAACTACTTTAATTAAAGTCATATGCTTGATTCCTGTTATATCATATCATGGCATTAGCATTGCTTATCCTGCAAAAAGCTTTCAATAAAAGGGTGACATGTCTTTTTCCTTCTTCCTCATATTTTATAAAAATCTAATAGGAACCATTCTTAAAATCAGTCTGCTGTGCTCAGCTTAGGAAAAATGGTTTCATTTGTGTTTAATTATATTGCTTAGTTTATGTTAAAAAACCTTCCATGAATAGTATTAACTACTTAAAAGATGTATGGAATTATTTAAGAATTGCAGTTTATGGAGGATGAAATACGAGCGATAATGGACATAATTTCCCTCTGCCTTCACCCCGATTCTCCTGTACCAATTTTTAGGGCCTATATTAACGGGTGGTTTTCTATATCAAGTCTAAGATTTCACGTGATGGTTTTTATCATTGGGTTAAAACTAGGCCTCCAACAGTGGAATTTTACTCATAAAATAAGGTGGTACATTGGGTCTTGGTTTCCTGTTTTCTCTGCACCCACCTAAACATCTGTTCTGGAGGCTTGGCTCTCCAGAACAATATGGGAAATGACAGGGGTGATGGTTGCAGGGTGAAGGGGGAATTGGCAAATCTACTCATCCAACCCCTCCCCGAGTCCGGCTCACAGGAGCTTCCATTGGACTTTCCATCTGCAAAATAACTCATTCTGATCATGGAAGGAACAGCTAGCATGGTGTAGTGGTTTTGAGTCCTGGTGTATGACTCTGGAGGCCAGGGTTTGAATTCTTGTTCAGCAATGGAAGGCCGCTGGGTGACCATGGGCAAGTCACACTCTCTCATTCTCAGAGGAAAGCAAAGGCAAACCCACTCTGAACAAATCTTGCCAGGAAAACCCCATGATAAGATTGCCATAATTCAGAAATGACTTGAAGGCACACAACAAGAACAATCATGGAAGTGCACCATTGGCTTGAACCCAATGAGTTCAGTGGCATATGCTTACAAATACATAGCATTGCACATGGCCAAATCTTTCAAGTAAAGTTCACAGCTTCTCCTTCAGATTTCAATGGGAAAGGCAATCTCTCCTTGTGGTATTGCAGCTCAGCATTCTCTCTCTGCCATTTCTCCCAGACAACCGTTCTAGCCTTTTGCAGACACACAGCAAAAGGATATCATCTACAATGGAAGGGGGAGCAGAGGAAGGATGCCCACCTTCCACAACAGTCAGTCATCTCTTTCTTTGGCATTCAGAGAAAGATAGTCCAATAGCTAGTCCCTAATGTAATCTACACAACAAGGCAATGTATCAAGCTATATGATGTGCCTAGGTTGGACTTAGGTTTGTTAAATGTCCCTTATTGTAAGCAAAGTCCCTTATTTCAGGTCTGGAGAGCTTGTCTCATAGGACTGGCAGATGTCTGTTATTTGAGAGTTGGAAAGCTTTTCCCTTTATGTAGATTGAACAAGATGGTAAAAATAGGGTGTGGGTTCTTCATAAAGACAGAAATATATGTCTTACATAATTTATGAGTGTGGACAATATGTTAATTTTACAAAGAAGCACAGATCAGTTAACAGAAGTCAATATTTTCATTTGGTACCTTGGTAGAACAACAGCTTCTTGATTGTTAATCCTGCATGTTTGAATTCTGACTCTCTGTTAGTCCTGTTTAGAAAATCTGGCAACAATAACTGGCAAGTGTCTAGTTCTCCTGAGAATCCAGAGCTACCAAATTGGAAGTGACATGTGTGTGGGGGGCTCATCCAGCTCAACGCTACCCTTCTGTGTCCATAATATCAGACTTCATTAGGTCTCAACATAGGTCATTTCCACACTAGACTGTTACAGTACTATTATTCCACTTTCAACTTCCTATGGTATCCTGGGGTTTGCAGTCTAGGGAGGGGCCTTTGAGGTCACTTATTTCCTTTGAGGCACCTCTCTAAACTGCAAACCCCAGGATTCCATAGGATGTTGAAAGTTGAATAATAGCACTGTAACAGTCTAGTGAGGAAATGGACATAGAAAGGCTAGCAGGTGGAACAGAATAACTTGGGTTTTGTGTTTTTAAAAACATATTCTTAATATGTTTCATGAAATAAAGTGAAAGGAGTTTTTCCCTTTCTTTTTCTTTCAGGTTTTAATAGGCATGTATTTGCTAACCGCTGGATTTGGAGTAGAAGTCTGGCATCGGCCTTTTGTCTTTGGTTGTTATCTCACAGACACACTAATAATCCTCCTTATAGGTAAGCAATTAAAACAGCAACAACTCTGCAGCAAGCTGATGCCAATTTGAATATACTTTCAGGATACTTCGTAAGGATGTTTTATCCATGAATTTACTGAATGTCAAGACACTGAAGGCCCATTGCAGTCAGTGTTCACATGCTTTGGGCTGCATTCCTGCACACATTTACTTGAGAGAAAGTAGAGTTCCAAAATGCTACTAATAAAGCTAGTGTTACTGTGGGGAGAGTGTAACTCATTGCCATTATGCAGTTGTTTTGCTTTTACAAAGATAACATTATGTTAGTAGTGTGTTAGCAGTATGATATTTTCACATTCATTTTTTAAACAAAAAGCAAACACAAATACACAAACTGGCATGAAACTTAATCCTGCCTCCATAATATTTTAAAGAAACAAGTATTTACTCAAAACATTAATATTTTTGTTGTTATAATATAGTTATAACACTGAGAAAACCTGTAATGAATAACAGCTTACTTTTAATGAGTTACTTAAGCTCTGAAAGAAAGTCAGAGGAATTTACTTATAAGTAGACCTAGATAAATAATGGGCAGCAAACCATCACCTTGAATATGTGTGCTCCTTATAGTGTATATGCCTTTACACTGCGTATAGCCAGTTCTGTCCATGTCCACTCAGACATAAACCTTGTTCAGACCTAACCCCTTGTTTATTGGGTTTTACTGCCAGGTAAGTGCATGTAGGATTGAAGTCTTAATGTTTTTTCCCCTCCTTTTCCTCTACCAGGCAGGCTTCAATATGAAATAATCATATTCCTTGGGATTTATTTATTTATTTTATTTAGATAGGACCTGAAGGTAACAAGGGTAAAACTAGATAGGACTAAAAAGCTAATGATAAAAAAATTAAAACAGAATGAAATAAGCTAAAACATAATAAAAGAAGCTATGATATTAAATCACCAAAATTTTAAAAAGCATAAGATCATTTCAAAATATAACCCAACACCTTTTGCACAACCATGTAATAAACAAATACTTGTTTAAATAAAATGGTCTTTATGTGTCAGTGAAAGGAGAGTAGAAAGGGGGTGATGCTATTCTGTTTTGTGCCTGAAGTGCCATTATACATGCCAATTGACTTATGTTGTTTTATTGAGAAAAGCTAAAATTTACCTCAAAATATTGGTGGTTAGTTCTCTTTTCTTCCACCAACTTTTCCATAGCCATTACTTTTGGAAGACTCTGGAAAACTTTCTGCTGTCCGATAGCAATTTTTTTACTACATTATACTTCCCTGAAATCTGATCTCTCCCTGCTTTCCTTTCATTAAGTTGTTCACAGATTGTGGGTCATCTTGGCAGGGACTGTGTGACTTCAGTGGTCTTCTACTATATTCACTCCGTAGTGTGATTCCCTGGGACACAGTTAACGTGAACACTAATAATTAGGGACATAGTTTGACATGGAAGCTGACCTATAGAGAGGAGAGCTGAGATGCCTGGAGAAAATTACTACTACTTGATCAAGGAGTGGCACAGGGTATATGCAATGGTGCCTGAAGAAAACATGAAATGCAACTTTCCTGTGCCATTTAGCTTTTGTCCTGTATGCTTGTCATCAAGAGATGTGGTAATCAATTTAACAAAAACCTTAACAACTGTTCTTGTGGTTGAGAAGTAATAGATTTTACACATATTTTACACTTCTTAACATGTAAAGAATTAAGAAGCTTTAAAATCTGGCCCCTAAAATCTCCTCTGCCATCCCTTTCCATTCAGCCAAAAACAGGCTTCCAGCAACCACTCTTGTCTGCTGTCATGTAAAGCAAGGTGGGTAATGGCTAGAGGTTGAGGGATTGCTTTGGCCTCTCCAGGGAATTTTGAAGGGCTGCACCCATACCATGCCCCACCTAATTCTTTTTTTTTTTACTTTTTGGAATGGGAGGGGGTTTAAAATGGTCCCCAGGACATTTTTGTTACGTTTCTGATCTCTTCTGGACTTAGGAAAAGCCTAATTCTAAACAGAAGATTCATATCTTGCTTAGAAAAATGAAGTTTACTTCCTGGTTAGAAAAACCCTCTCCTAGCCCTGGAACAGTTTGAGTGGGGAGCCAAAAATGTGCCATAATTGCACTTCATGCTACAGAGGGCTTTGGGAACTATTTTGGAAATGTTTTAGAAATAAAATCTGAAAAACTACTGGATTTCAGGGGTGGGTGGGTAAGAATGGCCTTGGCGTTCATATAACTTCATATAACAACAGCTGGTTTAGACGGGCTAGTCTAAGGGATCATGTATCTGCTCTAGCTGACTCATAAAAATCATAAGAGTTGGATGGGGCCTCGCAGACCATCAAATCCAACATCCTGCCCAGTGGAGGATCTCCAGCTAATGCATCCTCAGAAGTAGCTCTTCTTGAAGATGTCCAGAGAAGGAGACCCCCACCACTTCTCTAAGTAATTCATTCCATTGCCGAATCACTCTTATTATGAAGAAGTTACTTCTAGTCTTCAATTCCTGTAACTTAAAACCATTGGAGCCAGCGCTACCCTCTGGAACAGCAGAGACCAGGCCTGCACTCTCCTCTCTGTGGCAGCCCTTGAGGTATTTAAAGAGTACAATCATGTTACCCCTCAGTCTTCTCTTCACTAAGATGAACATGCCCAGCTCTTTCTACCTTTCCTCATGTTTTGTTCTCCATAGTCCTTATCATTCTTGTTCAATTTCTCAGGCTTCAATCCTATAGAGACTCGCCTAAGAGAAAATTCCATTACCTCTAGTAGGACTTACTCAAGAGTGGGCGGACATAGAGTTGCACTGCAGCAGCACATGGCCATTGGCCTGGAGGTATATTCCATTAGACATATTTTTTTCAGAGTAAACATGCACATGACTGCACTGCATGACTCTTTTTTGAGCTTCTTCCACTGTATTTACGGCATACCTGAATATTGCTACTGCAAGGATGGAACATAGGAAAGAAAGTCATTGCTCAATCTACCAATACACATTTTATATTTACATTACATAGTGACTCAAAGAAAAGCTGTGCGTGTAAAAACATGCTAAGATGCTAAACTGTTACCCTTTGTTCTTAATATAATGGATAATACTTATTTTGCTGACAGCATATCTTTTTATACAAAATAAGAATTTTCTTGGTATTGTATATAGATAAAAATAAAAGGCACACCCTGCAGGCTTTCAGTATAAAAATACAGCACATTAAGCAAAAGGGGAGGAGGGATGGGAGGTTTGCACTAGAAAAACTAAGGTAAAGCTGTAGATCTTGAAAATCCAGTTGAAAAAAGGTAAAGAAGAGGCCAACTAATTGCCAGGAGGGAGGCTTCAACACTGCAAATACTCATTCAGCTACAAATATTTCCCCTGCATGCTAGTGTCAAGTTAGTCAAATGCTTTTGTGAACAGAGCATTTCTCCTGTACCAGCCCTAGTGAATTTTGTCCAGTCTCCATGCAATTAAGCTGTCTTTTCCTAGATGATGATGTTGTAGATATAATAAGTACAGAAGACTGTAAGCCTGCTTTTCCTAAAGCTGTGTTTATCATAGTGGTCCTATAAGAGGAGAAATTAATAGATGTTGGAGTTCTCTGGGGCCAAAACATTCTGATGTTTCCTAAGCAGGAAGGAGGAATTACATTTGCTGCTCCATCAGACATTTTTTTGTTGTTGTTCTTTACCACAAAAGGTTTCACATCACTGAAACCAACTATCTTACTGATCTAAATCTTCTCCACACTGGATATTGTATATCCAGAGTTGCCCAAGCTCCATCCATACCGCACTTCCACCTCACCTATTTCTCCTGCCCTGGTGGTAGAGAGGGAAGACTTACAAAAGATGGGGCCATGGGAAAGAGATCTAAGATTAGGACTCTGCCTTCTGTCTTAGAAATTGATTTTTTATTCTGTCCTGTGACCACTGGGATGCTAGCCCAGAGACCATAAGACTGCAGCCTTGAACATTTATTCCCTTTGCTAGATTAACTTATTATCTGACGTGATCATCAGGGATTGAGGGAGTGTAAGATGGGGAGATGAAAACAAAGCACTGTTAAGAGCCTCTAATACTTTTTATCACTGTTTCTCGGTCTTCTCTTGGGAATCATCAAGTATTAATTGGACATCACTTAGCCATTTGGTGGCATTTATTAGTCACCGCTGAGCATTTGACAGTGACCCTCTGTTAGCTGTGATCAATACTTGGCAAAAGTATCTGAGTAGCTACTTGAAGTAATGGCTGAAAATTTACTTGATAATAACGGTGGCAGCAGCAAACTGCTTAGCTGACCAGATCATTCATTGTCAAGTTGCCCAGGAAAACATGTTAATGGAGGAAAAGGCCAAAAAACTTCACCTGCCCTTCTAAGGAAACCCCACCCCCCGCCAAACTGAAACAAATCTGAAAACTTTATAGAACACAGAAGGTTGCTGTAAGCAATGTGTTCTTCCTAGCTGGAAATTGTACTTTGTATGAAACAAAACCAAAACCATTTTAAAAAAAAAGTGAACAGCTAATAGTCACTGACTGCTTATTTTAGCCTAAAACTATTTCTGCTCCCCTTGCTCACTGTTCTTTTGAGAAATCAAACTTTTAAGATTGCGGCAGGAAATTTAGGTTTAACCTCGAGCACTATTGTTTGGTCTCATCTCTATACTAATGCAATGCAGATGTTTTAACTGCTGTATGTAAGTCAAGTTTTTATTGCAAAGGCTCTTTTTAATAGAAACCATAACTAGAGTGAAGATTAACTGTAAGGCAGTTCTGAGAACTGCAAGCCTGTAAATGCACAGGCAGGTATTCAAAATACTTGAGCTGTTTCTTCTTGGAGGGAGATCATCCAGATGTTTTAAATGGTGCAGCTGTGTTGCCTTTGTTTTTAGGAGAAAAGAGAGGGGAAATTAGAAAGTAATTGTGATGTTAAACTAATAAACAATATGAAGAATTGCATCTGCAAGAAAATCATTCTCAAGGCTTTTTTAAGAACAAAGATTATGTACCCACACTATTATGTTAGACCTGCACAAAAGAGGTCCATTTGCCAGTTGCTGCTTCCAATTGAGGAATTCAACTGAAATTGAATTCCACCCTTTCTACCCTTTGTGGCCTCTGTGTAGAAATCTTTTGGAAACAATTAAGGCCTGCCCAAGAACTTGACATGGAGATGGAAGGGTCCCTGTGTCACTGGGATTCTACTCTTCTTACTCTTCCTGGACTCAGAGCTGCACAGTAGAGCTGATGCCTGTCTTGCTGCCTGGCTTGCCAGCTCCTCTGATCGAGCTCCTTGTGTGCTGCTGCGACCACACATATCCAGAAAAATAAAGAAGAAACAGTGTGAAAGGAAAGCACATCTTCTTGCCCTCTTTCTGAACTGAAGGAAATAAAATGGAGAGGGAAAAACATATGAAGTGGAGAAAGAGAGAAAGGGATGACAAACGGGTTCAGAGGGATAACTGCAGGGAGACAGTGGGTTGCAGAAAAGTGGGTGAGAATGCCAAGAAAGGCAGGGCAAAGATCTGGGGGATATGGCTGTGGAAGAGATGAAAAAAAGGCGTTGAGGGGTAGGTAGAGCAAAATTAATTGAAAAGTTGAAGAAGATAATTAGAGGTAGAGGAGACAGCAGAGATATGGGGCACAGAGAGAGAAGGAGGGAGGGAATTAGCAGAAATGGGCTAAGGAAAAACAGTTAAAACAATAACAAAAGCACAGCTAACAGCCGTGACACTATAAATAGCTTTCAGAATAATTTGAGTTGTGCTCTCCTGTCCCACATAGTGATAATTAGCAACAAGGCAACTGAACAGCTTTAACATATTAAACTGATATATTCACAGTGAACTTTTATATTGGGGTGAGTACTGTATTTACTACTGCTGTGGCAATATAGTTTATTTTAAATAGTCTCATAAAAAGTAGAAACTTCAAGAAAATGCAGGCATGTGGCGTGCTCCATTTATCCAATCCATTCATTTCTTTTTTGAAGATACACTGTTTTGTTCTTCAATGCTCCACACCTGGTCTTCCACCCCCACCCACCCTCTGTGCTCCATTTTCTTTTGCCACTGAACATGTTCAACTGTTTTACAGGGAGATCGTTGTATTAGGCTTTTTTTAGTTATAAAGATTCTCATTGACTTCTGCAACCCTCAGGATTCCTCCAAGCAAGCTGATAACTCCCCCATGTTTCTTAATTTCTGTACTTTGGCTGTCATAGCTCAGCATCTGAGTTTACAAACAGGGCATGCAGCAAAATGTTTTAGTGTGAAATGCTGCTATGGGACACAATTTCTTTCTCATTCTCTCCTGGGTTCCTTCTAGCAAGTGATTCCTTTCCCTTCTGTGTGGGTGGTGCCATTTTAATTACAGAAAGACTGGCACTCAAGTAATTGATATTGCTATTAGTGTATATTATGGTTGTCCAACTTGCCTTTGGAAGGCAAAGCTTGCTGTGGAATGAAGATCTCAAGTCTGTTGCTTTCCAGACAGATTGTCTCAAAATTGGGTGGTATGTTCAGCTTTCCCCCGAGAATAAATTGATATGGACACAATAAAGGAATGGAGGAGGGGAAAGAATATATTAAATAGGTCAGTTACATAGAAGTCAACACCGGAATAGAAACACTCATAGTGTGATGTAAATCATTACCAAGAGCATAGATTTAGAATTGTTCACTGCTGGCCCAATTATTACTAATTTGATTCACATAAAACTGGCTAAGGCCATTACTAACTTCATGCAGATGTGGTCAAAGTGCATGAAAGCAAAGCAATATTGAAGAACATTGCTTGACACAGGTATTTTAGCTTTATATATCTCTGGATCTACTTATCTCCCAACTGAACTGTGTTAACAGACAGGCAGTAGCTGATATTCTGTATTTAACTCTAGGGGAAAAAATTGCTGGGGCAAACAAGAATAGAGTACATTGGGGATGGGATAGGGAAGAGTACTTATCAGAATCAGGGATCAGCTGTTTTGGGTTAAATTAAATGCATCAAACTTATCAGCACTCAAGTTCAGTATAACAATGAGTGGACAGAACTTAGTAATTTATTATATAGTAAGTAAAGTTAATGTTTCTGACTCTAAACATTGTTTTATTAATGCATGTTAAAACTGTTATTAATTTGTTTATGTCTTGTTTCTGTTTCTGAGACGTTACTGTAATAGCGTTTATGTATGTCTTTTTGTTGTAGATTGCTTAAAATTAATTTTAAAACAAGTGGCTGAAACTGATAAGTCATATGCTCTTGGAACAGTTTCATGTTCATTCTAATATTCAAATCATTAGTTTAAATTGCACTAAATATATCTTAACTTTTACAGGTAGTCCTTATTGGAAAGAATGGAGATGTTTAAACACATGTCCTTGTTTCTGAAGGAAAACTATGGTTTCTTCTCACATCATACACCAAGGCTGGACATGCTCTGTAGCAGTGGTTCTCAACCACTGATCCTTTTGATGTTTTGAATTTGAACATCCAGAATCCTTGAGCATTAGCTCTGCTGTCTGGGACTTCTGGGACTTATAAAACATCTGAAGGACCAAAGATTGAGAACCATTCTGTAGAGGGAGCATGAAGTCAGAAAACAGAGAAGTAAAACAGGATCTTGAGAGACAGTGTAGGTAAGCCCATAGAAGTTTCACTTAGCTAGTGCCTGACTAAAGCTTCCAGGTGAATCCTGCGAACAAGCTAAGTCTGGATATGTACATTTCACAGATGCTTCTTTACATGTTGTCCTGAGCTCAGCTGTTTCATGTTTTTTGTTGCTGCAGTGTCTATTCCATTGTGTCATATTTAGCATCCTGGATGGTGCTGATAAAATATTGTTTGCTGTAGTGAGTAAAATCAGGCACCCATATTTTCTGTCATGGAGCAGATGGGCTGTTCTGATCAAGAAAATGGCATCATAGGGATGGTTAAGCATCTTATCTTTTCTGCCACTACTTTGATCAGATTGGCAGATACCGAAGTCACAAGATTCAGTAACAGATTTCACACACAATGACCAATGTATCTTCCTACAGTTACTGCATTGCTAGTGATGGTGCAGCTACTTTAGCCAGCCTGCTGTGGTTACTTTAGCCATCCTGAACCCACAGCTTACAACACCACAAAATACATGTAGAACTTCATGTAATTTGTATATGACTGTTCTTGTATATGGCTGTTATGAGGGGTTATGTGGGACATGGCCATCGATTGTATGCAGATAACACCCAGATGTCTAATCTGGCTCACTGTCCTGGGCTTCATGTTTCCTCTCATGTCCTGGAGATTTTTCTCTTCTTTCACCTTTGCTTCCACATAAGCATAGATGACTCTGGTGCTAAGTATCAGGGTCAATGTCAGCATACATAGTCCCTCGAGGTAGCTGTATTAAGTCAATAGAGCTTTTTTTTTTAAAGGCAGAGTGACCATGAATCACCATTTATACATTTTCTCTTTCTAGTCTGCTGCATAATTCTTTCCCTTCCACAGACGTTCTACAACATTTACATGTAAGTGTCATCATAAGTAAATGCTCTATCATCCCACTTAAGTCATGTGCCTCTTTTTCTTTTCCTTTTACTGAAATACATCTGATGTTTCAACAGGGAGTGTTTCTTTCAATCAGCAGCTTGTTCTTAAATGTGTTCCTGTGTGTGTCATGTCCCATCCAGTTTGCATGAGATACTGTGTATTTCTCCCCACTCTCTCCAGCTATCTGCTTTTCCTATCTGTGGTCATCCCAGCCCCATAACCATAACACTGCAAGACTCAAAAGCAATGTTGTCTATGCTAACACATTTCCGTAAGCAGTAGATTGTTTTTAATTATTTCTAATGTTTCATTCCATTTCTTCATCTGCACTGTCCTAAGAGGTGGTTCCCATGCTGTCTCCCTTACTTCAACACGACGTATTGATTTCACTATTTATATAACTAAACTAGTTGTTTCATTTTAAGTTAAAATATTTATTGGATGTGTTCCTGTTAAAGCTATTTCCAAAGTAGTTAAACTGTTGTATTTGGCAAATAGATTGGAAATGAAGATCGGCTTATTGTGCCTATGTGGGCAGCTCAGATAAAGTATGTTATTAATGAAGCTTCCCTAACTTTCTATATGCCTGTGTTATCCACATCCTTGGTTTGTGAGCCTGACAAAATAGATGTGATTGCTTTTTCATTCGAGAGGTCATTTTTTTTTCATTCAGAAGTGCTTTTTATTTCTGGGAAAACCACACTTCTTCTACAAAAAGAAACAAGAGTGGCTCAGGAAGCATCTAAGGCAGGGATAAAATAATGCATCCCTCAAGGTGTTGTTGACCTGCAATTCCCAATGTTGATTGTATCACCTATAACTGCTGGGACTTGCTGTCCAAAAACATCTGGAAGCCTGCTGATCTAAGGGCAATTTTACATGTTCAGAAAAAGCAAATGACTCTGGAGTACTGGACTGGACCACTTCAAAATGCAAGAATGGCTTAATCTGAGCCACATCAAAAAAACTGTCTGCACAGAAGACTAGCATGATAAATTAGAACCTTTTTTCTGGCAGGGTGAGTTTTCCATAAGCAGGGGAGTCTTTGATGTGAGATCTCATACCCTTCCTAGTACTGGAGAGCTTCAGTAGCTGCTTACTTTGAATATGTAGATTTACTCTCATTCTCTTGGTTTTGGAAAAAAAACAGAGACAGTGTGAACAGAATTTGTTACCAGCTTAGGATCCCAATAAAATGTTTCAGTAGTCATCACAGTTGCCAATGCAACCTAGAACTGGGATGATGTGGGTTTAAGTATGGATCGTCATAATTGTAGGGTTGGAGGCATCTCCAGAAACCAAAAGGAAACTCCTTTACTGGATGAATATCTGTCATATGGACCATGGTGGGCTTTTGCTTTTACCTTTTAGACATAACAATCATAAAGAAATTTTCCATTATTAATTTCTGAGACAGGGATGAGAAAGACAATAAAACCTTCATTGGTATACATAAGAATTAATGTTCTGTATACATGGGCTGTACTGATTATTTAAAATTAATTTTAATGGTCTCTTTCCCATTCACATATATAAAGTAGTCAATTTTTAAAAGCCTCTTTAGAATGCCATATTTGGGCAAATTGTGGAAAACTTTTGAAAGACTTTTCCTAACCATAGATAAAGATGTTTTGAATGTTTCCTATATACCCATATTTGCTGGGGTATAAGACACACCAGCGTATTAGACACACCCCATTTATACACTAGCAAGTACTATTTGCCAGCATATAAGATGCACTAGTGTATAAGATGCACCCCATTTTCAAACAGTATTTCTCAGGAAAAAAAGTGAGTCGTATACGCCAACAAATAGGGTATCTATAATTGGATGTGATTTTAAAAGAGGATACTGATTCTTAACTATGTAAACCAATGGTCCTTGAGTGGGCTTAAGAGTAGCCATAGGATTTTTGTGGTTTCTTCTCCAAAGGCAGAGAGGAGTTCACCCTCAACAGGCAAGATCCAGCTCCAGAAGTATCTATGCCTTTACCTCCCAAATACACCAAAAACCTTACCTGTAAAATACTAGGCTCAAAAAGAGAGTCCCTCCCATGCCCTGGTACACAATGAGGAGAGAGTGAAAACTGTACCAGTGTTGCAGTTGGTGTGGTTCATTTTCCTCCCATTGATGGGAAGAGAAAGTTTAACGGGGGGAGCTTAGGAGGAGAGATACCATTCCTCCTTCTTTTCTGCTCAGTTGGGCTCATACTGGTAGAGCTTTGGATTCCTCAGAGGCTCTGACGACATAGTTTTTTATGTGGAATGGTCAGCATCAAGAGATTACTATACAGAATAGACAAAACTTAATGCATGTTGACCCACATGGGTCAGATGAAGAACAACCAGGATGGTTCTGGAAAGCACAACTTATATTGTGTTGAATGCAACTAAAAGTCCCCAAAGGTTTATAGACATTTTTCTTAGCTGCTACAGTCATCGTATTGTTTCTTGCACTGAGTTGAACAAAACATTTCCCTCTGGTAGCATGGTATGGTCTTTTCAACAATGCCTATTTATTGTGGGTCTTGTGTTTTGTTGCAAAATAGGAGTAGTAAAGGTGAACCTGGACCAAGTGAAGGAAAATAATTTAATTCTGCCCAAATTACAAAAATCCGCTTGTGAAACAGAAATGTAGTTTTTCTATTTTAATTCACAGAGATTCTAATTACTAATAATTTTCAAAGAGAGGTGGTGAACGTTTGTGACCATTGCTCTAGAACATTTCCCCTGTGAGGTGTCTATAATTGAATGTCTCACTTCATCAAACAACTTCTCTATTTTCAGAGCATATCAAAAGAAAACACTGCTAAAGGACTCTTTGTATGAGGGACTTCTACCACTATTTTCTCCGGTGCTGCTCTTTACACTCTTGACTACTTGGGTGGCTCTCTCTCCATGTGAAATACTAGCGAAACAAACAAGGTTGTTTTTGTGGATGGTTGGAATTATATTCTCAAATATCATAGTAAGTTACTTCTTGGGTTGTGGGGAATAGGGGATCATTTTCTTTAAAGACAAATTCTTTTCCAGTGTTATTCTAATCAATGAAGTGGTACTATATCTGTTATTTCTTCATTCCACAAAGGTCACAGGGTCATGGATTTTTAAGGAATGGGCTTTTAAGAGGGTTCTGTATTATTCTAAATGTACTCCTTTTTAAACTTCATTTTATCATTCTAAGGGTATGTTTTAATTTTTTTTTCATATTATTAATAGTTTAAGTCTGTCTTCATGATGGTCTTTTGTATGTTTTCAGTAATTTTGAAACAATTCTATTTTGTAAGGCACCTTGAGTCCCAATTTTGAGGGAAAAGTGTGGTATAAATATATTGATGGTGGTGGTGATGATGATGATATGGCGGGAGGGCCCATATGGAAGTCAAATACTTCCTTAGAACTAGTTGTTGCTCAGTAAGCAGTTCAGGCCAGGATCTCTATTAAAGCCTGAAGACAAGAGAGGTTCTTTTATGGCAGGCTCTGTGTTCAAGTGTAGCTATGCAGTGAACCAAAAAAGACAGCTGAAAGTTGTACAAATGAAGTCCTACATGATCCATCCCCACTCACCCCCATATGATAGGAGGAGTGAATGGCTCACCATCCATAAGCAGAGACTCAAAACTCAGGAGATTAATGTTTGCTGTTATATAAGTGCCTCATTTACCATAAAAGATAGAGAAACAAAAGGAGAGGGCCTGGAAAAATTACTATTGGAGTAAAACTCCCGGAATCCAAGCTCTGAAGATGAGTTTTTTCCCCACTTATGCATTATAATGTAAGCTTAGTGATTTGCAAAACCCATGCAATTTACATATATTTCTCACCTTTTCATATGTAACATACATTCAAATAGAACTGAAATTTAACAGAGGGCAAGAGTGAGTTGAGGCTGATGAGTTGCTAGTCTGATATGGGAGATGGCTGTCAGCATGTGCTGGATAGGGTTACAGAACTCTTAAGAACAGGCAAGTACATTCTGCTGCCCTTCTTTTTACACAAAAAGAGAGACTTTGACTTTGGGCCTTTCTGCTCTACACTCTTATAGTGCTATTATTCGACTTTCAACATTCTATGGAATCCTGAGTTTTGCAGTTCGGGGAGGGGTATTTAGAATTCTCAGCCAGAATTTGGGGAGAATATTAAAAGAGATTAAATAATGAAGGAATTAGAGTATTAGGAGATCTTGATGAACAAGGAAGGCCATGGAGAATAGATAGACTTACTAATTTAATAGGTAAGAATTATTGGCTACACACAGTTGGAATAAATCATTTGGTACATGAAATAATCAAAAATTCAAATCAGGCTAACGCAACCCCGCTCGAAGAGATCATTAAAAAAAAAGTTAGATGAGGGTAAATGTATGATTGGACAACTATACAGAGATATGTTAGGTAATCAGACTAGAGTCCTAGATTATTTAAAGGTAAATTGGGAAAGGGATTTAAAAATAGAAAGGGAGGATATTCAAGTATGGATACAAGAAATAAAGAAAAATAAGAATACTAGGATAAAAGAACAACAAATGAAATTAATTGGCCGATGGTATAGAACACCTTCCCAATTAGCATTTTTTAGAGAAAAATATATCCTCAAAGTGTTGGCATGGTTGCGGGGCTAAAGGCATATATGTACATATGTGGTGGGAATGTCCTTTTGTTCAAAAATTTTGGGACAAGGTTAAAATTGAGATTTATAGAATAATAGGTAAGGATATACAACTGAATAGGGAGAATTGTATAACATTAAATTTAAAGGACAAGGGGCTGAAAAATAATGAGGAAAAAGTGGTTATAAATATATTAAAAGCAGCACAAGCTGCATTAGCATTAGGATGGAAAGATAAAACAATTTGGAATATAAACAGAGTTGATAAATACCTGGCTGAAAATTTATTGTTCAATATTTTGAGGGAAAGAAGATTAAAGTTTATGGGAATACTGAAGGAAGGGGGGTGGAAATCAGGTTAGGAATTATTGCTTATAAAGATTAAAGAGGATATGGAGTATGGTGAAATTAATAATGTCATCAAATCCATATCCCACATTCTGAATGAAGATTTTTCTATATGAGAAGAATTAATTAAACCTCTGCTAAGCCATTGAGGGGGGGATTATACTATTTTTGGAAAGTAACGTCTGTGATTTGAATGTTAATCTGTTTTTGTAATCTAATCTGTAATAAAAAAAATAATTAAAAAAAAGAAAAAAAAAGAATTCTCAGTCAGAGAGCTCTTTGGCTTCAGTAAACTGCAAACCTCAGAATTCCACAAGATGTTGAAAGTGGAATAATAGCACTACAATAGTGTAGTGCAGAAAGGCCCGTGGTTGCTTGACTCAGATTCAAGTGGTAGCCATGAATGCTTTTTTCCAGCTTTGGATGGCATATTAGTCCTATTTGTCTCTGGGAAACACAGGACTATCCATTATAAAGCATCCTCTTCTGCAAATCTTTTGACTATACTACTGCACTGCACCTTTTGTGCGAATACCTTCCAAATCTTGCTGGAAAATTACAAGTGATCAAACATCTAGTGTTTAGGTTGTTGGCTGACATTAGCTGAGGAGGACGGACTTTCAGCTTAAATAATTTACCATCTACCAGTGAGCTTCCAAGCCGAATTCAAAATGTTGCTTTTAAGCTTTCAAGGTGCAAAGCTTAAAGTGTTCTGAGTTCTGGGTATATGAAGGTACATTTCCTTCCATATTTTCTTTGATGTTTCAGGATCTGTAGAAAGCAGGCCTTTTTTGGGGTATTGCAGTTGTCTGAGGTATACTAGTTGGCCAGAAATCCTTCTCCATTATAGTGTTTGATCTTCTTAACACTGTCTCCGAAAGATGGAGACAAAACCTTGCTTTCACGTAAGGTTTATATGACCTGTTCATGGATTGTTGCTTAACACTGTTGTTCTTTATTTGGTTCTATCACGTTTTATCACAAGTCACTTATGGTGGGAGGAGTGGTATTTAGGATAATGAAAATGACTAAGTGAAAGATTGATAGGGCACTTCATTCCCTAAATTATGTCAAAGAGAAAGAAACAAGTACTCATTGCTCATGTTTTCCCCATAAAACTAACACTAGATACAGAAAGCAGAGCATGGCTTATTAGTGGCAGTGGATAAATGCGTTTACAAAGTATTGGTACTTTCAAAATTTAGTTTCCAAAACCAGGAGAAAATATTAAATGTTATTGATACTTGCGTACCAAAATATGCACAGATGTTTGAGTTCACTTAGTTCCACTTTAGAACCTGCAGCCAGTCTGACAGCCATGCTTTATCCCAAAAGGGACACGATTTCTTGCAGAATGCTTTTTGTCCTGAGCGGGTGCTTTTGTGAGTAGTTTAGGTTATGTTCCTCAACAAGAAAAACTTGCTTTGGAATTTCCTGTTCTTGACAATATCCAGACATATCTCAGCTAATGATTGTGAGATGCTTACAAGAGAAGAAATACTGACAGATGTTCCTCGTTAAGCAGCAGTTTACTCTTTTTTTTTCACTGTAAGATGCATGTTTCATGGCAGTGACAAAGAAATAACAACTGTTGTGTTTGAAAAGTTCTGTGATTGGAAACCTAAGGGGTTTTCCCCATTCTTTTCCCTATTCCCACATTTCAAGAACCAAAGAAATACATTCTTATTACCTCTGTTCTAGAATTTGGTTTATTTTGCATGATGCACAGATTG
Source organism: Iguana delicatissima (assembly GCA_948472985.1). Lineage (NCBI taxonomy): Eukaryota > Metazoa > Chordata > Lepidosauria > Squamata > Iguanidae > Iguana > Iguana delicatissima. The sequence continues at coordinate 533,389 of CAOKZL010000109.1, forward strand.
GCTGTCATTGTAGTTTCTTTATTTTGGAATTCTAACACATTAGCCACAATTCATTTAGTGGAACATACAGAATAAATAGGACCAGTGATTTCAGTGGAGTTAAGGCTGCAGCCTTATTGCGATTAATCTGGAAGTAAGCCTTATTGAACACAGTAGAACTTAACTTCTGAATAAATATGTGTAGGATTGTGCCTTTAAATGGGCTTAAGTCTGGTATATTGTGGCCACTGTGCATGATTTACATTTACTTTCTCAAGTGGGAAACAAGTCCAACCCAAACATGCAAAGCATTGGTGAGACTGGCTAGCCTTGTATGCTTTTTGTGGCTTCCAGACTAGTTACAAAGGAGATGCTGTAAATTTAAAGGTTATTCTCCAGTATGACCTTGAAGAACCTGAGATTATTTGCAAAGACATGTATCTGCCACAGGAGAAAAAAAGAGAGGGAGATTATAGATAGTTAAGGGTTTTTTAATACTTCAAATAGCAAATCCTTAGCTTTCTTCAAGGATTCTGTCCCTGCAGAGCAATCATACAATAAAAGCCAAGTCTGGATGTCACCTCTGATTGAATTCAACACTTGTAAAACATGCTGTTTTGACATAAGTGTTAATGGTTGCAATCAATGTACACCATTAATAGTGGCCACTAAATCACATAAATTAGCAAATCTCAAATCGTGCTGCCCCAGTTTTCTAAACTTTCACAACTGAAATCTGTGTTCATATTCAAATTTCATTGTGTTTCCTTTGGTGCCCTCTAATTTTCTTGACTTTAATTCCTACAGTGCAGAATGATAATTTGCCAGATGACCAACACAAGATCTGAAGTGCTTCATTGGCTTCTGGTTCCCTTAGCTCTCGTGGTCTTCACAGCGACGTTTGGATTTCAGGGCAGATTAGAGGAACCAATACTTGTTGCATTTACCATCTTCGTTACAGCTGCTCACATCCACTATGGATTTTGTGTGGTAAAATGTGTGATTTTATTATCATTAATAGCAAACACAGATTGTAATGTGTATAGTAAGAGCATGGATGTTCATCCAAATTCCTTCTCCTATCAGCTTTTTGTTTGGGTTAGTTTATTTAGTTTTTAGCTGCACTGCCTTCCTTTTGGAGATTTGTTGTGATCTGTTATCTTTACTGATAATGGCAGCCTCTTTTCTGATTTTCTAGTAAAGGGGCTGCTGCATATTGCATTTCAGATGTTTGGGAATGCTGAACGATTCTAATATGCTTATTAGTCATTCAGAGAAACATCTTTTATATGCACCAATTCATCATTCCAACAAAAAAAATTTTTTTTTCAAATGAAAAAACAACTTTGTGAATCTACTTCAGTGAAAAAATAAATTTCACTGAAAGCTGTGAAGGCCTGTAGATACTGAGGAGGATAAAAATACTGCAGAGATAAAGATTGCTTTCAGCTCTAACCCTATCACAGTCATAATCTTCACTGATCAGTTTTATGTAACCATTTACATGTGTCATGCATGTCCCAAATCCTTTCCCAAACAGCATCTACCACAGTATAAGAAATAAAATACATCAAAATGAAGATTATATGTTTTATATGGTGGACAGCCAGGTTTTAGGAACAATTAGGACTCTTTCCAATTATTAACATGCTGAAAAAGGGAAATTCAATTAGGATACTAGATTTTATCTAAATTTTCCTCAGATTCTATATGATTAGACAATATCAATGGGTGTAAGCACTTTCTAATCAAAATATCTTTTGTTATTGTTTTAGGTGAAACAACTGAGCAAACATTTCAACATCTACATCTTTTCCTTGAAGAAGTGCTGACAACAATGAATTGTGTCTACAGTATCAATACCAAAGTTTGTATTTCTGTACTACTGAAATGTAGAAATTTCTACATGGAGTAAACATCTCTTAACAAAAAGTGGAACGAGGGTTCAAAGTGAAGCAGTGTTATGTACCAAATGTTTTAACTAGAACTATTTAAGATAGTTTTCCCAATTCGTTCTGTATCTACTGCAAAACACCATCCTGTGGATTGAATTTCCTTTTGTTCTTACTAATTTCCTCAGACAACTACATTCTCTTACTTTCTTTAGTTTCCTGAAAGATCTTTCAAGAACTCCTTTTCCTTTCCCAACAATGTGGTGATAAAACAATTCTTTATACCATACATATATTTTGATGGATCACGTATAGCTACTTCATATCTAGGCTGCATCTGCCCTATCCTGTTTTCTTTCTAGCAGTATTTAATTGTTTTCCAAATCCATGCTAAATTGTTTCATTAACACAAATCACTATAAGGAAAAAACTAAAATTAAATCATGGCAAATCAGAGTGAAATTACAACTTGTTTCCATAATATAAAACAGTATTTATATCCAAGGAAACAATGGCCTTGCTCTGAATGTACACTGTTCAATTGTTACGTGTCCACCTTCCCTCTCTTGACTTCCATATAATCTGCCATATTTTATGTTTACACACAATTAAGTTTAATAGTCTTATTTTTGCTGCTTGCAGTCAGTTCAACAGCAGCTGTATCTTGCACTAGCTCTTCAGGATCACTGAAGATTAAGTCCATAGTTGCCTTCTCTCTGGTCAGTTCGTTGCCCAACTGTGCTTACGGCATATTGGATATTGGATATCTAGAAACTGTATCTCTTTATTGTGAGTAGAATTTACCTTTACCCAGTCTACCAGAGGGTAATTGAAATCACTTAGTGCTACACTTTCTTCTTTGGATGCCTCTCTGATTTTATTCTTCATCTCACTCTGTCTTATTTTGTACTCGGGGACTAGCAGTGTGATATCAGGACTAAATTATTTTGGGTGTCTGGTATTTTCATCTGTAATGATTCTGGAAGTATTCTTTTAAGCTGATGAGTTTTGATACAATATCCTCTTTGATGTAGAGAGTGGCACTGTCCACATTACTTCTAATTCTGTCCTCATATCTCACTGGTTCTCTCCATTCTCTAACAAACTGGTCCTATAATCTATTTTCATATTTCTTCCAAAATGCCAGATTACCATTGTTTTACTAAAGCCCTTTCTTTTCTAGGGCATAGCAGTAAACTCCAGTAGACAATTCAGTATAATTACATTTAAGAATAGAACATTCTTATTCTAAGTCTCATTGGCTACAGTATTATTTACATGTATCTGAAAGTACAGAGGCTTCCTTCCGAGCAGATTTTCATAGAAATGCTCTGAGAGATGGCCAGTATAACATTTGGGATGTTCAAACATTTTTTACTTTGATTTCTCCTCATCTCTTGTATCCTACCTATCTCCATACTCATTACCTGTTCGTGTCTTCATACTTGGTTATAAAATATATATCCAGTTTTCAGGAGCAATTTAATAACTGCAACATACTAAAAATGTTTTCAATCCCATTTGCTTTTTTTTCTGTAATAGTAGCTAATAGGTGAGTTTTGATAACTGGTATAATCAAAATGAACTATATAGATGAGAGCTACTGGAGTGCATAAAATGTCAAATTGAAATTGACAGTTTGACAGTCTTTGTGGAGAAACTGATCTTTTCCTACTTCCAGAATGAAGTTTTCCTTTTAGGACATCCGTATAAGGAAAAGAAGCACCAAAGTTACCTTTAATCATACAGCAATTCACTGGTATAGCTACATTCCAAAAAGAAGTGCCAACCCGTTGTTTTAATGTCAGTAGGTGACTAATTCAGGGAACACTCACTTCTGTTGCAGTTATGTAATCTACGTCTTCTAAGTTATTAGAATATTCTGTTCAATTTTCATAACAAAGCATTTTGTAGCTTGTCCATCATACCATCAGAAGCAATTCTAAAATTTGGCTTTGGACCACAAACACTAGAATCTTTGGCCATCACTAATAATCCACTTTCCTCTGGTGTGATACGATGCAATCATCTCCATCTTGAATTTATTTGGGTGAGAATAATAATAAATTGTTTAAGTGAAACTTAACAACTGTGTCTGGTTATACACTTTTGATCTGGGCCATATGTCAGCAGTAGGCACAGCCAGTGCCCAGGCACTGTCCTGATACCCCATCCCCTCATGTCTCTCCACAAGACCTGGCTTTACTTACCTGTCACCAGATCAAGATTGGAAGGATCTCTTCAAAACATGATTGTTGAGATAGAACCAAATTGGAAGATGGCCTTGTTGCCACCTCTACTTCATTCCACAGAGATGTTGCTCTCCTGCCCCCATTTAATTCTCTGAGGACTGGGTACTTCAGAGGTGCCTTTGTGGGCCAGGTAGGGAGGTCTGGAAAAATGAATTCATTTCATGGGTTGGTGGTGCCCTACCCTTAGGTTAGTCTTTCAATCCAGCCTCCATTCCGACATTCCAGCAATAATAAACATTGGTGTTTTTAAAAATGTAATTAGACCACAAGAGTGACTAATTAATATACAGCTTGGTCACGGAAGAGCTGTAGTCCTTCAGTATTAAGTAATTTGGGTTTATGGTGAGGGGTGCAGCAGATGGGCAGAGCCAAGTGTTCTGGATTAATTCGTCTGGAATAAAGATCACACTGTCTCATTTTTCACCATGGCTATCTCAGATTAGCAGTCCAAATGCAACGCAACTCAGTTCAGAAGAAATTTACACTGGGTTTGATGAAGTTATTCCCAAATCAGTGTACAAAGAATTTCTTTTAGTACAACAAATCAGTATTGCTACTGTTCTGGAAAGCGCGTGAAAGTTAATTCCTAAGTTTAGTCTGCTAAACAAGCATGTGCACAGGCAGAAGCATACCAATTTGTTTTCAGACAGCTGGAAAAACTCTCCCTCTTCCCCTAAGCTATACAGCCAAGGGAAAAACCCACACCAATTTATTTTTATTGAAGAAAATACTGTTCCTTCCATATACATTTTTCTTTGACACAAAAAGAGGGATGGCATAATTTAAAAACAAGAAAAGTGAGGAAGAAATCCCCCAAACTATTTTGAACAGGAAGTATTTCTCTGCTTTTCTACTGAGTTTAAGGAGGGAGGAGAATGAGGCTATGGATGGGATGGTAACTGCAGCAGGGCTTGTTTGGTATGAGCTTGTATTTAATACTCTGCTCCTATCTCTTCCTGCCTTCCCCCTCTTCCATCCTCTCTAGAAGTCACTAGTACAATGAGAGCCTGAGGCGCAGTCAGGAGAGGCAAGAAAGGAACTATGATGAGAGTAAAAGAAACAAGGCAGCTTCAGGAGGTGATGAAATGATGTCAGGAGCAGTAGTTGACTGTCCATGAGGTGTAAGTTACCATCACCTCTACTAACTGTATTAAAAATGGCAAATGGAACACTTAAGAACAAGTCCATTTGCTATTTACGCTTCTGAACACGTCTCTGTGTTCTCAACATTCTCAGTGTGCCTCTCAATGTGTATTTAGAAAAGAAATAGAATTTGGTAAGCAATGCAGTAAGTTCCTGAGTTACTTTCAAATTATTATGCTATATTATGAAAATATATGATTTTGTAATGCTACATATTAGAAATAAATAGTATAATAAAATATTTATTTATTTAGATTCTTACAGTAGATATTGCAAAAAGGAAACAGCAGAAAGGTTTGCAGAGATGGATCAGTTTAAAAAAGACCATGCCCTAGGAACTCCTTAGGCCTAATTCCCAGATGCTCTTTCCCTCCTGTAACCCATCATCCACTGAACTAGGCTTCCTTTCCTCTCCTCTCCTCTCATCCACCCATCTATCTCTAGACTTGCTTATTCCTATAGAGTAAATGTACTCTTTCTCTCCTTCCCACTCAAATACTGTTTCTTTCCCCTCACCCATACCATCAGGTATCTTTTCCCTTTCCATTGTACACTCTTCCTCACTGGGCTTTCTCTTCCTTCAACTTGGTACTCATTCACAGCGTTTTCTTATATTCAGTTCACACACACACCCTTTCACAGCAACAAGATCTTTTTTCTCTCAACTTTTTGAAGAATTTGGGGTCCCTGTCGAAGGAAGTAGCCATCACAGCAGATATTTTGTTTTTCACTACCATGGCTCTGGTCCTCTTGGAGCTGCCAAGCTGTCTCTAGAGAAATGAGTGTCCCAGGCAACTGCAGCTTCCACTTCAATGGTTAGGGAAGTCTGTTGCCTAGTAACTGGAGATGGCACTGCTGACTACAGAGAGATTTAAATGAATGGAAATTATTTCTTAAAAAAAAAAATTGATGTGCAAACTCCTAGGCTCTCACTAGTAAGCACACCCACGTCTTTGCTGTTGTTGTATGCCTTCAAGTCATTTCTGGTTTATGGCAATACAAAGGCAAATTTATCACAGGGTTTCTTGGCAAGATCTGTGGGGGGAGGTGTTGTCTTTGCCTTCCTCTGAGGCTGAGAGAGAGTGACTTGCCCAAGGTCACTCAGTGTGTTTCCATTGCTGAGCGGTTAGTTGAACTCTGGTCTCCAGAGCCATAGTCCAATGCTCAGTGCTCAAACCACAATACCACATGGGCTTTCTACCAAAGTTTTTGAGGGCTACATTTCACAGGCTTGATGGTACAGTGGAGTGAACCACATATTCTCCCTCACTAGCATCGATAGTCGAAAGGTACATTTCTCTGCTCCCCATCCTTATGCTGTCCAATCTTGAACAGGTTTACTCAGTTATGGTCAACCTAAATACAGACAAGATTACAGGTTTTTGTTCTTTAAAAAAACTTCAGTCTTCTGTCCCCACCTCTCTTAGCCTGATTGATTTTATTGGATCTCAGGATGTAACTATGTATTATACAGTGATTTGTACCCATATGTTTTTTCTCCCAATTTATGTAATCTGGGAGGTGGAGTTACTTCTTTTGAGATTGTAGCCAACACACAGAACAGAGAGGTTCAAGTTTTCCTTCTCCATGATGTTTCCAATAACCCCATCCCTTGGGCTACCTTTTCTAAAGCTCGTTAATTGCAGTATTGGAATATGTGTGTTTATTGGGATCACAACTGGAGAGGGAAGACTTAAACCACTCTTCTCCATGGCATGCAGTCCCAATAGAAAAATGGGAGTTGGTAGAATTATTGAACTGTCTAGCAGCTGCACTAAGGTAAAACAAGCTGAAGAAATAAGCTGAAAAAGACACTCTTATGGGAGTACAGTTGGTTGCTTTAGATTAGGTGTGCAACCTGTCTTCAGTGGGTTTGCACTCTCTGAAAGGTCAGGTTTGTAGTTTGGCATGGTCTTTAATTCAGTATTCTTGCTACATGTGCAGATGGCAGTGCTTGTAAAAGTGTCTCTTCTTAGCTTCAGCTGGCTAGCCAGCTGCAACCATTCATGACAAAGGCAGACCTTATCAGAGTCCCTCAAGCCCTAGCACTTCCAGATTTGACCACTATAATGTGTATTATACAGGACTGGCCTTGGAAAGCATCCAGAAAGTGTAGTTAATACAAAATGCAGCAGCTAGATTACTGATGGGACCTAGATGGTTTGATTAAGTTACACATGCATGAGTGGAGCAAGATTGGCTGCTAGTTTGTTTCCAGGATCAATTCAAAGTCCTGGTGTTAACCTTCAAGTGCATCAAGAGCTTGGGATTGGTATGCCATAAGGACCAGCTTCTTCCATAAGTTCTTCCCCATTTGCTTTAATTATCCTCTGGAGGACTGAGTTCTCTACTTCAGTTTCCTAGCTTCACAAAGTTAAGTGTGCAGCCACAAGGTCTGGAAGGCTATAAAGCATTTTGTATAGTGCATATGATACAGATAAAACAACTTCTTTGAGAATCTTTCTAAAAGAGCCTTGATTGAATACAACTTGAAATTTTATTTTCAGTGTCATTAACTGATGACTAATTTCTCCAGAGTCATCACATACTTTGAATAAACAGCAGAGGCTTTACCTAAGTGGAGACTTTTAGTACTGGAAAGAAGAAACATGGAAGAGTATCCTCATATATATTTAGTATTTCAGTATAGTTTCATAAACTCATAATCTGACTTGATTTGAAAAGTTTTTTCAGTAAGTTCAATTTTCAGCAATGCATCTTGATATTTAGTTCTTTTAAACACTATGATCTTACCCGATGACACCAATGTTCAAAGCACTTAACGTTGTTCTTCACTATTTTAAGGGAAATATACTTTGAAGTAAATGTACAGAATCTTCCAATATTGAACAATCACTTGCTGCACAGCTGAAATAAACCCCTTTGAAAATGTAAGGAAACAAGAAGATTGATCTTGAGACAAAAGGGACTGAGAAGCAAAAGTAGGACAAGGAAAAACCACAGGAGAATAGATGTTCTTGTAACGATGGAGCATTCCATCACTCCTGTTATCTTAAATACCTGTACGAGTTCTCATAAACATGTCAGCACTGCACTGGAGCAGTATGCATAACATCTATCTAGTTTCCCACATGAAACGATTTTTGTTGTGCATTAACTAACATGGGAAGGATGAATTCCTAAGGGCTTTTTTTTACTGTCTTATTATATGTATTTTTTTAAATTATTGTTACAATGGTTCCTTGAACACAAATAAGTGCATAGATTTCCCTGTGTGGAAGGCTGACTCATTTTGCTTTAAAGGCTGTTCTGTCCTTACTGTGTGCAATGTTCTCTCCTTGCAACTTCCAAGTACATTATATTTTCCATGGAAGATGGATTTCTTCTTTTGAACATTTCCATTTTCCCAGATGATTCAGTGCTCTACAAAAAGAAGCTTCTCTTTACTGACATTTATTTTGTCCTAGGATGTGCTCCCAGGAAGGAATTACGCTATCCACATTTTAAATTATTCTGGCCTTAACTCAACACAAAATGCCTAAATGACATCATTCATAAATCAGAAAACCCACAAAATGTGTGAAGTTCTATTGAGCTAGACAGACTGCAACATATACTTTTTTTATTAAATATGTAAAAAGATAAAACGCAAGTCAAGTTATTCACATATTCAGAGACCAAAAAAAGTCTACTCTATCATGCGACAATTTGTGGGTAACGCAAAATGATTGATACATCTGAATAAGACTTTTTGCATCTATATGTCATTACTTATCTATTTATAATTAACAATACATATGTTTACATTCCTTTCAGTTTACATTTAATATATAACCAAAGCTTTATGGTGTGCTATTTAGTAAAAGTAATTACAAATGCATATTAAAAACGTAACGGAATAACAGAGTTACTCACCATGGGGGGGGAGGTGGGAGGGAGCCCTTTTTCCCTTTCCAGCATCTCTCACTCCCCTCAGCACAAAGGAGCAGGTCAGGCTCTCTCAATTCACATATAGCTATATATATGGGTTGGATCCAAGATCTGCCTAGTGATGCTGTTGGACTGCAGCTCTCACCAACCCTAGCTAGTATAGCCAGTGCTAGCTAATGCTAGAAGATCCAGTCCAGCAACACCTGCAGGTCTGTAAATTGGCAACCCCATGCTCGCGGAGGGACTCTACCTACAAAAGGTCCCTTCGCCCAGTTTTAGTGAATCATGTATCCCCTGCACACCCACATATCATAGCTTCCTCTGTTTGGGAAGTTTCCGTGTCTGTCTCGTGTAGCATTTCAGGGACCAGAGGGCTTGCCATGTGAAGGAGAGGATGGAAAAGTCTGTTTCTGCCAGCTCAGTTGCACATATCTAAATCTGGATCCAACCCATCCATCTCTCTCTCCCTCTCCTCTTGCCTCCTAGGCCAGTCACTTTGTTCTTCTAAAGCAGTAACAAAAAGGTGGAGCATGGAAACTGTTCCACACATCACACACACACATACACACAAAAGTCAGGGACACATTCTCCTTCCTCCCATCCTCCCTCTCATATACAAAGAACTCTAAGTGACAGGACTAAGGACCAAGGAGGCTTAGATGGAAACTCTCTCTTGGAACAAAGAAACCCAGAAAAGCCCTGAAAGCGCTTCAAAAGGAAGTGATCTCAAAATATATTCAAGAGGGAAAAGAAGCACAGATACACCTGCATCGGTGGTGATGGAGAGGTGCTTAAAGGCTGGTTCAGTAATCTTGTAACTGCTCTAAAATCCCTTTGATCTCAGCTGGCATTTTGGAGGCAGCATAACTAATATTAATAATAATCATGGACATTTTAAAACAGAATATATATAACTTCTTTCTCTGCTGCATCATGACAATATACTACATCCTCCTGAAAGCAACTCTGTTCTTCAATTCTTTTATGTATAAAGCCTTTAAGTGAAACCAAATCACTTCTGCTAACAAATAATAAAAGGAGATGATTTGCAATGGCGATACTTTGATTTTCTAACTGGTAACGTGGTACAGGATGGGGACAAGCGGTGTAAGCTCTTCAAGCCTGAAGAGGTCAGTGACAGTTGCATTAATCTAAGGAAAGGAAAACATTTGTTCAAATGCTAAAAATCAATGCACATGCTGCCTGAGTTATAACTAAGCACAAGACACTCTGTTCCAAGAGACTTCTGTAGAAATAAGCCATTTCTTGAAAGATGTATGAAGTCCTTGCGTGTAGACATAAATATACAAAACCATCCTTGATCAATGTCACTAAGTTCAGAATGCAGGGAAACCTTCAGCAACTGTATGTAGCCTGTTGGTTGATACTGTATTTGATTTTTGTTAGTGTACATTCTTTTAACTGCCAAATAACTAGTCAAATTGGAAATAGAGGAATAAACGAGCAAACCAGAAAAAATGTGAATTGAAAAATACCACTAGAACTCAACTGAGAAAATGTGCAATTTAAGAAATAAGGAATGTTTTAATACATGATTTGCTATTATATAATGGCATTATCTAAGTGCAGGTCTAACAACAAGAGTAATACGAGACACATGTGGCAATGAGTATTTTTGTCAGTTAACCATTTGTTTCTGCACCTTGCCTACCTATTCAGTAGTAATGAAAAGCCAAAGACCCACTCTCATTCTCATGCCTCAGTAGCGCATCTTTACCTTCCAAACTGCAGCTAAAAATTTGCATCAGTATCTGTGTGGAAAGAAGATGCTGACTGAATACTAGATTTGAAGAATGCTCTAAAAACTTCAAAGAAAAAGGGCTAGGCATGATTGTACTAGTACATATTTTGGCATTCTTAATTCTATGGTAAACAATAAAACAAAACTTGTTCATCCTTCCCCATACACAAGAGGAAACGTAAAGTGGCTGGTTCTCATAATTCCTATTTCCAGCAGTGAGAGTTTTGAACCTAACTGTATCTGCAGGTACAGAAACAGTGAAGACTTTTACGAAGACTTGAAATGACAGACACTGAATATAGAATTGAAACAGGAAGAACATTTCTAGTAGTCACAAGAGAAGTGTCATAAAGCGTAACAACTAGGCAGGCATGTATGCATCTTCCAGAAATAAAATATACTGTGCAGCTTTCTAACATGCTTTGGTGTACAACTTCAGGAGGATTACAATTCATGGTGTTTTGTTGCTGTTGTTTAATTCAGAAAATGTTCCTCCCTTTTGTGTTATATTAAAGATAGAAACAAGAATAAATTGAGTGCAATTTAAGTTGATTCCCCTCCTTTGCACAGTTTGACCAAACATATGTGCAGAGTGAACTGAATTACCATGAAATGTGTGAAAACTAACAGAATCAGACTTATTGTCATAAGAGATGCCCATATAAATAGTTTTGAACAAATTAGAAATGTATCATACTTAAGACAAAAGGAAAAATAAATATATATTATATATATATATTTATATATATATTTTTAAAAGCTGAACAAATCTCAAGCAGCCAAATAGAGAAGTTGCAGTGGCAGAAATTGGGGGCAAAGCCTGGAGATCTTCTCAGGTGCACACCCCAACAGAAGACTTCTGCAAACACATCTTGGCAAAGGATGGATACAGAATGCAGCAGCTGGCTGACACTCACTATGGTAAATTTATGTTAATGGCAGATTGAGAGTGATTGGTTTCAAGTCTTAGGCCACACACCTTCCATTCTTCAGAAGAAAGTTCCCACAGAAAATTCATAATAGCAAATGTGCCAGGTGATCAGTATTCTTCCTGTTGCTGCGGCTGTTCATGAACATGTTCCTCACCTTCAGGTTCTTCTGTGTGGCTCTCCTGAATATTTCATGTAAGGGGAAGAATAATACATCAATTTAATCTGTGGGTCAGGGTAGAAATGGGGCAGCCAGGACAGCGAACAATATATTGCACATACTGAACTGAGATTCTTTGTTTTACTGAGAATGTTAAGCTGTTAATGGAATTCTCTATTGATCATTTCTGTACTTTCACACAAGCCTTTGCTTGTGGATCATTAAAACCTGGACACAGGACCATCAAAACCTGGACACAACTAGGATTTTTGACAAGTTCCAGCAATATTCAAAATTTAATTTTAATGGGGACACTAGGAGCTTGTTATTTATATCTCATTTCCACACAAAGTGTTGAAAACTTGTAGACAAGAGAACCAATTTCAAGTACTCATTAAAACTTTAGTGGCTATGTCTTTGGGCACACAATTTGTGCAGAAGCTGTGTAAAATAATTACAGCTTATCATTCCTTCATTTGAACCAAATAATCTAACCCTGCCCAGAATGTAAAGGCTACATCAACAATAACTTTTTATAATTAAGACATATCCATTATTTTACGTTTTATAAGAATGCACCCTAAGAACTGAATATTTATACTGTGTCTTTGAATTTTTGATTCAATTTGTATCAAAAAGCCTATGGGTCTTCTCATGCTAACCAAAGCAACCATATTAACCTAACCAAAACAAAACTTAATTTCTGCAAAAGTATTGTGTATACTGCCTAGAATCTCTTCATGGAATATTCTCCTAAAGACAAAATGACTTCTGTTTTGCTTTGTTCAAAGTGTTGATATAGAAATATGAAGTAGGGTACCATGGAGAGACAAAGTGACTCAGATGTGAAATTGACATTTTCACTTGCTTGCTTGCCTTTAAGCTTCTGAATTAAATGCTAGCCTTAGAAAAACAAACACACGAACACAAACAACTGGAAAAGCTGCACGGTCCATGAATTAAATGAAAAGTAAGAGTTGAGCAATACCTTTATTAGGACTTCACAAAAGTTGAAAACAGATATTTTCTAACTATATTAACATGGTTAATTTCTACTCCACATTTGTGATATCTAGATTAAAGCTAAACCAAAGGGAGTTGCTTTCCACAGGTGGTTTTGCTTCTCATCAAAAGTGTCCTGTTTTCAGCAATTTAGCAAATATGGGACCAAGAAAATACACCATCTGGATACTGGGGCTATCAGGCAAAACTCACCTACATTCTTGCCATAGCAAGCATCAAAACTCCTTACTGTATGTGATGGACAGAGCAGGAACACTGCCTAACTGTCTGGCCAATGAGAAGATGTGCTCCCTCTTCCCTCATTTAAATCAAGGTTCCGAGCAGGATTAGCAATGTCCCTACATAACACAACCTGACTGGCTATGTAGCATCACACTGATGGCATCTCAATCTCAAAACAGTCAGGAAGAAGTAGAATCCTTCTTCACATGATAACTACTCAATAATGGTAGCAAAGGCATGGTCAAGACGGTTTTTCTAATATCTAATTTCAGTATTAAAATGTAAAGGCTGTGCTTCTTTTTATTTATTGCATTTGGGTGTTCAGCAGAAAGTGAAATCAAGGATGGAATCCTGTTTAGAAGATACATATGTGTAAGCACTATAGTCACGGTGGTATGCAGTGAACTCTAGCCTGACCCCCTCCATTCCCACTTACTGGGAAGCAGTCACTGCAATCAATGAAAGCCTATTCCCCTGCTGGTCCAGAAGCAGCTGACAGCCATTTCCACCCTCTCTCCTGAGTGATCTCCAGTGCAACAGAAAAGCAGGATCCCATCATGATTCCCTCTTGTGCCAGAGATCCCTCACATGGAGGGGGAAGGGTGTCTTCCTATCATCAGAAGAGCAGATCCCTGATTATTATGGTATCTTCTGCCCAGTAGGTAGGAACTGGGGGACTTTCACAGGTCCTAAGTAGTCCCTAAGTAAGGGTAGGCAATCATGTGTGCATCCCATAGAGCAGGGGTGTTAAGCTCAATTTCATCTTGGGCAGCATCAGCATTATGGTTGCCCTCAAAGGGCCAGTTCTATCTGTAAGATTATATAAATGTATTTACTCTTTTATCATATTAAATAATTGCCTTTGCATTTGAGTATTACTGGTTTTAGTAATAATCAGCTCTGAAACTAGAAGTCTAGGAAAAATAATGGCAAGCAGATATTCAAGTGTACAACCATTTTATAATGTATTGAAAAATGAGTTTTGAAAACTGAAAGTTATTTTTTTAATCATCAGACAAATATTACCAAGCAGTGTTTATTACATTAACTTTGTTTAACTTTTTGGTCCCAGTTGAGACCCCCTCTGTGCCTCTTTCTGCTCCCCCTCTCCCCTGTGCCTCTTTCCGCCTCCCTGCCCTTCTCTGTATGTAGTGAGCCCACTCCCACATTATGGACCCCCGGCTGCCTGTATTCTGAAGAGACACCAGCAACCAGCACTTGTGATCTACTTCTACTTCTGACTGCTCCTCTGTCCAACTCTTGTGAGCTGTGTGGAACGTTGCCATGGTAATCCACAGCAATGCTCTGACGGCGAGACTTGGACAGAGGAGCAGTCAGAAGTAGAAGTAAATCATAAGTGCTGGCTGCTAGGCCCCTCTTCAGAATACTGGCAGCTAGGGGCCTGCAATGTGGAGATTGGGCTCACCAGGAGTGCTGCAGCTGCAGGAGAGATGTGAGGGCCACATGAATGGCTTGGTGGGCTGGATTTGGCCCACGCGCCTTGTGTTTGACACATGTGCCATAGAGGATTCTGGGTGACATTTACAACTAAGAGAAGAAGAGTATGGAAAATTAAAGAACAATTGTGTACTGCCCTCAACTAGGGAAAGGTACCTTTTAATGACATATTTCCTTCCATTCTAGATTTTAATGTACACAGTGACTTTTATTTTTCACCACATATTTAACACAAGCTACACTTACAGGGAGTGATCTGGTTCATAAGAGGTAACAGCTCCCTGCCTAGACAGGTGGCAAAAAGGCTCTTGGAATCAATAGGAGATCTGGCTGAGGCCTCCATGTACCTACGCAGCTCTTTCCTCCCACCCACTTAGTGCTATGCGATAAGTAGGCAATCCAAACATTTTCAGGTGTTATGGATCACCACTCCCATCAGCCCCATCCAGGACAGCCAAAAGTCAGAAACAATGGCAGCTGTAAACATCTGGAAGAGAAGACGTTGCTTACCCCTACTGTATAAGGTAACAGGGATGTGAAAGGTGCTTACAGACATCAAACAGGATGAATGACCCCTTGAATATGGATAGGTGAAAGGAAACAGAGTCTGTGGAAGTGCTATGCATGTGAGCACTGTACTCTTGAGTTTTTTTTACAGATCTCTTATTGTCTGCTTTGTTAAGCCAATATTCCAAACCAGAGTGCAGCTGCCTATTTTCATCAATGGTGAACAAAACACATTTCTTGGTTTCCACAGCAGGTACAGAGTGTGTAGAACAGGAGGGAGACTCCATAGGAGTGTGTGTGTGGGGGGTGGAAATTCCATTTTCATAATACTTTATTAACCTACTAAAATAAGGTACTAAACCTATCTTCTATCTAGTAAGTGGAATATAAAGATTATGTTAGGGATTACTTGCAATAATCAACTTTCACAGCAGTATAAAGAAATTCAGATACGAAGTGGAAGCTGGGTGTGATGTACAGTGTGCCCTCCAGAAACTCCCATGTAAAACAAAAACACAGAGCATCGCTTCCCATTATCGTAAATGGATATAATGTGTGCATGCCTGCAGCCGCACAGATACATGCCCACTGCATTGATTTAACTACAATGGGATGTGATGCTTTATACAACTTTGCATTTGAGGGATCACTGTTTTCAAAGTTGAAAAGACAGATCTTAGTTTTCCAGAGAAGGCATTTCTAAAATACTGGCACTAGATGGTGAGGTCTTTTCAAGTTTCTTGCCACCTGTAGGCTAGCCTACGCTGGCATCTCCTGGCAACATTTCTCTGTACAATTATATCTGCAGATGCTTGTGCACAAGAAAGAGTGGAAGAAACTACTGCACAGAACAAACTAGTGGCGTATGAATAATCTCAGTCAGTGATGTCAAGAAATCCCACCATGATCACAGGAAATGTATTTTGGTTCTGTCTTGCCAACTCAAGCTGCATTTTTCACTATGCAATGGTTTACTCAGGCTCTGTCAATTAGGATAGCAAGGGAAACCTTCAGGAATTTCACTGTAAACAAAACAGTTCTATGGAAGTAACTTTTAACAGTCCTGCAATGACAGGTATGTAACAACTAAAATGCTACAGAGTTCAGTACTAAAGGAACAGTATATAACTGCCCTTTGACTTTCATTCGGTCCCAAATTAAACATTAGGATGCAAATGCACCCAAACACATTCTTTTTACCCAGAGGAGGGAGACAGTATCAAGGCAATGGGGCAACCAGGGCTGACTTTAGCTAGCCCCTTCAGCAAGCAGCCAAATATATTTCTGAACTATAGCAGCAGAATCTTGAAACATGGCAACTTCAAGTGACTAGGGTCTCCCATCCTCAAAAACAACATGAACAACAAAATCTACAATATTATTGAAGTATGTTTTGAAGCAGTAAAAATATCTGATACAATTATCTAGGGGAAAGTCTACACAGTTTGGTACAGTCTGCTATCTCACGCATAAAAACTTATGTGTACTAGTGATCCTTATTTCAGTTTAAAATGTTTGATATATAATTTCTTATAATTAAAAAAAGCAGATGATTGTTTTGAACTTACGTGTTCATCTGAAGCATAAAGAACTTCCATTAGCCGCTGGACAAGGTCATTATTTTCCTGCCCATGTTCCTGACAGAGAAGTTCAATCTCCCTCAGCTTCCCAAAATAGAAATCCCTTTCCTTCTCCACACCTTCAAGTGCAAGTTTTAATGAATGTACCTGTAAAAAATAGAGCACTTTTAAGTTTGAGATTACTTTATGCTGCAGATAGTCTGCACAAGGGTTAAACAGGCAGAAGACTCGCACAACACAAACGGAAACAGATTAGGCTCTCATTCTTTTAAAAATGGATCTTTTTCTTCTATTGAAGTTTCTCTGTAATGCATCACTAGTGCTCTCAAACACCCATCCTAAGACAAGATTTTAAAATCTGATTTTATGGTATATGCATGCAGAGGTTCAGCATCCAGTCACAAAGAATGCTCCACAATCTCGCCTTCTTCAACATCACCACAGGCAAGGCAAGATTAACAGAGGGAGAGAAGGGAACTTTATAGAAAGTCAACAGAGAAGGCAACAAACCTTCCCTACAGTTTTCACTGAAGCTTTATGTAGCATGTTATCACAATTTCAATTTGTTTCTTTCCTTGCACTAAAGCCTTTTTGTTTGTCTGTTTGTGGCATTGGGTAGTCTGAATAATATAGGATAATCTCTCAAAAGGGTTAGTGCAGGTGGATCCTGCCACTGGGGAAAGAAGTGGACCAGATGTTCTCTAGGCCCCAATAAGGTAAGCCCTTCACCATCACCCACCCCTATATTAGGTTGCCAAACAAATGTTCTACCGTGACAGTATTACTCTGGCTGAGGGTGTGCAGTTATACACATACATTAATACTGCATAAGGGAAGAGAGACTCTATTGCACTTTGTAAGAAGAACTTTTTGACTCACTAAAATAAAAACGATAGTTAGACTGCTTCAAGTGGTCACAACCAAAGCACAGTTAGGCTGTCAGGGCCCTATCTCAGGAATGGACACTCCTTCCTCCTGGCTCCCTTTATGTACTCCAATCACCTCACTTCCAAGTTCACCATAATATCCACAGGAAAGCTATAGTTACTTAAAAAAAAAAACACTGCCAGCTTCAACAGTCCAGTCTTGGGTAGAGTCTAAGCTCCAGGGGTTTCTGGATGAGATGGGTTGCCAGAGTGAGGGAGTATACCCTGGCTACACTGCATTTCTCAGTGACTTTTGACACTATTTTAACACTTGTTTATTCTTCTGTGTTACCTGCCTGAAACCAAACTTGAAGGCATTGTTTTATGGTGGTTCCAGTCCCTCTTGAGAGAGTGAATTTAGGAGATTGTTAGACCTATGGTGCCTATCAGGGTTGTCTTCTATTCAACCTTTAAATGAAAGCTCTAAGAGAGGTCATTCTGAGTTTTGGGGTATCAGTGACTCCAGTACACTGAGTAACACTTTATTTTCTTTTCCATGTAAATCCAAGGAAAGCTTTGCTAATTTTCAACCAGTGCCTGACATCAGTTAATTGCTCAATGGGGAAAAACAAACCTAAGCTAAATCCAAGTAACTCAAAGGCCCTGGTCAGGAATAAATCCAGGAATAAGGACTCAACCTCTACTGGATGGATTTAGTTTCTCAGATTTCAAGTGGTAGAGTTGCAACACACTCCAACACTACCTGTTGGAATCAGCTATCCAAAACCAAGTGGTTACTAATAATCAGCTCAGGTAATCTGTCCTGAATAATCTCACAGTGCATGGTACTGAATGTTACTAGGAGATCTGAGGGAGTCAACAGTATTGTGGTCTCTCTCTCTTTCTCTGAGCACAAGTTATTTCACAGAGCAACCAGGGTAGCTTCTGTCCCCAAACCTTGCCAGAAATCTGATTGAAACAGATCATGGTAATCAGTTTCACTCATGAATACAAAAAGTTGGCCAGAAAATACTCTCCCAAGGACTTCATGCAGAGAGTTATCATGAACCCAGAGAGAAGGGAAGGAATAGGACCCTCCAAAGCGAAGACCAAGCAAGCAAACTCAAGAGAAGGCATCATTTGGCTATGACACTCACATCAAGCCAATGAGATACAGAGTGACTCAAAGTAGCAGCAATATTCATCCGAATGGAGCTGCTTTCATTCGGATTTATAATGCTCTGTACATAACCACAAATCCCTCTTTTACATGATTGAAATGCTAGGTGATAACAAAAAGAAAATCCGTGCAATGTGCACCGAGTTTAAGTTTACTAAGGCCACTGGCAAGATTACCCACAGAACCTAAGAATATGAAATTGTCAAATTTCAAGTAGCTGAGCAACAGAAACCAAGTCTGTCTCAATTCAGCACTGTTCAGACAAACTCACTTCCCAATTAAATCAGAAAAGACAGGAAGTTCCCTGACACCTTAACTGAACATGATTTATTTTATTTTATACACCCCCCCCACACACACACAAAGAACTATTCAACTTGACAACTATCTAGAGAACAATACTATCTACATCTAGGATTTCCAACTAGCGTCCTTCAGTAGTTAATCTTATTTATTCAAATTTGAAATACTGCACTCAGAATAGGTATGTAGTTCTCCTCTCTCATTACCATAAATCTTTTGCCATTCTTTTTTAGTTTAGTATTTTGTTTTCGTACCATTTGAGTCATTAATTCTAGTTGTCTTAATCAACTGTAACCAACTTACTCTTAACACTTCTCTATTTTTCCTTCTAAATCAATGGTTTATATTTCTATCATTTAAGAAATATCCATTTTTAATCAATTCATGTTGATGGGAAGATATTTATACCATCTGGTCTGCGACTGTGAGTGAGAATCGAAACAAGACTGACAAAGAACTTTAAAAAACAGTGTAACTCTTGTACCTGTTAACCAAGGATTTCCAGGGGACAGGCATGTTAATTTGTTGTACCTCCATGACAAAGAGTCTTTTTACAACTCAGCTGTTTTTACACCTTAGAATATATTTTTTAAAATTTTTAAGTTAGGATGACATTCTTCCTGGTCCTCATTATAGCACCTGACAAATCAGGGTAGTTAGAAACATGAGCTGGACACCTCCAGCTAAAATCTCACAAGATAACATTGGAAAAGGCCATTTTTTTTCTTTTAATAAAACAAGTCCTTTCAGTGTTGCTTCCCAATCTGTACCATGGATATGACCCAACTTCAACAATTCTGCTTGACACAGTGAGTGTGTCCCCAGCCTCTGACATGAAGAATGGCCAGCCTTCCTTCCAAGTTTGATGTTGTATATAAGCAGACAAAGATTATCCTAGCACTTGACAAAAATCTTCATTATGCCCCTTGTAGACACAAAGTGCTTGGTCAAACTAGCTAATAACTTCCAAAGTCTGGTAGCCTTTTCCAAAAAGAATAGGAAAATAAGTCAGGAAAAGGATTGTATGTTTCTGGCTGAAGGTACTTGGAGCAGCTTCAAGGACTCATGCCAAACCAATCATTTTTTGTACTGGCCCTTTCTGGGGAAAGTCTGATAGTGGGAGGATTCCCCCAGAGAGACAGGAAGCTAATAATCATAGCTTTTGGCCTGGTGAACACAGCCCTGAGAGGACATTCTTATTTTACATCAGGTGTGAATGAAGGGCTGTTTTTGTGACTCTCAAGGCCCCCCAAAATGCCTGCTAGGAGATGTGGGGGGTATTTTTTTCCCCATGTTTATGCCCTCCCAGATCATTTTAGGCCCAGGAGAGGACATTTTTAAAAACTGGAAGTGACTTCTAATTACTTCCTGTTGTTACCAAAAAAAGACTTAACATAGCTCAAGCTGAAAATACTCCCCTTTAAAGCATTTGAGGCCAAAAATTTGGTTGTTGTAGTCATTGCAGGGAGCATTGTGAGGTGGTGGTGCTCTCCAAGGTCTCTGATGGGGCCAGTGTAGCCCCTCAGCCATCCACAGTTGCCTTACATAATGACTATAATATTTTATATATGTAGTATTCACACAGAATTTTTTTCTATATATCATCATTCCAGCTTTCTGTGCACATGTAAAAGTGGGCAGACTGATGCAAGACATCATTGTCTTACAGGTGGATGAGCCCATATCTCCAAGCTACCTTGTGCTTATATCACATCCTTTCTGTTATTCACCTGCTTTATGGGACTCCTGCAAAACATGGTAGAGGAGCAGAGAAAGATGGTCTGGCAGTATCTCTGCTGCCCTGAACACAAAACTGGAAGCCCAGAAGTTTGGACAGACCTCAAACCAGTATCATTTCCCCCTTCTCCTCTTCTGAATAAGGCATTCTGCTATGAAACTTGGGCTGGAACTGGACAGCTTCCCTGCACATGCCAATATGTATAGTGCCCATACATACTGTTAGAATTGCAGCAGCAGCAGCATAAAACCACTTGGAAGTTTGAAAAGACACTTTATCATACTTCATGTTTAGCATCCAAAGAGATTTCACTGAAGCACAATAGCAGTTTTGGACATGGTAGTCTAAGTACATTACCTGTTCACTGAGCTGTATGACTTGTGTCTCCAAATCTTTATCAGATTTAGACGCTGAGCTGCTTGGTGGTGTTTTTTTTGCTGACGATGGACGAGATGGGGTAGAGCCTGGCTTTGAAGCAGGACTGGATTTGGCAGCACCTAAAACATATATAAATTGTTTTTAAAACAGAAATTAGGCCTTTTTCTGAGCAACTAATTTCTTTTAAGTGAGATGTTTACCAATTCCTACCTGAAAGTTCTTACTATACACATTAGAATTGCCCAAAGTTAAAGGTTTACACAGCACTTTTTCTAGCAGCCTGAACAATTGTAGGTAAACTACCCAGAAGATCAAGAAACTCTAAAGATTAACAAAGTAAAGTAAGTCCATCAGTGACTGGAATTGCTACATATGATTCAGTAGACCAGCACTCTGAAGTAATTCTAAACACACATCAACTAGTCTAATAAGTTCTTAATGAAAGCTTTTCTCTATTTCATTGTAAACCACTCTGGAATCCCTGGTAAGCAGAAACAGGAAGTAAATCCCATTGTGCAGAGAGATAGGCCTACTTTTGAGGAACCAAAGAAAAATCATAATCTATGCAATCAATTCCTTCCATCAAATGTTACTTAATTAGTGTATAAATGCCACTTCAGGCATTTTTAAAAAAAAGAAATGCAGTTGAATCTACTGAGAATGCCAGCTGTTATGGAACTGTGGTATGATATGCAAAAATGTTATTTCTAGTACAATCTAATTGAAGAATCAAAGGATATATAGTCACTGAAGAAACTGGCCTAAAGCCAATGTTTTAAGGAACAGAATATAAAATTAGTCCACAAAATATCTGCTCTTATTTAATGTATTTGCTCATGTGAATGCTACGTGCTAGCAATAAAGAGAACTGGCATTATTTCATTATTTCTTCTTTTATTTGATTTATGTTAATTACCACCCTTTCTCCCAAAATGGGACTCAAATTCTTAACATTTTAGTTATGTCGATATGAATTTTTAAGATGCCCTCTTCCATTATATTCTGCTATGGAAGCATTGCACGCCATCTTGTGATGATCTAAAAACTACACCTGAAGGGGCATATATCTCTGCATGAAAATAAGAAGAGTTAAAAACAGGAATTGTGTCTTTTCCTTATCCTCTGTTGCCATCATTATAACCATCCCAAAGCAATAACTAAAAGCAAAATCTGGAATGAGAGGGAGATTCAGCTATCCTGTTTATAATCAAAGCTGGATGGAATACTATTGCACAGGACTGTTCTTCTTCAAATAATTACACTGGAGACAACTAAGTGTACATTCTTGGTTCTTATCATCTGTAACAGCTGCATTATAGACTGCAAAAATTCTAATTGTCCAAAGCCACAGAACAAGAGCCCAAGCATAAGTACACATTGAACAAGCACTGCTCAGAAGTTTATAGTATACGAAGCAAATATCCCACTGCAAATATTTTCAAACAAGGCATTTCTGGATCACTTAAACTCATAGATGATTGTACAATTGCAAAGTATCAGATCTGATCCAGCATACCTGGGTGTAATCAGAGTGAACGGTGAGGATTTACATACATTTCTCATTTGTGAGTTGCCACAGAAACTATCCATATTACACTAGTTGGCCTTGCATTTGTTTTTATTGTAAAAACACTCTTCATTTGTTCACTTACATGGCTTTGTCCCCTTTACTTAAACAGAGGTAGGTATGTGCATGAATACTCGCAAACATCTAACCAAGTTGGGGCACTAATATATACGGACATGACAGAGTGCACTCTAACCAAAGCAATGATACACCTTGACATATGTGTTACATCAAGTCAGAGGAAGCTGGCATCTCCAATTGGGAAAAATGAGGTTTAGAGTGATAAGAAAGAACTCCACCTGAGACCTGAGAGAGCTGCCACCAGTCAGAGGACAGCAGCATAGCAGCAGAGTGCATGCAGAATGTCCTAAGTTCAATCCCTGACATCTCCAAGCAGGGCTGCAAACATCATCTATCTGAAACATAGACAGCTGCTGCCAGTCAATGAAAGCAACACTGAGCTAGATGGGCCAGTGATCAGACTCGTGATGCTACTAGTTCCTATGATCCAGAGAGGACAATACTGAAGCAGCTAGATTCAATGTAAGGTAGATTGATCTTTTCCATAAAATTCCCAACATACCATACTAAACGGAGTTGCAGTGTTGCTCTTGGTACAGAAACCTGGTGTCAATGCTTCCTTCTAGAAAATACTGCAGATAATGTATAATCTTATATCCTTTTCCTACCCATTAAAGATTAAAAACTGTATCTCTACTATGATAAAATGCAAGACCTATCCTGAACATGGAGCACATGAATTTCAGCATGAGAAATATGAATTTTAAATATGTGCACTATACCAGACACATAGAAGGAAGACAAATGGGTTACTGCATAATACCTATATGTGCCTTTGCATTCCATACAAAGCTTTCATTTTCGTCTTCCCTGCCTACAGAAGATAAAAGTTACAGGATAAGACAATAAGAGAGCTGACGAACCTTATTTAAAAAACAAAACAAAACAGTAGACAGAGAAGAAATAAACCAGCCTCCCCTCTTCCAGATGTGTGGGACAATAACCCTCATCATCTTTCAAAAGCATGGCCATATCTGTGGGGGAAGGTGAGAATTATGTTTCAATGCATATGGAAGTGCCCAGGGTGAAGGAATATGAAATGGACAGTTCTCACAATAGAGGGAAGAAGTAGTACATCCCTGAAGAATCCATGCTAGGATTCAAGTTTTTTAATTTAATGAAATCTGGAATTAGGGATGAGCCATGACGTGGCTGACTTACAGATGACATTCAGGATGGAAGAAACCAAAGAGGACCAGGAAGATCTTCTAAAATTTCTTCAGATGAATCAAGCTTACAAACAAAAGCCAAATGTGGTTCAATTAAGTAAGGGTGAAGTGATGCACACTGGACCAAAGAAACTCTTCCTGCTCCTTCACATACACTGAACTGACTCCCCAGGTACTGACCTTGTGAGCAGGAGCTGTGGAGAAAGGTAATTTTCATGCTAGAGATTATTAAGAAGGGGAGTGAAAGTAAAGCTGCAAGTATCACAATATCATTATAGTGTGATCATACTTGGAATGCTGTGTGTACAACTCTAGCTGCCCGTTGTCAAAAAGGACAACAGAGAGCCAGAAAAGATACAGAAAAGAACAGGAGATAGGAGCAACTCTCACAGAAAAAAAGACTATTACAACACTTTGTTCTTTTTAGTTTAGAAAAAAGATGGGGGTGATACAGGATAGAGGTTTGTAAGAATAATGCAATGTAATGTAAGAATAATGTGAAGAAAATGATATAAAGATTTTTAGAAATTCTTTTCATAACACTTGAAACCTGGAGTCATCCAATGAAGCTAAATGGTGAGATGATAACACTATATATGGTTCATATTACATACAGTTCATTAATTTCATAAGATCATAAAGATGAAGGAATCAGGTGAATTCATAGAGGATGACCCAGTAGATCAAGCAATGGATATTCGTCACCATGGTTATCTGAAATCTCAATGTTCAAAAACCAATATATGCCACCTGTGAAAGGAAGAGCTGGGCAAGCCTGGCTGAAAGCTTCCAAACCCAGCTCAGGAATGCTGTGAAGCGGGGACTGTGAGGAGGAAATGTTACAAAAACTGAGGCTTCTCTCTCTCAGAAGGAAGACAGGGAAAAGCTGACCTAAGGCAAGGGACAGATCTCAGAGAGATAGGGACAGATGGAATAAGGACCATGGAGTCAGGCAGAGGAAAGGACCCACTATGGTTTTGGTGAGCTGTAAATGATTTTGTTGTTCAGGTGTTAGCATAGTTTTTTTTGTCTTAATAAACTTCCATTCTTTTTAACCAGTTTCTGCTCGTTAATATTAAGTTTGGTGTATGGCCTGGTCAAGCTTACTACCTAGAAACCACAAAAATAACACAGCCACTGGTCCCCAACAGGAGGGATCACCCTGAGGCCCAAGTAACCAATCTAGGAGGAAAAAAGGGGGTATGGGTAAAAGGACAAGGTGAGTGACAGGAACCCAGAGTTGGAACTGTGGGGCCAGCCTTGTAAGGGGAATCCATCACACCACCCCATTCAGGTGGCTGGGAAGACACCACAGAAGAGCCTTCCTTCCTTCACGTTGTACTTATGTGGCTTCCAGAGGCATCTGGGTGGTCACCGTCAAAAACAGGGCACAGGATTAAGTGTTCTTTTGGTATGATCCACCCTGGTCTTATGAGAAAAGAGACTGGACAATTAAGATCCCTTATTAAGTTGAAAGCGAACAAGGTGTTGATTAATATGATGCATTATATAATCTGAGTACAGCACAAAATAGGTATACCTTGCCTTGTTATGGCGGATGCTTATATATAAGCCACATGGCTTTTCCTTAAAAAAAAATACTTCTGGGCAAAAATCAAATGCCTTCCTGGTTATGCTGTTTCTAACTAATAATAAAAAGCTGGGGTGTTAGCTACATTTATCTTGTTACAGCTTTGTTTGAATATTCAGTATATCATATAGGCAGAAAGCAACAGACTACATACATAGACACATTTTAATTAACCTCTTTTGGTGGAAAAAAAACTCTAAAAAAAATAAATGGTATAATATATTCATAAAAATGTCTTCCCTTATGATTCTGTCTCTCATTGATACTTGCAGCACCAAGGGTGACAAAATTATCTAGCATCATCCATAAACTACCAACTCTGTAGCAAGTTGACTCTACCTTTCAAGTAAGAAACAAGACAACAGGGTGGTCAAGAGATTAGTCCCAAGGAACTATTTATGCTACAATTTCCAAGCTGCATTATCCCTGACCTGCAATGACTTGTTACAATCGTTGCCCTCTTAAGGCGTAATAAAGAGATTCTTCCATTCTCAATTTGTGAAATAGAGTAAAACTAGTATTTCTCTTATTTCATCTCACCATTCTGTTTTAAGAAAATCAAATTACTTCAAATTCCTTTAAAAAAGTGGTAAAATAGTGCATTTAGGATGATAAAATCCCATCTCCAGAAAACAAAACAGATGTCAGACTCCATGGGGAATCCAGAGTTTTGTCATCAGATTAAGTAACTGAAAATAATTCCATCTTGCTTTAGGTTCCTTTGGGGGTTAACTGTCAGACCTACTTGTGGAAACACTGAAACATAGTACCTTCCATCTGCATTCTGAAGCAACACAAGTCCCAAGATAGCTGAAGCATTTTTCCCCTGAACATCTGAATTAGCTAAATGTCCACGTGACAAGCTCAAAGGATGTATCTCAAACGCAGTAAAAGTTAAAGAATCTAGAAAGAAAGGCAGACAATTATATTTTCTGCTGCCTTCATCACTAATAAGCAGTCCTCATCACTATAGGTAGAGCAACTTATGAACTGAATGAACTAGTGAACTGCTTTGGTCAGTTTTAGCTCAGTCCTATGTTGAGAAACATTTTGGTACTTAAAGTCTCAGTTGCACAATTCACTGAGTTATTTCAAAAACTGAAGCACACTATATAGCACAGATAAGAACATGAAATCCTCAGTGGAGGCAGAGCTATCACTTGCAAAGAGCAGTTGGAAGAATGAGTGCAAGGAAGTTGCAGTTCAACACACGAAGAAGTCAGTTTGTATACAATGTCATGCATCTACAAACACAGTGGGGGTTCATCACATTGAGCCCCCAGAGGAATATGAAATGGACCTCACATTTCTGCAGCTTTCTACACACCCCAAAGCAGCTGGTCATCCAAGATGGTTAGAGCACAAAGTTACTCTTTGAATTGTGAAGGCAATTTGTTCTTCAGGGAAAACACCTGCATACTATCACAATTATAAATGGCTGCATCAAACATACATTTTCCTATTAAAATAGCATTGATAAACGGAGGTGGAAAAGATTGGGCTATTGCTTTAAGGAGGGGAATACATTTTAATACGTGTGCATGTTCATAATTGATCTACATTTATTTATCATAATTTTTGTATGACACAACCAGTTTAACACTTGAGTGGCACAATTGTTTTTAGCATCTCACTATTTACCCTTACAGCAATATTAAGGAACTGAAACACTCTCAGGTCTGCTTTTCAAAGCAGACACAGTATTTCAGAAGCCATCCTGGAATTACCTTTGACTAAAAAGCCATTCTTTATTCCTTATTCAAGTGGGATTTGCCTTTACTAACACTGATGAAGTACTGAGTGAAAGGTCAGACCCAAATCAGCTTATGCTGTGTGAGTAAATATGCAGGAGTATTATCACATGTCTCTGGATATGTAGGTATTCTCAACTAAGTGTCACTCGCAAGATAAAGAACGCCTTAATTCATAATTAAAGCAAACACTTACAACTTGGATTATTTGTTCTCTTAAGTGCACTTATTTCTAATCTTTCTATCCAACCTTCTAAGAAAAGCAAAATCGCTTACAATTTGGAAAGACATAAAAAGAGATTAAAATCTAAAAACAAACTACAAAAAAATTACACCTAGATTAAAAACAAAAACAAAAAAACAAGAAAAGAAACAGCCACCACCAAATTGTCATTCAAAACACCATCTTGAAAAGATTCTCAGAAATAAATCCATCTTCAACAAATCCATAAAAAGCTACTTTGGGAAGCTGTTCCAAAATTGTTGGTAACTTACCAAAGCCAAAGTAGATAAACTAAAGGGGAATCTATGTGTCCTGCCTGAGATGTGCCTCAACCCACTTGTTGCCTTTCCTCCAAAGCTGCCATTGCTTCAAGCTGACTAAGAAAGAAACCCCTCCCTCACTTAACTTTCGCCTCACCTAACCAGAACATAAAGGAGGGTTTCTATCTTTATCACCTTTTCTTCCAAACCAGCCATGAAGAAAAGTCTTTTTCCCCCACAGCAGCAGGAGGGGTGTAGCCTCTTGGAAGTCTGGGGATAATGTAACCCCAATGACCTCTGGAGTCCATTCCTAACTCAAGGTAACTCTAGAAAGCAACGCTGTCACCAGAAGACAATTCCAAGATGTAAGCAGCTGGAGAGCATCATCTTCCTGGTTCTTGGAGGATGGATTTGACCATCATTAGTAATGTTCTGGACTCCTTTATTTGTTTTTTCAGATTCACCACGATTACTGACATAGTCCATCCAGTGCAAAAGAAAAGGTTGTTTAAAAAACTAATAAACTGAATCTTTGAATCTGAAGTAGTATCAGTGCATAAATATAACACACACACACACACACACACACATGCTGATTTACTTTTCACTACTGCTTAGCACTTAGGATCTGGAAACTTTCCAACTGCCATAAAGCCAGTTCTTTCCTGTAACAATGAGCATGAAAGAAAAAAAGAGAAACCACTTGTGTCATTTCTTAACGTCTTCTATGCCTATCATCAAGAACAGTAGCTTAGAATTCATTCTTCTTTAGGAACAAAAGGGCTTCAAGGGATTTATTATCAATGATTTAGTACGATAACAAACCCTGGAGTAGGTTTGATTTGAAAATCAAAAGAAAGCCAAAAGATTTACATCATTTAAAGCAAATTACTAGATAAGCAAATCCTAGACCTAGGGACTTGCAGCTCATATTTTGTCCCTTTCACGAAAGAAAGTGCAACCAGGTAGCTGGGAAATAAAACAGTCACACTACTATAATGGTTTGATCTTGCTAACTGCAACATCTGGGCCAGAAACTAATGCAAACACCACTGCATTACAACATGACTTAATAATATATGATCCTCTGAATACCACATGTGGCACTGATCTCTATAGACCACCATTAGAGGCATTCAGAACTTGTAGCATGAGTCTACGGCTTTTGCCAAGGCTGGAGGTTTACAAAAAGGTCGTCTTTAAGTGAGGTACTCAGGTAAGCTCTCTGGCTAAATTACTGTTGTTATTGTGTGCCTTCAAGTCATTGCTGATTTATGATGACCCTAAGGTTTTCCTCCCAAGATTTATTTAGAGGGGATTTTCCATGGTGTTCCCCTGAAAATGAAAGTGTGTGACATCCAGTGGGCATCTAGAGGGTTTCTGTGGTTGAGTAGGGACTTGAACCCTGGTCTCTTGGAATCTTCATCCAGGACTCAAACCACCACACCATGCTGGCTCCTGCAAGTCCCTTTATGCATCATTAAAACCCGAGACTTTAAGTAATGTCATGGAAGCTTACACAGCCACTATCTTTAAGTTTTAAAATATTTAACCTATGACACAGTAGTTTGGACAACATAGAAAGCAAAAGCGTCCCCACTTCACAACTCAAGTTACCCTTTCACTCTGACTTCATATTAGGTGAGCCAATGTGGTGCAACAGCTGGAGTGTTGGACCAAGACTCTGGGAAACAAGGGTTCAAATCCCCATTCAGCTATGGAAACCCACTGGCTGACCTTGAAAAAGTAACACAATCTCAGCCTCAGAGGAAGGTGATGGCAAGCCTTCTCTCAACAAATCCTGCCAAGAAAACATTATTATTATATAATTATTTAATTATTGAATATAACAACAGAATAACAGTAAAATATATAAATTGTTACACAATATATAAATAAAATAAAAACATAATAAAACAAATAATGACAATTATTAAATATTAAATAAACAATACCATTATTATTACAATGCTATTATGGTCACCATAAATCAAAGATAACATAAGGGCCCATAACAAAATATAGACAACCAACCATTCCAAAATTACTACTGTAAAAACAAAAACAAAATTACAATACCTGCTGTAGGAGAGTTTGCATGGTGAGATTTTTTGGGCAAATTAAAGATCTGTTCACCAGGATCAGGTGGTGGGATTGCATCTTGACCTTGCCGAGCCTCCACTGGATCATACTCTTTCCCATCATAATTAGCATCAAAGAATTTCTTAAACCATTGTATGAAATCCAAGTTATCCTGGAAGCGTCCCTTTACTAATTTCTCCACTGGAATAACCTGTGCAGAACAGAGCAACAAACATAAGAGATTTTGAAATGACAGCTGAAGCATTTCAATATTATTGTACTAAAACGGGGGAAATGCCAATACAGTACTGAGGGTATGATAACTAAATGGCCAATAGTACATAGTAGCAGTACAAGGGAAAATATTTATTGAGTATATGTATACTTTTGACTGGTTATCTCTGCTATCCACTACAACAAATTATTCAACTCCTAACAGACTTCTGGAGCTTCATTTATTCTTATCATTCAATCCACATTAAAAATGTATATTTGGCTTTGTCTTCAGCCATCTTATCTAGAATCTAGCTGGAAGTCATGCAGCCAAAACGATCCAGCTCTTAATCAAACAGACTTAATTCTCTGCATCAAGCCTTAAGACATTTACTGCAGGTCAGTACCCTACGATTCCTATGTTCTTTAAAAGAGCAGAAACAGACTTACTTTGTCATCACATATTTTAATAGGACAAATAGGTCAGTAAACCATTAAATATCACATAAGCAAGAATAAAGGTCACTTCTCAAAATAACTGCAAGTAAATGAAAGACCACATTTATAACGCTTTGTGTATACTCGGAAGATGGCAAATGTTCATTCAAAAACATGTTTTCCACTCCCCATTTATATCTGTGTCAGGAAAATTAGAACAGAATAGAATACAGTGCAAATCCGTAGCATGTCACAGATTTGACTATGTGATAGCAAAAATGGTAAAGCATGATTACTGAGGGTGGAGTGAAGGGACATGTTAATTGGGGAATGGCTATCAACTTACTACAGTTAAAGCTGTACTGAAAATTATTTGATGATTTTCCTTACAAGAGGGGCTTGTAATACAGCCATTAAAAAAAAAAAAAAAACTATTCAGTAGATAGTAGAATTTTTAACAAGCGTGAGAGAGCCTTTTCTCCGCCCAGAAAGTCTTGTACACTTTAGTTTTAAAAGGGAAAGAGGGGAGGCAGGCTTGTGATGTTTATTAAATATTATTTTTACATGCAAAAGCTAAAAATTATTTCAGGATCTGTGTCAAATCTATCACAAATTATTTTTAAAAATCTAGTAACTGACAAGTTCTGAACTATAGAATTTGCCCATATTTTTAAGTTAATCATTGCCAACATAGATCCCTCCTTTATTTCTCAAAAATCCAAATGGGTTTCTTTTATTTTTGTTATATTACTCAACAAATGTGTAAAACTGATTTTTAATGTTGGTACCTGGGAATACAAACCAACAACAGGGAAGCAATCATATGCGTCACAGGGAAATAGCTGAGGATACTTCTGACCTCCTTCTCTTTGGACAGAAAGGGAAACCTCCCCAAAGCAGCAGTGTGGAAGCAGAAGTGAGTGTTTTAAGCGTGTCTTATAAGATCCCAAGTCCTCTCACTCCTTGAATACACCCCTTCAAATCGCTCCTGAAACTACAGTAGTTTTGGAGCCTGGTGTAGGCATTTCCTTCCTAGTGCTTTCAAAAAGAGAGCAAAACTTGTTTTTTGTTTTTTTTAACTTCTGCAAATGAAGTTTTAGTTGAAGTGGTGGCTTCTGGAAGGATTTCCACTGACCCTAACAATGTCTTATAAGTGAGTGCTCAGTCAGTGGAAGTGGAAAATCATTCAGGCCCTGAAAATCACTATTCAGTTTATTGTACTCTAACCAACCAAGCTATATGCATATATATCTATTGAATAAACAGCAAAACAAATTAAGACCATTAATTAAAAAAGTAAATGAAACAGATCAACTATCCAAAATATACTAAAATATTACATAGGTTAATTATTTAATTAAATAATTATTAATTAAATCGGACCTAGGAATATATATTATTATGAGGCAGAATAGAAGCTTTTTTCCTCTCTAAGGAAAATTTAGCACATTCAGTGGCCAGTATGTCACACAATAATCTGTTCCAGCCAATAAAAACACACTTTTATTTTAACTTCCAGCACCAGCAAAAAGGCATCACATTTTCAAAACTGAAAGTACTGGGTATTCCAGAAAAATATGAGCAAAGTTCTTTACCAGAAGGACAACACCTATTCATCTTACAGAGGCCATTACAACGTCCTTCAACCTAGTGACATTCAAAGCAACGGTCCCTGAACCGATGCCAGTCTTGAGCCATTGGCTACCAGTCCCTGGCACGTTTCCAGGAGAAAACAACAACAATCAAATGTACCCAATGAGCAAAAGAGTAATGCTAGTCCCTGGCACATTAGAAAAAAATAACCATCAGTCACTCATGGTAGATAGTAAGTACTGCCTTAGCCTTTTATCAGATTCAGAGTATTTAATCTACCTTTAGTTACAAATCCCTTGAGGCCATAAGGTGAAGAAAAGCAACTATGGTGGCAACTTCCCAAGTGTGACAGTAACATTTTTATACAGACAAATGTGATAGAAGCCTGGAAGTCAATATCACTGCAGCATCTTGAGACTTTCAGAGAAGCACCATTGTTGACTTTTATAGTGAAAAAGCTCACTGAAAAGCCCAATTCAGAAATAATCCAGCAATTTTAGGTTGCTCATGAATTTGGTCCCAACCACTACCACCACCTCCTCCTCCTCCTCCTCTTCTTCTTCTTGTTAAACTCATTTACAAACTGCATTTTCCCCCAACATTGTGACGCAAGGCACCTCACAGAATATTAAAACTAGCACAGATTAAAACAAATGGAAGTAATATGGATATAAATATAGATATATGTTTCTCTGTGTGTATGTTGTTTTAAAAAGCAGTTAAATAGTCTATAGAACTAAAACCATATAAAATTCACTAAAAGGATGGATATAAAAAACAGCAAAACAATGCAACATTAAAAGCCCATTGTAGCCAATTCCTAAAAAGCCTGTTTGAATTGACTGCAATGGGCTTTTAATGGTATGTTGTTTTACTCCATTAGGAAAAGTGGAGAGGCCTGCTGAAAGATTTTCTCAAAACTTATAAAAAAATGGCTGCATGGGGGCTAAAATTCTCCATGAGTAGAAGCCTATCTCTATAAGTAATTAAAATTGTGCAGACTTATTAGCCATCCAGACAGTGCACATAATAAAGTCAGGATAAAAGTGGCTCAGACAAATAAATACAGTGCCCCTCCACTTTTGCAAGGGTTCTGGGTACAGAATCTTTGTGAAAGCAGAAAAACTGCAAATAACTCCCCTCCTCAATCCTCCTTCCATTTCCTTCCGGGGCTCCCCTCTCCCATTCCCTTGCCTTTTGCCCTGATGCATGAGCCCTTCTTCTCAGCTACATGGTCAAAGGCAAGGGAAGGGGAGGAGGGAGCTGCAGAGGGGAAAAGGAAGGCATTTCCTTGCCCAGTGCCTTGGCATGGGCTCTCACGAGCAAGACCAGAGCCAAGGGAATGGCAGGCGGAGTTCCGGAGGGGAGAAGGAAAGTGTGTGAATGCCTCCCCCACATTCCCTTGCCTTTTCCCCAGGCGTGCTCGCCTTCCTTCTCTGTGCCTGGCAAAATGCAAAGGAATGGGAACAGGTGAATGAGGGGAGGCATATACATGCCTTGCAAACACTCAAACTGGAGAAGGTCAAACCTTCAAGTGCAGAGGGAAGACTGTAAAGCACAATGGACAGTAAATGCACCTCTGAAATATCAAAAGTCTCTTTGGAAATGCTTTTAGGCTTACCTTGTCCACATTCATTCTTTTAAATGATGCTTGGAGAAGTTTGAAGTTATGAATGTACTCATGTTCCAGCTTGGCTTGAAATTTTACTTTCTTCAAGCTAATACACCCTGGGAACAACATATCCATAAACTGGCAGTAAGCTGCACCTAAAGCAAGAGAGCATAATTATATTAATTAAAATGTGACTGAGATAACAAGGAATTTATCACCAAACTAGGCATAAAAACTGCATTCATTCTGGTATCAAATTAATCCACAGTGTGGGTATTTATTTTTTACATAGTTATGTGACTGATTTTCCAATCATGGAACTGTCATTAGAAAAGAGAAGCATGTTTGAAACAAATTACTGGGAATAACAAAAACAATCTTGAAATTATCCAAATAAGAGAAGGATAAGTATATTGAGCTTAAATTCCATGGAATTATATACCAAGTTTTATTCAGTACTAGCATATATACCTGGCATTGCCTGGGATTTTATTTTCTCATAGGTAATACTTGTTAGAAAGATTTGAGATCCTATGTCTCTAATTCCCCAAACTGTCATGTCCAGTACCTGTAACTTTTCCCATACTCCCCAATCCAATCTGTATTCAAAGTTATTAACATACAGAAGTTGGGTTCCTGAGGGAATATACTGCCCTCCTCCTTGATGCTAGGCCTCATCTCCATAGCAACCAGCCTATTCAAGACAGACACAATTGACTAAGGCCCAACAGCCCCCTGGCTGAGAATTCTAAAAGCCCCTCCTTAAACTGCAGACCCCGGGATTCCATAGAAACTTCTTAGGAAGCCAATCATATGAGGTCTTCACCTGACACAGACAAACAAACTTTGAGTTTTATATATTAGATAACCTTTCATGGATTACAGAGTTCATTAGATGCAACTGATGGGCCATACTGGACTGAAGTACACAAAAGCTTGTGTGATAATGCATTCTAGTCCTTAAGGTGGTTTTAAGATTCTATTGTTTTTGCAGGACATAGTGGAAGATATGCAGAAGCTGTTGTACACTGATTACAAAATGTAAATAGTACACTAAGACCATAGGGAGTGGGAAGCTAAAGCTTAACTCTTGCATTCATGCTCTAGTCCTAACAAAAACAGCTGAAATTTTTTTGAACAATTAGAGGCTTTCCTCCTCATGCAAATAGATGGTAGAGAGCTGGAGAAAGGGTTAAGCTTTCCCTTCTGACCATCTGCAGTCCCATGGCTCATCAGATACTTCTACCTCTTTCCTTTACATTTTAAGAATTCACACATAACTTGCATTCACGTAATCAACATCATGCCCAGTCTGGCACTCAGCACTTCTGACTGTGTGCTAGCAGTGAAATAAGTTTAAGTCTTACCACTGTAACCTTGTACTTTTACGGGGGGAATTGGCCTGGTTCTACCCTGTACTGGGCCTCAAGGGACAACACTGTACATCTTGTCTGCAGTGCCTCTGGCACCCAATCCATTCTACTATTTTTTGCCCAACAGAACATGCCACAAACACGCAGTAACTGATCGACAGTTCTGCTTCGACCCTGCTTTGTTAAAAGGTTTATTATTCTGTTCCCATTTCCCCCATACATGATCAACGTACCGTGAGATGTTCAGACTGCTAGCAGAAAAACAGATTTGAATTACAGTAATCATCATTAGCTGTGTTCAGTATGAACAAAGCCATAAAAACAGTAAGAACCATCCCACCAAGCATTGGTACTGTATAATCTCAATTAATTTCAACAAAGATTATGAAGACACAAGCAGAATTTATCAGTAAAGTATAGTTTGTTGTCAAACCTATGATACAAACCAGGATGCATGTTTAGAGTGCTTTACTGTTCTATACATAGCATATGTTTAGCTGTACAGGTTGTGACATCCGAAGGTTGTAGCATAATCTAAAAAACCTGGGTACAAAACTTCAGAGAATGTTTGCCTCTTTTACGTGACTGTAGATCAGTGGTTCTCAACCTGTGGGTCCCCAGATGTTTCTAGACTTCAGCTCCCAGAAGCCCTGAGCATTGACCATAGTGGCTAGGGCTTCTGGGAGCTGAAGTCCACAAACATCTGGGGACCCACAGGTTGAGAACCACTGCTGTAGATAGTCTCTTCCACAAAGCTTTTTGTCGCTCCAAAAAATAATTGTTATTAATAAAGTTAATAATGTTATTAATATTAACGTTGTTAATAATTTGTTGTTACAATTTATTTGCTACTTTTCCCAAGAACGAAATTGCAGCAAAAAACAAAAACAAAACAGGCAAAAACCTGCGTTGTTCACAATTGCTAATAATTATTTTAAAATCATATGTTTTTGAGAACCCACAAATTGTTACATGCAAGTAGTGTTCCACTGAGTTGGGTGAGCTCCTTTTAAATATAGACATGTATCTTTCATTCTAACCTGTTCAGTTCATCAAAAGAATTTCTCACATATCTGCCAAAACCAACTATTTATATATTTCCTAACATTATATTTGCATCTTAAGTTAAGCTGATATTAACTACAGCACAATCTACTTGCCCATTATCTACTTGCACTATTCAGGTAGCACATATAAGCCCTTCATAATGGTTAGCTTGGTTGCCAATAACCAGTGCCTGATGCTTCTTTTTCTCTTAGTGTTCATGTTGTCCCTCTTTTTCTTTATTTAGAAATCTGCTTCCTTGCATTAGTCCATATAAACAATGGAGAGAGGAAGCACAAACAGAGGAGGGATGAAGAAGAAGGAGAACTGAGGGGAGGTGGCTTTTTCTTGTGAATTTCCCCGTCAAAGGCACTAGTCTTCAAAACAGATCTCCATCCTAGAGAACATTTTAAGTTAATTTACTCAACATAAAAACAGGAGTAAGCACAAAATTTAGAACATGCCCCAGAACCTCTTTTGAAAGTAGGAATTGCTACCACATGAATAAACTCACCAAAACAGTACAAGAAGACAGAAATGATCCACATTATGAGAATGAGAAAGTATGCTCCTCTGAGGCATTTACTAACAATTCTAGCTGGTGTTACTGTCAAGAGAAAAGAACCAGTAGAGGATGACTACAGTTAAAAGGTAGCTTCTCTGAAGTCTAACCTTCCAGGATCACAAAAAAATCAGCAACACTAGGAGCTGCATAACCCAAGGATTCATTTCAGACATGCCCTCTCCAAGAAACTATTTATGTTGGCAGTTGCAAGTCACAGTATAGGGAAGAATGAGCTGTTACTGCACTGATGGGATTCATATATTGAAGAAAACACTGTGGCTCCCCAAGATGGTGCTAGCAGAGCATCTGTTTGTAATGTCACGGGAGGTCTTCTCACTGGTCACACTTGGATTGTAAAAATGGCTGCAATTACTCAGAGGTGAGTGCACATAAGCAGATGTTATCACTTTGCAATCCTGGTGATGAGCCATGGGAGGCAGACTCTGATGCCAAGGTCTGGTATGGACTTGTTGAGAATTAAAAATTAAGAAGTCCACATAACTTTTTCTGTTTGGGGGGTTTTAAGTGGTTGAATGGAATTTCTTGAAAATTTTCAAGCTATAAGAGTGTTTTAACAGCTTTAAAGCATTTGTTG
Organism: Iguana delicatissima; assembly: GCA_948472985.1. Lineage (NCBI taxonomy): Eukaryota > Metazoa > Chordata > Lepidosauria > Squamata > Iguanidae > Iguana > Iguana delicatissima. The sequence continues at coordinate 570,809 of CAOKZL010000109.1, forward strand.
TTTTAGCAATTGGTGTTCCTCTTAAACCCACTTGAACCAAAGGACTTGCAACAGATAGATAGATTAAATCAGTAGTTAAAAAGGAGTGGGGCACAACTTCGTCTTGATGTTCAGACTCACCAACTCTGACATGGAAGCCATTTCTAATATCTATATTGTGTACAGGAATGGTTGAGATTTTTCAGTAGGAAAGCCACAGAGCTCTCCATATTGTTATAGCACTTTTCTCTTTACTGATAATGTGCAGTTCTTGGTGGCAAGAAAAATTGGGTGGCAGTTTTAAAAAGCAGCACCCTAGAAGTCACCAGCTGTTACTTTTGGGAACCTATGCTAGCAGCATTAAACCACAGTTTTCCACTTATTCTGCAACTGGTTCACGATTTCCATTGGAAATGAATATACTTTGATTTCCTCTAGGGTATTGATTTATGTTTTCAATACTCACAGGCTGGGTTACAGACTGTATTTACAAACATGGCTGTGTTGACTACATGCATGAGTGGTAACTTCTTCTGACCCAGTTAGAATGCAGAAATTCTGTACTACTTCTAAAACTGAACAGAAGGCACTTCATGTCACTAATTGCTACTAAACAATTAGATTGACCAACCCTCTCATTTTAATACTTTACTTTTTAATTTTCACCAAAAAAAAAATACCTAGAAAATAAAACATAAGCAGTTATGGCTGACTTCAAAAGAAGGCTTGTTTCTTTATTTTTAACAAATAATGTAGCTTAACAGACCACATACTGCTAGCTCTGATCAGCTGAAGGAAATGTTGGTGTGTTTCCCTTAAAAATGAATTGGACTTTCCATTTTCCAGTCTATGGAAATCTGAGGAAAACAACATTGTATCTAGCACAGATATGGTGGAACAAAAGATAGCATTTCTTGAACACAGTTTGCAAAAAGGATGATCTCTTCACTGTCACTCACAGAGCTAGAACATGTGAAGAATTCCTATAGAAACCAATTGGAATGTTTCATCTAATGTTCTGGAGGTGCAATTATGTGTGTCCTCATTGCATTATAGAAGGAAGAGGCAAGCCTCTTTTCCCAGTAGGATACAAATTAATATCCTGTCCACCAGTAATTAAGATCACAGATTCCAGCTTTCACACATACATTTCCCACTGTTGAGATTAAACATAATATTACCATATAGGATAAAGAGATCTACCATTTACTACCAGCCATTCAACACAGCATCCCTCTTTTTCATCCAAGGTCATCTGTGCAAGGCAACCAGTCTGTGTTGATGGGGGAGGGGGGATTCAGAGGTCCAGTACTGGATGCTTCAACACTCTTATTTCTGAGTTTATGCTTCGTAGGTCCAATATGTCCTTGGCCAAAGCCTCCCAGGAGAAGAGTCCAGGAGCATTCTGTCTCTTCCCCACTGCCAGGTCTGGCTTGGGGAATAGGAAAGTAATTGATATTGGCTGTTTCCAACTTCCCTGTAAAGACCTACTGCCTGGTATGGCAGCTTTCTAACTGCTCCCCTGTCTTACTTCATCCAGAAAGACCACAACACAGTAATATAGCAGAGCCTCACCAACTCTGGAGCTACACTTATTGCCTTTGCAACAAAATTATGTCTCCTGATCTCTTAGGTTGCACGACTCCTACCTGGGCAACTAGGTTAATTTGGCACTCATTCTCACAGCATGTTACTAAGTTTGCTGACAGCCCTTTCTTTGCTTGTTTTATGGACATGGGGAATAGTGTTCATAGACGTTTGAAATTGATCCCAGACAACTGCTTTTTAAGCAAAGGCTTTGCTTTTAGATATACACAAAAACAAAAGTCATAAGAAGGAACAGGAAGATAACAACTAGTAACCTTGTACCTTCTACTCCTGAACCACATACGCTCCAGAACAAATTACTGATGTTCTCAGAGTAAGAAAAACTGACAGCAACTTTATGTTGTTGTGTTGCGTTTGAGATGTGTCTTCAAGTTGTTTCTGACTCTAACGTCAAACCTATCACAAGGTCACCCAGTCTGTTTCCACAGCCAAGCAGGGGTTGCAGTCCAATGCTCTAACCCAGAGCTTTCCAAACTTTTCATGTTGGTGACACACTTTTTTAGAAATGCATTATTTCATTACACAGTAATTCAGTTTTACTAGCAAACTGGAGGTTAAACTAACCCCTTGTAAGAGATACAGTCACATACATAAATTGTAATAACAAAATGTTTGGGGACACAACATATCTTATGAAAACCTTTCATATATTTTTAAAAATATGATTTATAAATAATAACATACATTTCCAAGATTGTAGGTGACACACCTACACACTTCAGGTGACACACTAATGTGTCACGGCACACCATTTGGAAAGCCCTGCTCTAACCACTACATCTCACTGGCTCAGGGATTAAATACAAGGGCATATTCCATCTCCTCTCCTCTCCTCTCCTCTCCTCTCCTCTCCTCTCCTCTCCTCTCCTCTCCTCAGAATCATGACTGTCATAGCAGACATAGTTTGTGGCCTGCAAATTATAGAGATGAGGCTATCCCTGTGGATAAGATACCGCACAACCCACTGCTATGGGAGTGCATTTCTGATCAGAAGCCAATTATCTTCCCATAAAAGGCACACTTTTGGCTATACACATGACTTGAAGACATTATCTGCTAAAATAAAGTTTGCTGTCTTTCTTTTAATATGCTCCACCCACTCATAAGTATGTCATCCTTCTTTGGATCTGCAATGGTATTTTGCTTCCCAAAGGAAACTATCTGCCCACAAGAAATTTTATAGAACTGGGTCTAGAAGATATCAAAATAATTGTGTTTGCTAAGTAACAGTGATGAATCTGCTCTCCTAGAAATTCACAGATGAGGCTAAAACAGGAGCATCTTGCAATAAGTATGCATGATGTAACTTTTTGGCAAGAAGAGAAATAACTGCAAAACAAACTAAATTTGTTTTACAGTTCCAGCTTTCCAGAACTCAGGAGGTGGAGACTTCTAACATTCTTGTTTATGAATGCTATTTTAGGTCAAGCATTTGGTTTCGCTTTTGTGATATTTAGCTGGGGTATACAGTTTGGTGCTGTAGGCTATATTTCAGAGGAAGGAGCTGGCAAAACCACTTCTGAGTATTCCTTGCCTAGGAAAGCCTTATGAAATTCATAGAGTAACTGTAAGTCAACAGGCAATTTGAAGGCACATACATATATTTTGAACAGAAACACTGAAGTTGTTTAAAAGCCAGCTTACTAGCATTTCTTTTCCTTCCCAATTCCAGACATGCAAACACACGCACACAGAGAGCAGTTACTGTATTTGGAATAACCTCCTTTTATAACCTTAAGTTGGACCAGGGAGATGGGCACGGAACTATTCTGCCTTGAGTCTACTCATGTCCAAAGTGTATAATTGTTGACAATCATATATCACAGCTGGGATTTAATCAGTTTTGTAACTGGATTTACACAGTATCCAAACAATCAAAATTTTCATGTCTTTGAGGTTCTCTTAAGACCCTCAGCATCTTCAGTGGAGGTCACAATGCTTTAAATCATGCAACAGGACGATGCTAGAAGTGTATAACAGAAGTATACAGTATACCTCCAACGTTTCTCAATTCTAACGTAAGGAAACAAGACAAAGTGGATAGACAATGAACAGCTTGAGATATAAACATATGTTCCAAGATGGCAGAACTTCTACTGCATAGCTAAAAAGGACTACTAAAAAGAGAATATTCATTTTTCCCACTTATACACTTGTCCTCTATCTGGATCCTAATCAAAAAGGAGACACAAATGCTGAAAAATTAGCAACATATCCACAGCCCTGTACAAAGTTCTAGCAATTAAGATCAAACAGTGTATTAACTGAAATAAAAATATGACTCAAGGGTATGCAGATAAGAAGCAACGATCACATGAAAGCCCATACAGCAGAATAACTCAACATCTATTTTCCAGTTTGACCACATGCTTAATGCGGCTGTTGCAGACAAGCAAAATCTCTGTCTTGATCCACATTTGCAAGCAACCTCCAGAGACCAAACTGTGACTAATTAACCAAACAGATTTCACAACATCTATTCCATAAAAATAGTAAAATTATGGTCTCTTTTATTCCATGTATTCATACCACACTTATAGTGTGGCCCATCACTGTTCCATCTTTTTATTATTAAAGATTAGGAAGATTTTTTTTGAACTATTGATAGTTAGCTGCTCTGTTACTGAGAGACATATGAAAGTCATCAGAAAAAGATATCAATTACATTATGCACACATAACAGAAGGAATATTATGGCTATCAAGATCTGTTCGGAAACTGTGCTGTCCAAGTTTTTGGATCAGAATTAAAACTGTAATTAAGGCTTGATGAACATGTGCAACCCCTCCACTGTGTCACACATTACACAGCAATGGAAACAGACATCATCATCACCACCCACCCAGGAACTTCACAGGAAGCTTCTGAACATGTTTGGTGTGACCTAGTGAGGTTCCAGACATTTCCAAAATATCTTGGATTCAATGGCACATTCCTAATAACCTGATTCAATTTCACACGTAATTCTACCAGAGTAGTACAGTAACCCCTCCACATTCAAGATGGTTTGGGTGCAGAATCCCTGTGAAAGTGGAAAAAATGCCTCCACACACACACCCTTTTCCTCCTCTCATCCTTGCATTCCTCACCCCAGGCTTGCATTTAAAATGGATGTTTTTTTCATTTTGGGTGAGCAAATCCTCCCCAATGTGGGAGGTGTATCCTCTCTGACACATGGCTGCACATTCTGCTGCATAATGGCTGCTGATTGATCAGGTGCTCTCTTTGCTGTTATTCCTTGTTTTTCAAGATGGCTGCCAGCAGTAGCTAGAATGCCAGAACTCTGCTCTTCTCCATCTGACGAAAAAGTACTGGTAAGCCCTTTACTTTGTCCTTTTTTATTCCCCCACCCTGGAAAGCCAGGGCCAGAGGCAAAGGAATAGGAGTGGGGAGCTCTGGAGGGAAATGAGAGAGGAATCACGGGGGGGGGGTATTAGGATTTTCTCCCACTTTTGCAGGGGTTCTGCGCCCAAACTCTCTTGAATGTGGAGGGAGATCATGGAGAGTTATTCGTGATTTTTTCCCACTTTCACAAGAGTTCTGTGCCCCGAACCCTCGCATATGGGGAGGGGCTACTATATATGCACTTATTTGCACACTGACTTTTGTTTTACCATTTACAGCAATAACAACTGCTTCAACACCCCAGAAGTTATGTCCATTCCAGGAATGTACTCATTGACATTCCATGATCCATGTTTGGGTGGTAACACTGGATAATGTTTCTAGATTTTGTTCTCAGTTTAGAAAATTAGGTTGTAACTTTTTTTTTGACATACTGAAATCATTTTTCAACAAGCATAATGTCATTCATCCCTTTTAACAGAACCACCCAGGATATTTTTCTAAGCAAATATAGCTATGATGAAAGCATAGAAAGTAAAAGCTGCTTGCCATATGCGCATTTCTCTTTGAGTCTATGTTTTTCTCCACTAAGTAGGCAGAGCGTGGCACCAGGTCTTCTGTGCTTCCTGACAAGTCTGCTGTAACAGTGATGTGCCAGATGATCTCAGTTCTGTGGTGTCTAAATTTAGCCCACAGTCCAACATAGATTTTCTGAAAATTAAACCCTTTCCACACACTCAAATGGCCCTGGAATTCTTATGTTTGGGCGTGTGTAATGTTCTCATCAAGAAACGAATGTTGGTCTCCAGGCAATAGGGCTGGGTTCTGTATATCTTTATGCACTTCAGTGGGAAAACCTCAAATAAGTACAGTTCACAGCATTCCAATTTGTTTTCAAAATGGGTCACATGGCTTTGCAGCCAAATAACTCTGTACTTATTCACACCTCCATCAGCCAACTGCACTTACTCAGCCTTTGCTTCCTTCATAAATGTAAAGCCATATGGAGATCTTCAAATGGAGCCAATACTTTGGTTTCTCTCATGCAAAGCCTTTCCTGTATTTCTAGCAGGGTATCATGCTACTCATCAGCTGTGTTCACACAGTTTTTTAAGGCCCCATAAAGCACAGTTGATGAAGCTATTAATAAATGTCATGGTTTCAAAGTCATTCTTCAACCTGCCCAGCCCTGCACACGGGCTTCAGCATATTGATCCTGGCTTACATTAACTAGAGTCCCCTATTTTGTTCAAACTAGGAGGTTCTAACCTAGCATAATTTAAACATGAAAGGAAGATCAGCCAATGCAAAAGAAAAGCATGTATCTATGGCATTCATCCACGGCTTCATAAATCACGGTTCATGAAACCTTGGATGATCATAAAAAAGCAAATGCAGTGTAGTGATAGTGGTTTCCTAAGAAGTGGCAGGCATGGTATGCTGCTTAGTTACTGCTGAAGAAGTTCCGCTCTGTACAGCTGCTCAGGTTTCCCCAATGACACAGAACACAGAATGAAAGAAACTGAAAAAGACATAGGCTGGCCTTATCAGAGATAGTACACAGTGATAAAATTGTTGCTACTGGTGCAAAACAACAATAACAACACACAGATCTTACTTCCTAACACACAGCATACAGAAGTTACAAATATATAATATAATTCCTTATTTCTGTTTTTTATATATTTTAAATTATATGTCGAAGCAAGATGTGGAAAGGAAAAAAAATCTTAGTGACTTATTTTGGTTCCTCAAGGGTTACTATGGCCATTTCCACACGAGGCGAGGGAATCGCTCCGTGCCATTACTCACCGGATCTTCTGGCTCCTTGGTCTGGTCCAGGGTAAATCAGAGCAGTGCTCCACACTGCTCTGGCTTCCAAAATGGTGGTTGTGGGTCCCGACCAACCGCGAAGCTCGCCACGCCTAAAGCTCGCCCTCCGCAGATTGCAGGCTTGCATTGGTGTGAGCCTGCGAATCTGCACAAGAGAGCAGGAACACAATGGTGCATTCCAGGAAAACAAAAACCTGTCTTTTGTGGTCTTTAAAAAACATGCTGGAGAACAACTTGGGGTTGTTTTGGAGTGGACTGAGGTGCGGATCTCCGGTAAGTAGTCCGCTCCTAGTCCGTTCCAAGGTGCAGACGTCCCCCGTGGAGGACGCACTGTACTGTTTTAATTCTCCCGTGCAGAAAAGGCCTATATCCTACCAGTACAGCTGGATCTCTCTAATTTTGTTTCAAGTACACCAAGGTGTTTTAGACCACTTTCAGGTTGGACTTAATTGTGCAACCTGCCCACTATGTTTTTACATAGCCACATTGTCATGTAAACTGTGTCAGTTTTAGACCATGTTCAGGCTGTTATCAAGGGTATAGCCTTTTAGCTGGTGTAACATCACCAGCACCTTTTTGCATGTGTAGCATTCAGAGACCTGTAAGAGCAACAGCTGATCAGAAAGAAAGGCCACAGCATGCAAAACGCTGTGTGTGGGGGATCAAAATGGTTAGAGGGGGGAAATAATTGTAATTTATACACTCGGCTTTCCATATTCATGCGAGTTAGGAGTACAGGATCCCAGCAAAAATGGAAAAGCCACAAATATTTCTAGGCCCCTCAAACCTGCATGTCTCCTCAATCAAATTGTGTGTGTGTGTCTTCTTCCTAACATAAAGAAACAGCCTAAACGTCACTCCAAAACTAAGTGGCTTCCCTCCTTCCTGTTCCTCCTCCGGATGTCTTCCAGACAGTGGAAGTGTTAATTTCACATGCTGAGATCAAGGCTTTCCAACCACGCCTCACATCCTTACCTCACACCCCTTTCTCTTGCAAAGCCTCAATGCCCACTGAGGGGTAAAAGAGGGAGCTTGTGTGGGCCCAAAACGCAATTGAATCCTGGAGACTCTCCTAGGCTAAAACTTTGCCTGTTTTCATAAACAGAAGCAGCATGTCTCCGTTAATTTAAATGGAGTTTATTTAATTTTAAAGCTTAAGTTTTCACAATCATTGTTTTTAAGAATTTGACAAAGCCCCTGAGTTTTTGTGAATATCTGAAAGAAATATTTATGCACATATAAAAACTCTTAACATTTTCAGGACAAATACACAAATGTTTGTGCACTTTGTCATATCCATAGCTTCTTCCTGACTCTTGATGTATGCATATAACAAAATAAGAATTTCATCTTTTTTTCTAAAAAACTTTTGTATCTTCAAAAACAACAACAACAATAACAACCCAGTAAGCCAGATATCAGCCAGGATAGGCCATAGGGTTTTTTTCTTTCTTTTTTAATTAGGTTGACAACCTATCCCTCAAACTATCACAATGCTCAAGTGTTTCATACATTCCAGTTATCTGACTTGCTGTGCAGTTCACTGTTAATGCTAAGAAATGCTCTTGAATATTACAATGCTTCCCACATCCTCTTGCCCTTTGAAGTCTTGAGGACATGCAGATATTTTATAAGGGTTAATGTTATGCCACATGAAGACTGGAAACGCTTCAAGGGACATACTTTTTTTTCCCCTAAGAAAAAATAAAAGACCAAATTAGATCAGCACAGCAGTTCAAAATTGCAGCATATTACAGCATATTATTGACTGGCTTGCATGGAGCCAGTTATTCATCTGAAATAATTTCTTTGTCTTCTTCTATCTTACCAAATGTGTTAAAGTAAAAGCAGTAGGACAATTTCAAGCTTATGTGTAGTCTCAAAAAACCAGAATTTTGTGGTAATCTTAAAATTCATTTAGAAGGCTAAATCTAAGCTAGATCCTCACAAACACAGTTACTGATTTCCTCTTCACTGATATCTGAACCCATCTTTAAACCATGATATTAGACCTTGGCTAAGAGTTAAGATCAGCCACACTTCAGTTTCAAACCAGGGACAGGGGTTACTTCTACCTAGACATGATAGGACAGTAGTAACCATCTTGAAGAGAAGGGGCTGGTAACCTGTGTTACTGAGTCCATCTACCCAGCTGCGCCTGTTCCTTGAGACATCAGATCTGGCCAAAGTGACACGCAGCTTCTTTACATCTCGGCTGGATTACTCTAACATGCTCTCTGTGGGGCTGCCTTTGGGAGACTGTTTGGAAACTTCAACTGGTCCAAAAATCTGCAACCAGATTGTTCATTAGGGCTAGCTATGAGAAGCATACAATTCTGTTGTTGCAATAGCTTCACTGGCTGCTGGTCTATTTCTGGGCACAATTCAAAATGCTAATGACGATGTATACAGCCCTATATGGTCTGGGCACAGGTTACCTGAAGGACACTACTCTCTGACACGCTGTGAAGTCTTCTGGGGAGGCCCTTCTCTCTGTCCCACCACCCTCTCAGATACAAGGGGAAGCAGTGAGTAATGCTTAACAAAGTTTCTAAAAATGCATTGGCAATAAAAAATACCACACAGAAAACTTGGTTCTAGGAGTCCATCTGAGGGAAACACAACTTGGAGGAAGAGTTACTGCACCCTTCCTCCCACTTCTCCTCTGCTTTTCATAAGACTGTTAACTGAGCTGTTACACTTGTTTGTTAGTCTCCCATGTAAAGCCAAGTACATTTCACAGTGGTCATGTAAGGAAGTACCCCCAAAAGGGAAGTCCTACATATATGCATATGGAAAGTTTGGTCAATATACCAAACTTAGATAGCTTGATCTGAGTATCATGAAAGGACAACAGACTATTAGCTTTTACATTTAGTACTGCTGCATTTTCCTACTAGGGCTTTTCTAGCTCAGATTCCAAAAGAACCCAACCATGATGCTTAAGGGAGGGGCAGGGGAGGCACTATTTGCTGCTTTGCCTCAAGCAGCAAAATCCTTTGGACCAGCTTTGAATATCCAGAATTACAATGTGACCCAAGGATGCCAACGCCAGTGCTGAATTGAAAGAAAGATGTGAATCGCAACTTTATTGATCCAGATAAAAGCCAAACAATATATCTCAGACTGAACCAACTCAGCCAGACACTCCTGCCAACCAGCCTTTGATGCGGAAGAAAAAAAAAACTATAACAAGTCCCAAGGTGCAAAAGCTTTCACTTCAAACAGAAGCATTGGCGGGCTTGCTGGTGCAGGCCCTCATCTCAAATTGCCTCAAATACCTTATAGATTTCACCCTTCCTCTCCAAAGCCCCAGAAATAATCTCCATTTACCAGAATCTTCAATCCCCCACTAAAGCTAATACAGTACTGAACAATACACACAATACTCAACAATATATGGCATTGATGGTAATACACTGCATCTCATTTGCAATTATTTTCGTATTTTCAAACAATTCCATAATAACAGCTATAACATATGATAATATCTATATCCATAATATCTATGACATAATACATATGCAATAAACGGTACAGTAGCAGCTAGTTGTTTGTGTATTATGCACTACTTTCCTTGACAAACCTGAAAGCAGTTCAGAAAATTCACATGTATCATGATAGAGGCAATATACAAAAGGCATGGAGAAAGTGAAGCCTGAAGGCAAATGAGCCCCCCACCCCTTTTGGACCTCCAAACCTCCAGACCACCTAAGAGGCTTTGAGGGTTCTTTTAGCAAGAAAAAAATGCTCCCAAGCTGTAAAACTCCTGATCAAAGATTCTGCTATTTATTTCTATCTAGTAAGCATCCTGTACTCACAGCTAAACACTTTCAGCAACATATTTTTAAAGTACAACCAGAACTTTTCTAGCAACTGGGGGGGGGGTGTTACATAAAATGCTTCCTAAGGCACATGCTACTTTCAGCTACATTTCTCTTACTTAGGGACTAACCATCAGACCAATTTATTCAGCTTGTTTCTCTTATTATTACATTATAATGGGGTTGTGCACAGCAAATGTCAAACACCAAGGGAGAAAAAAGGAGACTCATCCAGTATACATGAGGAATATCTTGAAGCAGTATAATAATGATTATTTAAATTCCATTACCTCCCTTCTCAGTTCACATCACTGCCCTTGTGAGTTCTCTGTGTTCAATAAAATATCTACCAGTAACTCAAACACCTCAATTTTTGTAACACAGACTCATAACAAAAAGCTGGTGTAACAGTATAACAGTCCTTTGAAATCTCACTTATTTCTTTGTTTCTAAGCTATGCTGGAGACTACTACATGCATATGGGGTTTGCTACAAACAGTCTCTATGACTTTTTATGGCTTTAAATGTTTGCTTTCTAATCACGTCAGCTTCTGGAGCTGAGTATATTTGATCATTTTTAAACATAACCTTAGCAGAATGATTGAAGGAGCAAACATGGTTACTTTCAAACTTGTCACAGAAGGTCTAAAGTCAAAAGACAACACATGCAGGCTGTTGTGACGTTCACCATTTTGCAAAGACCTGGGCCATGCTATAGTTGCTGCTAACCATACTTGCAAAGCTACATATTTTTGGTTCAAAACAAACAAGGTGTTTACTCCTTCCATGACTTGTACTTAAGGGATATGCAAATTCTTTGGCCACCAAATTTCAGCAGGACAGCAGTACTGTCAACAGCAAAGGGACTAAAATGATCACTCTAGAGTGGAAGAATAGGCAGTAAAATAACAAAAAGACCTGCAAAATTAAGCAGGAGACACATATAGTTTATATTGACCCCTTTTACTATAGAGATTATGATTAACATGGAAATGCCACAGAAATTACTGCAATAATGTCAGTACCGGAATGTGTAAAAGGGGAGTTCCAGATAAGAATTTCCAGAAGATGCTTGGAATAAGAATCCATCTTAAATCAAGACCAATGGTCTAATACTAACAAAACAACTGCATACCAGACAAAACCAATTCATGAGCCTTGAAAACAGTTCGCAATACTTTGGGGCTCTGTTGAATTTCTTCCTAGCTTTGGGTCAACCTGTGGTTTTATGTATTGCATGTGTGTATATATATCTCGCATCTCATCCTTGAAGAGAGCCAACATGGTGTAGTTGGACTGGGAGTCCGGGAGACGAGGGTCTGAATCTCCACTTGGCTACTGGTGATCTTAGATCAGTCACACACTCTTAGCCTCAGCGGAAGGCAGTAGCAAATCACTTCTGAACAAATCTTGCCAAGAAAACCCCATGACAGTTTTGTCTTAAGGTCTCCATGAGTCAGAAACAGCATGGAGACACACAATAACAAAAAAACAAAAACAAAAACAAAAAAACAAAACAAAAAATCACAGTCCTTCAGATCAAAACTTCAAATATACATGGGCTATCTAGATTTGTGACCAACACTCACAAATCCCTATTCTGTAATTCACATAAGTACATTCTGCAATTTCTGTGATATTTGGGAAACTAAAGACAGACTTCAAAAATAAACAAATACGAAAACTAATATAAAAGATATATAGCTGACACAGAGAATTCTTTTAGATATATTGTCATCCACTCCTACGTCACGGATAAATTGATAAACTGATAAATGTAGATCTTACCTGAACATAGCTGCTCAACTTTTGTGTAGTTTAAAGCTAATATGTCATTCACCCATGCAATGATGTCATGTCTGCTCATAGTCTCTTGCGTTATAGAGGTAGAATACACGTTGACCGCCATCCCCCAACTGCAAAATAAGACAGGTAGGGGTAAGACCGGTGAGTCAATCTGTGCAGTTTTGAAGCCAATCGTCAACTACCTATGCTGTTAAAATATATTTAGAGCTTAACTGAGCTCATTCTTATGGTCCTTTTTGAGGTGGAACAATGAATACAATATAAATCTTTCTTCAAAATTTTTATGTGATACAAAGTTTTCTAAAGGGCTTCCGCATGGTAAAAATATACTATAAGGATAGCTTGAAACTCTCTGGAAACAAAAGGCTACTATAATTTCTGTCACGTTCATTTCTTCTTCATTTCTTTATGGAGACTTCTCATCTGGGAGCATTTTCTCAAGACCACCTTACTACATCAGAAATTGAAAGACAATCCACTCATTTAAAAGTGAATCAGCCCTATTTGGGTAGGTAACAAGAATGTGAATGGTATAACGCAAAAAAAAAGAAAAGAAAAGAGTTCAAATTTACTAAAGGCCATATACTTTGAAACACACATATAATTTTCAGCAATATATATAAGCTTTTCACAGCTCAACATCCTCCATAGGTACTGGCGACAACATACTTCATTTCCAATCATTATGATGACTCAACAAGAGGGCTATTTCTTTACTTCCGCTTAACAGAGACCAAAGTTTCCATGATGGTTGGGGATAGCTGGAGTTGTGGTTCAATACATTAGGATGCCTGAACCAACTTACTTACTTTACAATAGTGCAAGAGACTACAACAGGACTTTGGTGAATTTAATTTGCATGCCAGAGAACATATAGTTTACATCATATTCCTTGGCAACAATGAGGGAAAGCTTTCATGATAATCAACAATCATGGACACAGCATGTTTATAAGCATTGCTTTATATATTTAAGTCAGAATGCAACTTGGCTCTTCCTTTCTCTCAGCCTGCAACTTCAAAATAGACATAGCAGTTAAGAAATTTAACAGCTGACAATACCTGGCCACAAATTATCAGCTTAGCAAACCAGAGATCCAGAACAGAGTTCAGCTGCAGAAAAGTTAAGATATGACTGACAAATGGCTCTTCCAGACGGGGCAAATATTTCAAGAGGCTCCAATATTTGTTGCTCTCAATGCCAGGATTTTAAAATCTAAATTATATTTCTGTTGTCACAAACCATTTTCTGGAAATTCCCAGCACCAACTGCAACACTTCGTTCCCATACTTTCCAAGTAAATAACGGATCCCACAAGTTGAAACATAAATTCCAAGACATATCAGAACAACATGTTTCCTTCTCATTTTTTTAATGAAAATTATTGTCATATAGACTAGCGTTTTCACACTACCACTCTGTATCTCTTAAACTCAGAGAGGATAAAATTTGCTTTTCAAACCACCATAGCAAACTACACTCTGGGTTTGGGTTTTTTTCTGTTTTTTTGGGAGGGGGGGTTCCTTTGGAAGAACCCTACTGCAGATGTAAGAAATCACTGCAAACAGCCCCACAAAAGAATGGAACAAGTGGATGCAGAGATGACAACTATCAGCAAAACCTAAGGAGCTATGTCTCAAACACTCACCCTTCTATAGACCAATTTGGAAGAGTTCCAAGCCTCCCTTGAAGAAGGCTTTTCTTTATTAGCATCTCTGTGTTCTGTGTAATCTTGGCTACTGTGGTTTTTTTCACCATAGAAAAAAATGCCTATTTCGGGGAAGGGTATTTCTACATACCAGAAATGGTGACTGTGTCAAGAATCAAGAATAATGTGGAACATGCAAGCATGGATAAAGTAGGTTGATGTGGTTTCATAGTGACAAAGGTGATTAAAAGATATTTCTAGTGAAAGGAAGTATACACACACATATGCAGACAACTGTGTGAAGTTTAACGAAAGAACTGGGCTGATTTGATACACTGATTCATATTAGTTCACATATTCACATTCTGACATTACTACTGCTATGTCTTATTAACGTGTTAAATTGGCTCAAAGCTAACAGTGTAAGAGGAATAAAAAAAGGCTGACAGTCAAACATATACTTCCTTCTTCTATCTTCAACCTCTTGGGCCTGAATGGGCTTTCCTTATGCTATAGATCAGCATTGAGCCAGTGTGATATAGTGGTTTGAGCACTAGACTATGACTCTGGAGAACATGGTTCAAATCCCTACTTCGCCATGGAAACCCACTGGGTGACTCTGGGCAAGTCACACTCTCTCAGCCTCAGAAGGGGCAAAGGCAACCCCTCCAAGCCAAATTTTGCCAAGAAAAACTCACCACAGGTTTGCCTTAGGATTGCCATAAGTCAGAAATGACAACAAGGTCAACACTAGGCAATTAACTCAGCCCTCTTGGTGCAATTTGCAGTTTTCCTATATTTTACACCTCTGAGTCTCACTGTTTTAGCTTGCCATACTATAGGCACTGTGGCATCATCTTTTGGAGAGAATTAGAACAAATTCAGCCTCTTGGGCCACTTAAGGTCCTTAGGGGTTTTCTCAGGCTTCTCCCTTCAGTGTATTGCTTTCAGTATATATTGCTCTCTTCTAGTATTTTGTGACAGTTAATGGGAGGTTTGCTACACCATGGGATAACATATGTAGGATGACTGGTTTTCATACACCAGTCTGTTTCAACTAGTGGTGGGATCCATCAACGGAAGATAGGAAACAAAATGTGGTATCTCTGCACTAGATTCAAAGAGGACAAATCTGGGGCTCCAGTGACAAAGTCCAGTCTCCAAATACTATCAGACTATGAACTTTAGAGCAGAGATGGACAACTCATATTAGACTACAATTCCCACCAGCCTTAGCCAGCATAGGTAATGGTGAGGGATGATGAGTGGCCATCCACCATTTGGAGAGACAAGAGTTCATTAAGAATTAAGAGACAAGAGTTCTTAAGAATGAACCATCTACCCACAACTTTGGATCTGGGTATCTGAAGGACCCCTCTATAAATTTAGATCCCTCATATCCTCCTGTACTCCACATAACAGCCTTCTCCAGCCTTTGCCCTCCAGATGTGTTGGATGGTAATTCCCCAAATTATTTGGACAATTATATTAAGAACAAGGCCTTTCATGGTGGGCTATGGAATCTGTGAGACAGCACATGCCTTCAGTTCAGCATATACAATATATGTCCTCACAAAACAGGCGACAATTCAAATATTTCAGACACTTTTAGCCCATGTGCAGCAACCTATAGATATCTTTCCTTAGCTTGGAGGTTCTGACAGGAAAGTGAGCTATCATATACCTTTGGCCAAAGGGTGCGATCTTTCTATTTGCAGTGGTGGCTCCTTCCTTTTGTTCAGCGATGCACGTGCAATGCTGAGGGGGGAAGGGAACACTTACCAAACCAGCCAAATCAATCCTGGCAATCAATGGATTGACAGACATGTTGCTATCTCCCATCTCTAGCTGCATTGCTAACTATTGTTAGATTTGTGATTACACTGCTGCATTGTTTCTGATGCTTTATTTTTAAAAACAATAAAGTTTTTTCAGCTAATTACAGTAGCCCCATTGCATTTGTGAGAGTTAGGGTCACAGAACCCTCACAAAAGTGGGAAAACTGCAAACAACCCTTCCCCCCACAATTTCCCTCTGGAGCTTCTCCCTCCTATTGCTTTGCCTCTGGCCCTGGCACTGAGGTGGGGAAAGACAACTTTAAAGGCTTACTGGTACTTTCCCCTCAGACAGAGAAGAGGGGAGCTCTAGAGTTCTAATTACTTCTGGCAGCCATCTTGAGAAATGAGCACCTGACCAATCAGCAGCCAATACAAAGCAGAATGTGCGACCACATGGCAGAGAGGCCATACCTTTAGCAATGGGAGGGAGCTTTGCTCAGCCAAAAAGAAAAAACTCCATTTTAAACACAAGCCTCACAAGCCTGAGGTGAAGAATGCAAGGGATGAGAGGAGGAAAATGGGGGGGGCGCATGCACATCCCTCATGAATAATCAAATTCATGAAGGTTCAACCCATGAATGTAGAGAGAGGATTGTATATCTTCGTGTGTCTATTTGCATACATTTTAAAGTTTGTTTATGACCTTAAAATAAATCACAAAGGTATCAACAGGATAGGTGGGTTGATATATGAGATAATTTTTTGTCAATTGACAGATCACCATTACTATCAAGATCAATGGAAGTGTTGTCATAGTTAATGAGGAGCATTTAAAAATAGAAAGGAATCCACACAAACTAGGAAGAAGGGGCAGGATGTTGTCTGGTAAGAAAAACTGTAATTCTCAGATAGCCTGGATGAAAGATGTAGCACTACTGCAGATGAACTCACTAAGAGAGAGAAAAGTCCTGAACTTCTGCCAGATGTTTTTCCAGGGATTTCCTCTTTTCCTAATGAAATGGCCTGTTTAGAGGCCACTAAGAATCAGCAAGGGACTGAGGCTGGAAAACAAATCCCTGGAACTTGCTGTGTCACAGAAAATTCCAGTTCAGTGAATTATCAGCCAGAAATGTGCCTTCTGTTTTATCTACAAGATGAATGCCCCATCATCTATGGATTGCAATACGAAAACTTCAGAGAAAGAAATACCACAAAGTAAAAGATTCAGAAGGCACCATGTTTAAGGGAGGCATCATTGGATAAACTGAAGAAGTTGGGATGGGCAGTATTTTTGCTGTCAACCCAGCTTCAGCACTTGGACAGATGTCACTTAGTGCAAAGAAAATGAGAGCTGGATTAGCACGTTGAAGCTGTTGCTGGAAAGAGGAGAGGCTTTTCTAAGATTGCTAGCAACCAGGTACCCTCTTCTCTGAATGGCACCTCTCTGTGTTAGAATATTTCCATACTCACTAAATTATAATTCCTGTTTAAAATGCAACAATGCATTCTCAACATTCTTGAATCTAATTGTTCATAACTTTAAAGCAACTGCTAATTAATTCAAGAACATAATTGCAAATACTAGAGAAGGAATGATAGGAACAGTCAAGAAAGAGAAATTAAAAATCAAACTATACTGTGAAGTGTAAAAAAGAATTAATATCCATATAGGCATGTTCAACTTTCTAAGTTTGTTGAGCTATCTGTTCTTGATCCCAGTACTGAAGGTCAGGGTTAATTTAAAATCTGAAACCTAGTCCCATGTCAGCAGTCGCTACAGAAAAGTGTTGGCTAGTTCCCACATTTTACTAGTGACACAGCCAGGTTTAGTAAGAAGTGATTTATCTTCTGCAAGGATATTCATTTAATGCACATTCATTGTCCTTTGACAACATTTAACCACCTTAAACTATGCTTACTTCAGGTGGCAGAAAACAACCTTTTCCCATCCTATCAAATCTTTTGCTATCCTCAGAATAGCAATTACTGGCAACTGTGACTACAAGATCTTGGGATTTGAGTGATGATATTAGTTTATTCTGGGCTGAACAGTTAGACTCTCTGTAATATGTTTCTGTTCAGTGGGGAGGAGTCCAGAAGTCTCTAGGGTATTCTTGGTTTTCCATTGCTTATGGAAGAGATTTGTAGAGGATCAAATACATCAAGAATGGGCAACTGCCAGGGTTTTGGGGACAACGTTGTCCCCCTGTGGGACCTCGATGGATCTACCAATTGCCACTCCCCCCATTTTTTTTTAACGAAAATGTCTCCTACACCCTTAGGATATACAGAGTACAAGCTGCACAATGTGTCTGGCTTCATCAGGCTGTCTTAGGCTTAGGAAAGATGTTTTCAATCAGGAGGTATACTGGAAGTTGACTTCTGTTTTTCTCCATGGTAAACAAAAGGCCTCTCCCTGGCCTAAAACAAACCATGTCAAATTTGTTCCCCATTCTGCAGTGGTTCTCAACCTGTGGGTCCCCAAATGTTTGTGGACTTCAGCTCTCAGAAGCCCCAGCCATTATGGTCAATGCTCAGGGCTTCTGGGAGCTGAAGTCCAAAAACATCTGGGGATCCACAGGTTGAGAACCACTGCTCTAGGGGGTGTGTAAAACATTTTAATCAAAACAAATGGCAAAAGGTTGGGGAGCTAGTTGCCTAGGGCCTTAAGACAGGCTTCGTGGCTGGATGCAGCCACAGGCCACGCTTTGTCCACACATCTTCAAAGCAGGCTTTTTTCAAGGTTCCAGGATAGGATTTATCACTCTTGGAACACACCTAGTTCACCTTGCTTAATCTGCAAATAATCAGGCACAACTAGGTCATATCAAGAACAGGACCTCAAGAGAGAAGAGCCAACTTAAATTGCCCATGGCTTTTTATTTTTGAACTGAGAGATTAAAAAAGAAAAATATAGCTTCTAGGCAAGAAAGGGATAATCACTTTTACCTGGCACATGCTGATTTTGTAGAGTATCAATACTAAAAGGTGAATAGGAGCAGGTACCATTCTCTATGACTAAGGTCCTTTTGACTCAGTCAGATAACTCTGGATTTCAGATCTCCTAGAGATGTTCTGCTGTTAATGAGACTACATGGGCCTCCATTTCCTATTCAATTTAATGAGCAGAAATTATCCAAAGGTGTTCCCTTCTTGGAGATATAATGTTAGGAGGAAAACAAGAGCGACCAGAAGGCGTAAGAGCCACTTGGCCCAATGACCCAAGTATATGCTTGTTATCATAGTTCTTTGAACATGTGTTAGATTCACAAACTCTTTGTAATTCTTTCAGTAAGGGTGAACAGTCTCTTGAGGAGTATAAAATATTAAAAGGAATTCACAGCTTCCTGGCAAGATTGATGATACAACCATGAGAATCCAGACATAATATTAGATATGCATCCTTGAGTGATTGTTGGTAAAAAATAATTTTTTAGAAGTGAAATTCACCAAGCCAGAGGTGAGCTTCAAAAACATTATAACCTACGTGAAAACACTCAGTCAAAGGGCAATACCTGATACTGAAACTAAAGGTCTGCTTTACACAAGCCAAAGAAATCTCTGGTAAGATGGGCAGATGAGGATATTAAGGAGACAGTCAAGTTGAAAGAATTTAGATAGTTGTCCCACCTGAATTACGTGGCAATCATTTGTAAAATCTTTCTTTCAGTTTATTTCCTACCCAAGAAGTTTAAGTTCCTACACAAGAAGATTCAGCTCCAGGCTGGCTCTTTCTACTTTCTTTCTTTCTCTCCCCTGACACCACTCCACAATAATGAACAATACTGAGGAAGGACTTAAGGATCTTTTTTGCTATGGGTCATGAATCTAGAAGGTAGTAGATGTATCTATGTCCCTTTGGTATTTCTTGGCTCATTTTCCAGGAGCAACAGCAAGAAATGGTCTCTAGGAAAAGAAGTATGAGCAGATCATCAAACAGATAGTTTCGGACTATCTCAAACATCTAGTTACCACTGGATGAAATGCTCTGGAAATGCTGCGTGTTCACTTTGTTTGCTATGGGAGGTGGCATGAAAGAAGCTCAAAATGGACCATCTGGAATATTTTGTACCCCATGCTTGGTGATCCTATAGGGATAAAAGTTTTGAAGATCCTTTTGCCAATGGCTCTCTTCTTGTGCAGGAGTGGCTTTCTTCTTCATTTCAATAAGAAACCTGAGAAAGGCTTAACTTCACTTATGTCATCTGTCACACTTTTATACGGGACTGTATTCACAGGAAAGGGCTTATTACTGGTTTGTTCCTTATTACATAGTTACTGCAATAACCATGACAGCTCTGATATGACTTATAGACACCATTTTTAATTCCTAAGTATGTTTGCATCAAATCATTAGCTATTATGTAGCTACTGAAAGCACACATCTTCTTAGACTGCAGCACCACTTTTTTCTCTATGAAGGAAACTACACCTCCAAAGAAAAATTACCAGTTCATGGAAACTGTGTAAACCTTTCTCAAATACAATGTGATTTCTTGAAATGAAGACCATATATATCTGCATTGTGAGTTTCTGGAAGTATGCCAGAATTTCTCTATAACAATATGTCTATTGCTAATTTTTTATGTTGTTGAAACCTCCAGTTATTGACAGGAATAAACTTGTTACATTTCTAGTTTATGTACCACAAAGTTCATCTTGAGAATCTCACACTGCAGCAACACTTTCTTACATTTCATTTCATTTCATTTCATTTCACCTCATCTTTTTTTTATTTTTTTTTTCACTTCAACCTCCATGTTTATAACTCTACCCACTCACTCCCAAGCATATTTGCACGTGTGAACTAAGGGCAAGGTTTCATTCCTCCAACAAAATGGATTCTACGCCTACTAAAACTTACGGTGTAACAGAATTGTTAACCTTCACGGTGCTACCATGACCCTCCTGGTATTGTTGCAACAGACTAACACCATTACTTCTCTAGAAAAGCTACCTATTGCAAGCCACTAAACAGCTAGCAACCAATATATATCATCTTTTACTTTTAAAGTAAAAGAATAAAGAGCTAAATATGTTGCTTAAACACTGCTAACTCAGAGAAAGATTTAGAATGGACCAAAAACTATACGGATTTGAGAGAAAAGAGAATGAATTAGATATACTGATGAAAGATAACCAAAAGAAATGAATTTCCAAATTTTATAAATTATTGCTGAAAAGAGAAATGGAATCAGAAGTAGTCAAAGATACAATGGTTAGATGGGTACAAAATTTGGGACATTCAATTGAAATAGAAACTTGGGAAAGAGTGTGGAAAATAGATATAAAATTTACACTAAACTTAAATTTAAGAGAAAACTTTTATAAAATGTTTTACAGATGGTACATAACTCTGGAAAGATTACAAAAAATAACAAAAAATAGGAACTCAAATTGCTGGAAGTGTCATGAAAAGATGGGGTCTTTTTTCCATATGTGGTGGACATGTAAGATAGCAAAAAAAAATTGGAAGGGGATACATGACAAAATCCAAAGAATTTGTAAGCTGAATTTTGAAATGAAACCAGAGCTTTATTTGTTAAATATGCCAGGGCAACAGAGGGAAATAAGAAGTCATTAGAAGATATTATATTTAATAACTGCGACAAGGTTGACATATGCGCAGCACTGGAAAGAAAAGAAGCATATTGATGTAGAAGAATGGAAGTTAAAAGTTCTGGATATGATAGAGATGGAAAAGTTAGCATTTTCTTTGAAGAATAAATCTATCCAGAACTTTGAGAAAGAATGGAAAAGAGTATTGGATTGGGTAAGGATATAAATGTATAAGAAATCAAAGAAGAAATAATATAACTGTTCTTCTCTCTGTAAAGTGAAATTATGTTTGTAATGGAATGGAAATAAGCAATTTCAACTGGAAGATTTAAGCATGGAAGTGTGTGTGGGGGGGTTATTTTTGAGACAAACTTGCAATAAAAATTATACAAAAAAAAATAAAAATAAATACTATGCTACACTGTGACCAAGAAAGCAAATAACATACCCCCTCTCAATTCATGTAACAATAAAGAAGAACACTTCAAAGCAGGAAAAAATACCCCAGCAATTTTTCTTCAGGTTACCATTTTGCCCTGACACATACTTACAGACTTGAATAGCAGAGATGTTTCTCAATTTCAGGGATTTTTAAATGGAAAGAAGTGAACATAATTGTCTGAAACACACTTTTTTTGATAGTCATACTTATTAATATAGTATCACCAATCCATACAGCATTTTAAGGAGTGCTCAAAGAAATAAGTGGGGATTAATCCTAAATAACATGCTTAGGATTTGGGTATTAGGTGTGATTAACAGTTAAACTGAAACTGATAAAAGCTGAAGTGCTCTTTTCCCTTCCTAAATTATCAGCCTTAAACAATCTGCTTCTGTGAAAATTCAAGTTTTATTTTTGTAGGTTCCATTCTGTATTTTGCTTTCTCAGATTACAAGAGCCACCATGAACATTAATACTGTGACAAACGCAAGCTCAGAATTGAGCCTAAACCCTAAATGGAACACTCTTCTAAGCAGGCTGGCACTACTGCAGGATTTCCTATAAATACTGCACCCTTAATCCTCCCCTCACTGATTAATGTTTATGTTTCCATGCAACCAAGAGAAGCATTTTGAAGACTGCAGAGCTGGGCTGGGGAGCTGTGGTGCACAAATCAATTCCATTAAGAATGCTTGCCACTCTGTATCAAAATATTTAAAAAGCAATCTTGTGGCAGGTAGGGAGGAGAATCCATTGTGTAGCTAATGCCACCTCCTGTACCACCAGCTCACTGTAGTGAATATAAGAGGTAGTGAGTGGGTTTTTTTAAAACTGCTGAACTATTTGTTTTAGTTTCCCTTTCCACTGATTCCAAGGGAGAAAAATTAACTATGATAACTTGAGGACTAGCATAGCTCTTAGGACTAGGCTGCCTCAGAGACATAATTGGGTAACGAAGGTGACTTAGGATTCTGCGGGTCCCCTGCCTTGGGACCATGCTGCTACAGAACCTCCACAGAAGCAACGACAGGGGCACATTCTTCTGTTGGTGCAAAACAGAGATCTGTAGCAGCAGATCTCCTCTAATCTCTAATCTCCTGACAGTGACTATGCTAGCTAGGACTGATGTGAGCTGTAAACCAAAACATCTGGAGATCCACCAAAATCTCCTATGGCCCTTTTTGGTATTTTAGATTTCTGAAATCACCTGTCTATTCAGAAGTACCACTGAATTAAACTATGCTTACTTCCATGTAAGTGATTGGTTTACAGGACTGTAGACTGAAAACAAACTGAATGGAAAAAACACAGGTCTTATGATGGTCTCATAATATACTGAACTGTGACAGAAGGTTTTTATTTTTATATTATTTATTTATTTATTTGATACAGCCACAGTTACTTGAAGCATGTGTATTTAGGGCAGAGAATGGGTACTTGATCTATAATACGTAAAATATGGTTCAGTCTTCACTCAAGCAACTAAATACTTACAGCTACTAGAATGGACAGCATGTAACCTTCTAGTCACTTCTGTCAAGCTAACAGGATGTTCTCAGAATTCTTAAGCGGGGGCTGTTTGTTTTTGCTGTATGTGCTTCTGTGTTTCATTACATTTCAGATCTTCCCAGCTACTCATATGAAGTCCGTAGTCTCACATTCTCTGAGGAAAATATGATTTTTGTGACCTTGGAAGAAGTGTTAAACTACACTGCTGTGTGTGAGGCCCGCTCAAAACTATCCAGAAAAATTGACCCTAATAGGGTCTTACATGTGTTTGCTTCATATATTGTTTGTTTGTTTATTTTTATGTGCTTTTTTAAAATAGTCCCTGAAAAAAATATGGTTACCATGCCCTATGGAAAAAGAAACACTAGCACTATGGATATATTAATTTATTCTGGATGAGACCACACTTCTCCCAGAAAGACTAGTTCTGCAGCTCAAATGTCTAGGCAATGACTGCAACTAGGCACACCTTTCTTCGGAAGGCTGATAAGGAGACTGCACTCATGTTCTTCATGACATAGATCCGGCCATGTGTATCTAGAAACTCATAAACTGGTTACAGTGCAACCTTCTTGAACTACCCATGAAGCAGCTTTTCCCAACCCAGTGCCTTCCAGGTATCTTGGACTACAACTACTACCCCGATCATGTTGATTTTGGGTGATGGGAGTTGGCACACACACTGAAGAAGGCTGGCATAAAAACATCAGCTTGTGAAGAATCTAACCCCCTGCAAGGAGCTGGAAATGGAGAATCCACAAGACTTACTCTTGGTTCAATATTAAACCCGTTCCCTGCCAAGCACTACATTCCAAATTCTTCAAAAATGCCATGATTACATTTGTTTTATTTATTTTGGCATAATTGAAATAACTGTGTGCAAGCCTCATCTGAGGATCATTCTGGTTTAGTGGTTTAAATGTTGGACTATGACTCTGGGAGAGCAGGATTTGGATGCCTGTTTGGCCATGGAAACCCACTGGGTGACCCTGGGCAAGTCACATTCTCTTGGCCTCAGAGAAGGCTAATGGCAAACATTCTCTAAACAAATCTGGCCAAAAAAACTCTGTCATAGGCTTACCTTGGGCTTCCATAAGTCAGAAATGACTTTAAAATACAGAACAGGAAAACTTCATCTCATAGACATAAGTAGCTGCAATTTACCATTACATCCAGTACTGCTGATTCCAAGAACTGTACTGATTCGAAGTACTGTATACAGAAATCTTGATTTATCCACTTGAAATCACAAGTGGAATGTATTTGTGAAAAGATTAGATAGGAAGATAGATACTTGCTTTCTGGGTACAGTATCTACATCACTCTTGTTTTCCAACTCACTGTAATCACACACAGTTATTTATCTTAAGAACCAACATGGAAGTTTATCTTAAGAACATCCAGAGCATGCTGGCTGAGGGATTTTGGCCATTACAGCCCAAATAAGCAACTTTTAGAAGCTCTGCTGACATTTCTATTTTTTTTATTTGTTTTAAATAAGAGCAATCCCTTGAGCCTAAAATGCCATACAAAGGAAATATGAATCTATAGAACTGTCCTGCGACTGAAAAAAAAAGTGATTTTCCCCTTATGTAAAAGCTTTCTACTATTCTAATAGCTAGAAAGGCTATATAACGTTATCAGTAACAACTGAGTATCTTCCTTAAGAATCAATACGCCTTCTCTTGCATAAATAAAACACAAGGCATTTTTCTTCCTGTACACTAAGAGAGTGATCATATAAAGATACTTCTTTCCCAAGCATAACCTGCACTAATGTGGCAGGTTTGACCCCTGAAAGCTAGATGGGAACTCCCTGCCACTCTAACTGGCCTATTAGGGAGGAAACCTAGGCCGTTTCCGCACTAGACTGTTATAGAGTTGTTATTCCACTTGTAACATCCTATGGAATCCTGGGGTTTGCAGTTTTGGGAGGGGCCAACTGGCCCCTCCCGAAACTGCAAACCCCAGGATTCCATAGGATGTTGCAAGTGGAATAATAGCACTATAACAGTCTAGTGCGGAAACGGCCCTAGTCTACTCATTGTCATGTTCTTCTAGGGCTTTCAGAAGTGTAAGACTAGAAAAGGGTGAGGTTACATTGCACAGGATTGCAGAGGAAGAGAAAGAATGTTCTGATGTTCACACAAGCACATCTCTGGATTTAACCTTGTGAATGAAGAATTTGTGTTGACCTATAAATTCATAATCAAACTCAATAGTTAACTTTTAAAAAAAACTGAATTTCCTGAAGTTCTTAAATGTACCACTTGAAATGCATCCAAAGAAAAGAGGTATGTGTGTTATTTAAACATTCCAAAGAGTTGCAGTCAATTTAAGAACTAGCAAAGGTAGCTGCCAGATCTACTCTCCAAACACAAAAAAGTGTGTGACGAGTATTCCAAGTTAATTTGGATATAAGCTACATATATGTGAAAGACACATATTTCAAGTATGTGAAAGAAAATTATTGTAGTGCAAATTCAAGTTTGATGAAGAACAAGGGCCAAATGCAGTATTAAAGGAGAACACAATTACTGTGAAGTCTACAGAGGCTCAGTCCCTACAACACAAATCAAGAGTTCTACAAATTTACTTATGTTGTTTCTTCACTTTTCGTCTCCCTTATTTATATGATAGAAATGCATGCCAGAGGGCTCAATGAAAGGTCTGTTCTTATCTCACAAGTGCAGGGACAGAGAGAAAAGAACAGTACATGAAACTCATGACACTGCCCTTAAGGTGCTAGAGGATGTTGAGGGCAGCAGTAGTTTTGTGTCAAGTGCAAAGATTCTCTTAGTTTACTGGCCAATCTCTATTTGTGGGTTCTGGTTAAAAGGACATATTTTTTCTATAAGCCCTAACCAAGGCAGATTAAACTCTACAATATAGGACTCGGATTCATTGCTGGTGAAAATGAAATTCTCCAACCTAGATACCAAGTTCTGTCTTAAAGGATTATGTCAATGGAAGGGATTCAATAAAAAGGCATTATCTTACCTACAAGAATAAAGCATATTTGTTTATCTCCCAAAGGTAAAGAAATGTGTAGCACTGCTTTCCATTTCTAAAGCATGCTGGCAATGTTGTTAAAAAAAGTCACATAATGTTTGTTCATAATTATTTTTCAATTAGAATGTCTACTGCTACCCCAAGAGTAATTTTTAGGCACTTTTTCTAATGCAAGAAGAAAATTACCACTGGAAAGGCATTGAGGAAAATGTATTGTTAGCTCCTGGACAAATAATAATCTCCAAAACCGTTTTATTTATACGTTTGTTGAGTGTACAAGGAGTAAGAACAAGCTCTTGATTAGATAATGCCCAAACCATGGCTTTGAAAGTCAGGAGGAAAGGCCTACCAAATCTGCATGTGCCCTTTTCCTATTTCTTGTATAACATTTGTGGTTTTTAGCTAGTAATAAATATAGGTTGCTATTTTCTGAACTGACAAACCACAGATAGTTTTGCCATTCAAGCAAGAAACCAAGTAGGCTTCTTTTTCTAAGATGGTTCGTCAATTCAGAAGTAACAGAAAACTATAGTTAGTGCTAAATTGAAAAGCAAATTTGTAGGCAAAGGGGGAAAAGGGAGCATGTAAGCCCACAGCTCATACTTGGGCCTCCAAACCATAAGTTCAGCTAAGCATTTTAGTGCAGTCCCACAGATGTCTATTCAGAGGTATTATATTTTAAAATCAATGGGGCTATTCTTTTAGACAAGTGCAGATAGGATTTTTGTGTGTGTACTTATAGCAGGAGCAAGCAACACACAGCCAAGGGGTGCATGGATCCCTCCCCCAGATTCCACAGTGCCACCAACCTGTGCCAAAATTGGTGCCTCAGCAAAATAAAATTTCTCTTCAAGAACAAGGTGCAGGGAATGTGTGTCCAACTCTCAGAATCTTCCCAGAGACACAACTATGTTTTGAAGCAAAGCCCACAACATGTGTATCTTGTGTTTAAAACAAAATGCAGATTTTGCCGCTGCCAGATTTTAGTGATAAATAGTGTGCTGTGACTGTGTGTGTGTGTGTATGTGCGCATGTGTGTATGTATGTGTGTGGGCGAGAGAGAAACCTTGGGGGGTTCTAGAAGGCAAATGTCATTCCTGAAGCCATAGAAGTTGTCCACTCCAAGTTGAAAGAACTGTGAAATTGAGAGATACCTGTTAAAGCGAACGAACGTTCTGCAATTCAAAAGGCAAATGACTTACACTATGGATTATATTACTAGGATTCTTTTCGGTTGAAAAATCAATGTCTTTTAATAGCTATTGTAACCAGTCAGTAAACACATTTGTACAGAAAAGGATGGATTAAAAGACTGAAAATTATTTAAATACAGTCAACCCTCCACATTTGAAAGTTTGACTGTCATGGATTTGACTATTTGTGGGTTTCTTCAACCTCTGCTCCTCTACCTCCGGTGCTTCTTTTCCAGGGGAATCCTCCCTCTCAACAGCTCCAATCAGGCCGTGCAACCCTTTAAAAACCTGTCTCTGGTCCTCCTCCTCCTTCACCAGCTGCTGCTTGGCCAGTGAAGGATGGCTCACAGCCCAATTTCTCAGCACCACAAACCCTCTCCCAATACCCCCTTCACCCAAGGAAGGAGATGAGGAAGCATAAGGCCACCATGCCAACTCGCCTCCTTACCCTCTTCTTTCCCTGACCTAGTTTGGACCCTACTTGCCCATTTTCCCCATCATGCCTCAGCCCCCTTTCCACAGACACACACATTTTGATATTTGCAATTTTCCCACTTTTGCTAGGGTCCTGCACCCCTAACTCTAGCAAATGTGGAAGGCCAACTGTAATTGATACTTTCCAAGGAGATTCCCTTTCCTTGCAACATCTGTAACCTTATGAAAGACCTTATTTTCATCAACGTAATTCAGGTCAAGTGAGTGTAATGTAAGCAACAATCTTATGCAAACTTATCTGGGAGTCAGCCCCTTCAGACACTCTTTCTATGTAAATACATATAGGACTGGTTTGAAAGTAAGCAGGGTATCTACAAGCGTTGCATGATAGTTACATAAAACATACTTGAGTACAGATTTTCTTTTGGAAGTCAGTATAAAGGAAATAATATAGCATAATCCTAGTTGGCATCCTACTACATCACAAATTACTACTTTATTTGTTCACTTTCATATATAGGCTTCCATCTCAGTTGATCTTGGCATAGTTCAGAGAATGAGACCAACAGAAGTAATGACAATTTCATGGTGGCTGCTAAGAATGCACCATGGTGAAATATGAACTCATTGATCTACCACTTTCAGATCCCACTCTTTGGATTATTCATGGATTTGGGTTTGCAGCTTTTAACTTGTTCATTTTCCTCCTAAACAGATTTGGTGGAAGAGTGTATCTTGTGAAATGAGTTATACAAAATCATAGAGGACTGGACCCATCCAGCAACTTCTTTCTGTGGGCAGAAAGGGTTCCATTTACAGATAGTTGCCTCTGGTTGATTTTGAAGAATTCCTCTCTACGTCATAGCTCCATCCTTCGCATAACACTTTCAGGGGCTGGTAGGACTGCCATGAAGAAGAGACTTAGGGAAGTCCAGCCCAACTGCATGCCCCTAAATATGGATGTAAGCTACATGTGTCAGAGTTAAAAATGCTGCATCCATCATCCAGTTCCAGTTAGTTTGGCAATACTTAACACTGAATTAACTGCACAATATTTTAACACAACCATCAAGGAGTTCAAGAGATAAAGCAAAGTTGACTGCCATATAAAGTAGATAATGTTTTGGTAACAGGATCCTACTCTGGCAAATAAATCAGGTCAGGGCCTGTATAACCAGACTGCTAGAAAGAATATGTACAGTTACTCCCAAGTCATGCAGA